>CM022302.1:514072457-514672457 GCA_011799875.1 Thinopyrum elongatum
CAACCTCAAATCAAGTTTAGAGAATACCGATGATCCAGTAAGTTGATCATACAAATCATTGATCCGAGGAAGCGGATATTTATTCTGAATGGTGGCTTGGTTAATGGGCCGATAATCCTGAACCAATCGGTTAGTTCCATCCTTCTTCTTAACGAAGAGTGAAGGTGCTCCCCAAGCAGAGGAACTGGGGCGGATGAAACCTTTCTTAAGTGACGTGTCGATTTCTTCCTTAAGCTCGAGAAGATGGTGCGGAGGCATCTTATAAGGACGCTTCGCGATAGGTGTTGTGCCAGGCTTCAAGTCGATGACAAACTCAACAGCTCTAGCAGGGGGTATTCCTGGAAGTTCTTCTGGAAATACATCTTGAAAATCACGAACAACTGGAACGTTCTCGATGCCTTCAAGAGGTGAGGCATTCAATGCATTCAGAACATATATTTGAGTTTCCGCATCCCGAGCTATTCGAGCTGAGTATTGTACTTTCTGGCCAGAAGGGTGTGTGAGCCGGACTGTTTCAGTGGCACAGTCAATCAAAGCTTTATGAGGCTTCAACCAGTCCATACCCAGAATAATGTCTATGTTGGAGGTCTTAAGGGCAATGAGAGAAACGGGGAACATCAATCCTCCAATCACAATGTGATTACCGTGGCTTATCCTGGTAGTTTGCCAATTAGCCCCGGGTGACTGGATTACCAATGGGGTGGACATCTTGTCGAAAGGGATATAATGGCTTCGTGCAAAACTTTCAGACATGAAGGAGTGCGACGCTCCAGAATCAAAGAGTACAGAAGCTGGGATTGAATTCACTAGAAGGGTGCCCATCAAAATATTGGTGTCCTGTCGAGCTTCTTCAATCTTGACATGGTTGACATGAACAAGCTGACTAGCAGGTGGTCTGGCATTATGCTTTCTGCTATGATGGTTCCGACGGCCCTTTTTACGGTCAACAGAACAACGTGATGAACTCTGCGGCTGACCCTGAGGACAGTTGAAAGCACGGTGCCCTGGCTGTCCACACTTGCGGCACAAACCATCATTATGGAGAGGAGCCACAACATTGGACTGTCCACCCTGAGTCGTTAATTGGCTTGGGGGCGGAGGCAGACGAGGCGCCACATATGACGGCCTTGGTGCAGGGGCTGGTCGGTGATGAACATTGTGTGGGATCCAGACTCGACGTTTCTGAACAGGCTGACCCGAGGATAAGCCAGCTTCATGAGTGCGCTTGAGCGACTCCTGGCATTCAGTCAGAGCTGTTTCAATTTGAAAAGATTTGCTGACAAGCGTTGCGAAGTCTGTGCAATCAAGGACTGCAAGTGCGAGTTTTATGTCAGTACGGAGTCCTTCACGGAATTTATCCTGCTTACGGGCGTCAGTGCAGACGTCATCTTCAGCATAGCGGGACAATTCAAGAAATTTCCTCTGATATTCATCCACAGTCATTGTGCCCTGGGTAAGTTTGCGGAATTCCTGCTTCTTCTGGTCCATCAGACCTTGAGGAATGTACTGTGCACGAAAAGCTGTCTGAAATTCCTGCCAAGTGGTTACTGTTTCAGCAGGCAACGTACCCTTGTGGCTTTCCCACCATTGAGCCGCTGGGCCCTTTAGGTGGAATGTCGCAAAGGTGACATAACTGGCAGGGGCAACATTAGCTGGCTCCATTTCAAACAGGATGTCACGAAGCCAATCATCAGCATCCATAGGATTGGTGGAGTTGCGGAAAACGGACGGGTTGAGGTGCACAAATTCTGGCAGCGAGATCGGTCCAGGCTCCTGACGAGCCTCATTGCGTTCCAAACGTCTTACCAGACTCTCGTTGAGCTGACGGTTCAATTCAAACTGCTGCATCATTGCGGCAATATAGGGTGGAGGTGGAGGATCGTCAGCCATCCTGCCAAATCAACCGGGGCAATTTAGCTAGTAACTTGCAGGTGTATGGAATTATTTATGAAGTAACACGCACAACAGAAGGAAGTGCAATAGATACTTCATCATATTCGCACCAGACATTCAAAGCCACACATAGCCTCGGTTAGCATCCGGCATTACGACAGTTGAAAAGGGAAGGGCTAGACATATAGGCGGCGCACAGGCACGCGATATGGGAGTACACAACGAGACATAGCAAAGGCTAGATCCACGTCGGAGAAAACTGTTGGAGCGAGGAATCTGCACGTGACAACACAGGGTGCCCTCGATAAAAGGATCCTGTAAGCAGAACCTGGCCCACAATCTTGAAGCAAGGGGGGAATATTTCAGAACTCCGGGTGGATGTGAGCACGAGAGCCTAATGCTGGAGTTAGTAAAATCATTTAACCCGAATAGAAGAGAGAGCAGAGTCCCAGAGTAAAGGTCGAGGAGTAAAAGATCCTAATACCACCCAATTGGCGACGTGGGCCCGTAAGCCACACAGCCAAGTTAGTAAAACAGTTTTCCGGTTTCTAGACTCAACTTCGGCCAAGGAGTTGGAAAGGGGGTTCCTACAGGCAGTCGGCTCTGATACCAACTTGTGACGCCCACGGCCCGATCGTGCACTAATCATACACGCAAATGCACACGATCAAGCCTAAGGACTCACGGGAAGATATCACAACACAACTCTAAAACATAAATAAAGTCATACAAGCTTTATATTACAAGCCAGGGGCCTCGAGGGCTCGAATACATAAGCTTGCAAACAAGCGTCAGCGGAAGCATCAGATATCTGAGTACAGATATGAAATAGAAACAGAAAGGCCTTTAGAAAGGCGGGGCAAAATAAAACACTACGATCGAAAGGCGAAGGCCTCCTGCCTGGGACCCTCCGATCCTACTCCTGGTCGTCAGTCAACTCGTAGTAGTATCCATCCTCTGGGTAGTAGTAGTAGCGATCGTCGGGGCATCTGTCTCAGGGGGCTCCGTCCTTTGGTCACGTCAAACTGATATGGGGAGAAAAGGGAAAACAAAGCAACCGTGAGTACTCTGAAGTACTCAGCAAGCAAGGATCTACACTACATATGCAACATTTTCAAGGGGAGGCTGTATATGTGGACTGGGCTGCAGAAATGCCAGAATAGAGAGAAGGCCTAGTCCTATCGAAGACTAGCATCTTCAGCGGTCTTGCAGCAATAGAAGAGAGTAGAACAATACAATATAATGTAGCAGTAATAATATCAACCTCACCCAGAGATCCTTTCTCGACTCCCTGCGAGAAAGCAATCCCAGAGTCATACATTCATCAACCTCGTCCTGAGATCCCTTCTCGACTCCCTGCGAGAAGCAATCCCAGAGCCATATATACAGGTCTCATCACAGGTATCCAGTTCTAAATTGTATCAATCAGGATACAACTCCGAGTGTCCTTTACCGTAGGACCGGCTATCGATAGAAGTGTTCTTCCCTGCAGGGGTGCACCAACTTACCCAACACACTCGATTAACTCCGGCCGGACACACTTTCCAGGGTCATGCCCGGCCTCGGCCAAACGACACATCGCAACCCTACCTACAACTCCGCAGAGAGGTCCCCGCCGGTCTACATCCTAAGCGCAAGGGGGTCTTGGCCATCGCCCCTCGCCCTCCGGGTCGTTGCGTGCCGGGCGAACCAGGCTCCACCCCTCAGGATGGTGCCGGCCCAGCCCGGCCGCAGTGCTGAACTGGACGTCTGACAGAGTTTTCGGCTGATGCATACGATGCAGAACGCCCATACTATGCCCACGTGATGGTTAGTGCTATCAGACCAGAGGCCTGCTCGGATCAAATATCCAAATCGTTAATGGACTAGGGCTTGCGGAAACGAGCAGAGACTCACGAAAGATGTGACCCCGTCGCCCCGTCTCGAGGACTTGCGGCAAGGGTTAAGAATGCCCGGCCGCGCCTCGTATTCACCACTCGGGCACCACACTGGCAACCCGCCTTCACATCACACGCGGGTACCCCTCAGGGTCGACCCGCCTTTCCAAGTAACATTGAAAAGTCCAAGTATCCGTGTGTCCATAACATCAGGGAATCCGAGGTATCACCCTCATTGAATTCCCACTCGATGTATCGGTCAAGGTGAACTAGGAGGAATCACCCTCACTGGGTCCACACTTGAGGTGTTGTACGACAGCGTCGTTATCGGAAGCGGTGAAGGAGGAATCACCCTCGATGACCACGACCGAATAACTACTCTACAGAGTTAACATCAGAAGTGCTACATGAGGTTTCACCCTCGGCACTCGATAGTAACGCTGCAGTGTCGTTACAACTAAGGGGGTGATGTGCGGTGTCGGGGCCTGGTCTTCAATCCCGTTGATCGGGTCTTCTGACGATCCAGCGCGGCAGTCGGGATAAGTGGGGTCACTGATAGGTCTCTACCCAGCCTAGACTAAACAGTTTAGGATATGTAGGTAATTATCAACAGCAGGTTACAATGAACAGGCTATGCATCAGAATAGGTAAAGCAGCAGCAGCAGCAGCAATTCTAATGCAAGCATGGGAAATTAGAATGGGCGATATCGGGATGATCAAAAGGGGGGGGCTTGCCTGGTTGCTCGGCGGCAAGGGCAAGGTCGTCTATGGTGTCTTCGGGATCCGGAGCTGCGTCGGTCTCGGGGACGACGTCGGGGTCGGGGGCTATCGAGAGAGAAGAGGGGGAGGAAACAGTATAAATATAGAGCAAACATGAGCATGACAAATACGATACACGGTGCTAGGGGTAGTCTAACGCAGCATCACACGTAACAGACGGAGCGGGAGAATATCTGACGATATTTCCCGGGTCTTTGGAATTATCGGACAGAGGATAAGAGGGGAACGGTTGCATGTTCGGATAGTTAGAGACGCGTGACGGACGAACGGACCGCGTATTCAGATTCGTCTCGTCGTTCTAAGCAACTTTCATGTAGAAAGTATTTTCATCCGAGTTACGGTTTATTTAATATGATTTTCTAAAGTTTTTATTAATTTTTTGAATTTATTTTTATTGTTTAAATTAAACATTATCCAGAATAGTGCTCGCTGATGTCAGCATGACATCATGCTGATGTCAGCAAGGTTAATTAAGTTAACTAATTAATTAGCTCTAATTAACCAGGGTTACTTAAGTTAATTAACATTTAATTAATCTAATTAATTAAATTAGACTAATCTAAACAGTGTTAATTAACTAATTAATTATTTTATTTATTTTTATTTATTTTATTATTATTTTTTTTAATTCGTTCTGGGCCGTGGGCCCCTATGTCAGTGGGCTGGGCGGACATGTCCGCGGCGTGCACGTCTGGGCGCCGAACATGTCCGGAGCGTGCCCATTTGGGACCGGACATGTCCGGTGCCCAAATGGCATGCGCGGGCGCGGACGGGCGAGGCCGCGGCAGCGCGCGGCCAGGGGGTGAGCGGGCGCCCAGGGGCGCGGTCGCCGCGGATGGCGCGCGGCGGGCGCGGCGAGGGTGAGCGCGAGAGGGGGGGGGCGCGGTGCGCGCGGCGAGCGCGGGCGTGCGACGCGGTAGGTGAGCGGGACGGGGCGAAGCGAGGAGGAGGCCGAGGGCCTCACCGGCGCTGTAGGGCTAGGGCTAGGGCGCGGGGACGACGGCGGGGATGGTGGTGGAGAGGCGACGGCGTCGAGCGGCGACGGGGTCGGGGTCGGGGCGAAGCGGCGGGTCCGGCGAGGGCGGGGCGAGCGCGCGGGCGCGGTCGTCGGCGAGGGGAACGAGCGGCGTCGGCGTTGGCGAGGGGAGGCGGCGACGGGGGCGGCGCGGCGTCGGGGCCGGTCGGCGCGTCGACGGCGCGTCGGCCTGCGCCCGATCTGGATCGGGGGAGTGAGCGAGAGGGGGGGAGCGGCTAGGGTTCGCCCGAGGGGATAAGGGATGGGGGGGTGGGCCGGCATGGGCCAGCTGGGCTGGGGCCCGTTGGGCCACGGGGGGGGGGGTTTTCTTTTTATTTCTTTTTCTTTTCTCTTTTTATTTATCCATACCCCTGTTTTGTAAATAGTTAGGGCTCAAATTGAATTTTGTAAACATGTGACCTGGTCCATAAATACCAGTGCTTTATTCCCTAACACCTAAAATTAGTTTGGACAAAACATCATTTCTTATTTGTTTTAAATAAATTAAAAGGTCATTAAATATTATTTTCAGCCACTGTTTGAGGATGTTCAAGCCACTTATCCATTTTCAATAATGTTGGTTTCAATTTTAGAAGTGCCTCTGGAACGTTTGTTATTTATCTGACATTTTAGTTTATGATTTGAATAACTTCTATTTTCCACTTTCATTTAAATTCGAATTTGACTTAGGAGTTGAAATGCAATATGATGCTAATGATGATCATGCACTGTTAATCATGCTGACATGGCATAATCAAAAGGGTGATTACTGTAGTTAACCACTGGGGGTGTTACACATGCACATATAGGTAATGTTGTTCTGAACATTTTGATATCTTATTTGCATTTTTCGGAGTTAGTATGAATTCATTATGAAGTTCTCAAAATGTCGGTCAAACGGTCAAAGGGCAAAAGCATAAGTGGAGCGAACGAGATTGGACAGAAACGAGGGTTTTTCTAATTTAGGGGCAAATCAAACGGGTGTGACACAACTAAGGGCTCAAATGTAATTGTTCCATTTCAGAATGATTAGTGGATGCACCTACTAAAGTTTGTCTTCTTGACTTCCAAGAGAAGATTGTACCTCCATTCGAGAAGACAACCAGTCTGTGTTATGGGATTATGGGGGTATTGATATATGCCCAACATCATGATATCCAACCATGGTCATATATTGATTTTTCTAATAAAACAGACCAAAATTTTGGTGTCTAGAAGATATCCAAAATATTCTTCACACCTACCCAATGTCATTTCATTGGAGATGCATCGTATGTAGCCGATAAATTTACTGCATATGATATATCAGGCCTGGTGCAGTTCTCTAGATATATTAGTGCTTCAATTGCATAGTGATATGGAGGCTCGGTTCCAATATCTCTTCATCACTGTCATTACGTACAAATGTGTATTTATCTCTATTCCTCAAGAGATCTCATGCACCGTAGTTCTTTAATGGATATGACATGTTGAAAAAGTATTCTCTAAGGAATACGTTCAAGTTTCAAACTTGAGCAAAGGTTGGTCTCAACCAAATATTTTATCTCACACTCCGCCTTAGGATGATTTGCTTGTCTCATGTATTTCTTGTGTAGTTCCAATGATATTCAGATCATCAATGTACACGTAAATGATGCAAAATCCATCTTTGGATTTCTTGATGAACATACATGAGTAATCATCAATATTTGAGTAATCCTTCTAACAAAGGAACTCACTCAGTCGGTTATACCACATCCATCCCGATTGCTTTAAGCCATATAATGACTTTTAAGGCTTTTATGCAATACATGTTGCGATAAGCTTGGCAATTTGGTATCATAATTCCCTCGGTGAAAGAGCATGGTGCCCCCATGTTTGGTTTTGGTAATTGATGACAACCCCTATGGACCATTGGTTTCCTTGAGTTATATTTGAACGGTTTGTCCATAGGCTTTGCTTGAAGACCATTTGTTGGTTTCAAGGTTATTAGAAGAAGATTATATGTCGACCAAGGTGCTATTCAAGGACTAATCCAAAGACTGTTCATGTGAGAGTTGAGCATATTGCAAGCATGTGTTGAAGAAGAAGATTGTGTGGACATTCATGTTTACCTTCAAGACATCATCTTTGTGAAGAGAGAAGATAAGATACAAGGTTGATCAAGACTAAGTCATAGAGTGAATCAAGTTGATCAACACACAAAGCGTAGAAGTTGTACCGTGTGGGATCAAGTGATCCCATGGTATGGTAAGCATTGCCCATTATGCTTTTTGTACTAACCGATGGTCTATGTGAAAGTTCGTTGTGGGGTTAGGTATGTTTCCATGGGCGTGCATGAAAAGTAAGATATCCTATAACCCACGAAGGATGACAGCAAGTGGTGATCATCATGAAGATTACGGTGTGCAAGTTCAAGTGGATCATCATAAAGAGATCATGCTTGAAGCTTGCCGTTCATAAGTTCAAGTGGAGCATCACGAAGAGATCATGCTTGAAGCTTTCCATCCATTCTCGTGATAATGGACATGTAAAGATGTGCCTAAGGGAGGCTAACCCATTGTGGAGTATGGGGGAGCAATCTACTAGTCTTCATCGAGCCAAAGCAATCAAGAAAGGTGGTTCGACTTGAGGAGGACAAGATCGTCATCATCTAGCTCAAGTGGATTATGCGCAAGGTAATGGTTTGTCCTTGATAGGTTTTCTATTTTACCAGTCTCATGGTGTTTGTTGGGAGACCGAGTTATGGGATCGATTTCCGTACTATCAAGGGGGGCTCTCGAGTGAGTAGCTTGATCGTATCGTTCATAGAGAGCTCAAACCATTGCATCTGTGGCATCATCTTTCTTGGTTCTTGTTTGGCTTTTTGCTTTGTGAGTTGTGGACCTTGTGGTCATCTTCATGACAAGCTCAAGTCCATCGAGATTGGATTTCATATGCATCATCTATTGTGTTTTCCATGTTGGAGTTTATGTTGGTTTCTTCACCGATAGAGGTCTCACACCTATTTACCATAGGTATAGTTCTCTTGATTTGACAGCTCTTGTCGTTAGCTTTCTATAAAGCTTGAGTTCGTCGAAATCAGAGTTCATTTGTACAAGTAATGGCAGTTTTGGTCTTATTGCTTCCATCTGTTTTGCTTGGACAAGTTTTTAGCAATCAAGCGGTTGTACCGCTCTGGTCCATGGTAGTACTTCTTGGCGGCACTACCGCAAACCAGTACCGCACCCACTACCGCTTGTTTTTTAGCCTTCTGTAGGCCTTCTCTTAATTCACGACGGTAGCACGGTAGTACGGCCCATGCGATACTACCGCATTTTAGTACCGCTTCTACTACCGCTTATTTTGAGGCTTCTGTTGCCCTTCGCAGCTTTCACGGTACTATGAGTGGTACTTATCCAGTTGTACCGCTTGGCATGGTACTGGCGCCTCTCAGTACCGTTGTTTCTCTATACTAGGTGACCTAAGCGGTAGTACCGCTAATGAGGGACGGTAGTACCGCTCCGGCGGCACTACCGCTCCTGCACTTCACGTGCTCACTCTGCTACGCCTAAAATAGCCACGTTAAGTAGTAGTAACTACAAAAAAACACTTCCGTGACGATACGTGTTTGTCACAGTAGGTCACGTTTTCTGTCATGCATGTACATCCATGACGATTTTATGATAGAATGAAGATAGTCATACCTGTGCTGTCGTAGAATTGTTCCATGGAAATACTCAAATTATCATCACGGAAGTGTCCACTTCCATGACGATAAATGGCGCGTCATGGAAGTGCTTTCGTCAAGGGTAACCGACATGTGGCATCCACCGTAACGGGTCGCCGTTAAGCTATCGGATCCGGTTTTGGATCCGATAACCCGTTAACAGCCACGACCGATGGCGATTTTCCATGTGTAAAATTCTCATTGGCCGAAGGAACCACGTGTCAGCTCCGCGTTGGGATTGATGTCAACCGTCCAATGGACATGAGGCGCCTATGATACATCGACATGTGGCATGGCCCAATAGTGGCCCATTTAGGTTAAAAAGGCTGGCCCATTTGACTTGGTCAAAAGTTAACGAGCCGGCCCATCGAAAGCCTGTTAACGGCTTGTTCGCGTATAGCCTATTTACGACCCGTTATGGCCTTTTTGAATTCGACCCATTAGCGTCATCTGGGCCGTCCAATATACGTCCAACCTGTTGTCACTTTCGGCCCATGTATGGCCCATGACGTCTTTCGGCCTATATGAGGCCTTTTGTATCTTTGGGCCCTTTAACGGCCCGTGGTGACTCTGACCCATAATAAACAGTAAATTGCTTTATACCCATTAACGGCCCATGATTCAGTTGGGCCATTTCCAGCCCGTGTTACTTTCGGCCTTCTAAGGCCCATATATTCTCGGGCTCATTTCCGGCCCTCGGTTACTTACGGTCCGTTACTGGTCTGTTCCGCTAGGTGGTTATAGTCGGCCCGTCTATGGCCCATCAACCATTTGGGCCTTATTCATCCCGTCATGTATTACGGCCGATTAACGACCCCCTATGCCTGTCGATAGAATTAAGCCTGTGATGTCTTACAGCCTATTAATGGCCCATTATGCCCTGAGCCCATAAACAGTCGGTTCTGATTCTAGCCCGTTTATGGCCCAAATCGCATTCCAACTTTGGTCTAGATCAGTACGGCCAATGGATCCTATGGCCCGTAAGAGGCCCATGGATTGTAAGGCCCATAGGAGGCCCATGGATCGTACGGCCCGTAGGAGGACCATGGATCCTACGGCCTGTAGGATGGCCATGGTTACAATGGCCCATATGTGGATCATTGTTATCGCGGCCACTAGGAAACCGAGGAAAAAGAGCTGTCGTACTACAAGCAAACAAATAAACAAGACTATAAGAAAATAAATAAATAAGCAAGCAACTAACGCTAGGATATTACGGCGATTAAACAGATTACATCCACTGGGCATCAAAGTTCGCCACAAGTGCAAATATAGGGAACAAAGAAGCATATTACATACACTGGGCGTCAAAGTTGGCCACCAATGCAAATAAACGCCCCAACAAAACAAGTCTAGAACTGAAACCACTTCAGAAGTGCTCAAGAAACAATATCCTGGGTACCCACCATGCTGGCAAGAAGCTTAGCAAGCTTATTAGCTTTCTCTTGTTTGGCACTTAAATCCTCCAACTCTTGTTGTTGCACCAGAAAGTATGCATCTGAATTCCGCAGGGACTTCCTCAGTCCTTCGGCTTCTTGTCGTAGCACATCTGATAGATGTCTTTCAACTTGTAGTTGAGACTCCAGAAGCCGAACTGATTCAGGCAACGAGTTCGAAGAGCTTGTGCCAGCAGTAGTGGCTAGTAATTCGAACACTACATCAGGACATGACTTTGGGGTTGTCTCACTGTCTCCAAGATAGTTTTTATCAGCTTTCTTGGAGACCAACAGGGATGTCTCACTATCTTCAACCTTATCTGCATTATTTCCTTTACCATTGCATAATGGGGTACTCTTCTCCAATATTTTGTTGGCATTCTAAAAGAGAAACAAGCAGAGATATCACAGGTTTAGCATGTTGTATATGAAAATCATTTTGGTAAACCAGTTCAGTAGTAAGTGGACAGGATAACAACATGAAACAAACATATATCTATGTACTATGGTTACTGTATGGTCTATATCATTCTAGTTTATGTTGCCAAATCAAGATAGAGACACAGTTCAAATCATATCTGTTTAAGACAAAGCAGCATAGACAAAATATAAGTGTGGGAAACCACACGGCACTAACAACACTTGTAATGTGCATGACATGAGAACATAACTGTTTATACAATTGAAACTGAAATCAACATAGAGCAAGTTACAACAAAACAACAGTTAAAGAAACGGGTTTAACACGTACCTATTGCGTCATTGGAGTTTCAACTAGATCCTTGAAATTTGAAATTAGTTGGTATGAGTAAATACAGTGATGCAAGAGCAAAGGAGTATGAACCATAGCTACGGAACCTGGCCCGAGAACAATTCTTCTGCTTTAAGCGCTGAGTTAGGGTTCGGAGTGGTGCTCCTTGTTCTTTGGGCACTGCAGTTGCCTTACTAACTGCCCGTGTTTGGGTGCTCCGTGGTGGAGATGGTGATGTGTCAACTAGAACTAGGTTACTATCTGCGGGGTTTGGGGTTAGAAGGGGTGTAGCTGGTTCTCTGTCCAACTGGGTAGGGGTAAAATCTGCGAGAGTCTGGGTTATGTGTGGTCGGGCTGGTTCTTGGGCAAGTACAACCGTGGTTCTATCTGCATCAATGGGTGGCACTGTCTTTTCTGAAGATTGTGTTTTTACTCCCTTAGATACTGCCATCACCCTCTCCAATTCAAATGGCCGATAAACAAGAAAAGTAATTGAATATATAGACATTGTATGATAGACAGGTGCAATGGATAGTGGGGAATAAAGAGGGCATGAAATAATTCACATTTATGTTGTCTAACCAAACAGGATAGCATGACTGCTACTTCTTGAGCTTGCGTTGGTTTTTCCCTTGAAGAGGAAAGGGTGATGTAGCAAAGTAGAGATAAGTATTTCCTCAGTTTGAGAACCAAGGTATCAATCCAGTAAGAGGTACACGCAAGTTTCCAATCTATGCACCTGCACAAACAATCAAACACTTGCACCCAATGTGATAAAGGGGTTGTCAATCCCTTCACGGTCACTTGCAAGGATGAGATCTGATAGAGATACATATAAAAGATTACTAAAACGTAAAACAAAATAAAAGTAAATAAATTGCAGCAAGGTATTTTTGGGTTTTTTGGTTTATAGATCTGAAAATGTATGATGGAAAATAGACCCGGGGGCCATAGGTTTCACTAGAGGCTTCTCTCTTGAAAGAAAACATACAATGGGTGAACAAATTACTGTCGAGCAATTGATAGAAAAGCGCAAAGTTATGACGATATCCAAGGCAATGATTATGAATATAGGCATCACGTCCGTGTCAAGTAGACCGACTCCTGCCTGCATCTACTACTATTACTCCACACATCGACCGCTATCCAGCATGCATCTAGAGTATTAAGTTCATAAGAACGGAGTAACGCCTTAAGTAAGATGACATGATGTAGAGGGCTAAACTCAAGCAATATGATGAAACCCCCATCTTTTTATCCTTGATGGCAACAATACAATACGTGCCTTGCTACCCCTACTTTGTCACTGGGTGAGGACACCGCAACATTGAACCCAAAACTAAGCACCTCTCCCATTGCAAGAAGAACCAATCTAGTTGGCCATACCAAACAGATAATTCGAAGAGAAATACAAAGATATCAAATCATGCATATAAGAATTCAGAAAAGACTCAAATAATATTCATAGATAATCTGATCATAAATCCATAATTCATCAGATCTCGACAAACACACCGCAAAAGAATATTACATCGGATAGATCTCCAAGAACATCGGGGAGAACATTGTATTGAAGATCAAAGAGAGAGAAGAAGCCATCTAGCTACTAGCTATGGACCCGTAGGTCTGTGGTAAACTACTCACGCTTCATCGGAAGGGCAATAGAGTTGATGTAGAAGCCCTCCGTGATCGAATCCCCCTCCGGCAGGGTGCCGGAAAAGGCCCCAAGATGGGATCTCACAGGAACAGAAGGTTACGGTGGCGGAAAAGTATTTTGGTGGATGCTTCTGGTGGTTTGGGAATATTTGGGAATTTATAGAGCTGGTTTTACCGTTAGGGGACTCCCGAGGGGCCCATAAGCCCTCAGGGCGCCCCCCCAGGGCGCGCCCCTCAGGCTTGTGGCCTCCTCGGGGATCTTTTGGCCCTCTCTCCAAGTTACTTGGGTGTCTTCTGGTCCAAGAAAAATCATCGCAAAAGTTTTATTCCGTTTGGACTTTGTTTGATATTCCTTTTCTGTAAAACTCAAAAACAAGCAAAAAACAGAAACTGGCACTGGGCTCTAGGTTAATAAGTTAGTCCCAAAAATAATATAAAATAGCATATTAATGCATATAAAACATCCAAAACAGATAATATAATAGCATGGAATAATAAAAAAATATAGATACGTTGGAGACGTATCAAGCATCCCCAAGCTTAATTCCTACTCGTCCCCGAGTAGGTAAATGATAAAAACCGAATTTTTGATGTGGAATGCTACCTAACATATTTATCCATGTAATCTTCTTTATTGTGGCATGAATATTCAGATCCATAAGATTCAAAACAAAAGTTTAATATTGACATAAAAACAATAATACTTCAAGCATACTAATAGAGCAATCATGTCTTCTCAAAATAACATGGCCAAAGAAAGTTATCCCTACAAAATCGTATAGTCTGGCTATGCTCCATCTTCATCACACAAAGTATTAAATCATGCATAACCCCGATGACAAGCCAAGCAATTGTTTCATACTTTTGATGTTCTCAAACCTTTTCAATTTTCATGCAATACGTGAGCATGAGCCATGGATATAGAACTATAGGTGGAATAGAATATGGTGGTTGTGGAGAAGACAAAAAGAAGGAGAAAGGCTCACATCAACTAGGCCTATGGAGATGCCCATCAATAGTTATCAATGTGACTGAGTAGGGATTGCCATGCAATAGATGCACTAGAGCTATAAGTGTATGAAAGCTCAAAAAGAAACTAAGTGGGTGTGCATCCAACTCGCTTGCTCACGAAGACCTAGGGCAATTTGAGGAAGCCCATCATTGGAATATACAAGCTAAGTTCTATAATGAAAAATTCCCACTAATATATGAAAGTGACAACATAGGAGACTCTCTATCATGAAGATCATTGTACTACTTTGAAGCACAAGTGTGGTAAAAGGATAGTAGCATTGCCCCTTCTCTCTTTTCTCTCATTTTTTTTGTTTGGGCTTCTTTTGGTCTCTTTTATTTTTTGTTAAGTCCAGAGACTCATCCCAACTTGTGAGGGAATCATAGCTTCCATCATCCTTTCCTCGCATGGGACAATGCTCTAATAATGATGATCATCACACTTTTGTTTACTTAAAACTCAAGAATTACAACTTGATTCTAGAACAAAATATGACTATATATGAATGCCTCCGGTGGTGTACCGGGATGTGCAATGATCAAGAGTGACATGTAGAAAAAATATGAACGGTGGCCTTGCCACAAATACTATGCCAACTACATGATCATGCAAAGCAATATGACAATGATGAAGCGTGTCATAATAAACGGAACGGTGAAAGTTGCATGGAAATATATCTCGGAATGGCTATGGAAATGCCATAATAGGTAGGTATGGTGGCTGTTTTGAGGAAGGTATGTGGTGGGTTTAATGCCCCGGCGAGAATTGCGCGGTACTAGAGAGGCTAGCAATGGTGGAAGGGTGAGAGTGCGTATAATCCATGGACTCAACATTAGTCATAAAGAACTCACATACTTATTGCAAAATATTATTAGCTATCAAAACAAAGTACTACACGCATGCTCCTAGGGGGATAGATTGGTAGGAAAAGACCATCGCTCATCCCCGGCCGCCACTCATAAGGAAGACAATCAATAAATAAATCATGCTCCGACTTCATCACATAACGGTTCACCATACGTGCATGCTACGGGAATCACAAACTTTAACACAAGTATTTCTACCAATCCACAATTACTCACTAGCATGACTCTAATATCACCATCTTTATATCTCAAAATAAATGCAAGGAATCAAACTTCTCATAGTATTCAACGCTCTTTATATGAATTTTTTTATTATATCCCTCTTGGATGCTGATAACCCACAAGTATAGGGGATCGCAACAGTTTTCGAGGGTAGAGTATTCAACCCAAATTTATAGATTCGACACAAGGGAGCAAAAGAATATTTGCAAGTATTAGCAGCTGAGTTGTCAATTAAACCACACCTGGAGATTAATTATCTGCATCAATATGATCAGTAGCAAAGTAACATGATAAATTTGATAGTAGTAGTAACAGTAACGGTACGGTAACAGTGATAGCAATGATTTTGTAGCAGTTGTGACAGTAGTAATAGCAACAGTAACTTAGCAGAAACAATATATGGAAAATTTGTAGGCATTGGATCGGTGAATACGTTGGATGATATTCATCATATAACAGTCATAACCTAGGGCGATACGGCACTAGCTCCAGTTCATAAATATAATGTAGGCATGTATTCCGTAAATAGTCATACGTGCTTATGGAAAGAACTTGCATGACATCTTTTGTCCTACCCTCCCGTGGCAGCGGGGTCCATAAGGAAACTAAGGGATATTAAGGCCTCCTTTTAATAGAGAACCAGAACAAAGCATTAGCACATAGTGAATACATGAACTCCTCAAACTACGGTCATCACCGGAAAGTATCCCGACTATTGTCACTCCGGGGTTTACGGATCATAACACATAATAGGTGACTATAACTTGCAAGATCGGATCTAGAACATAGATATAATGGTGATAACATAAATGGTTCAGATCTGAAATCATGGCACCCGGGCCCAAAGTGACAAGCATTAAGCATGACAAAGCCATAGCAACATCAATCTCAGAACATAATGGATACTAGGGATCAAGCCCTAACAAAACTAACTCGATTACATGATGAATCTCATCCAACTTCCTCACCGACCAGCGAGCCTACGAAGGAATTACTCACTCCCGTTGGGGAGCATCATGAAATTGGCAATGGAGAAGGGTTGGTGATGACGAAGATCGAAGATTCCCCTCTCCGGAGACCCAAACGGGCTCCAGATCTGGCCTCCCGATGAAGAATGGGAGGCGGCGACGGCTCCATCTCGTGAAACATGATAATTCTTTCTCTCTGATTTTTTCTCCAAAAATAGGATTTTATAGCATCGGAGATAGGGTCAGCGGGGCCACCAGGTGGGCACAACCCACCTGGGCATGCCAAGAGGGGGGCGCGCCCTGGTGGGTTGTGCTTCCCCAGGGACCCCCCTCCGATGGTTCTTGGCTCTAGTATTTTTCTTTTATTGTATAAAAATTCTCCAAAAAGTTTCGTTCCATTCTTAGAACTTTTATTTCTGCACAAAAATAACACCATGGTAGTTCTGCTGAAAACAGCATCAGTCCGGGTTAGTTTCATTCAAATCATGCAAATTACAGTCCAAAACAAGAGTAAAAGCATTACGAAAAGTAGATACGACGGAGACGTATCAACTCCCCCAAGCTTAAACCTTTGCTTGTCCTCAAGCAATTTAGTTGACAAACTGAAAGTGAAAAAGAAAAACTTTTGCGAACTCTTTTGCTCTTGTTTACATAAATAAGCTTAAGTAGCACCCAGGTTTTCAGCAAGGATTATAACTAACCATGTCAACAATAACTCTTAGAAATTATATTAACTCATATCAATGGCATAAGCAACTAGCGAGCAATAATAAAGTATCTCAAGTGACAACACTTTATCAAAACAATCATGATATAATATGACAACAGTGGTATCTCGCTAGCCCTTTCTGAGACCGCAAAACATAAATGCAGAGCACCTCCAAAGTTCAAGCAGCGACTAAACATTGTAATTCATGGTAGAAAAGATCTAGTCATGATGCATCCAACATTAGCTATACATAATGCATGAGGATGACAATAGTACTCTCAGCTCTGGCGCTTATTTGAGAAGGTGATGACACAACATAAAATTAAATAGATAGTCCCTTCGCAGAGGGAAGCAGTGATTTGCAGCGGTGCCAGAGCTCAGATTTTTAAAACAGAGATAAATGAAATTTTGAGAAATGCACCCTTCTTGTTTACTTCGTGACCATTAGTTATCGATATCTTCCATGCTAAACACATTAGTGGCAGTTCCCAAGCGATAAAAGTAAAGGTTTACTCCCCCTCCACCAATAAACACACTCCATGGCTAACCGAATCCACGGGTGCCGTCCATACCAACATCAGTCCTGGGGGAGTTTTGTTTAATTATTTGCAATTTTTGAATTCGGGACTGAGAATCCCTATTACCGCCCCTCTCGTGCGAGGACGAGTGAATAAACACTCATCATGAGAATAACCCGCTTAGCATGGAAGATATTGACTACCTCCTGTCACTCTATGAACAATCTAGGCACACAAAAATGGATGTTTATTTGAAGTTTTTAGAGGTGGCACATGCAAATTTACTTAGAACGGCAGGGTAATACCGCATATAGGGAGATATATGGTGGACTCATCTGGAATAACTTGGGTTTAAGGATTTTGATGCACAAGCAATTTTCCCGCTTAGTATAAGCGAAGGCTAGCAAATTGGTTGAGAAGCGGCCAGCTAGAGAGCGAAAACGGACATGAACATGCATTATGCATACGTAACATTGGATACTAGCATGAGTAGGATATGAACACCATGAACATAAATATCATAGAGGCTATGTTGGTTTTGATTCAACTACATGCATGAACATGTGCCAAGTCAAGCCACTCGAAACATTCGGAGGAGGATACCATATCATCATACCACATCACAATCGTTTTAATGCATGTTGACATCCAACATAAATCATTATCCACTCCTAGCTACTTAAGCATGGCATGAGAAACTATAATCTCTAATTGTCATTGCAAACATGTTTGATCATAATAGGCTGAATCATGGATACTAGGTTAAACATATTTACAAACAGAACAAGTTGAGTTCATACACATTTCTCTCTGCCACAGCCAGTTCATTAAATATCATCATTATTGCCTTTCACTTGCACAACCCAATGATATGAAAATAATAATAGTGCAAGAGTGCCGTGGACTAAGCTGGAATCTGCAAACATTTTATTCAAGAGGAGAAGACAAGGCAATTTGAGCTCTTTGTTAGATCAACAATAATGCATATAAGAGCCACTCAACATTTTCATCGTGGTCTTCTCCTCGGCATGACTCAATAAAAGGAAAAGAATTTCAGAGAAACACACCGAAATATTTTTGGAGTTTTTAGTTTTTCTTGAAGAAAGCAAATTAAAGAAAGAAAAATAAAAAAGAGAAAAACTATTTACACGGGAAAACTCCCAACAAGCAAAAGAAGAACAAGGAAATCTTTTTGGGTTTTCTTTTAAATACTACAACTAACTAAACTAGAAAGAAAAACCGAAAAGAAGCAAGCAACATTTTTCTGTGATTTTCTCAAAGTTTTTCAAACACACAAGAAGAAGGCGAGAAAATAAATCTAGCATGGATAATACAATGAAAAAGTGTGAACACCGACAACTGGAATGAAATGTGTTAACATGAATATAATGTCGGTGGAAATACGTACTCCCCCAAGCTTAGGCTTTTGGCCTTGCTTGGTAATCACCACTCGTAGTAACCCTCAGGTCCCAGGTTGAAGTGTTGTAGAGCGGGCACCTGAGCGTCCCACTCCTGAGGCTCCTCCTCAGCCGCCGCCTGGTTGTTCCGGTAGGCAATAATGTCATCTGGCATGATCCTATATCCGCCCTGGCAATAGAATCAAATAAAGCAGGTGCAGGCAACGGAATAATATCACGAGTATCCACACTAAAAACCAGGTTATAAGGAACATTGTTAATAGTGTCCTCGCCATCATTAAACTTATTGTTGCAAATATGCCCTAGAGGCAATAATAAATTGGTTATTATCATATTTCCCTATTCATGATAATCATTTATTATCCATGCTAGAATTGTATTGATCAGAAACTCAAATACATGTGTGGATACATAGACAACAATATGTCCCTAGTGAGCCTCTACTAGTCTAACTCGTTGATCAAAGATGATTAAGGTTTCCAAACCATAGGCATGAGTTGTCATTTGATAACGGGGTCACATCATTAGGAGAATGATGTGATAGACTAGACCCGACTGTAAGCTTAGCATCAGATCGTTTAAATTATTTGCTATAGCTTTCTTCATGTTAAGTATCTGTTCCTTTGACCATGAGATCATGCAACTCATTGACACCGGAGGAGTACCTTGTGTGTATCAAACGTCGCAACGTAACTGGGTGACTATAAAGATGCTCTACAGGTATCTCCGAGGGTGTCTGTTGAGTTGGCATGGATCAAGACTGGGATTTGTCACTTCGTATGACGGAGAGGTATCTCAGGGCCCACTCGGTAATATAGCATCACAATAAGCTTGCAAGCAATGTGACTAAAGAGTTAGCCATGGGATCTTGTATTACGGAACGAGTAAAGGGACTTGCCGATAACGAGATTGAACTAGGTATAGAGATACCGACGATCGAATCTCAGGCAATTAACATACCGATGGACAAAGGGAATTGTATACGGGATTAATTGAATCCTTGACATCGTGGTTCAACCGATAAAGATCTTCACGGAATATGTAGGAACCAATATGGGCATCCAAGTTGCGCTATTGGTTATTGACCGGAGAGGAGTCTCGGTCATGTCTACATGATTCTCGAACCCGTAGGGTCGCACGCTTAAATTCTGAAGGTTGTTCGGAGTCCTGAATGGGATCCGAGACATCACGAGGAGCTGCAGAATGGTCCGAAGGTAAAGATTCATATATGGAAAGTTGTTATCGGGGTTCCGGAAAAAGTTTGAATTTTTTGGGTATTATACCGGGAAGGTTCTAGATGGTTCCGGAGTGGGGCCCACCTGCATGGGGGGACCCACATGAACGTGGGTAGTTGGGAAAGTCCCTACAACCCTGGTCTAGGCACACCAAGATCCTCCCTTGAAAGGAATAGTATCATATCCCAAAGGGATAAGATCAGGATCCCTAAAAAGGAGGGATAGCGATCGGTGGGGAAGGAAAGGAGGGATTTCCTTCCTCCCCCTTTGATCAACGCCCCTAGGTCCTTGGAGGGCAAGCCACCAGCCCCCTCCATGCCTATATAAAGGTGGGGAGGTGTTAGTGGCAGCCACCCTTCGGCCCTTGCCCGTTACCTCTCCCAACTCCTCCCACGTTTCACCGGTACGCGCTTGGCGAAGCCCTGCCGGAGTTCTGCTGCCACCACCACCACCATGCCGTCGTGTTGATTTAGATCTCATCTATCTCTTCTCCCTTCCTTACTGGATCAAGAAGGAGAGGACGCTGCCGAGCCATACGTGTGCTAAACTCGGAGGTGCCGCACGTGCGGTATTTGGATCGGATTGGATCTCGACGCGAGTACGACTACGCCAACCATGATCTCTGGATCGTTAACGCTTTCGGTCTACAAGGGTATGTAGACACCCCTCTCCTCTCATAGATGTGCATCTCCTAGATTGATCTTGGTGAGCGTAGGAAATTTTTTGTTTTCCATGCAACATTCCCGATTGCTTCCTTCCTTGGTCTTTTCTTGATTCAGCGGTATTGTGGGATGAAGCGTCCTGGACCAACTTTACATGTCCACGTACATGAGACCGGCTCCATCAAGAGACATGTGACTTTGTTGCATAAAGATGACTGGTGGGTGTCTGTCTCTCCCACCTTAGTTGAATCAGATTCGACAAAGGCGGTCCTTGTAGAAGGTTAAATAGCAACTTGCATATCACCGTTGTGGCTTTGCGTAGGTAAGAATCATTCTTGCTAGATACCCATAGCAGCCACGTAAAACATGCAACAACAATTAGAGGACGTCTAACTTGTTTTTGCAGGGTATGTTGTGATATGATATGACCAAAGACATGATGAAATATATTTGATGTATGAGATGAACATGTTTGTAATAGTTTATATCGACTTGCATGTCGATGCATACGGCAACCGGCAGGAGCCATAGGGTTGTCTTTAATTATTGTATGACCTGCGTGTCAATCATTAAGCGCTATGTAATGCTTTACTTTATCGCTAAGCGGTAGCAATAGTAGTAGAAGCATGGTTGGCGTGACAACCCAGATGGCGACACGATGATGGAGATCATGGTGTCATGCCGGTGACGATGGAGATCATGCCGGTGCTTTGGAGATGGAGATCAAAAGCACAAGTTGATGGCCATATCATGTCACTTATGATTTGCATGTGATGTTAATCCTTTTGTGCATCTTATTTTGCTTAGGACGACGGTAGCATTATAAGGTGATCCCTCACTAAAATTTCAAGATAAAATTGTGTTCTCCCCAACTGTGCACCGTTGTGAAAGTTCGTCGTTTCGAAGCACCACGTGATGATCGGGTGTGATAGACTCTATGTTCACATACAACGGGTGCAAGCCAGTGTTGCACATGCAGAACACTTGGGTTAAACTTGACGAGCCTAGCATGTATAGACATGGCCTCAGAACACAAGAGACCGAAAGGTCGAACATGAGTCATATAGTAGATATGATCAACATGGAGATGTTCACCATTGAAACCACCTCATCTCATGTGATGATCGGACTTGGGTTGATGAATTTGGATCGTGTTACACTCGGACAACCAGAGGGATGTTGATTTGAGTGGCAGTTCTTAGGTAATATGATTATTTGAACTCATTTATCATGAACAATAGTCTAAGTTACCTTTGCAAATTTATGTTGTAGATCAATAGCTCGCGCTATAGCTCCCAGTTTTAATACGTTCCTAGAGAAAGACTAAGTTGAAAGATATTGTAAGCAATTATGCGGACTAGGTCCATAGTCTGAGGATTGTCCTCACAGCTACACAGAAGGCTTATGTCCTTGATGCACCGCTCGGTGTGCCAACCCCTCTAGCGTCGTCTGTGGATGTTGTGAACATCTGGCAGACATGTTCTGATGACTACTTCATAGTTTAGTGCATCATGCTTTATGGCTCAGAATCGGGGCTTCAAAGATGTTTTGAACGCCATGGAACATATGAGATGTTCCAAGAGCTAAAATTGGTATTTCAGGCTCATGCCCGTGTTGAGAGGTATGAGACCTCTGACAAGTTCTTTGCCTACAAGATGGAGGAGAATAGCTCAGCCAGTGAGCATATGCTCAGAATGTCTGAGTGCTACAATCGCTTGAATCAAGTGGGAGTTAATCTTCCAGATAAGATAGTGATTGATAAATTTCTCCAGTCACTATCACCAAGCTACTAGAGCTTCGTGATGAACTATAACATGCAAGGGATGGAGATGATCCCGGAGCTATTCGCGATGCTTAAGGCCGCGAAGGTAGAAATCAAGAAGGAGCATCAAGTGTTGATGGTTAACAAGACCACTGGTTTCAAGAAGGGCAGGGCAAGAAGGGAAACTTCATGAATGGCAATACAGTTGTTGCTCAAGTGAAGAAACCCAGGGTTGAACCCAAACCCGAGACTAAGTGCTTCTATTGTAAGGGGAACGGTCACTGGTAGCGGAACTACCCCAAATACTTGGTAGATAAAGAAGGCTGGCAACTTCAACAAAAGTATATCTGATATACGTGTTATTGATGTGTACCTTACTAGTACTCCTAGTAGCACCTGGGTATTAGATACCGGTTCAGTTGCTAATATTGGTAACTCGAAACAAAAGCTGCGGAATAAACGGAGACTAGCTAAGGGTGAGGTGACGATGTGTGTTGGAAGTGTTTCCAAAGTTGATGTGATCACCATCGCACGCTCACTCTACCTTCGATATTAGTGTTGAACCTAGATAAAAGTTATTTGGTATCTGCGTTGAGCATGAACATGATTAGATCGTGTTTGTTGCAATACGATTATTCATTTTAGTCAAAGAATAATGGTTCTGTTTACATGAATAATACCTTCTATGGTCATGCACCCAATGTGAATGGTTTATTGAATCTCGATTGTGGTTATACACATGTTCATAACATCGATGCCAAAAGATGTAGAGTTGATAATGATAATAACACTTTCTTGTGGCGCTGCCGCTTAGGTCATGTTGGTGTAAAGCGCATGAAGAAACTCCATGCTGATGGACTTTTGGAGTCACTTGATTTTGAATCACTTGTCACATGTGAACCATGCCTCATGGGCAAGATGACTAAAAACCCGTTTTCCGGAACAATGGAACGGGCAATTGACTTGTTGGAAATCATACATACTGATGTGTGCGGCCCGATGAGTGTTGACGCACGCAGTGGATATCGTTACTTTCTCACCTTCACCGATGATTTGAGTAGATGTGGGTATATTTACTTGATGAAGCATAAGTCTGAAATGTCTGAAAAGTTCAAGCAATTTCAGAGTGAAGTTGAGAATCATCGTAACAAGAAGATCAAATTCCTATTATATGATCGAAGGGGAGAGTATCTGAGTTATGAGTTTGGCAATCACTTAAGACAATGTGGAATTGTTTCACAACTTACACC
Organism: Thinopyrum elongatum; assembly: GCA_011799875.1. Classification (NCBI taxonomy): domain Eukaryota; kingdom Viridiplantae; phylum Streptophyta; class Magnoliopsida; order Poales; family Poaceae; genus Thinopyrum; species Thinopyrum elongatum. The sequence goes on from CM022302.1 coordinate 514,096,176, forward strand.
GCCTGGAACACCACAGTGTAATGGTGTGTCCGAACGTCGTAATCGTAGCTTATTGGATAATGGTGCATTCTATGATGTCTCTTGCCGATATATCACTATCGTTTTGGGGTTATGCATTAGAGACAACTACATTCACTTTAAATAGGGCACCATCTAAATCCGTTGAGACAACACCGTATGAATTATGGTTTGGCAAGAAACCTAAGTTGTCGTTTCTTAAGGTTTGGGGATGCCACGCTTATGTGAAAAGGCTTCAGCCTGATAAGCTCGAACCCAAAGCAGATAAATGGATCTTCATAGGATACCCAAAGGAGACGATTGGGCATACCTTCTATCTCAGATCCGAGGGCAAAGTGTTTGTCGCTAAGAACGGGTCCTTTCTCGAGAAAGAGTTTCTCTCAAAAGAATTGAGTGGGAGGAAGATAGAACTTGATAAGTTTGTTGAACCTTTAATTCAACCAGAGAGTAGCGCAGCACAGAAAGATGATTCTATGGCACCTACATCAGTTGAAGAGGAAGCTAATGATGATGATCATGAAGCTTCAGATCAAGTTACTGTCAAACCTTGTGGGTCGACAAGGGTGCTTGCAACTTCTGAGTGGTACGGTAACCTTGTCTTAAAGGTCATGTTGTTGGACAACGGTGAACCTACAAGCTATGGAGAAGCGATGGTGGGCCCGGATTCCAACAAATGGCTAGGAGCCATGAAATCCGAGATAGCATCCATGTATGAGAACAAAGTATGGACTTTGGTGGACTTGCCCGATGATCGGCAAGCCATTGAGAATAAATGGATCTATAAGAAGAAGACAGACGCTGATGGGTAATGTCACCATTTATGAAGCTCAACTTGTCGCAAAGAAGTTTTTGACAAGTTCAAGGAGTTGACTATGATGATACTTTCTCACTCACAGTGATGCTAAAGTCTGTTGGAATTATTTTAGCAGTTGCTGCATTTTCATTTACGAAATCTGGCAGATGGATGTCAAAACAAAGGTTCCTTGACGGTTTCCGTGAGGAAAGGTTGTATGTGATACAACCAGAAGGTTTTGTCGATCCTATGGATGCTAAAAGGTATGCAAGCTCCAGCGATCCTTCTATGGACTGGAGCAAGCATCTCAGAGTTGGAACATACGCTTCGATGAGGTGATCAAAGTTTTTGGGTTTATACAAAGTTTGCAACAAACTTGTATTTACAAGAAAGTGAGTGGGAGCTCAACAACATTGGTTGACATATTGTTGATCGGAAATGATGTAGAATTTCTTGAAAGCATAAAGGGTTGTTTGAAAGGAGTTTTTCAAAGGAAGACCTGGGTAAAGCTGCTTACATGTTGGGCATCAAGATCTATAGAGATAGATCAAGACGCCTGATAAGATTTTCATAGAGCACATACCTTGACATGATTTTGAAGAAGTTCAAAATGGATCAGTCCAAGAAGGGGTTCTTGCCTGAGTTGTAAGGTGTGAAGTTGAGTGAGACTCAAAGCTCGACCACGGCAGAAGAAACAGAAAGGACAAAGGTCATCCCCTATGCCTTAGCCATAGGCTCTATACGATATGCCATGCTGTGTACCGCACCTGATGTGTGCCTTGCCACGTGTCTAGCAAGGGGGTACAAGAGTGTTCCAGGAGTGGATCACTGGCCAGTGGTCAAATTTATCCTTAGAACAATAAGGAAATGTTTCTCGGTTATGGAGGTGATAAAGAGTTCGGCGTAAAGGGTTATGTCGATGCAAGATTTAACACTAATCCGGATGACTCTGAGTAAATGTTTCTTGGTTACGGAGGTGATAAAGAGTTCGCCGTAAAGGGTTACGTCGATGCAAGCTTTAACACCAATCCAGATGACTCTGAGTAGCAAACCGGATACGTATAGTGGAGCAGCCGTTTGGAATAGCTCCAAGTGGAGCATGGTAGCAGTTTCTACAGTATGACATAAAAATTTGCGAAGTACGCGCGGATTTGAATGTTGCAGACCAGTTGACTAAAACCTCTCTCACAAGCAAAACATGTTAAAACCACAGAACTCTTTGGGTGTTAATCACATGGTGATGTGAACTAGATTATTGACTCTAGTGCAAGTGGGAGACTTTTGGAAATATGCCCTAGAGGCAATAATAAATTGGTTATTATCATATTTCCCTGTTCATGATAATCATTTATTATCCATGCTAGAATTGTATTGATCGGAAACTCAAATACATGTGTGGATACATAGACAACAATATGTCCCTAGTGATCCTCTACTAGAGTAGCTCGTTGATCAAAGATGGTTAAGGTTTCCTAACCATAGGCATGAGTTGTCATTTGATAATGGGGTCACATCATTAGGAGAATGATGTGATGGACTAGACCCGACCATAAGCATAGCATCAGATCGTTTAAGTTATTTGCTATAACTTTCTTCATGTCAAGTATCTGTTCCTTTGACCATGAGATCAAGCAACTCACTAACACCGGAGGAGTACCTTGTGTGTATCAAATGTCGCAATGTAACTGGGTGACTATAAAGATGCTCTACAGGTATCTCCGAGGGTGTCTGTTGAGTTGGCATGGATCAAGACTGGGATTTGTCACTCCATTTGACGGAGAGGTATCTCAGGGCCCACTCAGTAATACAGCATCACAATAAGCTTGCAAGCAATGTGACTAAAGAGTTAGCCACGGGATCTTGTATTACGGAACGAGTAAAGAGACTTGCCGATAACGAGATTGAACTAGGTATAGAGATACCGACGATCGAATCTCGGGCAAGTAACATACCGATGGACAAAGGGAATTGTATACGGGATTAATTGAGTCCTTGACATCGTGGTTCAACCGATAAAGATCTTCGCGGAATGTGTAGGAACCAATATGGGCATCCAGGTCCCGCTATTGGTTATTGACCGGAGAGGAGTCTCGGTCATGTCTACATGATTCTCGAACCCGTAGGGTCGCACGCTTAACGTTCGGTAGCGCTAGGGTAGTATTGAGATATTAATAGTGGAAATTCTGAAGGTTGTTTGGTGTCCCGGATGGGATCCAAGACATCACGAGGAGCTCCGGAATGGTCCGGAGGTAAAGATTCATATATGGAAAGTTGTTATCGGGGTTCCGGAAAAAGTTTGAGTTTTTTCGGTATTGTACCGAGAAGGTTCTAGAAGGTTTCAGAGTGGGGCCCACCTGCATGGGGGGACCCACATGAACGTGGGTAGTTGGGAAAGTCCCTACAACCCTGGTCTAGGTGCACCAAGATCCTCCCTTGAAAGGAATAGTATCATATCCCAAAGGGATAAAACCAGGATCCCTAAAAAGGGGGGATAGCGATCGGTGGGGAAGGAAAGGAGGGATTTCCTTCCTCTCCCTTTGACCAACGCCCCTAGGTCCTTGGAGGGCAAGCCACCAGCCCCCTCCACGCCTATATAAAGTTCGGGAGGCGTTAGGGGCAGCCACCCTTCACCCCTTGCCCGTTACCTCTCCCAACTCCTCCCACATTTCACCGGTACGGGCTTGGCGAAGCCCTGCCGGAGTTTCGCTGCCACCACCACCACCATGCCATCGTGTTGGTTCAGATATCATCTACCTCCTCTCCTTCCCTTGCTGGACCAAGAAGGAGAGGACGCCGCCGAGCCATACGCGTGCTAAACTCGGAGGTGCCGCACGTGTGGTACTTGGATCGGATTGGATCTCGACGCGAGTACGACTACGCCAACCACGATCTCTGGATCGTTAACGCTTTCGATCTACAAGGGTATGTAGACACCACTCTCCTCTCATAGATGTGCATCTCCTAGATTGATCTTGGTGAGCATAGGAATTTTTTTGTTTCCCATACAACATTCCCCAACACTGATGAGCTACCATCGCCTAGCGATCTAGGTAAACCTTAGGCAAACGATAATCATGCTGGCAAATCTGAATGTTAAAATGACTCGCTAAACGAGTCGCATAAATACCGCCATGAATTTTACCCTTGGATCTATTAAGGTGCAGACGACGTGCAATGATACCCCCAAGACTATAGATATCATCGCCGTAAAGTGCACAACGTAAGATGGTGAAGTCCGGAGCACAGAGTGCACTGACCTTCTCTCTAGCAATTAAGCACTTAGCAATAAATAGAGCAAAATAATGCACAGCAGGAAACTACAAACTAGTAGCGATGACATTTGACATGCCTCTCTCATCCCCCACTGACAGAGTACGATAAAAGCCCTCGAACTCTACAGGCCTAGGCTCACCTATTTCCCCGTCAGAAGGGATCAAGCATATGTCACAAAATTCAGTAAGTGGTACTGACGGGTTTCAGCATATGAATTAAACTGCACATCAGGAGGGTTATTCCTCCTCAGAAAATGAAAACTTTGCACAAAGGAATTTGTAAGGAGATGGTATTGTTCACACTCAGCTGTGATGAAGTCGGTGAGACCAGCATTAGCAGCAAATTGTGCATACTCTTGACGGATCCCGGGTCCATCCATGAAGGGGTTGTGCGGCCATTCGCACGGCTGCGCCTCCGCCATTCTCCGGGTGCGGAGATCATTATCCGATGACTCCCCAATGTCTCCCTTAGAGTTCTTCTTGGAAGCAAACTTCCTAAAGAAACTCATCTTATTCCTATAAATAAAATTCTAAAATATTTAGTCAACAAAACTTTGCAAGATTGATAGCAACTACTCATAGAGATGTATAAAGGCCATATTGAGCATTCAAACTACTTAGAACTCTAAGAATTCAACATGCAAGCTCATCTACAGCAGCACCAAGAGTAGCTAATTATTCGAAATATAATCCACTAAAGGAAAAACTAATTGGACCAATGGAGGAGTCACATACCAAGTAGCAATCCCCCAAAACAGTTTCGGAAACGGAGCTTCGAGCAAAGAGATCGAAATCCACGGGTTTGAGAGCAACAACACGAGAGAGAGAGAGAAATGGTGATTTTTTTCTGGAGGTAGGTGATGACATGGGCTGAAGAGATAAGTGAGGGGCCCACGTGGGGACCACAACCCACCAGGGCGCGCCTGGGGCTGCTGCCGCGCCCAGTTGGGTTGTGCCCACCTGGTGCACCCCCTCTGATGTTATTTGCATCAAAAATTCTTAAATATTCAAAAAAATTGTATTAAATTTTCAGGGCATTCTGAGAACTTTTATTTTTGGGTCACTTTTTTTATTGCATGGGAAATTCAGAAAACACACAAAACATGGCATTTTATTTTATTTAACTAAGAAAAATAGAAAACAAATGTTGGGAACAGAAAGTCATGCTTACTAAATTCATCAACTTCATACCTCTAAAAAATGATCCATTAATAAGGTTGACCAAGTCTTATTAACAACCACTTTCGATTAGCATGAAACCGAAGAACTTTTGTAAAACACTAAGTTACCTCAACGGGGATATGCATGTCCCCAACAATAAGCATTTCATATTTCTTTTTGGCAGTAGGTAGAGGTAGTTGAAAACTTCCAATAGTGAGTGTCGGAGATTTTTCAATAATATTAATATCATTCACTTGGAATTGTTTCTTCGGAAAGTGCACCGTATGCTCATTACCATTGATATGAAAAGTGACCTTGCTTTTATTGCAATCAATAACAGCCCCTACAGTATTCAAGAAGGGTCTACCAAGGATAATCGACATGTTGTCATCCTCGGGCATCTCAAGTATAACAAAATCAGTTAAGATAGTAACATTTGCAACAACAATGGGCACATCCTCACAAATACCGATAGGTATGGCAGTTGATTTGTCAGCCATTTGCAAAGATATTTCAGTAGGTGTGAGTTTATTCAAATCAAGTCTTTTATATAAAGAGAAAGGCATAACACTAACACTAGCTCCTAAATCACACAAAGCAGTTTTGACATAATTTCTTTTTATGGAGCATGGTATAGTTGGTATTCCCGGATCTCCAAGTTTTTTAGGTACTCCATCCTTAAAAGAATAATTAGCAAGCATGGTGGAGATTTCAGCTTCATGTATCTTTCTTTCATTAGAGATGATGTCTTCCTTATATTTTGCATAAGGGGCCATCTTTAGTATATTAGTCAAGCGAGTGCGCGAAAAGACTGGCCTAAGCATTTCAGCAAAACTTTCAAATTCTTCATCATCTTTCTTCTTAGTTGATTTAGGTGGAAAGGGCATGGGTTTTTGAACCCATGGTTCTCTTTCTCTTCCATGTTTTCTAGCAACAAAGTCTCTTTTATCATATCTTTTATTTTTAGGTTGTGGGTTATCAAGATCAACAGCTGGTTCAATCTCAACATCATTATCTGGTTGTTTATCATTGTCTATGAAGGAAATATGCCCTAGAGGCATTAATAAAGTTGTTATTTTATATTTCCTTATTCATGATAAAGGTTTATTATTCATGCTAGAATTGTATTGATCGGAAACTTAAATACATGTGTGAATACATAAACAAATATTGTGTCCCTAGTAAGCCTCTACTAGACTAGCTCGTTGATCAAAGATGGTTAAGGTTTCCTAACCATAGACATGTGTTGTCATTTGATAACGAGATCACATCATTAGGAGAATGATGTCATGGACAAGACCCATCCGTTAGCTTAGCATAATGATTGTTCAGCTTATTGCTATTGCATTCTTCATGTAAAATACAAATTCCTTCGACTATGAGATTATGCAACTCGGATACTGGAGGAATACCTTGTGTGCTATCAACCATCACAATGTAACTGGGTGATCATAAAGATGCTCTACAGGTATCTCGGAAGGTGTTTGTTGAGTTGGCATAGATCAAGATTAGGATTTGTCACTCCGAGTATCGGAGAGGTATCTCTAGGCCCTCTCGGTAATACACATCATAAGAAGCCTTGCAAGCAAAGTGACTAATGAGTTAGTTACAGGATGATGTATTACGGAATGACTAAAGAGACTTGCCGGTAACGAGATTGAACTAGGTATGAATATACTAATGACCGAATCTCGGGCAAGTAACATACCGATGGACAAAGGGAATTACGTACGTTGTCATAACGGTTCGATCAATAAAGATCTTCATAGAATATGTAGGAGCCACTATGGGCATCCAGATTCCGATATTAGTTATTGACCGGAAAGGTTTCTCGGTCATGTCTACATAGTTCAACCCGTAGGGTCCGCACGCTTAACGTTCGTTGACGATATAGTGTTATATGAGTTATATGTTTTGGTGACCGAATATTGTTCGGAGTCCCAGATGAGATCAAGGACATGATGAGGAGTCTCGAAATGGTCGAGAGGTAAAGATTGATATATAGGACAATGGTATTCGTACACCGGAATAGTTTTGGAGTGCACCGGGTACTCATCGGGTCACCGGAAGGGCTTCCGGGCACCCCCGGTAGGTGTTATGGGCCTAATGGGCCAAGTGGGACAGACCAGCCCACAGGGCGCTGGTGCACCCCTCTCCCTGGCCGGCCGGCCCTAGGGAACGAAAGGGGGGAGGGCTAGCCCCTCCTGCCTTCCCCTTCTCATGGGACAAAGGAAAGGGTGGCACCTCCCTCCCCTGCCTTTCCCCCGCGCCTTAACATGGCAGGGGGGCGCCACTTGGGAGGAGACCCCAAGTAGGATTCGGCCTACTTGGGGCACCCTGCTGGCTGCTCCCTCCTCCCCCCCCACCTATATATATGTGGGAGGGGGGCGCCTAGCACATCAGAACATTGTCTTAGCCATGTGCGGCGCCTCCCTCCGCCGTTTACACCCCCGGTCATATTTTCGTAGTGCTTAGGCGAAGCCCTGCGGAGATCACTTCACCATCACCATCACCATGCCGTCGTGTTGCTGGAACTCATCCACTACCTCGTTGTCTTGCTGGATCAAAAAGGCGGAGGACGTCATCGAGCTGAATGTGTGCTGAACGCGGAGGTGCCGTACGTTCGGTGCTCGATCGGTTGGAACGCAAAGAAGTTCGACTACATCAACCGCGTTGTCAAACGCTTCCGCTTATGGTCTATGAGGGTACGTAGACACACTCTCCCCTCTCGTTGCTATGCATCTCCATGGATAGATCTTGCGTGTGCGTAGAATTTTTTTTGTTTTCCATGCAACGTTTCCCAATAGTGGCATCCGAGCCAGGTCTATGCGTAGATGATATGCACGAGTAGAACACAAAGAGTTGTGGGCGGTGATAGTCATACTGCTTACCACCAACGTCTTATTTTGATTTGGTGGTATTGTGGGATGAAGCGGCCCGGACCAACCTTACAAGTCCACGCGCATGAGACCGGTTCCACCGACAGACATGCAACTAGTTTTGCATAAAGGTGGCTAGCGGGTGTCTGTTTCTCCTACTTTAGTTGAATTGAATTTGACTACGGGCGGTCCTTGAAGAAGGTTAAAACAGCAAACTTGATGAAACACTGTTGTGGTTTTTGCCGTAGGTAAGAACGGTTCTTGCTAGAAGCCCGTAGCAGCCACGTAAAACTTGCAACAACAAAGTAGAGGATGTCTAACTTGTTTTTACAGGGCATGTTGTGATGTGATATGGTCAAGATATGATGTGATATATGTTGATGTATGAGATGATCATCTTTTGTAATATCGACAACCGGCAGGAGCCTTAGGGTTATCTCTTTATTGTATGAAGTGCAAGCGTCATGTAATTGCTTTACTTTATCACTATGTGTTAGCGATAGTTGTAGAAGCAATAGTTGGTGAGACGACCCCGACGCAACGATGGAGGTCAAGGTGTCGAGCCAGTGACGATGGAGATCATGACGATGCTTTGGAGATGGAGATCAAAAGCACAAGATGATGATGGCCATATCATGTCACATATTTTGATTGCATGTGATGTTTATCCTTTATGCATCTTATTTTGCTTAGAACGGCGGTAGCATTATAAGATGATCCCTTCACTAGATTTCAAGATAAAAGTGTTCTCCCCGAGTATGCACCATTGCCAAAGTTCGTCATTTCAAAGCACCACATGATGATCGGGTGTGATAGACTCTACGTTCACATACAATGGGTGTAAGACAGTTTTGCACATGTAGAATACTTGGGTTAAACTTGATGAGCCTAGCATGTACAGACATGGTCTCGAAACACTGGAGACCGAAAGGTCGAACATGAGTCATATAGTAGATATGATCAACATAGAGATGTTCACCATTGATGACTACCCCATCTCACGTGATGATCGGACATGGGTTAGTTCATTTGGATCATGTGTCACTTAGATAACTTGAGGGATGTTAATTTAAGTGGGAGTTCATTAGTAATTTGATTAATTGAACTTAATTTATCATGAACTTAGTATTATAGTTTTGCATATCTATGTTGTAGATCAATGGACCGAGCTACCGTTCCCCTGAATTTTAATGCGTTCCTAGAGAAAGCTAAGTTGAAAGATGATGGTAGCAACTACACGGACTGGGTCCGTAACTTGAGGATTATCCTCATTGCTGCACAGAAGAATTATGTCCTTGATGCACCGCTGGGTGACAGGCCTGCTGCAGGAGCTGAAGCAGATGTTATGAATGTCTGGCTATCTGATGACTACTCGATAGTTCGGTGTGTCATGCTTTACGGCTTATAACTGGGACTTCAAAGATGTTTTGATCGTCATGGAGCATATGAGATGTTCCAAGAGTTGAAGTTAATATTTCAAGAAAATGCCCGGGTTGAGAGATATGAAGTCTCCAACAAGTTCTATAGCTGCAAGATGGAGGAGAACAGTTCTGTCAGTGAACACATACTCAAAATGTCTGGGTATCATGACCACTTGACTTAGCTGGGAGTTGATCTTCCAGTTGATAGTGTTATTGACAGAGTTCTTCAATCACTGCCACCAAGCTACAAAGTCTTCGTGATGAACTATAATATGCAAGGGATGAATAAAACAATTCCTGAGCTCTTCACAATGCTTAAGGCCACGGAAGTAGAAATCAAGAAGGAGCATCAAGTGTTGATGGTTAACAAAACTACTAGTTTCAAGAAAAAGGGAAAGGGAAAGAAAGGGAACTTCAAGAAGAATGGCAAGCAAGTTGCCACTCCCAGGAAGAAGCCCAAAGCTGGACCCAAGCCTGAAACTGAGTGCTTCTACTGCAAAGGGAATGGTCATTGGAAGCGGAACTGCCCCAAATACTTGGCGGATAAGAAGGATGGCAAAGTGAACAAAGGTATATTTGATATATATGCTATTGATGTGTACCTTACTAATGCTCGTAGCAGCGCCTGGGTATTTGATACTGGTTCGGTTGCTCATATTTGTAACTAGAAACAGGAGCTGCGGAATAAACGAAGATTGGCTAAGGACGAGGTGACGGTGCACATCAGAAATGGTTCCAAGGTCGATGTGATCGCCGTCGGCACGCTACCTCTACATCTACCTTCGGGATTAGTTTTAGACCTCAATAATTGTTATTTGGTGCCCGCGTTGAGCATGAACATTATATCTGGATCTTGTTTATTGCGAGATGGTTATTCATTTAAATCGGAGAATAATGGTTGTTATATTTATATGAGTAATATCTTTTATGGTGATGCACCCTTGATGAGTGGTCTATTCTTGTTGAATCTGGATCGTACTGATACACATATTCATAATATTGATGCCAAAAGATGCAAAGTTGATAATGATAGTACGTGCAACATACTTGTGGCACTGCCGTTTAGGTCATATTGGTGTAAAGCGCATGAAGAAACTCCATGCAGATGGACTTTTGGAATCACTTGATTATGAATCATCTGATACTTGCGAACCATGCCTCATGGGCAAGATGACTAAAACTCCGTTCTCCGGAACAATGGAGCGAGCTAATGACTTATTGGAAATAATACATACCGATGTATGCGATCCGATGAGTGTTGAGGCACGCAGCGGGTATCGTTATTTTCTGACCTTCACAGATGATTTGAGTAGGTATGGGTATATCTACTTGATGAAACACAAGTCTGAAACATTTGAAAAGTTCAAAGAATTTCAGAGTGAAGTGGAGAATCATCGCAACAAGAAAATAAAGTTTCTACGATCTGATCACGGAGGCGAATATTTGAGTTACGAGTTTGCCCTTCATTTAAAACAATGTGGAATTGTTTCACAACTCATGCCACCTGGAACACCACAGCGTAATGGTGTGTCCAAACATCGTAACCGTACTTTATTAGATACGGTGCGTTCTATGATGTCTCTTACCGATTTACCACAATCGTTTTGGAGTTATGCATTAGAGACAGCCGCATTCATGTTAAATAGGGCATCGTCTAAATCCGTTGAGACAACACCGTATGAATTGTGATTTGGCAAGAAACCTAAGCTGTCATTTCTTAAAGTTTGGGGTTGCGACACTTATGCCAAAAGGCTTTAGCCTGATAAGCTCAAACCCAAATCGGAGAAGTGCGTCTTCATAGGATACCCTAAGGAAACAATTGGGTACACCTTCTACCACAGATCCGAAGGCAAGATCTTTGTTGCCAAGAATGAAGCCTTTCTAGAGAAGGAGTTTCTCTCGAAAGAAGTGAGTGGGAGGAAAGTAGAACTTGATGAGGTAATTGTACCTTCTCTCAAATTGGAAAGTAGCACATCACAGAAAACCGTTCCCGTGATGCCTACACCAACTAGAGAGGAAGAAAATGATAATGATCATGAAACTTCAGATCAAGTTACTACTGAACCTCGTAGGTCGACCAGAGCACGATCCGCACCAGAGTGGTACGGTAATCCTGTCTTGGAAGTCATGTCACTAGACCAAGGCGAATCTACGAACTATGAAGCTATGATGAGCCCAGATTCCGATAAATGGCTTGAGGCCATGAAATCTGAGATAGGATCCATGTATGAGAACAAAGTATGGACTTTGGTGGACTTGCCCGATGATCGGCAAGCCACTGAGAATAAATGGATCTTCAAGAAGAAGACTGACGTTGATGGATAGTTACTGTCTACAAAGCTTGACTTGTCGCGAAAGGTTTTCAACAAGTTCAAAGAGTTGACTACGATGAGACTTTCTCACCCGTAGCGATGCTTAAGTCTATCCGAATCATGTTAGCAATTGCCACATTTTATGATTATGAAATCTAGCAAATGGACGTCAAAACTGCATTCCTTAATGGATTTCTTAAAGAAGAGTTGCATATGATGCAACCAGAAGGTTTTGTCGATCCTAAAGGTGCTAACAAAGTGTGCAAGCTCTAGTGATCCATCTATGGACTGGTGCAAGCATCTCGAAGTTGGAATATATGTTTTGATCAAAGCATATGGTTTTATACAGACTTTCGGTGAAGCCCGTATTTACAAGAAAGTGAGTGGGAGCTCTGTAGCATTTCTGATATTATATGTGGATGACATATTGTTGATTGGAAATGATATAGAATTTCTGGATAGCATAAAAGGATACTTGAATAAGAATTTTTCAATGAAAGACCTTGGTGAAGCTGCTTATATATTGGGCATCAAGATCTATAGAGATAGATCGAGACGCTTAATAGGACTTTCACAAAGCACATACCTTGATAAAGTTTTGAAGAAGCTCAAAATGGATCAGTCAAAGAAAGGGTTCCTGCCTGTGTTACAAGGTGTGAAGTTGAGTCAGACTCAAAGCCCGACCACTGCAGAAGATAGAGAGAAAATGAAAGTCATTCCCTATGCCTCAGCCATAGGTTCTATCATGTATGCTATGCTGTGTACCAGACCTGATGTGTGCCTTGGCATAAGTCTGGCAGGGAGGTACCAAAGTAATCCAGGAGTGGATCACTGGACAGGGGTCAAGAACATCCTGAAGTACCTGAAAAGGACCGAGGATATGTTTCTCGTTTATGGAGGTGGCGAAGAGCTCGTCGTAAATGGTTACGTCGATGCTAGCTTCGACACTGATCCGGATGACTCTAAGTCATAAACCGGATACGTGTTTATATTGAATGGTGGAGCTATCAGTTGGTGCAGTTCCATGCAGAGCGTCGTGGCAGGATCTACGTGTGAAGCGGAGTACATAGCTGCTTCGGAAGCAGCACATGAAGGAGTCTGGATGAAGGAGTTCATATCTGATCTAGGTGTAATACCTAGTGCATCGGGTCCAATGAAAATATTTTGTGACAACACTGGAGCAATTGCCTTGGCAAAGGAATCCAGGTTTCACAAGAGAACCAAACACATCAAGAGACGCTTCAACTCCATTCGTGAAAAGGTCAAAGATGGAGACATAGAGATTTGCAAAATACATACAGATCTGAATGTGGCAGACCTGTCGACTAAGCCTCTTCCACGAGCAAAACATGATCAGCACCAAGATTCCATGGGTGTTAGATTCATTACTATGTAATCTAGATTATTGACTCTAGTGCAAGTGGGAGACTGAAGGAAATATGCCCTAGAGGCAATAATAAAGTTGTTATTTTATATTTCCTTATTCGTGATAAAGGTTTATTATTCATGCTAGAATTGTATTGATCGGAAACTTAAATACATGTGTGAATACATAAACAAATACTGTGTCCCTAGTAAGTCTCTACTAGACTAGCTCATTGATCAAAGATGGTTAAGGTTTCCTAACCATACACATGTGTTGTCATTTGATAACGAGATCACATAATTAGGAGAATGATGTGATGGACAAGACCCATCTGTTAACTTAGCATAATGATCGTTCAGTTTATTGCTATTGCTTTCTTCATGTCAAATACATATTCCTTCGACTATGAGATTATGCAACTCCCTGATACCGGAGGAATACCTTGTGTGCTATCAAACATCACAACGTAACTGGGTGATCATAAAGATGCTCTACAGGTATCTCCGAAGGTGTTTGTTGAGTTGGCATAGATCAAGATTAGGATTTGTCACTCCGAGTATCGGAGAGGTATCTCTGGGCCCTCTCGGTAATACACATCATAAGAAGCCTTGCAAGCAAAGTGAATAATGAGTTAGTTATAGGATGATGTATTACAGAACAAGTAAAGAGACTTGCCGGTAACGAGATTGAACTAGGTATGAAGATACCGATGATCGAATGTCGGGCAAGTAACATACCAATGGACAAAGGGAATTACGTATGTTGTCATAACGGTTCGACCGATAAAGATCTTCTTAGAATATGTAGGAGCCAATATGGGCATCCAGGTTCCGCTATTGGTTATTGACCGAAGAGGTGTCGCGGTCATGTCTACATAGTTCTCGAACCCGTAGGGTCCGCACGCTTAACGTTCGTTGACGATATAGTGTTATATGAGTTATATGTTTTGGTGACCGAATGTTGTTCGGAGTCCCGGATGAGATCATGGACATGACGAGGAGTCTTGAAATGGTCGAGAGGTAAAGATTGATATATAGGACGATGGTATTCGGACACCGGAATAGTTTCGGAGTGCACCGGGTACTCATCGGGTAACCGCAAGGGGTTCCGGGCACCCCCGGTAGGTGTTATGGGCCTAATGGGCCAAGGGGGGTACATACCAGCCCACAGGGGCTGGTGCACCCCTCTCCCTGGCCGGCCGGCCCTAGGGAAGGAAAGGGGGAGGGCTAGCCCCTCCGACCTTCCCCTTCTCACGGGAGAAAGGAAAGGAGGGCGCCTCCCTCCCCTGCCTTTCCCCCGCACCTAAACATGGCAGGGAGGCGCCACTTGGGAGGAGACCCCAAGTAGGATTCGGCCTACTTGGGGCGCCCTCCTAGCTTCTCCCTCCTCCCCCCACCTATGTATATGTGGGAGGGTGGCGCCTAGCACATCAGAACATTGTCTTAGCTGTGTGTGGTGCCCCCTCCACCGTTTACACCCCCGGCCATATTTTCATAGTGCTTAGGCGAAGCCCTACGGAGATCACTTCACCATCACCATCACCACGCCTTCATGTTGCCGGAACTCATCCACTACCTCGCCGTCTTGCTGGATCAAGAAGGCGGAGGACGTCATCGAGCTGAATGTGTGCTGAACGCGGATGTGTCCGTATGCTCATTACCATTGATATGAAAAGTGACCTTGCTTTTATTGCAATCAATAACAGCCCCTGCAGTATTCAAGAAGGGTCTACCAAGGATAATCGACATGTTGTCATCCTGGGGCATCTCAAGTATAACAAAATCAGTTAAGATAGTAACATTTGCAACAACAACGGGCACATCCTCACAAATACCGATAGGTATGGCAGTTGATTTATCAGCCATTTGCAAAGATATTTCAGTAGGTGTGAGTTTATTCAAATCAAGTCTTTTATATAAAGAGAAAGGCATAACACTAACACTAGCTCCTAAATCACACAAAGCAGTTTTGACATAATTTCTTTTTATGGAGCACGGTATAGTTGGTATTCCCGAATCTCCAAGTTTTTAGGTACTCCATCCTTAAAAGAATAATTAGCAAGCATGGTGGAGATTTTAGCTTCATGTATCTTTCTTTCATTAGAGATGATGTCTTCCATATATTTTGCATAAGGGGCCATCTTTAGTATATTAGTCAAGCGAGTGCGCAAAAAGACTGGCCTAAGCATTTCAGCAAAACGTTCAAATTCTTCATTATCTTTCTTCTTAGTTGATTTAGGTGGAAAGGGCATGGGTTTTTGAACCCATGGTTCTCTTTCTCTTCCATGTTTTCTAGCAGCAAAGTCTCTTTTATCATATCTTTTATTTTTAGGTTGTGGGCTATCAAGATCAACAGCTGGTTCTATCTCAACATCATTATCTGGTTGTTTATCATTGTCTATGAAGGAAATATGCTCTAGAGGCATTAATAAAGTTGTTATTTTATATTTCCTTATTCATGATAAAGGTTTATTATTCATGCTAGAATTGTATTGATCGGAAACTTAAATACATGTGTGAATACATAAACAAATAATGTGTCCCTAGTAAGCTTCTACTAGACTAGCTCGTTGATCAAAGATGGTTAAGTTTTCCTAACCATAGACATGTGTTGTCATTTGATAACGAGATCACATCATTAGGAGAATGATGTGATGGACAAGACCCATTCGTTAGATTAGCATAATGATTGTTCAGTTTATTGCTATTGCTTTCTTCATGTCAAATACAAATTCCTTCGACTATGAGATTATGCAACTCCCGGATACCGGAGGAATACCTTGTGTGCTATCAAACGTCACAATGTAACTGGGTGATCATAAAGATGCTCTACAGGTATCTCCGAAGGTGTTTGTTTAGTTGGCATAGATCAAGATTAGGATTTGTCACTCCGAGTATCGGAGAGGTATCTCTAGGCCCTCTCGGTAATACACATCATAAGAAGCCTTGCAAGCAAAGTGACAAATGAGTTAGTTACAGGATGATGTATTACGGAACGACTAAAGAGACTTGCCGGTAACGAGATTGAACTAGGTATGAAGATACTGACGACCGAATCTTGGCCAAGTAACATACCGATGGACAAAGGGAATTATGTACGTTGTCATAACGGTTCGATCGATAAAGATCTTCGTAGAATATGTAGGAGCCAATATGGGCATCCAGGTTCCGATATTAGTTATTGACCAGAAAGGTTTCTCGGTCATGTCTACATAGTTCTTGAACCCGTAGGTTCCGCACGCTTAACGTTCATTGACGATATATTGTTATATGTTTTGGTGACCGAATGTTGTTCGGAGTCCCAGATGAGATCAAGGACATGATGAGGAGTCTCGAAATAGTCGAGAGGTAAAGATTGATATATAGGACAATGGTATTCGTACACCGGAATAGTTTCGGAGTGCACCGGGTACTCATCGGGTCACCGGAAGGGCTTCCGGGCACCCCCGATAGGTGTTATGGGCCTAATGGGCCAAGGGGGACAGACCAGCCCACAGGGGTCTAGTGCGCCCCTCTCCCTAGCCGGCCGGCCTTAGGGAACGAAAGGGGGGAGGGCTAGCCCCTCCTTCCTTCCCCTTCTCATGGGACAAAGGAAAGGGGGCACCTCCCTCCCCTGCCTTTCCCCCGCGCCTAAACATGGCAGGGGGGCGCCACTTGGGAGGAGACCCCAAGTAGGATTCGGCCTACTTGGGGCGCCCTCCTGGCTGTTCCCTCCTCCCCCCCATCTATATATATGTGGGAGGGGGCGCCTAGCACATCAGAACATTGTCTTAGCCATGTGCGGCGCCTCCCTCCGCCGTTTAGACCCCCGGTCTTATTTTCGTAGTGCTTAGGCGAAGCCCTGCGGAGATCACTTTACCATCACCGTCACCATGCTGTTGTGTTGCCGGAACTCATCCACTACCTCGCCGTCTTGCTGGATCAAGAAGGCGGAGGACGTCATCGAGCTGAACGTGTGCTGAACGCGGAGGTGCCATATGTTCGGTGCTCGATCGGTTGGAACGCGAAGAAGTTCGACTACATCAACCGCGTTGTCAAATGCTTCCGCTTACGGTCTACGAGGGTACGTAGACACACTCTCCCCTCTCGTTGCTATGCATCTCCATGGATAGATCTGAAGGAAATATGCCCTAGAGGCAATAATAAAATTGTTATTTATATTTTCTTACATCATGATAAATGTTTATTATTCATGGTAGAATTGTATTAACCGGAAACTTAGTACCTGTGTGAATACATAGACAAACAGATCGTCCCAAGTATGCCTCTACTTGACTAGCTTGTTTATCAAAGATGGTTAAGTTTCCTGACCATAGACATGTGTTGTCATTTGATGAATAGGATCACATCATTAGAGAATGATGTGATGGACAAGACCCATCCGTTAGCTTAGCATAATGATCGTTAAGTTTTATTGCTATTGCTTTCTTCATGACTTATACATATTCCTCTGACTATGAGATTGTGCAACTCCCGAATACCGGAGGAACACCTTGTGTGCTATCAAATGTCACAACATAACTGGGTGATTATAAAGATGCTCTACAGGTGTCTCCGAAGGTGTTTGTTGGGTTGGCATAGATCGAGATTAGGATTTGTCACTCCGAGTATCGGAGAGGTATCTCTGGGCCCTCTCGGTAATGCACATCATGATAAGCCTTGCAAGCAATGTGACTAATGAGTTAGTTACGGGATGATGCATTACGGAATGAATAAAGAGACTTGCCGATAACGAGATTGACCTAGGTATGATGATACCGACGATCGAATCTCGGGCAAGTAACATACCGATGACAAAGGGAATAACGTATGTTGTTATGCGGTTTGACCGATAAAGATCTTCATAGAATATGTAGGAGCCAATATGAGCATCTAGGTTCCACTATTGGTTATTGACCGGAGATGTGTCTCGGTCATGTCTACATAGTTCTCGAACCCGTAGGGTCCGCACGCTTAACGTTCGATGACGATTTGTATTATGAGTTATGTGATTTGATGACCGAAGTTTGTTCGGAGTCCCGGCTGAGATCATGGACATGACGATGAGTCTCGAAATGGTCGAGAGGTAAAGATTCATATATTGGAAGGCTATATTCGAACATTGGAAAGGTTCCGAATGATTCGGGTATTTTTTGGAGTACCGGGGAGTTACGGGAATTCACCGGGAGAAGTAATGGGTCTTATTGGGCCATACGGGAAAAGAGGAGGCAGGCCAAAGGGGAGGTGGCGCGCACCCCCCCCCCCCCCATGGGTCCGAATTGGACTAGGGGAAGGGGGCGGCGCCCCCCTTGCCCTTTCCTACTCCCTCTCTCTTTCCCTCTTTCCTTCTCTCCTACTCCGAAAAGGGAAAGGGATTCCTACTAGGACTTGGAAGTCCTAGTAGGACTCCATACACTTGGCGCGCCCATAGGAGGGCCGGCCTCTCTCCCTCCCTCCTTTATATACGGGGGAGGGGGGCACCCCAAAGGCACACCAAGATTTGTCTTAGCCGTGTGCGGTGCCCCCCTCCATAGTTACACACCTCGGTCATATCGTCGTAGTTCTTAGGCGAAGCCCTGCGCCGGTAACTTCATCATCACCGTCGCCACGTCATCGAGCTGAACGTGTGCTGAACTCGGAGGTGCCGTACGTTCGGTGCTTGATCGGTTGGATCGCGAAGATGTTCGACTACATCAACAGCGTTAAGCTAACGCTTCCGCTTTCGGTCTAGGAGGGTACGTGGACATACTCTCCCCTCTCATTGCTATGCATCTCCTAGATAGATCTTGCGTGAACATAGGAATTTTTTTGAAATTGCACGTTCCCCAGCAGTGGCATCCGAGCCAGGTCTATGCGTAGATGATATGCATGAGTAGAACACAAAGAGTTGTGGACGATAATAGTCATACTGCTTACCACCAACATCTTACTTTGATTCGGCGGTATTGTTGGATGAAGCGGCCCGGACCGACATTACATGACCGCGTTCATGAGACTAGTTCTACCGACGTGCTTTGCACAAAGGTGGCTGGTGGGTGTCTGTTTCTCCAACTTTAGTTGAATCGAGTTTGACTACGGTCGGTCCTTGTTGAAGGTTAAAACAACACACTTGATGAAAAATCGTTGTGGTTTTGATGCGTAGGTAAGAACGGTTCTTGCTAGAAGCCCGTAGCAGCCACATAAAACTTGCAACAACAAAGTAGAGGATGTCTAACTTGTTTTTGCAGGGCATGCTGTGATGTGATATGGTCAAGACATGATGTGATATACGTTATTGTATGAGATGATCATATTTTGTAAAAGTTATCGGCAACTGGCAGGAGCCTTATGGTTGTCGCTTTATTGTATGAAATGCAATCGCCATGTAATTGCTTTACTTTATCACTATGCGGTAGTGATAGTCGTAGAAGCAATAGTTGGCGAGACGACAACGACGCTACGATGGAGATCAAGGTGTCAAGCCGGTGATGATGAAGATCATGACGGTGCTTTGGAGATGGAGATCAAAGGTACAAGATGATGATGGCCATATCATGTCACATATTTTGATTGCATGTGATGTTTATCTTTTATGCATCTTATTTTGCGTAGTACGGCGGTAGCATTATAAGATGATCCCTCACTAAATTTCAAGGTATAAGTGTTCTCCCTGAGTATGCACCGTTGCGAAAGTTCTTCGTGTTGAGACACCACGTGATGATCGGGTGTGATAGGCTCTACGTTCAAATACAACGGGTGCAAGACAGTTTTGCACATGCGTAATACTCGGGTTAAACTTGACGAGCCTAGCATATGCAGATATGGCCTCAGAACACTGAGACCGAAAGGTCGAACGTGAATCATATAGTAGATATGATCAACATAGAGATGTTCACCATTGAAAACTACTCCATCTCACGTGATGATCGGACATGGTTTAGTTGATATGGATCACGTGATCATTTAGATGACTAGAGGGATGTCTATCTAAGTGGGAGTTCTTAAGTAATATGATTAATTGAACTTTAATTTATCATGAACTTAGTCCTGGTAGTATTTGCAAATTATGTTGTAGTTCAATAGCTTGCGTATAGCTCCCCTGTTTTATTTTTGATATGTTCCTAGAGAAAACTAAGTTGAAAGATGATAGTAGCAATGATGCGGACTAGTTCCATGATCTGAGGATTATCCTCATTGCGGCACAGAAGAATAATGTGCTTGATGCACCGCGAGGTGACAGACCTATTGCAGGAGCAGATGCAAACGTTATGAACGTTTAGCAAGCTCGATATGATGACTACTTGATAGTTTAGTGCGCCATGATTTACGGCTTAGAACCAGGACTTCAAAAACATTTTTGAACGCCACGGAGCATATGAGATGTTCCAAGAGCTGAAATCGGTATTTCAGACTCATGCCCATGTCGAGAGGTATGAGACCTCTGACAAATACTTTGCCTACAAGATGGAGGAGAATAGCTCAACCAGTGAGCATATGTTCAAAATGTCTGGGTACTACAATCGCTTGAATCAAGTGGGAGTTAATCTTCCAGATAAAATAGTGATTGACAGAGTTCTCTAGTCACTATCACCAAGTTACTAGAACTACGTGATGAACTATAATATGCAAGGGATGACGAAAACGATTCCCAAGCTCTTCGCGATGCTGAAATCGGTGAATGTAGGAATCAAGAAATAGCATCAAGTGTTGATGGTTGACAAGACCACTAGTTTCAAGAAAAAGGGTGAGGGAAAGAAAGGGAACTTCAAGAAGAATGGCAAACAGGTTGTCGCTCCCGTGAAGAAGCCCAAAGATGGACCTAACCCTGAAACTGAGTGCTTCTACTGCAAAGGAAATGGTCACTGGAAGCGGAATTGCCCCAAATACTTAGCGGATAAGAAGGATGGCAAAGTGAACAAAGGTATATTTGATATACATGTTATTGATGTGTATTTTACTAGTGTTCATAGTACCCCCTGGGTATTTGATACCGGTTCAGTTGCTAACATTAGTAACTCAAAACAAGAGTTGCAAAATGAACAAAGACTAGTTAATGACGAGGTGACAATGAGTGTTGGAAGTGATTCCAAGGTTGATAAGATCACCATCGCACACTCCCTCTACCTTCGGGATTAGTGTTGGACCTAAATAAATGTTATTTGGTGTTTGCGTTGAGCATGAATATGATTTGATCATGTTTATTGTGATACGATTATTCATTTAAGTCAGAGAATAATTGTTGTTCTGTTTAAATGAATAAAACCTTCTATATATGGTCATACACTCAATTTAAATGGTTTATTGAATCTCGATCGTAGTGATACACATATTCATAATATTGATGCCAAAAGATGCAAAGTTGATAATGATAATGCAACATATTTGTGGCACTGCCGTTTAGGTCATATTGGTGTAAAGAGCATGAAGAAACTCCATGCAGATGGACTTTTGGAATCACTTGATTATGAATCATTTGATGCTTGCGAACCATGCCTCATGGGCAAGATGACTAAGACTCCGTTCTCTGGAACAATGGAGCGAGCTACTGACTTATTGGAAGTAATACATACTGATGTATGCGGTCCGATGAGTGTTGAGGCTCACGGCAGGTATCGTTATTTTCTGACCTTCACAGATGATTTGAGCAGATATGGGTATATCTACTTAATGAAACACAAGTCTGAAACATTTGAAAAGTTCAAAGAATTTCAGAGTGAAGTGGAAAATCATCGTAACAAGAAAATAAATTTTCTATGATCTGATCGCGGAGGCGAATATTTGAGTTACGAGTTTGGTCTTCATTTAAAACAATGTGGAATAGTTTCGCAACTCACGCCACCTGGAACACCACAGCGTAATGGTGTGTCCGAACGTCGTAACCGTACTTTATTAGATATGGTGCGATCTATGATGTCTCTTACCGATTTACCACTATTGTTTTGGGGTTATGCATTAGAGACAGCTGCATTCACGTTAAAATAGGGCACCATCTAAATTCGTTGAGACGACACCATATGAACTGTGGTTTGGCAAGAAACCTAAGCTGTCGTTTCTTAAAGTTTGGGGTTGCGATGCTTATGTGAAAAAGCTTCAGCCTGATAAGCTCGAACCCAAATTGGAGAAGTGTGTCTTCATAGGATACCCAAAAGAAACTGTTGGGTACACCTTCTATCACAGATCCGAAGGCAAAAATCTTTGTTGCTAAGAATGGATCCTTTCTAGAGAAGGAGTTTCTCTCGAAAGAAGTGAGTGGGAGGAAAGTAGAACTTGATGAGGTAATTGTACCTTCTCTTGAATTGGAAAGTAGTTCATCACAGAAATCAGTTCCAGTGATGCCCACACCAATCAGTGAGGAAGTTAATGATGATGATCATGAAACTTCGGATCAAGTTACCACCGAACCTCGTAGGTCAACCAGAGTATGTTCCGCACCAGAGTGGTATGGTAATTCTGTTCTGGAAGTCATGTTACTAGACCATGACGAACCTACGAACTATGAGGAAGCGATGATGAGCCCAGATTCCGCGAAATGGCTTGAGGCCATGAAATCTGAGATGGGATCCATGTATGAGAACAAAGTGTGGACTTTGGTTGACTTGCCCGATGATCGGCAAGCCATAGAGAATAAATGGATCTTCAAGTAGAAGACTGACACTGACGGTAATGTTACTGTCTGCAAAGCTCGACTTGTTGCGAAAGGTTTTCGACAAGTTCAAGGAGTTGACTACGATTAGACCTTGTCATCCATAGCGATGCTTAAGTCTGTCCGAATCATGTTAGCAATTGCCACATTTTATGATTATGAAATTTGGCAAATGGATGTCAAAACTGCATTCCTTAATGGATTTCTTAAAGAAGAGTTGTATATGATGCAACCAGAAGGTTTTGTCGATCCTAAAGGTGCTAACAAAGTGTGCAAGCTCCAGCGTTCCATTTATGGACTAGTGCAAGCATCTCGGAGTTGGAATATACGCTTTGATGAAGTGATCAAAGCATATGGTTTTATACAGACTTTTGGAGAAGCCTGTATTTACAAGAAAGTGAGTGAGAGCTCTGTAGCATTTCTGATATTATATGTGGATGACATATTGTTGATTGGAAATGATATAGAATTTCTGGATAGCATAAAAGCATACTTGAATAAGAGTTTTTCAATGAAAGACCTCGGTGACGCTTCTTATATTGGGCATCAAGATCTATAGAGATAGATCAAAACGCTTGATAAGTTTTTTCAATGAATACATACCTTGACAAGATTTTGAAGTAGTTCAAAATGGAACAGTCAAAGAAGGAGTTCTTGCCTGTGTTGCAAAGGTGTGAAGTTGAGTAAAACTCAAAACCCGACCACGGTAGAAAATAGAAAGAGAATGAAAAGTCATTCCCTATGCCTCAGTCATAGGTTCTATAAAGTATGCTATGATGTGTACCAGATCTATGGCATACCTTGCCATGAGTTAAGCAAGGGGGTACGATAGTGATCCAGGAGTGGATCACTGGACAGCGGTCAAAGTTATCCTTAGTTACCTAAGAATACTAAGGAAATGTTTCTCGATTATGGATGTGATAAAGAGTTCGTCGTAAAGAGTTACGTCGATGCAAGCTTTGACACTAATCTAGATGACTCTAAGTCTCAATCTAGATACATATTGAAAGTGGGAGCAATTAGCTAGAGTAGCTCCATGCAGAGCATTGTAGACATAGAAATTTGCAAGATACATACGGATCTGAATGTGGCAGACCCGTTGACTAAACTTCTCTCACAAGCAAAACATGATCACACCTTAATACTCTTTGGGTATTAATCACATAGCGATGTGAACTAGATTATTGACTCTAGTAAACCCTTTGGGTGTTGGTCACATGGCGATGTGAACTATGGGTGTTAATCACATAAAGATGTGAACTATTGGTGTTAAATCACATGCGATGTGAACTAGATTATTGACTCTAGTGCAAGTGGGAGACTGAAGGAAATATGCCCTAGAGGCAATATTAAAGTTGTTATTTATATTTCCTTATATCATGATAAATGTTCATTATTCATGCTAGAATTGTATTAACCGGAAACTTAGTACATGTGTGAATACATAGACAAACAGAGCGCCCTAGTATGCCTCTACTTGACTAGCTTGTTTATCAAAGATGGTTAAGTTTCCTGACCATAGACATGTGCTGTCATTTGATGAACAGGATCACATCGTTAGAGAATGATGTGATGGACAAGACCCATCCGTTAGCTTAGCAAAATGATAGTTAAGTTTTATTGCTATTGCTTTCTTCATGACTTATACATATTCCTCTGACTATGAGATTATGCAACTCCCGAATACCGGAGGAACACCTTGTGTGCTATCAAACGTCACAACGTAACTGGGTGATTATAAAGATGCTCTACAGGTGTCTCCGAAGGTGTTTGTTGGGTTGGCATAGATCGAGATTAGGATTTGTCACTCCGAGTATCGGAGAGGTATCTCTGGGCCCTCTCGGTAATGCACATCATGATAAGCCTTGCAAGCAATGTGACTAATGAGTTAGTTATGGGATGATGCATTACGGAACGAGTAAAGAGACTTGCCGGTAACGAGATTGAATTAGGTATGATGATACCAACGATCGAATCTCGGGCAAGTAACATACCGATGACAAAGGGAATAACGTATGTTGTTATGCGGTTTGACCGATAAAGATCTTCGTAGAATATGTAGGAGCCAATATGAGCATCCAGGTTCCGCTATTGGTTATTGACCGGAGATGTGTCTCGGTCATGTCTACATAGTTCTCGAACCCGTAGGGTCCACACGCTTAACGTTCGATGACGATTTGTATTATGAGTTATGTGATTTGATGACCAAAGTTTGTTTGGAGTCCCGGATGAGATCACGGACATGATGAGGAGTCTCGAAATGGTCGAGAGGTAAAGATTCATATATTGGAAGGCTATATTCGGACATCGTAAAGGTTCCGAGTGATTCGGGTATTTCTCGGAGTACCGGGGAGTTACGGGAATTCACCGGGAGAAGTAATGGGCCTTATTGGGCCATACGGGAAAAGAGGAGGCAGGCCAAAGGGGAGGTGGCACGCGCCCCCCATGGGTCTGAATTGGACTAGGGGAAGGGGGCGGCGCCCCCCTTGCCCTTTCCTACTCCCTCTCTCTTTCCCTCTTTCCTTCTCTCCTACTCCGAAAAGGGAAAGGGATTCCTACTAGGACTTGGAAGTCCTAGTAGGACTCCATACATTTGGAGCGCCCCTAGGAGGGCCGGCCTCTCTCCCTCCCTCCTTTATATACGGGGGAGGGGGCACCCCAAAGGCACACCAAGATTTGTCTTAGCCGTGTGCGGTGCCCCCCTCCACAGTTACACACCTCGGTCATATCGTCGTAGTGCTTAGGCGAAGCCCTGCGTCGGTAACTTCATCATCAACGTCGCCACATCATCGAGCTGAACGTGTGCTGAACTCGGAGGTGCCGTACGTTCGGTGCTTGATCGGTTGGATCGCGAAGACGTTCGACTACATCAACCGCGTTAAGCTAACGCTTCCGCTTTCGGTCTACGAGGCTACGTGGACATACTCTCCCCTCTCGTTGCTATGCATCTCCTAGATAGATCTTGCGTGAACGTAGGAATTTTTTTGAAATTGCACGTTCCCCAACAAGATCTTGCGTGTGCGTAGAAATTTTTTTGTTTTCCATTCAACGTTTCCCAATAGTCTGGTTGAGTGTCTTCATGAACATCATCATTATCTTTTTCATTATCACTAGGTGAATGTTCATTACCATATTGAGTTTCAGCATCAGAGATAGAAACATTATTATCATTATCAGGAGGTTTTTCTATCTCAGGTTCACTAGAGGCATGCAAAGTCCTATCATTTTTCTTTTTCTTCTAATTTTTAGAAGGACTAGGTGCATCAGTGTTAATTCTTTGAGAGTCTTGTTCAATTCTTTTAGGGTGACCTTCAGGATAAAGTGCTTCCTGTGTCATTTTACCTCCTCTAGTTGCTAGTCTAACAGCAAAGTCATTTATATTATTATTCATTTCATCAAGCAATTCTCTTTGAGATTTAGCAACTTGTTCTACTTGAGTTTGAACCATAGAAGCATGTTTTCCTACACCTCTAACATCATTGGAGATCCTAAATAACAAGTCACTCAAGCGAGCAATCATATCAGAATTGTATTTCAATTGTTTCATAACATTTTGATTGAAGTGATATTGCTTTCTAATGTAATTATCAAACTCATAAAGGCATTGGCTAGGATGCATATTATAAGGATTGTCCCTTTCATCAAATTTCATTAAAGAATTTACCTCTACCACCTTTGGTGGTGGTGTGTCAAGTCCATGTATTTCTTCAATAGGAGGTAATTTTTAACATCCTCTTCTTTAATACCTTTTTCCTTCATAGATTTCTTTGCCTCTTGCATATCTTCCGGACTAAGATATAAGATACCCCTCTTCTTTGGAGTGGGTTTATGCGGTGGTTCAGGAAGAGTCCAATCATCATAATTTTTCAATATATTATTCAATAATTCCTCAGCTTGTTCAACAGTTTGTTCCCTGAAAACACAACCAGCACAACTATCTAGGAAGTCCCTAGAAGCATCGGATAGTCCATTATAGAAGATATCGAGTATTTCATTTTTCTTAAGAGGATGATCAGGCAAAGCATTAAGCAATTGGAGAAGCCTCCCCCAAGCTTGTGGGAGACTCTCTTCTTCAATTTGCACAAAGTTAAATATTTCCTGTAAGGCAGCTTGTTTCTTATGAGTAGGAAAATATTTTTCAGAGAAGTAATAAATCATATCCTGGGGACTACGCACACAACCAGGAGCAAGAGTATTGTACCATATCTTAGCATCACCCTTTGATGAGAACGGAAATAATTTGAGGATATAGTAATAGCGAATTTTATCCTCATGAGCAAAAAGGGTGGCTATATCATTCAATTTAGTAAGGTGTGCCACAATAGTTTCAGTTTCATAACCATGGAAAGGATCAGATTTAACCAAAGTAATCAACTCTGGTTCGACAGAGAATTCATAATCCTTATCATCAACAAAGATAGGTGAAGTAGCAAACTTAGGATCACATTTCATTCTAGCATTCAAAGATTTCACTTTCAGTTTGCATAATAATTTCTTAAGATCATCTCTATCATTGCAAGCAAGAAAAATCTCTAGCTATCTCTTCATCCATAACATAACCTTCAGGTACCTTAGACAATTCATATCTAGGAGAGCTAGGTCTAATAGGTGTTTCAAGTATTTCATCAGTTTCAGCATTCTCAATATCTTTAGCTCTAGCAATTTGTTCATCAAGAAAGTCACCTAGTGGCACACCATCATCAAGCAAGGTACTAGCATCATCATGAGTAGCATTCATAGAAGTAGCATCATCAATAACTTGCGACATATCAGGATTAATAGCATGTGGTGGTGTTGCAAGTGTACTCAAAACAGAAGGTGAATCAAGTGTAGAGTGTGATGGCAGTTCCTAACCTCCCCTCTGATACGTCTCCAACGTATCTATAATTTTTGATTGTTCCATGCTGTTATATTATCATTCTTGGATGTTTTACAATCATTTTATAGTCATTTTATATCATTTTTTGGTACTAACCTATTGACATAGTGCCAAGTGCTAGTTGCTGTTTTTTGCATGTTTTTTACATCGCAGGAAATCAATACCAAACGGAGTCCAAATGCAGCGAAACTTTTTGTGGATTTTTTTTGGACCAGAAGACATCCAGTGGGCCGAAGAAGCGCCTAGGGGGTGCTCCGAGGGGAGCACAACCCACCAGGGCGCGCCTGGAGGCCCAGGCGCGCCCTGGTGGGTTGTGCCCACCTCGGGTGCCCCCCGAACCGCCTCTTTGCTCTATAAATACCCCAATATTCCAAAAACCCTAGGGAAGTCGACGAAAATCAATTCCAGCCGCCGCAGAGTCCATAACCACCAGATCCAATCTAGACACCATCATGGAGGGGTTCACCACTTCCATTGGTGCCTCTCCGATGATGCGTGAGTAGTTCTTTGTAGACCTACGGGTCCGTAGTTAGTAGCTAGATGGCTTCCTCTCTCTCTCTTGATCTTCAATACAATGGTCTCTTGGAGATCCATATGATGTAACTCTTTTTGCAGTGTGTTTGTTGGGATCCGATGAACTTTGAGTTTATGATCAGATCTATCTTTTTATCCATGAAAGTTATTTGAGTCTTCTTTGATCTCTTATATGCATGATTGCTCATAGCCTCGTATTTCTTCTCCGATATTTGGGTTTTGTTTGGCCAACTTGATCTATTTATCTTGCAATGGGAAGAGGTGCTTTGTAGTGGGTTCGATCTTACGGTGCTTGATCCCAGTGACAGAAGGGGAACCGACACGTATGTATCGTTGCTACTAAGGATAAAATGATGGGGTCTAATTCTACATAAATAGATCTTGTCTACATCATGTCATCGTTCTTATTGCATTACTCCGTTTCTCCATGAACTTAATACACTAGATGCATGATGGATAGCGGTCGATGTGTGGAGTAATAGTAGTAGATGCAGGCAGGAGTCGGTCTACTATTCTTGGACATGATGCCTATATAATGATCATTGCCTGGATATCGTCATGATTATTTGAAGTTTTATCAATTGCCCAACAGTAATTTGTTCACCCACCGTTTGCTATTTTTCTCGAGAGAAGCCACTAGTGAAACCTACGGCCCCCGGGTCTCTTCTTTAATATATTTGCCATTGCGATCTATTTTCCTTTGCTTTTATTTTCAGATCTATTAAACCAAAAATACAAAAATACCTTGCTGCACTTTATTTTATTTGGCGTTTGATCTATCAATATTTACTACTCTCTCACGTCCGTTTGCCAATTTCTGGCGCCGTTGCCCGAAAGGGATTGACAACCCCTTTTACACGTCGGGTTGCGAGTATTTGTTATTTGTGTGCAGGTGCTGTTTACGTAGTGTTGCTTGGTTCTCCTACTGGTTCGATAACCTTGGTTTCATCACTGAGGGAAATACCTACCGCCGCTGTGCTGCATCATCCCTTCCTCTTTGGGGAAATGCCGACGTAGCTTCAAGCCGCATCAAAAGGAATTTCTGGCGCCGTTGCCGGGGAGGATCTTCAACATATACCAGGTTCCTAATCACAAATCTCATCTCCTTGCAATTTACATTATTTGCCATTTACCTCTCGTTTTCCTCTCCCCCACTTCATAAAAATTTGCCATTTTATTCGCCCTCTTTTTCGTTCGCCTTTTTCTCATCAGATCTCATGTTTGCTTGTGTTGCCATGTGTCTTCTATTTGCTTGCATCTTCGCTTGCTAAAATTCTATTGTTATGGATCCTCATCCACTTGCTAATCTTTTGTGACGCCCCCGACTCAATCGTGCACTAATCATACACGCAAACATGCACGATCAAGCACAGGGACTCACGGGAAGATATCACAACACAACTCTAACACAAATAAATGGAGATCCACAAATATTACAGACCAGGGATATCGAGGATCCGAATACATAAGTCAGTCATACAAATATTATCTGAGTACAGACATAGTTAGACAAGTTTTGCCTTAAGAAGGCTAGCACAAACAACGTCTCTAGATCGAAAGGTGTAGGCCTCCTGCCTGGGAGCCTCCGATCCTACTCCTGGTCGGCTGGCTCGATCCAGTAGTAAGTGTCGTCTGGACCCTCCTGGTAGTAAGCTCCTGAGGTGACATCTGGCTCCGGGGCTCCATCGTCTGATGTATCATCAAAGTGGGGTATGGGAAAAAGAGAAAGTAAAGCAACCGTGAGTACTCATCCGAAGTACTCAGCAAGCAAGGATCTATAATACATATGCAACATTATCAATGGAGAAAGGCTGTATATGTAGACTGGGCTGCAGAAAAGCCAGAATAGAGAGAAGGCCTAGTCCAATCGAAGACTAGCATCTTCAAACATCTTCACGAAGCCATCATCTTGCAGCAGTAGAAGAGAGTGGAATAGCATTTTATTAAGCAAACAGGTTGAAGCAAGCCTAGAGATCCTTCCTCGACTCCCAAGCGAGAAAGCGATCCCGAAGCTTCAATTAAGTAATCAAGTATCCAGTTCAAGTAGTAGATCGGGATACACAAACTGAGCGTCCTTTACCGTGGGACCGGCTATCGATAGATTATTCATCCCTGCAGGGGTGCACTACTGTTACCCAACACGCTCGATCAACTCTGGCCGGACATACTTTCTGGGTAATGCCTGTCCTCGGAAGATCAACATGAAGCAGCGCCATACCTAGGCTCAGCAGAGAGGTCAGCACACCGGACTAACCTATGCACCCAGAGGTCTTGGGCCATCGCCCTGGGCACCCTGCGCGTTGCGAGACTGGCCGGGGTGCAGGCGCGACACTGAACTCATCAGTGAAGTATCCAGCCCAATCCCGACAATCAGCCCGCACGGTGAATCATGACATCTGACGAGCTTTCGGGAGAAACGTACATCACCGAGGGCCCCATAACCATTATCCCGCGTGGTGGTAGTGCGTATAGGGCACGTCAACCCACTCAGATCACAAACCCAAATCCAATAGGCTCATTTAGTATCACGCGGAGGCAATCAGAGTCTCTGATGCTCCACCACAATATCACACTCGAGTGCCCTTCCGGCACACTCGACATCATAGATCCCCAGCGGGTACCCACCAGGGTGGACCCGCCTGTAACAAAGGTCAAGTAACCGTGTGGTCGTAACATCAAGGGGGAAACCCGAGGAATCACCCTCGGCGGATTCCGCTCGACGAAAACATCAGGGTGAACGTATGAGGCATCACCCTCGAGGTTCACACTGAGGGGTTGCACGACAGAGTCATATCGAAAGTGGAGAAGGAGGAATCACCCTCGGTGACCACGACCGAACAGCTACACTGCAGAGTATTCATCAGGAGTGCGTTACGAGGTATCACCCTCGGCACTCGATAGTTACTATGCAGAGTCATACAACTAAGGGGGGTGAAGTGAGGTGTCGGTCTCTGGTCGACGATCACACTGTTCGAGTCGTCGATGATCAAGCAGGGGCGACAAGGGTAAGGTGGTGGGGTCACTGATGGTTAACTACCAACCTATACTAAACAGTTTATCATAGGCAGGTAAGGTAACAGTGAACAGGTAACAAAAGCAGGCTATGCATCAGAATAGGAACAAGCAGTAATAGTAGCAAAATCTAATGCAAGCAGGAGAAATGGAATGGGCGATATCTGGATGCTCAAAAGGGGGGGCTTGCCTGGTTGCTCTGGCAAGAGAGAGGGGTCGTCAACGGGCTGCTCGTCGGTAGTATAGTCGTACTCCGCTGCAGCGTCGGCGATCTCGACGTCTATCGAGAGAGAAGGAGGAGGAGAGAAACAATAAATTCACGACAATAATGCAAACAATATGTATGACATGCCTAAATGATATGCCGGGGTGTTCTACTGCCTAACTAAATAATTTAGTTAATTTAGGAATTTATCCGGATTTATTTAATCAACATTGGGCACTATTCATTTATCAAAATTGGTCTAAAAGTTCAATGTTCATATAGCTAGGGGCATCTGACAAAAATACGGAGGACGTATTCGGGTTCGTATCGAAATTCTGATCAAGTTTCATGTATAAATTATTTTCATCGGAGTTACGGATTATTTTATATGATTTTCTAAAGTTTTTATTAATTTCTGGAATTTAATTAATTAATTCAACATTATCCGAAACAGTGTATGCTGATGTCATCATGACGTCAGCATGACGTCAGAAGTCAATAGTGCGTTGACTGGGTCAACCTGACCAGTGGGTCCCACCTGTCATACACTGTTAGGTTTAATTAGGGTTTAGTTAACTTAATTACTGTTTAATTAAACTAACTAATTAATTAGATTAATCTAATCAGAGTTAATTAACTTAATTAATCCACTAATTAATTAATTAATTATTAATTTTGTTTTTATTTTCATTTATTTTTCTAAAACATTCTGGGCCGTGGGGCCCCCTAGTCAGTGTCACAGGGGCGTCGGGCCCCACTGGGCAGTGGCCCAGGAGGCCGACCGGGGCGGACGCGTGCGCGCGGGCGTTGCGCTGGCCGAGGAGGGCGAGGCTAGGGCCGGAGCGTGGCGGGGTGAGGCCGGCGGAGGAGAGCAGCAGCGGCAGCGGGGTGGCTGCGGTGGCGCGACGGCGAGCGGGAGCGCGGCATGGGCCAGCGGCAGCGGCGAGCGGGAGGACGGGCCGCGCGGGCGCGCGATGCGGCGAGCGAGGCCACGGCTGTGGTGGCGAGCGTGGGCGTGCCCAAAACGCGGCGGGCGCACGTGGCCAGGGGCAGTGAGCGCGTCCCCGGGCACGGCGGCCGCAGCGCGAGGCCAGTGGGCGGGGCCTGCGCGCGAGCTGCAGCGAGCGGTGGCGTGGCCACGGGGTGGCCGGCGCGGAGCAGGCGATGCGGGGAGCGAGCTGGGGCGACGGTTACCGCGGGGAGAGAGAGAGAGGCGGGGCGACGAGGGACGACGGAGGCCATGGCCTCATCGTGGGCTGTAGGGCAATGGCAGCGGTGCTCGGGGAGGGAGATGGGGACGGCAACATGGACGGGGAGGCGAGGTCAGGCGAGGCGGCGGCGTCGGCGACGTGCGGCGACGGTTGACGGCGAGGCGGGGCGCAGCGGCGTCGGCCGACGGGATCGGGGTCGATCCCGATCCAGATGGAGGAGGGGAGGAGAGAGCGAGTGGATCGGGGGGGGGTTAGGGTTTCGGGGTTCCCTGGGAGGGGCCATATAGGCCACGGGGGAGTGGGCCGGCCGGCTGGGCTGTGGCCCAGTTAGGCCGGGGGGTTTTCTTTTTCTTTTTCTTTTTTTTGCTTTATTCCTTTTGCCTCTTTCTTTTTATTTATTCCTATTTTCTGTTTTGTAAATAGTTAGGCCTCAAACTGAGTTTTGTAAAATATGGCATTTGTTCCATTAATTACTAGGCATTATCTACTACTACCAAAAATTGGTTTGGAGACAATTGGAGTTCACACAAATTTTATAATAAATAAAATATATTAAACCTTGCGGTTTTGGTAATGTTAAAGCCACCTAATTAATTTATTAATTGTTGGCTACAATTTTAGAATAGTCTCTGTAATATTTGTTATTTGTTGAACATTTTATTTTCTATGTTGAACAACTTTTATTTTCCACTTTCATTTAAATTTGAATTTTGACTTAGGAGTTGAAATGCAATATGATGCTAATGATGATTATGCACTGTTAAACTTGCTGACTTGTCATTATCAAAAGTGATTACTATGGCTAACGACATGGGGTGTTACAATTCTCCTCATCTATCAAGAATTCTCGTCACGAGAATTAAGAGGAAGACTGAAAGAAAGCGGGGTATTCTTCACGAAGACGATCCTCGCGTTCCCAAGTGGCTTCATCTTCAGAATGATTTGACCACTGAACTTTGAGGAATTTGATAGACTTTTGACGAGTCCGACGTTCAGCTTGATCAAGAATATGGATGGGATATTCTGGATAAGAGAGATCTTCTCGCAACTCAAGCATTTCGTGATCCAGAGCTCGAATAGGATCCTTGAAGCAGCGATGGAGTTGGGATACATGAAAGACATCATGCACTTGAGAAAGATTTGGCGGCAATTGCAACTGATATGCCACTTCTCCTCGACGGGAAAGAATACGGAACGGGCTAATATAGCGACGAGCTAACTTGCCTTTGATTCTGAACCGATGAGTGCCTTTCAACAGAGTACCGCGAAGGTAGGCTTGTTCGCCAGGTTGATAGACCATTTCCTGGTGCTTTCGGTCATAGTTGCTCTTCTGACGAGACTGAGCAGTTTTCAGATGTTCACGGACAATGCGGACTTGTTCTTCAGCTTGCTGAACAATGTCTGGTCCGACGAGTGAGCGTTCCCCAGTTTCTGACCAATTCAGAGGGGTTCGACACTTACGACCATATAGAACTTCAAATGGTGCCATCTTCAGACTAGCTTGATAGCTATTGTTGTAAGAGAATTCGGCATACGGGAGAGATTCTTCCCATTTCTTACCGAAGGAGATGACGCAAGCATGAAGCATATCTTCGAGCACTTGATTAACTCGTTCAACTTGACCCTGTGACTGAGGGTGAAAAGCGGTGCTGAAAAACAGCCCTTGGAGTGACACAATGCGGGAAACATACAAGTCTGCTAACTGACTAGCAGTGATTGTCTCCTTGACTGGCAGAAAGTGAGCAACCTTGGAGAATCGGTCAATGACAACAAAAACAGCATCATGACCCTTCTGAGATCTGGGAAAACCAGTAATGAAATCCATTTGGACCTTGTCCCATTTTCATTCAGGAATTTCAAGGGGTTGCAGAGTTCTAGCAGGCCTTTGATGTTCTGCTTTAATGCGGCGACAAACGTCACACTCAGAAACATAACGAGCAATGTCTCGCTTCATATTAGGCCACCAGTATCTCTGACAAATGTCACGGTACATCTTTGTGCTACCAGGATGAATTGGCAGAGTGTCATGAGCTTCTTTCATAACGTGTTCTCTCTCATCCTTGAACTTGGGTACGAAGAGACGGTGTTGGAAGAATAGGACCCCATCATCATCAAGATGGAATTCCGACGGTTTTCCTTTTTCGAGGTACCGCTTAATCCTTTCAACTTCAGAGTCATACTTTTGTATAATCTTAATGCTGTGCTCTAAATCTGGTTCGACAACCAGGGTATTGAGATAACCCTGTGGAACAATATGGAGGTTCAATTTGCGAAGCTCTTCATAAAGCATTGATTGTGCTTCCTGAACCATAAGATTGTTGCAATAAGCCTTACGACTCAAAGCATCAGCCATTACATTAGCCTTGCTAGGGGTATATGAGATATTCATATCATAATCGGCAATTGTTTCGAGCCATCTTTGTTGACGAAGGTTCAGATCTGGTTGAGTATATAAATACTTCAAACTTTGATGATCCGTGTATACCTCGCAATGATTACCGAGAAGGTAATGTCGCCATAGCTTCAGAGCATAAATAACCGCAGAAAGTTCGAGATCATGCACTGGGTAATTTTCTTCGTGAGGACGTAATTGTCGAGAATCATAAGCAATCACCTTACGCTCTTGCATTAGGACACAGCCTAATCCTTGACGAGATGCATCACAGTATATCACAAAATCCTTTTGGGAATCCGGGGGTGCTAAGACTGGGGTAGATGTTAACTTATCTTTTAGTGTCTGAAAGCTTCCTTGACATTTTTTCTGTCCACTCAAATTTAACACCTTTGTGGAGCAGATTCGTCAATGGTTTTGCAATCTTGGAAAAATTCTCAATGAATCGACGGCAATAACTAGCGAGTCCAAGAAAACTTCTGACTTGCTTGACATTCTTCGGGGGAGTCCAATCAAGAATAGCCTGAACTCGTTTGGGGTTAACAACAATTCCATCCTTGGAAATCACATGACCAAGATAGGTCACTTCAGATAACCAGAACTCACACTTGGAGAATTTAGCATACAACTGATGTTCTCGTAGCTTCTCCAATACAAGCCGAAGATGTTCAGCATGTTCTTCTTCATTCTTGGAATATATAAGGATATCATCCAAATAAACCACGATGAATTTGTCGAGGTAATCCATGAAGATATAGTTCATCAACCGGGAGAAGGTTGCTGGAGCATTTGTTAAGCCAAATGACATAACGGTGTACTCATAAGAGCCATAACGAGTGACAAAGGCAGTCTTCGGAATATCCTCTTCGCGAACACGGATCTGATGATAACCCAACCTCAAGTCGAGTTTCGAGAAGACAGAGGGTCCAGCAAGCTGATCATAAAGATCATTGATCCGGGGCAGTGGGTATTTATTCTGGATTGTGGCTTGGTTAATGGGTCGATAATCCTGAACCAATCGGTTAGTTCCATCCTTCTTCTTAACAAAGAGTGAAGGTGCTCCCCAAGCAGAGGAACTGGGGCGGATGAAACCTTTCTTAAGTGACTTGTCGATTTCTTCCTTAAGCTCGAGAAGATGGTGCGGAGGCATCTTATAAGGACGCTTCGCAATAGGGGTAGTGCCAGGCTTCAAGTCGATGACAAACTCGACAACCCTAACTGGGGGTATCCCTGGAAGTTCTTCCAGAAAGACGTCCGGAAAATCTCGAACGATAGGAACGTTCTCGATTCCTTCTAGAGGTGAGGCGTTCAAAGCATTTAGAGCATATATCTGAGCTTCAGGATCCCGTGTAATTCGGGCGGTGTAGTTCACTATCTCATCGGAGGGGTGTAGAAGTTGGACGACTTTAGTGGCACAATTGATCGAAGCAATGTGAGCTTTCAACCAATCCATTCCGAGTATGAAGTCTATGGTGGAAGACTTCAAGACGATGGGTGAGGCAAGGAATTCCAACCCTTTAATTTCGACGGTAACGTCAGGTGCTATCACGTCAGCATGACAATGACCTCCGGGAGTTTTAATGACTAACGGAGTATGCATCTTCTCATATCGAATGCCATGCATGAATGCAAATTTTCCAGAGATGAATGAATGTGATGCT
Source organism: Thinopyrum elongatum (assembly GCA_011799875.1). Classification (NCBI taxonomy): domain Eukaryota; kingdom Viridiplantae; phylum Streptophyta; class Magnoliopsida; order Poales; family Poaceae; genus Thinopyrum; species Thinopyrum elongatum. The sequence continues at coordinate 514,132,892 of CM022302.1, forward strand.
CCTGAATCAAATAAAATAGAAGCAGGTACTGAATTAGCGAGAAGGGTACCCATCACAGTAGCAGGTTGATCCTGGACTTCTTCAATATCAATGTTGTAAGCGTGTCCAAGACCATGTGCAGCAGACCCAGTATTATAGTTGCGGGTCTGATTGTTGCCACGACCATTGCCACGGCCAGTACGAGGAAAAGCCAACTGATTCTGAGTCTGGCGGGAGTCTTTAGCCTGGTGACCTGGTTTGTGGCATTTGAAGCACAGACCATCTTCAGGACGAAGAGGAGCATTGTTTTGAATAGCTTGAGCTCTTGGCTGCCTCGGTGGTGGAGGAGGCAGACGTGGTGCAGCATAGTTGTTCTTTGGCGCAGGGGCATTGGGACGGAACACATTGTTGGGAATCCAGACTCGACGCTTCTTTGCTGAGCCCGAAGATGAGCCAGCATCACGATAGCGCTTCTGCAAGTCCTTATGCTTCATCTGAGTAGTCTCAACCAGAATAGCCTTGTTCACAAGAGTAGAAAAGTCGTTGAAGTCTTGAGCAGCAAGTTCAAGCTCGAGGTCTAGGTGGAGTCCATTACGAAACTTCTCTTGTCTATGGGCATCCGTGGCGATGTCTTCTTCAGCATAGCGGGAGAGGTCAAGAAATTCCCGCTGATAAGCTTCGACAGTCTTGTTGCCCTGAGTGAGGTTGCGGAACTGGGTCTTCATCCGTTCCATAATTCCCTGAGGGATGTAACGTGCACGGAAAGTAGCTTGGAACTCATACCAGGTAATCACTGTTCCAACAGGCAGTGTACGCTTGTGTGTGTCCCACCATTGAGCAGCAGGACCCTTTAGGAAAAAGGCTGCGAAGATGACGAAGTTGGCAGGGGCGACATTAGCAGACTCCATCTTGTGAGTGATGTCGCAGAGCCAGTCATCAGCATCCAGTGGCTTGTCAGAGTTGCGGAACTGAGTGGGGTTGAGTCGCATAAACTCTGTCAAAGTTATTGAGGCAGGGTTCTGGTTCTGGTTGTTCTGATGCAGAAACTGAGCCATGATTCCAGTTATAAACTAACGGTTAAGCTCAAACTGTTGCATCAGAGCTGCCATATAGTCTGGCGGTGGTGGGTGTTCAGGGGTACCACGACCACGACCACCTGGTCTAACCATCCTGCTAAGTATCAACAGGGGGTAGTTTAGTAAAACAAATTGCGAGTGTTTAGCGACAAACATGATGTAACTCAACAATTAAGTAGTGTAACAGATACATAACAGTAGTCAATTAAGAGATACAGATCCATACACAGAGTCGGGTACATGCGGACAGCATAACGGCGCAAATTTAGAACTAGACATGCTAGGCGGCGCGCAGGCACGCGGTAAGGAAGTACTCAACGAGACATAGCAAAGGCTACATCAACGTCGGAGAAAACCACTGAAATGGGGTAACTGCACGTGCGGACGACGAATGTTCATCGCGGAAGGATCTTGCGCTCCATGTGCACTCTGATGCAGAATCCGGTCTCGAGCTGTAAGAAGAGGTCCACGTGCAGGTCTGTGACCTCCAACAGCAGGCCAATCAATACCAGCATACATCTGAGTCCTGCGTAGGTAAAGGATGTGCTCCGGATGTATCCCTACACGAACAGCGGGTAGCAACTGCATCACAGCATCGTGGAGACGTGCTCGAGTGGCAACCAACTCGACGGCAAGAGCCCAAACAGTACGATCCAGAGCCTGAGTGCACTGAATCAGAACGCGCGGGTCGTAGCGACGAGGCTCGTACGGGGCACAGATAGCTGTGTAGTATCCAGTAGCATCTCCAGCAGGGGCACACGGGATGTATCGAAACTCAGAGTCATCCAAGATATCACTGAACTGTCCTCGGAGACGTGCGACAGCAGAGTAGGCGGCATCATGGACTGCCATCTCAATCGTCACGCCGATACCATGGAAAAGGTGCAGCTCGGTGTCTGAGTCATTTTGCTGATCATAGATACGAACATCAGCATGGTACTGCTCCTGGTTGAACTCGCGGTAATCCTCGTAGACCATGTACTCGGGGTACCAGCGGTAGCCAAGTCTGGTCAGGAGAGCGATCAGGACAGCTGAAAACCCAGGGGCATCACGAGCCCAAGTGCGAAGCACAAGCTGCGTCGTAGGACGTGGTGGAAACAAACGATCCATCTGAAACAGAGGAAATTCAGGATTGTCAAATGACAATGAGAAGTTTAATACAACTCGGAGAGAAAGGTTAAACAAAACAATGGAAAGGAAAATGATTATCAGACTAATCAGATCAATGATAGGGAAATCGCACAGATATCCAGCCCTCCGGGTAGACGGGATTTACGAGATCCTAAGTGTCGGCGTTAGTAAAATTTATTTAACCCGAATAGAAGAGAGATCAGAGTCCCAGAGTATAGACGAGGAATAAAAGATCCTAATACCACCCAGTTGGCGACGTGGCCCCGTAAGGCACACAGCCAAGTTAGTAAATTAGTTTTTTCGATGTCTAGACTCAACTTCGACCAAGGAATTTGGAAGGGGGCTTCCTAGAGGCAGTCGGCTCTGATACCAACTTGTTGCGCCCCCGACTCAATCGTGCACTAATCATACACGCAAACATGCACGATCAAGCACAGGGACTCACAGGAAGATATCACAACACAACTCTAACACAAATAAATGGAGATCCATAAATATTACAGACCAGGGATCTCGAGGATCCGAATACATAAGTCAGTCATACAAATATTATCTGAGTACAGACATAGTTAGACAAGTTTTGCCTTAAGAAGGCTAGCACAAACAACGTCTCTAGATCGAAAGGCGTAGGCCTCCTGCCTGGGAGCCTCCGATCCTACTCCTGGTCAGCTAGCTTGATCTAGTAGTAAGTGCCGTCTGGACCCTCCTGGTAGTAAGCTCCTGAGGTGACATCTGGCTCCGGGGCTCCATCGTCTGATGTATCATCAAAGTGGGGTATGGGAAAAAGAGAAAGTAAAGCAACCGTGAGTACTCATCCGAAGTACTCAGCAAGCAAGGATCTATACTACATATGCAACATTATCAATGGAGAAAGGCTGTATATGTGGACTGGGCTGCAGAAAAGCCAGAATAGAGAGAAGGCCTAGTCCTATCGAAGACTAGCATCTTCAAACATCTTCACGAAGCCATCATCTTGCAGCAGTAGAAGAGAGTGGAATAGCATTTTATTAAGCGAACATGTTGAAGCAAGCCTAGAGATCCTTCCTCGACTCCCAAGCGAGAAAGCGATCTCGAAGCTTCAATTAAGTAATCAAGTATCCAGTTCAAGTAGTAGATCGGGATACACAAACTGAGCGTCCTTTACCGTAGGACCGGCTATCGATAGATTATTCATCCCTGCATGGGTGCACTACTGTTACCCAACACGCTCGATCAACTCTGGCCGGACACACTTGCTGGGTAATGCCCGTCCTCAGAAGATCAACACGAAGCAGCGCCCTACCTAGGCTTAGCAGAGAGGTCAGCACGCCGGACTAACCTATGCACCCAGAGGTCTTGGGCCATCGCCCTGGGCACCCTGCGTGTTGCGAGACTGGCCGGGGTGCAGGCGCGACACTGAACTCATCAGTGAAGTATCCAGCCCAATCCCGACAATCAGCCCGCACGGTGAATCATGACATCTGACGAGCTTTCGGGAGAAACGTACATCACCGAGGGCCCCATAACCATTATCCCGTGTGGTGGTAGTGCGTATAGGGCACGTCAACCCACTCAGATCACAAACCCAAATCCAATAGGCTCATTTAGTATCACGCGGAGGCAATCAGAGTCTCTGATGCTCCACCACAATATCACACTCGAGTGCCCTTCCGGCACACTCGACATCATAGATCCCCAGCGGGTACCCACCAGGGTGGACCCGCCTGTAACAAAGGTCAAGTAACCGTGTGGTCGTAACATCAAGGGGGAAACCCGAGGAATCACCCTCGGCGGATTCCGCTCGACGAAAACATCAGGGTGAACGTATGAGGCATCACCCTCGAGGTTCACACTGAGGGGTTGCACGACAGAGTCGTATCGAAAGTGGAGAAGGAGGAATCACCCTCGGTGACCACGACCGAACAGCTACACTGCAGAGTATTCATCAGGAGTGCGTTACGAGGTATCACCCTCGGCACTCGATAGTTACTATGCAGAGTCATACAACTAAGGGGGGTGAAGTGAGGTGTCGGTCTCTGGTCGACGATCACACTGTTCGAGTCGTCGATGATCAAGCAGGGGCGACAAGGGTAAGGTGGTGGGGTCACTGATGGTTCACTACCAACCTATACTAAACAGTTTATCATAGGCAGGTAAGGTAACAGTGAACAGGTTACAAAAGCAGGCTATGCATCAGAATAGGAACAAGCAGTAACAGTAGCAAAATCTAATGCAAGCAAGAGAAATGGAATGGGCGATATCTGGATGCTCAAAAGGGGGGGGGGCTTGCCTGGTTGCTCTGGCAAGAGAGAGGGGTCGTCAACGGGCTGCTCGTCGGTAGTGTAGTCGTACTCCGCTGTAGCGTCGGCGATCTCGGCGTCTATCGAGAGAGAAGGAGGGGGAGAGAAACAATAAATTCACGGCAATAATGCAAACAATATGTATGACATGCCTAAATGATATGCCGGGGTGTTCTACTGCCTAACTAAATGATTTAGTTAATTTAGGAATTTATCCGGATTTATTTAATCAACGTTGGGCACTATTCATTTATCAAAATCGGTCTAAAAGTTCAATGTTCATATAGCTAGGGGCATCTGACAAAAATACAGAGTACGTATTCGGGTTCGTATCGAAATTCTGAGCAAGTTTCATGTATAAATTATTTTCATCGGAGTTACGGATTATTTTATATGATTTTCTAAAGTTTTTATTAATTTCTGGAATTTAATTAATTATTTAAATTCAACATTATCCGAAACAGTATATGCTGACATCAGCATGATGTCAGCAGTCAACAGTGCGTTGACTAGGTCAACCTGACCAGTGGGTCCCACCTGTCATACACTGTTAGGTTTAATTAGGGTTTAGTTAACTTAATTACTGTTTAATTAAACTAACTAATTAATTAGATTAATCTAATCAGAGTTAATTAACTTAATTAATTCACTAATTAATTAATTAATTAATTTTATTAATTTTGTTTTTATTTTCATTTATTTTTCTAAAACATTCTGGGCCGTGGGGCCCCCTAGTCAGTGTCACTGGGGCGTCGGGCCCCACTGGGCAGTGGCCCAGGAGGCCGACCGGGGTGAACGCGTGCGCGCGGGCGCTGCGCTGGCCGAGGAGGGCGAGGCCAGGGCCGGAGCGCGGTGGGGTGAGGCCGGCGGAGCAGAGCAGCAGCGGCAGTGGGGTGGCTGCGGTGGCGCGACGGCGAGCGGGAGCGCGGCATGGGCCAGGGCAACGGTGAGCGGGAGGAAGGGCCGCGCGGCCGCGCGATGCGGCGAGCGAGGCCGCGGCTGTGGTGGCGAGCGTGGGCGTGCCCAGAACGCGGCGGGCATGCTTGGCCAGGGGCGATGAGTGCGTCCCCGGGCGCGGCGCGAGGCCAGTGGGCGGGGCCTGCACGCGAGCTGCAGCGAGAGGTGGCGTGGCCACGGGGTGGCCGGCGCGGAGCAGGCGATGCGAGGAGCGAGCTGGGACGGCGGTGACCACAGGAAGAGAGAGAGGCGGGGCGACGAGGGGCGACGGAGGCCATGGCCTCACCGTGGGCTGTAGGGCAATGGCAGCGGTGCTCGGGGAGGGAGATGGGGACGGCGATGTGGACGGGGAGGCGAGGTCAGGCGAGGCGGCGGCGTCAGCGACGTGCGGCGACGGTTGACGGCGAGGCGGGGTGCAGCGGCGTCGGCCGACGGGATCGGGGTCGATCCCGATCCAGATGGAGGGGGGGGAGGAGAGAGCGAGTGGATCGGGGGGGTTAGGGTTTTGGGGTTCCCTGGGAGGGGCCATATAGGCCAGGGGGAGTGGGCCGGCCGGCTGGGCTGTGGCCCAGTTAGGCCGGGGGGGTTCTTTTTTTTTGTTTTGCTTTATTCCTTTTGCCTTTTTCTTTTTATTTATTCCTATTTTCTGTTTTGTAAATAGTTAGGCCTCAAACTGAGTTTTGTAAAATATGGCATTTGTTCCATTAATTACTAGGCATTATCTACTACTACCAAAAATTGGTTTGGAGACAATTGGAGTTCACACAAATTTTATAATAAAAAAAAAATATTAAACCTTGCTGTTTTGGTAATGTTAAAGCCACCTAATTAATTTATTAATTGTTGGCTACAATTTTAGAATAGTCTCTGTAATATTTGTTATTTATTGAACATTTTAGTTTCTATGTTGAACAACTTTTATTTTCCACTTTCATTTAAATTTGAATTTTGACTTAGGAGTTGAAATGCAATATGATGCTAATGATGATTATGCACTGTTAAACTTGCTGACTTGTCATTATCAAAAGTGATTACTGTGGCTAACGACATGGGGTGTTACATCTTTTCAAAAGATCCAATTATGATGAACCAATTGCTAGTGAATTGAGTTCACTAGATTATCTTTATAAAGTTTTGCTTGAGATTTATGAATCTGAAAATTGTGATGAAGTGTTAAACGAAGGAATTTATAAAGTGGTTCATGATACCTCCTTGAATGAAAAGCATGATTGCAATGATGTTATTATAAATTCTATTAATGTCAATTGTGCTAATAATATGCAAAACCCCAAGCTTGGGGATGCTAATTTTGATATGTTCACTACTTATTGCAATGATCATGATTGGGGTGATTCTTCTTATGATCTTGAAAATTTATTTAAGCCTCATGACGAATATGTTATTGATAATAATGTTTGCAATAATATTGAAAGTGGGTTTGGAAGAGTGTCAACTTTAGGTAAAAATAATCCCACATATTTGGAGAGTGTTCAATCTTATGAAATTTTTGATAAAAGTGGGCTTGGAGAGGTCATGACTTTATTTGATGATAATCCCACTATTTTGGAAGAGTGTCAACTTTGCATGCTATATTGTTGAGTTTGAATATGGTCCCACGTGTAATTATTATGAGAGAGGCAAATATGGTTGTAGAAATTTTTATGTTACTAAATTACCTCTCTTCATGTTGAGATTGCTATTGTTTTCTTCCATGCATATGCTAGATCTTGAATGTCTTGATAATTTGTTTTCCTATAAAATTCCTATGCATTGGAAATATGTTAGACTTAAATATGTTTGTCACATGTTTTATGATGCTCTCTTTGTGTTTTCATTATTATCTTATATGTGAGCATCAATAAAATCATATGCCTAGCTAAGGGCGTAAAACGATAGCGCTTGTTGGGAGGCAACCCAATGAATAAAATTTATTTATTTTACCTTTTGCTTTCTATTCTTGAGTGTAAGCATAATAATGCTACTGTTATGATTGAGTTTTTTGTGTTTTAATTAGTGTTTGTGCCAAGTAAAGCCTTTAGGATTGATTTGGGTGATAGTTGATTTGATCTTGTTGGAAAACAGAAACTTTTGCATCCAGTAAAACAATTTTGAAAATTCACATCAGAGACGAAAAATTCTGATTTTTTTACAAAAAAATGATTTACAAATTTACTCTATTTTCCTAATTTTTCAGAATTATTGGAGTTCATAAGTATTCGAAATATCCAGATTGTTACAGACTGTTCTGTTTTTGACAGATTCTGTCTTCTTTGCGTTGTGTGCTTGTTTTGATGATTCTATGGTTTTATTTGATGAGTTTTTGCCATAGAAAAGTTGGAATACAGTAGATATAATGCAAGAATAAAATATGAATTGGTTTTCTACAGTACTTATAGTAGTGATTATTTTCTTATACTAACGGATCTCATGAAGGTTTTGTTGAGTTTTGTGTGATTGAAGTTTTCAAGTTTTGGGTTATCTTACGATGGATGAAGGAATAAGGAGTAAGAAGAGCCTAAGCTTGGGGATGCCCATGGCATCCCAAGCTATTATCCAAAGAGAAGCAAGCAACTAAGCTTGGGGATGCCCCGAGTGGCATCCCCTCTTTCTTCTAACGACCATCGGTATTTTACTCGAAGCTATATTTTTATTCGTCACATACTATGAGTTTTGCTTGGAGCGTCTTGTATGATATGAGTATTTGCTTGTTTTGCTTTGTGTTCTAAGTTATGAATCCTTGCTGGACACACCTATTTGAGAGAGCCAAAATTATGCCATGACCTGTTAGAATTGCTCTCTATGCTTCACTTAAATTTTTTGAGCTATGGATTTGCTCTAGTGCTTCACTTATATCTTTTTGAGCACGGTGTGCTTTAGTATTTTTGAAGAAATGCTCTCATACTTCACTTAGATTTATTTGGGAGTTAGTAATTTTTTTAAGAAATTCTCTCTTGCTTCACATAAATTAATTTGAGAGAAAGAAGTATTATGCTCATGATCTTCACTTATATTTGTTTGAGCTTATCAAAAGCAACACATGAAAATTAGTTCCAAAGTGATAGATATCCAAGAAGGATATAATAAAAACTTTCATGAAGATCATTGGACAAAATAAACTTGATTCCTTGTAATAGTTTTGAGATATGATGATGTGATATGTGAGTTATGTTGATGAGTAATTGTGCTTTAGTAAGAATATTGGTGTTAAGGTTTGTGATTCCCTATGCAAGCACGAAAGTCAATAGTTATGCAATGAAATTATATCCTACTTGTGGTGCATTATTCGGTGTTAATTATGCTTAATGATCGCTTATGAGATTAAAAAGCGAAGGATGATTGTGGCAAACTAAAAAGCGAAGACTCATATCATACAAGACGATCCAAGCAAAACACATATCATGTGGTGAATAAAAATATAGCCTCAAGTAAATTTACCGATGGATTGAAGACGAAAGAGGGGATGCCATCCGGGGCATCCCCAAGCTTAGATGCTTGGTTGTCCTTGGGGTGCCTTGGGCATCCCCAAGCTTAGGCTCTTGGCTCTCCTTATTCCATAGTCCATTAAATCTCTACCCAAAACTTGAAAACTTCACAACACAAAACTCAACAGAAAACTCATGAGATCCGTTAGTATAAGAAAATAAATCACCACTTTTTTGTACTATTGTGAACTCATTCTTTATTTATATTGGTGTAATATCTACTGTATTCCAACTTTTCCATGGTTCATACCCCCCCCCCCCTGATACTACCCATAGATTCATCAAAATAAGCAAATAACACATAGAAAACAGAATCTGTCAAAAACAGAACAGTCTGTAGCAATCTATAAACTTCGTATACTTCTGTAACTCCAAAAATTCTGAAAAATTAGGACAGCCTGGGAATTTTTATATCAATCTTGTGTAAAAAATTCAGATCAAAATCACGTTTCTGTCATTTTTTAAAATTGTTTTACTGAGCATAAAAGTTTCTGTTTTTCAGCAAGATCAATTCAACTATCACCGTAAGCCATCCCAAAGGTCTTACTTGGCTCAAACACTAATTAAAACACCAAAACACAATTACTAAAGAGGTAATAATGTGTATTTATTGAAAAATAGAAAAAAAAATTGGGTTGCCTCCCAACAAGCGCTATTGTTTAACGCCCCTAGCTAGGCATAAAACATAGATCTAGGTATTGTCATCTTTGGTATGCAATTCATAAGTAGCCCTCATAATAGATTCATATGTCAACTTAATTTTATTTATTGGAAAGTTTTACATGCCCTTCCTTAACGGAAATTGAAATCTAATGTTTCCTTATTTCATATCAATAATTGCACCAATCGTTCTAAGGAAAGGTCTACCAAGAATAATAGGACATGTAGGATTGCAATCTATATCAAGCACAATGAAATCTACGGGCACATAATTCCTATTTGCAACAATAAGAACATCATTAATCCTTCCCTAGGTTTCTTAATAGTGGAATCTGCTAGATGCAAATTTAAAGAACAATCATCAAATTCACGGAAACCTAACACATCACATAAAGTTTTTGGAATCGTGGAAACGCTAGCACCCAAATCACACAAAGCATGGCACTCATAATCTTTAATTTTAATCTTAATAGTAGGTTCCCACTCATCATAAAGCTTTCTAGGGATTGAAACTTCCAACTCAAGTTTTTCTTCAAAAGATTTCATCATAGCATCAACGATATGTTTAGTAAAAGCTTTATTTTGATTATAAGCATGAGGAAAATTCAACATGGATTGCAACAAGGAAATACAATCTATCAAAGAACAATTATCATAATTAAATTCCTTGAAATGCAAAAGAGTGGGTTCATCGCTACTTAAAGTTTTGACCTCTCCAATCCCACTTTTATCAATTTTTGCATTAAGATCTTTAAACTCTGAATCATTGGGACGCCTTCAAGCTCAAGTTGACTCATCTCCAGTCCCATATTTATCAAGATTTATATTAGAAAACAAAGATTCAATAGGAGTCACACCAATCACTTTAAGATCTTCATCATTATTCTCGCAAAAACTAGAAGAACACGCTTTCACAAACCAATCTCGCTTAGCACGCATCCTAGCGGTTCTTTCTTTACACTCATCAATAGAAATTTTAATAGCTTTCATAGATTCATTAATATCATGCTTGGGTGGCATAGATCTAATTTTCAAAGAATCAATCTCAAGAGAAATTCTATCAATGTTCCTAGCCAAATCATCAATCTTGAGCAATTTTTCTTCAACCATAGCATTGAAAACTTTTTGGGAATTAATAAAATCTTAAATATTGTTCTCAAGATCAGAGGGAATTTTATTATAATTTCCATAAGCATTGTTGTAGGAATTACCATAATTATTAGAGGAATTACTAGGAAACGGCCTAGGGTTGAAATTACCTCTATAAGCGTTATTACCAAAATTATTCCTACCAACAAAATTCACATCCATTGATTCATTATTGTTCTCAATCAAAGTAGATAAAGGCATATCATTAGGATCAATAGGAGCACTCTTACTAGCACACAATTTCATAAGTTCATCCATCTTTCCACTCAAAGTATTAATTTCTTCAATCGCATGCACTTTTTTACTAGTGGAAGATCTTTCGGTATGTCATTGAGAGTAATTTGCCGTAATGTTATCTAGGAGTTTAGTAGATTCTCGTAATGTAATTTCCATAAAAGTACCTCCCACGGCGGAATCTAAAAGATTTCTAGATGCAAAATTCAATCCGGCATAAAAAATTTGTATGATCATCCATAAACTTAAACCATGAGTAGGGCAATTTATTATCATCAATTTCATCCTCTCCCAAGATTGTGCAACATGTTCATGATGAAGTTGCTTAAAATTCATTATATCATTCCTAAGGGAGATGATCTTAGCTGGAGGAAAATACTTGGAAATAAAAGCATCTTTATACTTATTCCATGAATCAATACTATTTTTAGGCAAAGATGAAAACCAAGTTTTAGCACGATCTCGTAGCGAGAACGGAAATAGCTTAAATTTAACAATATCATTATCCACATCCTCTTTCTTTTGCATATCACACAACTCAACGAAAGTATTTAGTTGGGATGAGGCATCTTCACTAGGAAGGCCAGAAAATTGATCTTTCATAACAAGACTCAGCAAAGCGGCATTAATTTCATAAGATTCCGCACTAGTGGCAGGAGTAATCAGAGTACTAATAAAATCAATATTATTAGTGTTGGAAAAGTCACACAACTTGGTATTTTCTTGGGACATCGTGACAAAGCAAGCAATCTAGCACACAAGCAACCAAAAAGCAAACGAAAAGACGAACGGAAGAAGGGCGAATAAAAAGGCAAATCTTTTTTTGTTTTTCTGAAAATGTTTTAGAAGTGGGGGAGAGGAAAACGAGAGGAAAATGGTAAATAATGTAATGCAAGAGATGAGAGTTTATGGTGGGTACTTGGTAGGCTTGATGTAGAACCTCCGGGGCAACGGTGCCAGAAATTCTTCCTGCTACTTCTTGAGCTTGCGTTGGTTTTTCCCTTGAAGAGGAAAGGGTGATGCAGCAAAGTAGACATAAGTATTTCCGTCAGTTTGAGAACCAAGGTATCAATCCAGTAGGAGGTACACGCAAGTCTCCAATCTATGCACCTGCACAAACAATCAAACACTTGCACCCAACGCGATGAAGGGGTTGTCAATCCCTTCACGGTCACTTGCAAGGATGAGATATGATAGAGATAGATATAAAAGATTACTAAAACATAAAACAAAATAAAAGTAAATAAATTGCAGCAAGGTATTTTTGGGTTTTTTGGTTTATAGATCTGAAAATATATGATGCAAAATAGACCCGGGGGCCATAGGTTTCACTAGAGGCTTCTCTCTTGAAAGAAAACATACGGTGGGTGAACAAATTACTGTCGAGCAATTGATAGAAAAGTGCAAAGTTATGACGATATCCAAGGCAATGATTATGAATATAGGAATTACGTCCGTGTCAAGTAGACCGACTCTTGCCTGCATCTACTACTATTACTCCACACATCGACCGCTATCCAGCATGCATCTAGAGTATTAAGTTCATAAGAACGGAGTAACGCCTTAAGTAAGATGACATGATGTAGAGGGATAAACTCAAGCAATATGATGAAAACCCCATCTTTTTATCCTTGATGGCAACAATACAATACGTGCCTCGGTACCCCTACTTTGTCACTGGGTGAGGACACCGCAAGATTGAACCCAAAACTAAGCACCTCTCCCATTGCAAGAAGAACCAATCTAGTTGGCCAAACCAAACCGATAATTCAAAGATAAATACAAAGATATCAAAACATGCATATGAGAATTCGGAAAAGACTCAAATAATATTCATAGATAATCTGATCATAAATCCACAATTCATCGGATCTCGACAAACACACCACAAAAGAATATTACATCGGATAGATCTCCAAGAACATCGAGGAGAACATTGTATTGAAGATCAAAGAGAGAGAAGAAGCCATCTAGCTACTAGCTATGGACCCGTAGGTGTGTGGTAAACTACTCACACTTCATCGGAAGGGCAATAGAGTTGATGTAGAAGCCCTCTGTGATCGAATCCCCCTCCGGCAGGGTGACGGAAAAGGCCCCAAGATGGGATCTCACGGGAACAGAAGGTTACAGCGGCGGAAAAGTATTTTGGTGGACGCTTCTGGTGGTTTGGGAATATTTGGGAATTTATAGAGCTGGTTTTAGGGTTAGGGCACTGCCGAGGGCCCACAAGCTCTCAGGGCGCCCCCCTAGGGCGCGCCCCTGAGGCTTGTGGCCACCTCGGGGATCTTCTGGCCCTCTCTCCAAGTTACGTGGGTGTCTTCTGGTCCAAGAAAAATCATCGCGAAAGTTTTATTCCGTTTGGACTCCATTTGATATTTCTTTTCTGTAAAACTCAAAAACAAGGAAAAACAGAAACTGGCACCGGGCTCTAGGTTAATAAGTTAGTCCTGAAAATAATATAAAATAGCATATTAATGCATATAAAACATCCAAAACAGATAATATAATAGCATGGAACAATAAAAAATTATAGATACGTTGGAGACGTATCAATGACACAATTTTACATATATGATGGCTAACTAAACAGGATAGCATGACACAATTTCACATATATGGTGGCTAACTAGACAAGATAGAATGACATAATTCAAAATATGATGACTATGTAAACATGATGACATGATATAACTATATGATGTGTTTATTAAATAGGTTGGCATGCCATAATTCAGATACATGATGTCTATGTAAACATGATGTCATGATATAATTCAAATATATGATTTATATACTAAGCAAGTAAGCAGATGGCAATCACATATATGATGTCTAAAATAAGTAGTTGACATTCAATATTGTGTATATGATGTAAAAACTAAGCAATGCAAGACAAAATATGCATGATATGAGTAATATAACCCTGCGAAGTTTGAGCATACACCTCATGGGGAAAATAGGACCGGTCATCTATCTCTGAATCCTCCTCTGAGGAGCTATCTGTAACCAGCAAGATATATGCTTCAGCAGGTAGCATTGTCTGCTCTCAAGACCTTGTTTTTACTCCATATTTTTCCATCACCGATTCAAATGGCTGATGCACAGGAAGAGTAGTTGAATATACAAACATTGTCGACAAATGGAATACGTAATACAAAAAAAGGATGGCATGATATAATTCACCTCTAGCCTACCCCAACTTGTTTGGGACTAAAGGCTTTGTTGCTATTGTTGTTGTTGTTGTTGTTGTTGTTGTATGATATAATTCACATATATGATGCTTGGCTAAACAACATGGCATTGCATAATTCACATATATAATGCCTTGCAACAAGATGGCATTGCATAATCCACATATATAATTTCTTGTAACAAGGTGGCATTGCATAATTCACATATATGGTAATTAGACACTAAACAGGTGGCATTCACACAAAACATGTCTGAACTAAGCAAATGACATAGCAATGCAAGACAACATATGCACGATATGAGCAATCTAACCCTGCCAAGTTAGAGCATACACCCGGGGGAGGATAGGACTGTTCATCTGTCTCTGAATCCTCCTCTCAGAAGCTATCCGTAACCATCAAGATATGTGCTTCGTCAGGTAGCACTGTCTGCTCTGAAGACCTTGTTTTCTCTCCAGATTTTTTCATCACCATGTCAAATGGATGATGCACAAGAAGAGTAGTTGAATGTACTAACATTGTTGACAAATGTAATACGTAATGAAAAAAGGATGGCATTATATAATTCACATATAAGATGACTAGCTAAGTAGTATGGCATTGCAAAATTCACATATATGATGACTGGCTAAACAAGATGGAATTGCATAATTCACATATATGATATAGAAACTAAACATATGGCATTCACACAAAGCATATCCAAACTAAACAGATGACATATTTGATGTATAAATTAAGCAATGCAAGGCGCCATATGCATGATATGACCAACATCAGCATGCGAAGTTAGAGAAAAGACCTCAGGGGGTAAATAGGAGTGGTATGCTCCCTCTGAATCCTCCTCTGAATAGTTATCTTCCTCTTGATTACAATTTGGAATGGGGGAAGGGGGCCATGTCTGCATGAAATTTTATTGTCACACAAAGCTCGTCTCTTTTGCTCTACATGTTTAGTACCATTGTGTATAATAACTAACATGTATAGGAATAAAACATAGTGAGATTATGTAAGGAGTGCATGCAGAAATCCAGAGTGATGGTAGTAACCTATGGATGGACCTGCTACTTGTGATCTGCGTTGGGATTTCCCCGAATAGGAGAGGATGATGCAGTACAATAGAGATAAGTATTTCCCTCAGTTAGAAACCAAGGTTATCAGTCCAGTAGGAGAACCACGCAACAACTCGTTAGCAGTACCTACACACAAAATAAAAATACTTGCACCCAACGCAAACAAAGGGTTGTCAATCCCTTTGGCGGTTAATTGCAAGGATCAAATCTCGTAGTGATAAATAGATAAATAAAAAATTAAAATAAAATAAAGTAAATAAAAGTATAGCAATATATTTTTGGATTTTTATATATGATTTAGATAGACCCGGGGGCCGTAGTTTTCACTATAGGCTTCTCTCTTGAAAATAGCATACGGTGGGTAAACAAATTACTGTTGGGCAATTGATAGAAAAGCGAACAATCATGACGATATCTAAGGCAATGATCATGTATACAGGCATCACGTCCGACACAAGTAGACCGACTTCTGCCTGCATCTACTACTATTACTCCACACATCGACCGCTATCCAGCATGCATGTAGAGTATTAAGTTCATAAAAAATGGAGTAACGCCTTAAGCAAGATGACATGATGTAAACAAAGTAAACTCAATAAATATGAAAAACCCCATCTTTTTATCCTTAATGACAACGATACAAATACGTGTCATGTCCCCTTCTGTCACTGGGATTGAGCACCGCAAGATCGAACCCATTACAAAGCACCTCTCCCATTGCAAGAAAAATAAATCTAGTTGGCCAAACCAAATCAATAGATCGAAGAGAATACAAAGCTATAATAATCATGCATAAAGAGTTCAGAGAAGACTCAAATAATATTCAAAGATAATCTGATCTTAAACTCACAAGCTTATCAAGTTCAGTAATCTGCATGTTTATGCAAGTTTCATATTAAACCTGGTCAATAACCAAATACTATTTAACTCTCTAAAAAGATATAAGTGAAGCAAGAGTGTTCTAATCATTTCTACAAAATCTTCAACCATGCTCTAACAAATATAAGTGAAGCAAAAGAGAAATCTACAAATAAAAATACTCCTGGTGTTAAGAAACATGTATTCAAACTTTAAAAGGTATAAGTGAAGCACACAAAACATTCTATAAAGCCATACTCAAAAGATATAAGTGAAGTGCATGGAGCTTTCTATAAATCAACCGAGGACCATAAAGAATCATCCCAATTGCATGGTATTTTGTTTATTAGGGAAAGAAAAAGAAATATAGTGCTCCAATAATTTAAGCATACTATGTGAACAAATAATAATATAGCTCCAACCGAGACATATTAATAGTTGTTGAGGAAGAAAGAGGGGATGCCCGGCATCCCCAAGCTTAGACGCTTGATTCTCCTTGGATATTTACTTGGGGTGCCTTAGGCATCCCAAAGTTGTCTCTCCTTATTCCTCTCATATCGATGTTTCCCCTCAATCTTAAAAACTTCATCCACACAAACTCAACAGAAATTTTATTAGTGGGGTTAGTATAAATAACATCAAATCTCATCATGTCTTGCTGGAACATTACTGAATCATATTATAGAAACACTTTAAATAAAAAGTTAAAAATGTTAATATTGTATTTGGAAATATTAATCTAGTATTCAAAAAATGATAAACATGTATAGACAAAAAAATTGTAGTATACGAAAAAATGTATAATGGGAATGAGAAATTATGAATGTTAATCATTTGTACCAAGATGTTAATCATGTTTACGAAAAATGTCAATCATGTGTATAGAAAATCTTTGTGACAATTAGAAAATGTCACACATTTCATAAAAAATGCATTTAACAATTAAAAGATGTTTATACAATTAAAAAAAAGTTTGTATAGTTCAAAAAATTGTTTTGTATATTTAAAAAACTGTATGTCACATTTCAAAAATATTCACAAGTTTCAAAAATGTATTCATAACATTTTCACAAAATGTATATAAAACTTACCAAAATATTTGCACAGTTCAAAAAAATGTTATTTCTCGTTCAAAAAATGTGTCAACATGTATTGTAAATTGGTTTAACACATATTTCCACAGTATATTCAAAACATGTTTTGGTAAAAATATAAAATGAGTATAATTTTTTTTACATGTATACGAAATATGTACAACCTGTATGATAAAGCATACATGTATTTGGAAAAAACTGAAAAAAGAAACCAAGAAAAACAAAGTTCAAATACGAAAATAGAAAAACCAAAGAAGGCACTGCAAAATGAAAGGAAACCAAAAACTTAATGAAGAAAAAAAAGAAAATCAGATAAAACCAACGAAAAAAAAGCAAAAGATAAAAAGCCGGAATAAATCCATCGAGCGAGGCGACCAGACGCGGCGCCAGCGAAGCCAACAGGCCGGCCCACTACTTTGTTGCTCGTAGGCGGTTCCTATTAGGAATTCGTACGGGCGAAACACAGCTCTCGTGGGGGATGCGTGCTGGCTCGTTCGCCAGCGTGTCACGTGAGAAATAGGGGCCACATCTATGTGCTGCCCGGTGCAATGCCGACTCACGGCTCGCCTGAATGGAACCCAAACGGGGCCGCGGCGTGTTTAGTATTTCTTATTTTTTGTTTTTGTTTTACACTTCTAGTTTTGGTTCTTTAAATTTGTTTATATTTAAAAATATGATAATTATATCTATATATATATATATATATATTAAAAACACTTTCAGTAACTTTTCAAAAATGTTAATCTGGCAATTGCAAAAACATAAATGTATACAAAAAAAATGCGTTTGATGTATATGGAAAAGGTAAAACATGAATGAAGAAAAATGATATGTTACCATATATACAAAATAATGTTAATCATGTGTACGAAAAAATGTTAATTATGTGTAGAAACAATATTTAGAAATGTGTTATTGACTTTTCAAAAACTATTTATAAAATGTACAAAGGCGATTGCATAGTTCAAAAAAAAATTCTATCATTTGAATAATAAATAAACGTATTTGAAAAATGTATTCAAAACATGTTTTTGTAAAACATGTATTTGAAAAATGCTAAATTTTACAAAACAATTTTAACAGTATAAAAAATGTACTCCTCTATAAACTAATATAGAGCGTTTAGATTACTAAAGTAGTGATCTAAACACTCTTATATTAGTTTAGGGAGGGAGCACAAAATGTTTGATTTTTTCATGTGTTTGAAAATTTTATTCAAAACATGTTCTTGAAAAAAAATGTTAAAATTGTATTTGAAAGAATTTAAATGTTTATTAAAAAGACTCTTTTACATCTGTACAAAAGTGTTAGAAAATATGTTTAACATGTAGTTGAAAATATATTCAAGATTTCTTTGGTAATTTTTTAACATGTATATAAACTATTACTGTGTAATAAAATGGTTTCAATGATTACTAAAAATGTATAGAACTATTAGAAAATTGTTTTCAACATGTATTTGGAATATGTTAAATATGTATACAAAATATTTTACATGTACACGAAAAATATACAAAAAGCAGACATGGGATGGAAAAAGGAAAAAAAGCAGACATGTTTAAAAACAAAAATGATGACAGAAAACAAAAAGAAAACGAAGAAACAAAAAAGTAAGAAAGAAGTAAAAAAATCTAAATATGAAGAAGAAAAAAACCATATAAAACCGTCCAAAAACCAAACAAGCTGAAAACATAATGAAGAAAAAGGAAAACAAACAAAACCAAAGAAAGCCGGGAGAAACAGAAAAATAAATGAAAAAACAAATGGAAAAAACTGGAGCGACCAAGCAAACTACAGTGACATACAGAGGCAGCGAACGAATGCGCTTATGGCCCGGCCTGACTCGTTCGACCGTATGCGGTTACTAACAGCATCTCTAGCACACCCCGTATAACGCCGACCCGCAACAGGCGTTTACAGTTCGCGGAAAAACGGTTTTGCGGGCCGGTGCGGGCGGCCTCAGAGTCAGACGCCGCAAACGGATCCGTATAAAAGGATATTCGCCGAAAATGAAATGCTCTTTTACGGGTCGGCTAGCCGGGGTCTGCTCGGGCACCACCGCGTCGGCCCGCAAACCGAAAACTCTCAATAAGCGAATTTGACAGCGATTTCGACAAATGAGTTCAAATTCAAATGATAAAACATAGTTCGCGTGCAAATAAAAGCATAGTTTTGTAGGACAAACGTGCAAAAGCGACGACCACGTCTTGATCATCTTCTTGCTCTTCACTCCGCACCACCTCCATCGAGGTCATCGCCGCCCTCGAATCCATCGCCGACACTTGTTCCAACTCCGGCGCCGAAATCACCGGCTGGCGCACTGAACGCGTCGGCGATATTGGCTCCAAATCCCGATGAGAAAACATCGCCCGCCCTGTAACACGCACCGACCGACGCAAGCATCCTCCTCTTCAAGATGTCCCTCCTTGCCATGTCATGCCACTCTTTGGTGATGTCGTCCATGTCATTGCGGTTCATTGTCATGATCCTATTCTCTTCGGTAAGAAGCTTGGACATGGCTTTGTTCTCAGCGGCACGTGCCCTTCTCTCCTCAATGGCCGCCTTGTGCAACCCCTCGTCCTTGAGCAATTGCCACTTCTCTTGCTTCTCCCGTGCCCTTCTCTCGGCCAACTCTTTCTTTGTCTCCAAAGTCTTCGCTAACATCAACTCATTTGATTGGACCATGGCACCCTTCGCTCCCACCCGGAAGCGATTTTGGGTAGGCCCATGTGTAGGGCGGGACACCCATAATTTTTATTTCGGTTTTTTATGTTTTTGTATTTTATTTTTATTTTTTCTTCTTCAAAATAATAACGAATTTCTAAAAATAAAGAAATTTAAATAAAAAATGTTCGAGAAATCATAAAATGAACTCGTAAAATGATCATCATTTTGAAAAATGTGCAGGAAATCATAAATGTTCACGCATTCAAAAAATGTGCATGATTTTGAAAAACTGTTCGCATAGTCAAAAAATGTTTATGATTTTGAAAAAATTGTCAGGAAATAAAAATGGTTTGCCTATTCAAAAAAGTTCATGAATTTGAAAAAAAATATTCACGAGTTCGAAAGATGATACTGAATTGAAGAACATGAAAAAATTCAAAAAATGATAGAAATTTCAGGAAAAACACAAAATTTTGAAATATGTTTGCAAATTTGAAAAAAACACCAATTGTGAATTTGAAAAATGTACAGGATTTAAAAAAAATCAAGAAATGAGAAAGAAAGGAAGAAAAAGTAAAAATGAAACAAAAATGAAAAGAAAAAAACTAACGTGAAAAAAGAAGGACGCCGATAACGAACTGACGTTCGCGCTGGGGAGAAGTCAACCTGAACGAATCGTTCGTGCCAGGGCAGGGGAATGCCCGAACGATTTCGTTCATTGTGAGAGGCCTGCCACAACGAACCCTCTTGGCTAAACAGAAACGGCATAAAAAAGCCACGCCAGCATAGGCCTGCTAGCACGAGCGCCAAAAAGGCCCATTTAGAAACTAAACATGAAAAAATGAAGAAAATCCAACTGACTTAAAAAAAACTGTATAACCAAAATGCCACAAGAATCTAGAAATTGCCATGAATTGTTGTACTTCTTTAAAGTACCACACAGTACCTACAGAAAAAATGCCATGATAAATGGCAACTAGCAAAAATTTTGGACCCCGACATGTACCGATCATTCGGTCTGGGAGATTCCCATCCCGAACCAGTCATTCGCTACAGGCGTGGGTATCGATCGACATGTACCGATCGTTCGGTCTGGGAGATTCCCATCCCGAGCCAGTCGTTCTCTACAGGCGTGGGTATCGATCGAACAAAGTGGTTCGGGATGAGAGGAGCCCCAGCCCGAACCCCATCATCGGTCTGCTGCTCCAGTAAAGCCCATTATGCCCCAATTTAGACCGTGACTAAAAAAGGCATATTTTGAGGTGTGAAGAAAGCCCAGATTTTGCCATGCTATGAAAACAAATTGCCATTAAAATGGAAAAAAAATGAGAACTGAAAAATCCTAGTGATGCAAAACAAAAAATGCCATTCGTCTTTAATAAAACAAATTTTGCCATGGACAAAAACATCTTTGTTTATGCAAATGGCACGAAAAGAAAAAAAGTCATGGCAATTTGCATTGTAAGTAAAAATCCCTTGAAAAAAAAGATGAAAGTGAAACTTACCATGTTGCCATGTCGATATAGGTAATACAGCCATGGAAATAAATGTAAATTAGCCATGGCAAAAATAAAGAGTAAATTGCCATGGCAATAAAAGTTAAAAATTGCCAAGGCGATTTAACTAAATTTGCCATGGCAAAATAATGTGGAAGTTCCATGGCAAATCAAGAATAAAAAATTGACATGGCAATAATAGTTAAATATTTGCCATGTCGATATAGGTAATTTAGCCATGGAAAAAATTGTAAAATTGCCTTGGCAAATAAAAGTAAAAAAAATGCCATGGCAATAAAAGTTAAAACCCACCATGCGATTTAGCTAAATTTGCCATGCCAATTAAGGGTAGAAAATCATCTTTTAAAATGATGTTGTGAGAAAACATCCAAACTTGCCATGGCAACACATCTTAAGTTGCCATGGCAAGTGCAACACATTTGAAGTTGTCGTACGACTAACGTAGTAAAAGTTTCCATGGCGAATTTTAGATGATTTGTTAGTTGGCGTGTGAAAAAAAATATCCAAAGTTGCCATGGCAACTTTAGATGATTTCTTAGTTGGCGTGTGAAAAATACTCCAAATAAAAAAAAATTGCCATGGCAACTTTAGATGATTTCTTAGTTGGCGTGTGAAAAATACTCCAAAAAAAAAAATTGCCATGGCAAAACAACTTAAGTTGTAAAAAATAGGGAACATTGCTAATTCTCCATGGTAGAAAATAATCGTTTTAAATGGCGCGTGGAAAAAACATGTAAACTTGCCATGGCAACACATCTTCAGTTGTCATGGCAAGTGCAACACATCTGAAGCTGTTCGTGCGGCTAACATAGTAAAAGTTGCCATGGCAAACATTAGATGATCTATTAGTTGGTGTGTGAAAAAATACTCCAAACTTGCCATGGCAACTTTAGATGGTTTGCTAAATGGCGTGTGAAAAAACATGTAAACATGGCAACTTTAGATGATTTTAAATGGCACGTGGGAGAACATGTAAACTTGCCATGGCAATACATCTTAAGTTGCCATGGCAAGTGCAACAGATCTGAAGCTGTTCGTATGCCTAACAAAGTAAAAGGTGCCATGGCAAAATTTTAGATGATTTGTTAGTTGGCGTGTGAAAAAATACTCCAAAGTTGCCATGGCAACTTTAGATGATTTGTTAAATGGCCTGCGAAAAAAATATCCGAACTTGCCATGGCAACCCATCTTAATTTGCCCATGGCAAAAACACATATTAAGTTGCCATGGCAAAAGTATATTTTAGTTTCCATGGCAAAACACATAGTAAGTTGTCAATGCACATTTGTACAAAGCATCAACTAAAATGCCAAATTAAAATCTGTACAAAGTAAATTGTAGATCAAATGCTACTTAATTAAAATTACAGAAAAGAATGAAGCTGCAAAAGCTACTTAAACTTTATACAAACCCAATTTGCCATGGCAAGAGCGAACACAAAATTTGCTACATGGGTAGCATCCTCATACGCATTCTGCCACAAATTGTGAACTAGCCACAAATGTGAACTAGACCACGGTTTTCATACAAATTTAGAATCTGCAACCAAGTTCCTGTCCCCTACCTTTTCATACAAAATTTCTACATTTTGCCATGATGTATGAGACGAACTTTTTCTAAATTTGCCATGTGTTATAAAAGATGATTACAAAAACAAAAAAAATGTCAAATTTCTCTGTATGATCATCTCCTCTTCTCTGAGCAAAAACAGCACCCACATTCAGTCTTAAGGCATGATTTAGGCAAAAATCTCAGTAGCATCTTCTCTTGTTCTATTGACATATCAGCCAGAAATGAAAAACCGGAACCAGCAGATAGCTACTATTCGCTACTGAAGACAGAGCGCACACCTGATTGATGGTTCAGATAGCTGGTGACCATGAGCGAGTTAATGGCCACGCTGAAGAACTGGACGTAGACGACAAGCGCGACCACCTGGGCGGCGGCCGCCGCGACCATGAGCGCTTGGTCGAGGCGGTCGCAGGAGCCGAAGAGGGCTTGAATGGCACGGGGGCTCGGGGTCCTCGTCGGCCCGTCGTCGAGGCACGCACCATCGCCGTCAGCAGGCAGCGACCCGCCGTCCCCGCCGCTGCCGAAAGCGATGCAGGGGGAGTGTGGCACCAATGACTCGGAGACGGGCGTCAGCGGCTCCATGAGCGGCGGGGCCAGCCGAAGAGCCTCAGCAGCCCCTCGCTCTCGGGAAGGTTCCCGCATGCAGCGCCCCCTATTGCCAGTGCCACGCCCTCGCCGCTGCTACCACCGGATCTCCTCCGGCCACCACCGGGGCCTCGAGCCCATCCCGCCTACCCGACGGCCCCAGACGGAGGAGTTTGGGGCCGGCCGTCCATGGCGGGGATGCAGCGTTGGAGGACCTGCAAGGATGCGGCGTCGGATGATTTCGGGGCCGGCCGTCCATGGTGGGGATGCGGCGGAGGAGACATCGGCCGTCGCTGGAGCCCAGCCATGCCGCTCACCATCCCCACGCCCGGCGACCTGCTCGGGATCGTGGGTTGCCGCTCGTCTCGCCAGGATCCTGAGGAGTGAGGGGAGGTCGGGGGATGGATCACGGAACAGAGTGGTTTGGGCGTTCGCGACGACTTTTCTATTTCCCGAACAATCTCGCTCGCAGACATGGCCCTGTCCTCTGCTTTATGATGCGTGCTCAAAATCTAGTGGTGAAGAGGGCGTTCGGCTCGAGAGCAAGAAACAAGGCACGTTCGGCAGTTATCTATTCCCAAAAAGAAACATAAAAAGAGAAAAATATAGAAAAATCAAAATATAAATGAGAAAACACAGAAGGAAAAATGGTTTGGGGAAGGTTCTAGAACCTTTCCAAATACGGTGAGGAAAACCAGACTGGGCCGACCCATATACTAGACATGAATGCGGTGGGAGAACATGCTAGGTCTATAGCGACCTATGCGCCAAATAGGAACCGTGGGGATTAGAGTTGTGGCTGCATGAGGGAGGTCGGCTGGACATAGATGTCTAGGCCTCGCAGGTCGTTTTGAATATAATTTTTTCGGTGATGCGCGCAGAAAATGCCTAGTTATATTATTAATGGCGTGCCGTATAACTCACACGCGAGTAACTAGTTTAACTTTTTTTAATAGGCTTATTCAATTACTAGTGGTGTTGCAAAACATCACACGAAACCACTAGGGCCAATATTAGTGGCGTGGAAAAGAGTTACACGCCACCACTAACTTGCTGTCGGGTAGACTATTACGTCTTCAACATATGTATAAGTTTTGATTGTTTCATACTATTATATTATCATTGTTGTATGCTTTACATATCATTTTATATTATTTTTATGGATTAAACTATTAATTTAGTGCCCAGCGCCAGTTCCTATTTTGTGCATGTATTTTTGTTTCACAGAAAAACCGTAACTACCGAAGTCCAAACACGATGAAACTTTACGGTAATTTTTTCTGGAACATAAGAGACCCTAGAAGCTTTGGGATGGACGAGAAGACCCATGTGGGCCCGACAAGCCAGGTGGGCGCACCCCGGGGGGGGGGGGGGGTAGGCATGCCCCCTGACTTGTGGGCTCCACGTAGCTCCGTTTGCCATAATTTTGGGCCTATAAATTTCACATACTAGATGAAACCCCGCGCGTTGCTGCGGGAAGTTATTGTAGAATCCATTTATGAAGAAGACTCATAGAAGATAACAGTGTAAGTATATGGGTGGTTAAAGAACCATTTAAGTTCATGTATGTACATTAAGATATTTATGTGCATCCCTCACGCTTCGTCGATGTCCGTGGGAAATGGTAATACAATTTTTATAATGTCTTATGTAGTCATTTTCGGATCTTCGTGCTGGTGCTTGTGCAAGCTCGGGTGCCACGGTGATGATCTTGCATCCATTTGATATGGTAGAAAGAAAATAATTGAACATGAGATATCATATACCAGTTCTGAAAAGCACACACTTCATAAAACAACAGAAGTACGTCAATTTATCTTCTGGACTTTAACTTGACTGCACAACAAAGTACTTATTTGAAACGGAAGTGTACACCAATTTAGAAGTGCTTCTTTTGCCATGGACAAATTCAGTGATGTTTCATGCTGAAGTGGCAACATTTGATATAATTATACAAAGAAAAATGCATCAGTGAAACAAAACGAAACAGAAGCTCTGTACACAGCAGTATATAGTACAAAGGACTATTTCAGTATGCAGAAATGATTCTACTGACGTTTGGTTGCAGAAAAAAACCTCGAGCTAATGTGTTGATGATCAACTCTGGCAGCGGATGCCTTCGTTCCAAAATACCTCAAGAACCTGATAATCCAACCTCTCATCACAAAACCAAAGTACATCAATCTGCATATGCTCATAACTCCAAAACTCAATGCCTGCTGTACTAAACTTGCTGTGTGGATGTGTTAGACTATATGCAAATCAAGCTATGTCATGCCCATGCAAAAGAGAGTGTGGCTATGGCTTGATAATAACAGGCTGAAGGTAAAGGAGTAGGTGCCCCAGTTGCATAAAAGTGAATGCATGTCTTACCATGCGGCGGATGGTGGCGAGCGACAGTCGAAGAATCAAAAAACTTGTCACCGGTTACACCATGAGAAGGAAAAATGGAAGGCAAGTAGGCAACTCATAAGCTGGTTGCGCTGCATAAGAGATAGTTAAAACAAAATTATCACCCGAGCTAATCTGATCTACAATATACCATAAGCTTTTATATGTGAAAACAATTCCAGATCAATATTGAAAGATAAATCCAATTTTAAGATAGAGAAACTCCTTACAGCAACATTAGTTTCTTTAATTTTGTACACTTATCAGGACACACATGTTATTATCTCTTGTTTGCAACCCATACCTGATATCTCCTGCAAGCAAATCAGTGGTAGCAACAAAACAAAAGACGGATTCTCTGGCTTGAAGAAGCGAAGCCGATGCAAGAAAAATAAATCAAGGCCAACAGCACTCAGGCTTGCCAGCAACAAACGAATGTTAGGAGAGGACTGATCACTGACCTCGCAGGTTCGAGGCACTTCAAGGAAATCAAGGCATGAAAAACGCCACAACCAAAAAATAGCCATGCTACATTGGATTACTCTGGTTCTCTGAATGTAGATTCAAGTCAAGGCAGAGGAAAATCTTCTGAGGACATCAGATTATGCCTCATAACTTCTTGACAGCGACGGTAGTTGTCCACCTCCGTAGCCTGCCGCAGCATTGACCACCATCACAACGCTGCGTCAGCCGCCCGTCGTTCTGTGATCCAGTAGGGCGACCCCGACATCACCATGCAATGCACCATCTCCTGTCTTCCTCATCCGGCTACCCCACCGAAAACAACGGTGAGTCTGCCATCTCAGGTGAGCTGGTTAAGTAATAATTCTAGCAGCGAGAGCAGGGGTTTGGTCGTCGTCTCGTTGGCCGAAGGCAACGCAGCTGGCGTGAAAGTTGCTCCCTGGCTGAGGACGGCTGGGAAGGAGAGATGGGGAAAACGGAAAGGGAAGAAATCGCTGGAGAGAAGAAGACACATGCAAGGGGGATAAATGATGCACTGGCGGGAGCTGAATCGGATGCTAATAATGAATGCGTGGAATGGGAAGCGAGACGACACTGCATTGGTGCATTGTCGATGCATGCAAAGACCATACAAATTCCTGCTGTTGCTTTGTTTATTTCAAAATTATTTGATGTGCCACTCGGAGGAACAGGTAGACGTGGATGAATGAATGACGTGGACCGGTTAGAAGTTCGCTGGTGTGTATAGCTTGCATGTTGAGAGAAATAGTTAGTGGGGATGAACTACTTAGTTATTATAGATTCTGAAACCCTCGAAGCGAGACCCGAAATAATTCATTTGCTGCTGCAAGCCTCTGTTCTGAAACGATCCCATCTGGAGGCCTGTTACGGTACTCTGCCGAAGGGGGAACCATTGGGGAGGCAATCTTCATCAACCTTGTTGCCTCCATGATGATGTGTGATTGTTCCTTGAGGACTTATGGGTCCATAGTAGTAGCTAGATGCCTCTCTCTCTCTCTCTCTCTCTCTCTCTCTCTCTCTCTCTCGATCTTCAATACAATGATCTCCTTTGAGTTAATCCGATGTAATCTTTTGCGGTGTGTTTGGTGGGATCCGATAATTGTGGGTTAATGCTCAGAATTATCCATTGAACAATTTGAGTCTCTTGAGATTTATTTGCTACACAATTTAATAGCATTGTATTCCTCTCCGATCTATCTGTCTTCTTTAGCCAATTAGATTGAGTTATCTTCAGTGGGAGAGGTCGGTGATCTTTCCCTGTGACGGGAGAGGAGAAGGGACGTATTTGTATTGTTACTACTAAGGATAAAACTACGGGGTTCAGTCATATTGCTTGGTCTTACTTTGTCTGCATTATGTCATCTTGCTTAACGTGTTACTCTGTTTGTCATGTACTTAATACTTTGAGATGCATGCTGGATAGTGGTCTTGGGGTGGAGTAATAGTAGTAGATGTAGTTGGATTAGCGGGCTACTTGTCATGGACGTAATTAGTGCCTATATATTGATTATGCCTTGGATGATCATAACTATGTGCAATTATGTCAATTGCCCAACAGTAATTTGTTTGTCCACCGATGCTATGCTTATGAGAGATGCGTCTAGTGAACCTATGGCCCCCAGGTCCAATCTCAATTATTACTAAGAATCCTACAATTACATTGTTGTTTTATTTCGCTTTCTTTTACTTTTATTTGTTTGGCTATCACTATCAGATTTAATTCTTGCAACTGGCAAGAACAAGGGGAGTGACGACCCCCTTTCCTTTGTTGGCTGCAAGCATTTGCTTTGTGTGTGTGTAGGTGCCGTTCATGTTGTTTGTGTGTCGTCTCCTACTGGTACGATAACCTTGGTTGTTAACTGAGGAAAATACTAACTTCTACTATACTTCTTCACCCTTCCTCTTCGAGGAAATCCAAGAACTCCATCATGAGCAGCAAAAAAAATTCTGGTGCCGTTGCTGGGGAGGCTTCACCTAACAAATCAGGTACCTTCGCACAAACTTATTAATTGCTTGTTTTTTTTTGGCCTTTTGCCTTTTTGTTTGCCTTCTTCTTTTGTTTGCCATAAAAATGAAAAATACCAAAAATATTTGTGTTGCTATCTTTGTTTGCGCTGCTATCATGGACACTATTCTTACTACTCCTCCAGTCCTAGGGGAAGGCTCTGATGTCCTAAACTTTAAACAATCGAATGATGAATCTTTGACAGGAGCTTGGCATAGAATACTAGAGATGCATGAAAGAGCCACTCCCAAATGCCATATCAGAATTTTGCTCAGTAGCTTTTATGTTGGTTTGTTCCTTCGTCATAGACATATTCTAGACTTCATATTTGAAGGACATTTTATTGGGAATAATGTTTTTGACTCTTTTGAAATGTTGAAAAATTCGCTAGGGATACCGAAAACAGAAACTATCGGACCTTCCATTCTAGTAAGCTATTGACAAACTGAATTGCTAAA
Organism: Thinopyrum elongatum; assembly: GCA_011799875.1. Taxonomy (NCBI): domain Eukaryota; kingdom Viridiplantae; phylum Streptophyta; class Magnoliopsida; order Poales; family Poaceae; genus Thinopyrum; species Thinopyrum elongatum. The sequence continues at coordinate 514,161,733 of CM022302.1, forward strand.
TTAAATTAAAACTAGTATGGATGCAAATTTTAAAGGGATGTACAACCTTAGTAGTAAATTAAATAGCAATGTTGTCACTCAAATCAAGAAGTATGATATAATGGATCAAAATTTTGAGAATTACCGTATCTAGAAAGCTGTGGTAGAAGCGATTAATGGAAAGCTTGATCATTTAATATGATAAATTAATGAGTGTAAAGAAAATAAATTGGGTAAGCGCAAGGTTGGAAATATTCCTGAAACCTTTGGAAATGAGATGATCAACAATGGGTCAAGCAATGACAATACTTGATATCATGCATTATGCCTAGCTAGGGGCATTAAACAATAGCGCTTGCTGGAGGCAACCCAATAGGTATCCTTTGTTTTTATTTTCTTTCAGTGTGTCAACATGAGTATTGCTGCTATAGTAGTTGTGTTTGTATGGATGCTTGTCTATTTGGTTCTGTGCAAAAACAGAAACTTTTGAGTCTAGTATATGAATTTTCATTCTGTACTAAAATGTGATCAATTACTGATATTTTTACATAGTACTTCTATGCGAATTTTCTATGTTGTCTTAAGTTTTCAGATTTTTTAGTCACATAGGTATGAAAAAAATGCACCTTGACGTGGCGTTCTGTTTTTGACAGATTCTGTTTTTATTGCATAGTGTGCTTATTTTTAAAGTTTCTACGGATTATATTGGAGGTATAAGTCATAGAAGTGATAGAATACAGTAGGTATTATGTGGAACAGTTATGAATCTTGTCTTAACAGTACCGAAGTGAATGATTTATTATTTATCATACTAACCCATCTCACAAGTTCCGTTAAGTTTTGTGTGGCCGAAGTTTTCAAGTTATGGTTGAGGTGACGATGGAAAGAGAATAATGAGCGGCAAGAGGCTAAGCTTGGGGATGCCCAAGTCACCCCAAGGTAATATTCAAGGAAGACTCAAGCTTCTAAGCTTGGGCATGTCCCAGAAGGGATCCCCTCTTTTATCTTCAATCTATCGGTAATTTCACTTGGAGCTATATTTTTATTCCTCACATGATATGTGTTTTTCTTGAAGCCTCTTTTGTTTTTAGGTTTGTCTGCTTGTTTCCACAATGATTGTTTCCTGATCACACCTATTATGAGAGACATGCATTCATCTCGAATTTATAGAATGCTCATTGATCTTCACTTATATTTGTTTGAGCATGGCAATATGTTTTATAGAAATTATTTGCACTCTCTTGCTTCACTTATATATTTTCGAGAGTTAAATAGGAAGTGATAATTTGCATGATTTATATGTTTAGTCCAAGAATGATAGATATACAATGGTGGTATAATAAAAACTTGAATGTAGATCACTGGATATGTTGCGTTGATTTTTTGCAATAGTTTTGTGATATTAAGATTGTAATATGTGGGTGTACTAGTGGATGATCTTGGTTTAGTAAGAATATTGGTGTTAAGGTTTGTGATTTCCTATTCATGAAAGTGTTGGTTTTGGCATAGCCAGGAAGTTGGAGCATGATTTATCTGATTGATATCCTTTGTGTTTTTCGGATCGGTGGCGCGCGATGGTCAAGTCCTCCCAACCTCCTCCCTAGAGGCATGCGTGTTGTGCTTTGCTTCGAGGGATAATAAGTATTTGAGTTCTTTATGACTAATGTGAGTTTCTGGACTATAAGCACTTCCACCTATCCGTATTTTTGCTAGCCTCTTCAGTACCATGCATTGCCAGTGCACATAAGCCTTACTATATCCTTCCTCAAAACAGCCACCATACCTACTTATCATGTCATTTCCATAGCCACTCTGAGATATATTGACATGCAACTTCCATCGTTACTATTTACATGACTTGATAATTCATTGTCATATTGCTTTGCATGATCATATATAGCTGACATGATATACCGTGGCAAGGCCACCATTCATCATTGTTATACATGTTACGCTTGATCATTGCACATCCTGGTACACTGCCAGAGACATTCATATATAGTCATATTTTTCAGTTTTTGAGTTGTAAGTAAACTAAAGTGTGATGATCATCATTATTAGAGTGTTGCCCCTACCAGCGAGGAAATGAATTGGCGGAGACTTATGATTCCTTGAAAAAGAGGGATGAGGTCCGTGAGGCTGTTAAAAAAAAGGGAAAAAAGAGAGAGAAAAAGAAAAAAATGAGAGAAAAGCAGCGAGGGGGCACACTACTATCCTTTTTCCTCACTTGTACTTCACAGTAGCATCATGTATTTCATATAGAGAGTCTCCGTGATTATTCACTTTCATATAACTGTGGAATTTTTACATTATTAGAACTTTGACTTACATATTTCGATGACGAGCTTCCTCAAATGCTCGAGGTCCTCATGAGCAAGTAAGTTGGATGCACACCCACTTAGTTTCATATACAGAGCTTTCATACACCTATTGCTCTAGTGCACCCGTTGCATGGCAATCCCTAATCCTCGCACTGACATTGATTGTAAGGCCTCTCCTTTGCCTAACGATCAGCCTCGTTGATGTGAGACTATCTTATACCTTTTTTGTCTTCCCTTATAAACCTGAATCTTCATTCTCTTTGCTATCCAAAGTGCTAAGTCCATGGCTCACACTTAGGTATTGTGTCAGAATTGAAAAAGCTGAAGCGAGAAGAAGTATTATTTAATTGCTTGGTTTGGCACGGGGGTGTTCATGATTGATATATTTTCGTTCGGAAGACCGAGCTATGCCATACTTACATGATTAAGTGGGTAGGGATAACGTTCTTTAGCATTTATATTTTGAAAGCAAATGATTGTTTGCTAGTATGTTTTTGTTTTATTATTTTGATGTCAAATAGATAGAATATTTCCTTAAATCACCCGCTTCCCAATATTCATACTGCAAATCTATTACTTGATCAAAAACATTTTTGGTAGAATTTCACATCAATTTTTTTGTTTTTATCATTTATCTACGTACTCGAGGATGAGCAAGAATTAAGCTTGGGGATGCTGACACATCTCCAACGTATCTATAATTTTTTATTGTTTCATAATATTATATTATCACTATTGTATGCCTTACATGCCATTTTATATTATGTTTATGGACTAGCCTATTAACTTACTGCCTAGTGATGGTTCTTGTTTTGTGCATGCTTCTTTTGTTTTGCGGAAAACCATACCTCCGAAGTCCAAACATGATTAAAATTTATGGTGATTTTTTCTGGAACATAAGAGACCCTAGAAGCTTTGGGGATAGACGAGAAAAACCACGTGGGCCCCAGAAACCAAGTGGGCGTGCCCCCCTGACTTGTAGGATCCACGTAGCTCTGTTTGCCCTAATTTTTGGCCTATAAATTCCCGTATATTCTAAAACCCTCAGAGTGAGACCCGAAACAATTATTCCGCCGCCGCAAGCCTCTGCTCCGAAGCTATCCCATCTAGAGCCCTGTTCTAGTACTCTGCCGAAGGGGGGAACCATTGGGAAGGCAATCTTCATCGACCGTGTATGAGTAGTTCCTTCAGCACCTACAGGGCCATAGTAGTATCTAGTGTGTTTGTTGGGATCTGATGAACTATGGGTTTACGATCAGAATTATCCATTGAATTATTTGACTCCCTTGAGATTTAGCTGCGTAATTTTATAGCTTTGTATTTCTCTCCGATCTATCCGCCTTCTTTGGCCTATTATTTAATTTATCTTCAGTGGGAGAGGTGCTTTGTAGTAGGTTGAGTTTTGTTGTGATCTTTCCCTGTGACAGGAGGGACGAAGCCACGTATTTGTCTTACTCTATCTACATTATGTCATCTTGCTTAATGTGTTACTCTGTTTGTCATGAACTTAATACTTTGAGATGCATGTTGGATAGCGGTCTTGGGGTGGAGTAATAGTAGTAGATGTAATTGGATGAACTGTCTACTTGTCACAGATGTAATGCCTATATATTGACTATGCCTTGGATGATCATCATAATTATGCGCAATTCTATCAGTTGCCCAACAGTAATTTGTTTACCCACCGATGCTATGCTTATGAGAGAGATGCCTTTGTTGAACCTATGGCCCCCGGGTCCATTCTCAGTTATTACTAAGAATCCTAAAATTACCTTGCTATTTTATTTCGCTTTCATTTACTTTTATTTGTGTGCCTATCACTATCAGATTTAATTCTTGCAACGGGGAAGAAGAAGGGGAGTGACAACCCCCTTGCCTTTGTTGGGTGCAAGCATTTTCTTTGCGTGTGTGCAGGTACCGTTCATGTTGTTTGTGTGACCTCTCCTTTTGGTTCGATAACCTTGGTTCACTGAGGAAAATACTATCTACTACTATACTGCTTAAATCTTCCTCTTCGAGGAAATCCAACAACTCCATCACGAGTAGTATAGATGTGCAACCTAAAATCCACGCCACTGGTATGTGAGATTCAATAGTCTGCAACACGGTGACCCTCCTTCTTGTAGTCATGCGCGACCATTGATTACCCCTTGACGGCTAGGGTTTCGCTCGAGGGAAAATGGGAAACGGGGAAGATAACGATTTTACATGGTGTCGGTGTCAAAACCGGCGGATCTCGGGTAGGGGGTCCCGAGATGTGGATCTAGGATCAATGTGGAACAAGGGACGATGAACAAGGTGTTTACCCAGGTTCGGGCCCTCGAAGAGGTAAAACCCTACGTCCTGCTTGATTGTATTTGATGTATGGTATGGTTACAGAGTAGATCTACCTCGAGATCAAGCGAGCTAAACCCTAAGGTGATGAGGTGATGGATGTAGCTCTACCCCTAAAGCCCTAAACCCTCTGGTTTATATAGACACCAGTAGGGTCAGGGTTACATTCGATCGGTTACAATGAAGGAAATATCATGTTAATCGTGACTTGGAGGGTACACTGTAACACCCCAAAAATTTAACCACATTTTTTATTAAGTAAAATTTGGCCAGAAATAAAATTTTGATTTATAACAGGTCCTTTAATAGTTATAGAGCCTTTTCTGTTTCTAACTTTCAAAATTCTTCCCTCCATATAGAAATCTTTGGAAATAATATTTTGGGCTTTGGTAGTTTTCCTAAACCTTTTATTTTATACTTTAATAACAGTAGGAATTATTTTCATAATTAAAATTTCCCCAAAACATTCTTCCTGGATTTTCAAAAAAAAAATCTTTTCTTTAAAATGAAATTCTTGAAAACCATTTTGATCTTATTTTCTCTCTTCTGTTTTGAAAACCTTTTCAAATTTTAATTGGGTTTAAAATTTTCTTAAATGGTTCTATTTTGATAGATGGTTTTGTTTGGGAATCTATTTTGGAGGATCAAAAATATTTCTGAAAAGTTTTCAATGATTAAATCATTTCAATAAAATGATTCCTTCCACCTCTTTCAAACCCTTCTAAAATTCACTCAATAATTTTTCTACCACTCCTAAATTATCCCTAAGCCAATCCCACATTTATAGGACAGTATCCAACTCTCTCCCACCCCACAAATTTTTTTTTCATACTTTAATAAATTCCAAAGATGGAATTTACAATATTCATGGTTTCTTTGAGTTACAAAGGAACTATATTTTCTACAACTTTTCTGCCTCCACCAAAACTATCGTAGCAACTAGATGGTACCCACAACCCATTTCACCAAAACACTTGGTTCTACAGTTCAAAAATTTCAAAATTTATTCAATTCAAATTTGGACCAGAAACAGATTCCTTGCTCAAAACCTATTCTAAACTTCTCCAAAATTTCTGAAACTTTGCAAACCTCTCTTATTTGCATCAACACTTCACCACAAAAATCCACAAAAAATTCTAAAATCCCTAGCACCATCTATTAGTGCATCATACACATGAGGTTGCACTATTCATACTTGACTGAAATTTAGTTAACTAAATTCTTCAGAGAGCAGTGGCAAACGGTGCCGTGCACCCCTCCCCTTCCTTCTCCACCACGGCGTCGCCGTTGACCATCAATGCCCCGACTCCCTGGCCCACTCCCCAGCCTCTCCTCGCCGGTGAGCTGTCGGCAGGCCGGTGCAACGGCCACCATGCTCATCCACGGCGGGCCAAGCAGAGCCGCCTCGGCCACCGACCTCCATCATTGCGCCGCACCTCCCCGACCTACCTCTCCTCCCACGCGTCGGTTCTCTCCGCTTCTCCACGCACTGACCACGCCAACCGCGCCGCCCAGGATCCTCCTGGCAGTCGCCGGAGTCAAGCCAGCGCCGCCACACCCATACGGTGGCCACACTATGGATAAGGCCAGAGAGCTCGAGCTCATCCGTGCCGACCTCTCCGGAGCCCTACACCGCCCTCATTAACCCCTCGCCGCACCTCGCCACCGCCCTAACCTAACTCGACGGCCAGAGTAACTTCGGCGTCGCCCTCAAGTTTCTGCCCCCCCCGGATCGCCTATAAAAAGGGCCCCCGAGCTCCATTCTCTCCACACACCACCTCCACCGCACCCTAGTCACCCTTCCGTGCACTCCCCCGACCTCGGGGAGGCCTTCTTCCCCGACTCCGGCCACCGATCCACCGCCTCCCTCACCGACCAGTATGTCGCCACCACTCCACCTCCACCGCTAAAATCTTGCCAGTAGCCTCATATCACCCCCACTCACTGATTCCACACTCCAATTCCACCTCCCGAGCTCACTCCGGCGAAACCCCGACACACCCGAATCGTCGTCCGCTGCCGTCGACCTCGCCGTCGCTCCGGTGCTTGCCGGCGACCACCACCACCACCCATCGACGCGGAACACCTCCCCGAGCATGCTCATATCCTCGCCGCCCTCTGAAACTCTGGCGATCCTCACTGGTGAACGCCGCCTCCTCTCTATCTTCGCGCGCGAGCGTAGTTCAAACCCGACGGGTGGACCCCACCCATCAGCTCTCTTTCTCGTTTTGTGCTTAAAACGAAGGCGTACTCTACCTTTTACGCCTTCTCTGTTGAGGAGCGTATACTGTCCCGAATCGTTTTCTTATGGGATAATTGATTTTATGCCCCTAGTTGGGTCCCACACGGCAGGTTTACCCCTAGTTTCCGAAAACACTTGTTCTTGCCCAAACCACTTTGCTCCTCTTATGCTTTTGCCCTTTGACCGTTTGACCATCACTTTGAAAACTTCATAAAAAATTCATACTAACTCAGAAAAATTCAAATAAGATATCAAAATGTTCAAAAAAGCATCACCTATATGTGCATGTCATTTGCATTCATGAAAACAGTGTTGGCCAGTCCCCATCTCAGTTTTAGCTCATATGATCTTAGCATGAACAGTAAAATCTAAAAAAATTCTAAAAAAATTTGGTGGCAAACTTTGACCAATGTTTTGAGTGCTTGCCAAGTTTCATAAGGAATGACATTCGTGGAAGTCGTGGCAAAAAAACAAAAATCAATGCTTCGAAATTTCATTTTTTTACCACGACTTCCACGAATGCCATTCCCTTATGAAACTTGCCAAGCACTCAAAATATTGGTCAAAGTTTGCCACCAATTTTTTTTAGAATTTTTAGAATTTTTTAGATTTTACTGTTCATTCTAAGATCATATGAGCTAAAACTGAGATGGGAACTGGCCAACACTTTTTTCATGAATGCAAATGACATGCACATATAGGTGATGCTTTTCTGAACATTTTGATATCTTATTTGAATTTTTTTGAGTTAGTATGAATTTTTTATGAAGTTTTCAAAGCGATGGTCAAACGGTCAAAGGGCAAAAGCATAAGAGGAGCAAAGTGGTTTGGGCAAGAACAAGTGTTTTCGGAAACTAGGGGTAAACCTGCCGAGTGGGACACAACTAAGGGCACCAAATTAATTATCCCTTTTCTTATCTGTTTTAATATAAAGACAGTTTTGACCAGTAATTTGTCTGCTTCTAGTTTTTAAACGACTTGTCCAAATGAGTTGATTCTTTTTTGTAAATTCTTATTTTTCTCTCTAGTTTTTTTAGTATTTATTTAAAAATATTTTGAGACAACTTTTTATACTGTTGCCAAATTTTTTAATTTGAATTTAAATTTGGATTTTTCATAAAAAGAAGAAGAAAAATTTGCTGGAAATTCGGAGGGGTTTTCTCTTGACTACTTTGGACAAGGCAAGCATTTTTGAACTTGGGATATGGTGATTGCATTTAAATTGCATGATTGCATCGGTTTGGAGTTGCACCATATATGTAGTATATCACAGGTGCATGCATGCATGGTCATATCATTTCTTGCTCATGGCTTGCACTTCACTCAAGTTCAAGAAATCTTTCTAACATGGTTAAAGGCTGTAAGAATTCAGGAGCGTGTCTCCTGCCTTGGACGTGCCGGTGGGCACGGGCCTGATACGTCCATTTTGCATCATGTTTTCCTACTGTTATTTATGATGTTTTTATGCATAATAATGCTTTTTGGAGTAATTCTAATGCCTTTTCTCTCATAATATGCAAGGTACACACAAAGAGGGAGAATTCCGGCAGTTGGAAATCTGGACCTGAAAAAGCTACGTCAGGCTACCTATTCTGCACAACTCCAAATGAGCTGAAACTTTACGGGGGTTTTTTATGGAATAAATGAGAAATATTGGAGCCAATAAGTACCAGAGGGGGCCCACCAGGTGGGCACAACCCACCTGGGCGCGCCAGGGAGCCCAGGCGCGCCTTGGTGGGTTGTGCTCCCCTCGGCCCACCTCCGGTGCCCATCTTCTGGTATATAAGTCATTTTGACCAAGAAAAAAATAAGGAGAGGACTTTCGGGATAGAGCGCCGCCGTCTCGAGGCGGAACTTGGGCAGGAGCACTTTTTCCCTCCGGCGGAGCGATTCCGCCGGGAGAACTTTCCTCCCGGAGGGGGAAATCATCGTCATCATCATCACCAACAACTCTCCCATTTTGGGGCGGGCAATCTCCATCAACATCTTCAACATCACCACCTCCTATCAAACCCTAGTTCATCTCTTGTGTTCAATCTTTGTACCGGAACTATAGATTGGTGCTTGTGGGTGACTAGTAGTGTTGATTACATCTAGTAGTTGATTACTATATGGTTTATTTGGTGGAAGATTATATGTTCTCCAATATGCTATTTAATACCCCTCTGATCTTGAGCATGATTATCATTTGTGAGTAGTTACTTTTGTTCTTGAGGTCACATGAGAAATCATTTTGCAAGTAATCATGTGAACTTGATATGTGTTCGATATTTTGATAGTATGTGTGTTGTGATTCCCTTAGTGGTGTCATGTGAACGTCGACTACATGACACTTCACCATATTTGGGCCTAAGGGAATGCATTGTGGAGTAGTTATTAGATGATGGGTTGCGAGAGTGACAGAAGCTTAAACCCTAGTTTATGCGCTATTCCGTAAGGGACCGATTGGATCCAAAAGTTTAATGCTATGGTTAGAATTTATTCTTAATACTTTTCTCGTAGTTGCGGATGCTTGCGAGGGGGTTAATCATAAGTAGGAGGTTTGTTCAAGTAAGAACAACACCTAAGCACCGGTCCACCCACATATCAAATTATCAAAGTAGCGAACACGAATCAAACCAACATGATGAAAGTGACTAGATGAAATTCCCGTGTACCCTCAAGAACGCTTTGCTTATTATAAGAAACCATTTTGGCCTGTCCTTTGCCTCAAAAGGATTGGGCTACCTTGCTGCAATTTTGTTACTACTATTGTTACTTGCTCATTACAAATTATTTGGCTATCAAACTACTCTGCTACTTACAATTTCAGTACTTGCAGACATTACCTTGCTGAAAACCGCTTGTCATTTCCTTCTGCTCCTCGTTGGGTTCGACACTCTTATTTATCGAAAAGGCTACAATTGATCCCATATACTTGTCGGTCATCAAGGCTATTTTTTGGCGCCGTTGCCGGGGAATGAAGCGCTTTTGGTAAGTGGAAATTGGTAAGGAAAAATTGTTAATACGTGCTGAAATTTATTGTCACTTGTTACTATGGAAAACAATCCTTTGAGGGGTTTGTTCGGGGTATCTTCACCTCAATCGGAACCACAATTAGTTACCCCTCAACCTACTGCACCTACTGAAAATATTGAATATGAAATTCCTTCGTGTATGATAGAACAACTGCTAGCTAATCCTTATGCAGGAGATGGAACCAAACATCCTGATATGCACTTGATATATGTGGAAGAAATTTGTGGATTGTTTAAGCTTGCAGGTTTACCTGGGGATGAAGTTAAGAAGAAGGTTTTCCCTTGATCTTTGAAGGGAAAGGCATTGGCATGGTATAGGCTATGCGATGATATTGGATATTGGAATTGGAATCGATTGAAATTGGAGTTTCACCAAAAAATTTATCCTATGCATCTAGTTCATCGTGACCGGAATTACATATATAATTTTTGGCCTCGTGAAGGAGAAAGTATTTCTCTAGCTTGGGGGAGGCTTAAGTCAATGTTATATTCATGCCCCAATCATGAGCTCTCAAGAGAAATTACTATTCAGAATTTTTATGCTCGGCTTTCTCGTGATGATCAATCCATGCTTAATACTTCTAGTACTGGTTCCTTTATGAAGAAGACCATTGAATTCCGGTGGGATCTTTTAGAAAGAATTAAATGCAACTCTGAAGATTGGGAACTCGACGAAGGTAAAGAGTCAGGTATTAAGCTTAAGTATGATTGTGTTAAATCTTTTATGAATACCGATGCTTTTCAAAAGTTTAGCCCTAAATATGGACTTGACTCTGAGATAGTAGCCTCCTTTTGTGAATCATTTGCTACTCATGTTGATCTCCCCTAGGAGAAGTGGTTTAAATATCACCCACCTATTAAAAAGGAAATTAAAGAACCGGTACCAGCTAAAGAGGAAACTATTATTTATAATGTTGATCCAGTTGTTCCTACTGCTTATATTGAGAAACCACCTTTCCCTGTTAGGATAAAGGAACATGCTAAAGTTTCAACTGTGGTCAACAAAAGTTATATTAGAACACCTAAACCTGATGAACAAATCAAAGTAGAACCTAGTGTTGCTATGGTTAAGGATCTCCTAGAAGAAAACATAGATGGGCATGTTATTTACTTCTGTAATGAAGCTACTAGAATTGTCAAACCTGATAAGTCAGATATTCGTAGACCCGTTGTTGGCATGCCCGTTGTCTCAGTTAAAATAGGAGATCACTTTTATCATGGTTTATGCAACATAGGTGCTAGCGTGAGTGCTATTCCCTTTACCTTATATCAAGAAATTATGAATGACATAGCACCCGCTGAGATAGAAGACATAGATGTTACTATTAAACTTGCTAGTAGAGACACCATATCACCAATTGGGATTGTTAGAGATGTTGAAGTCTTGTGTGGGAAAATAAAATACGCTACTGATTTTCTTGTTCTTGGTTCCCCACAAGATGATTTTTGTCCCATTATCTTTGGTAGACCTTTCTTGAACACCGTTAATGCTAAAATAGATTGTAAGAAACAAACTGTCGGTGTCAGTTTTGGTGATGAGTCTCATGAGTTTAACTTTTCCAAGTTTAGTAGAAAACCTCATAAAAAAGAATTGCCTAGTAAGGATGAAATAATTGGTCTTGCTTCTATTGCTGTGCCTCCTACTGATCCTTTAGAACAATATCTGCTAGACCATGAAAATGATTTACATATGCATGAAAGAAATGAAATAGATGAGATTTTCTTTGAACAACGTCCTCTGCTTAAACACAATTTTCCTATTGAAACTCTAGGAGGTCCTCCTCCACCTAAAGGTGATCCTGTGTTTGAATTAAAATAATTGCCAGACACTTTGAAATATGCTTATCTTGATGAGAAAAAGATATATCCTGTTATTATTAGTGCTAACCTTTCAGAACATGAAGAAGAAAGACTATTGAAAGTTCTAAGGAAGCACCGAGCTGCTATTGGATATACTCTTGATGATCTTAAGGGCATTAGTCCCACTCTATGTCAGCACAAAATTAATATGGAACCTGATGCTAAACCCGTTGTTGATCACCAACGTCGGTTAAATCCGAAGATGAAAGAAGTGGTAAGAACGGAAATATTAAAACTTCTGGAAGGAGGTATAATCTATCCTATAGCTGATAGTAGATGGGTAAGTCCTATTCATTGTGTCCCTAAGAAGGGAGGAATTACTGTTCTTCCTAATGATAAAAATGAACTCATCCCACAAAGAATTGTTACAGGCTATAGAATGGTAATTGATTTTAGAAAATTAAACAAAGCAACTAGAAAAGATCATTACCCTTTTCCTTTTATTGATCAAATGCTAGAAAGATTGTCAAATCACACACATTTTTGTTTCCTTGATGGATATTCTGGTTTTTCACAAATACCTGTTTCTCAACCTGATCAAGAAAAGACCACTTTCACTTGTCCCTTTGGAACTTATGCTTATAGACGTATGCCTTTTGGTTTATGCAATGCACCTGCTACCTTTCAAAGATGTATGACTGCTATATTCTCTGACTTTTGTGAAAAGATTGTTGAGGTTTTCATGGATGACTTTTCTATTTATGGGAAGTCTTTTGATGATTGTTTAAGCAATCTTGATCGAGTTTTGCAGAGATGTGAGCAAACAAATCTTGTCTTGAATTGGGAGAAGTGCCACTTTATGGTTAATGAAGGTATTGTTTTGGGCCATAAAATTTCTGAAAGAGGTATTGAGGTGGACAAAGCTAAGGTTGATGCAATTGAGAAAATGCCATCTCCTAAAGATATCAAAGGTATTCGTAGTTTCCTTGGTTATGCTGGTTTCTATAGGAGATTTATCAAAGACTTTTCCAAAATTTCTAGGCCTCTTAAAAATCTTTTGCAAAAGGACACTCCTTTCATTTTTTATGATGATTGTTTAGAAGCCTTCAAAACACTCAAGAAAGCCTTAATTACTGCACCTATTGTTCAACCACCTGATTGGAACTTGCCTTTTGAAATTATGTGTGATGCTAGTGATTATGCTATTGGTGCTATTCTAGGACAAAGAGTTGATAAGAAACTAAATGTTATCCATTATGCTAGTAAAACTCTAGACAGTGCCCAACGAAATTATGCTACTACTGAAAAAGAATTCTTAGCAGTTGTGTTTGCTTGTGATAAATTTAGATCCTACATTGTTGATTCTAAAGTGACTGTTCACACCGATCATGCTGCTATAAAATATCTTATGGAAAAGAAAGATGCTAAACCTAGACTCATTAGGTGGGTTCTCTTGCTACAAGAATTTGATTTGCATATTACTGATAGAAAAGGAGCATAGAATCCCGTAGCTGATAACTTGTCTAGGCTTGAAAATGTCCTTGATGACCCACTACCTATTGATGATAGCTTTCCTGATGAACAGTTAGCTGCAATAAATGTTTCTAATAACACTCCTTAGTATGTTGATTATGCTAATTACATTGTTGCTAAATATTTACCACCTAGCTTTACATACCAACAAAAGAAAAAATTCTTCTATGATTGAAGACATTACTTCTAGGATGACCCACATCTTTATAAAGGAGTAGACGATATTATTAGACGTTGTGTATCTGAGCATGAACAGGGACAAATCCTACGGAAATGTCACTTCGAAGCTTATGGAGGACATCATGCGGGAGACAGAACTGCTCATAAGGTATTGCAATCTGGTTTTTATTGGCCTACTCTCTTCAAGGATGCTCGTAAGTTCGTCTTATCTTGTGATGAATGTCAAAGAATAGGTAATATCGGTAAGCGTCAAGAAATGCCTATGAATTATTCTCTTGCTGTTGAACCATTTGATGTTTGGGGATTTGATTTCATGGGACCTTTTTCTTCCTCTAATGGGTATACTCATATTTTGGTTGCTGTTGATTATGTTACTAAGTGGGTAGAAGCTATTCCAACCAGTAGTGCTGATCACAACACCTCTATTAAAATGCTTAAGGAAGTTATTTTACCAAGGTTTGGAGTCCCTAGATATTTAATGACTGATGGTGGTACACACTTTATTCATGGTGCTTTCCGTAAAATGCTTGCCAAGTATGATGTTAACCATAGAATTGCATCACCCTATCATCCTCAGTCTAGTGGTCAAGTTGAACGTAGCAATAGAGAAATAAAATTAATTTTGCAAAAGAATGTCAATAGGTCCCGGAAGAATTGGTCTAAGAAATTAGATGATGCACTTTGGGCTTATAGAACAACATATAAAAATCCTATGGGTATGTCTCCTTATAAAATGGTTTATGGAAAAGCTTGTCATTTGCCTCTTGAGTTAGAACATAAAGCATATTGGGCAATTAAAGAACTCAACTATAATTTCAAACTTGCCGGTGAAAAGAGGTTATTTGATATTAGTTCATTAGATGAATGGAGAACCCAAGCTTATGAAAATGCCAAGTTATTTAAAGAAAAAGTTAAAAGATGGCATGATAAAAGAATCCAAAAGCGTGAGTTCAAAGTTGGAGAATATGTTCTTTTGTACAACTCTCGTTTCAGATTCTTTGCAGGAAAACTCCTCTCCAAATGGGAAGGACCCTATGTTATCGAGGAGGTTTATCGGTCTAGAGCTATCAAAATAAATAATGCCGAAGGTACTAACCTGAAGGTTGTTAATGGGCAACGAATAAAACATTATATCTCAGGTACGCCCATTAATGTTGAAAGTAATATTATCCAAACTATGACACCGGAAGAACACATAAAAGAGTCCTTCCGGAACACTCCAGAATCATGAAAAAGAGGAGGTACGTGATACGGTAAGTAAACGGACTCCGAAAAATTCGCAAAAATATTTTTTGTCAGTTTTGGAATAATTAGAAAATTAGGAAAATAAGAAGCAACCAGGAAGGCACCCCGGGTGGGCACAAGACACCAGGGCGCGCCTGGCTTGCCAGACGCGCCCAGGTGGGTTGTGCCCACCTCGGGTACCTTCCGGACTCCGTTTTTCTTCCGTTTGCTTGTTTCCCAAGATAAAAAATCTTTATATACCCCCCGAACCTATTGACCTCTGTATCACGGAGAAATCTCCTGTTTTCTTTTCCTTGCTGTTTTCTGACAGATCTAATCCACCATGGCCGCTTCTAGCTCCTCCAAGGACAAGTTCTTCGAGAACGTCATCAACCCATATCTGCGGGAGGTGATGCAGCACCCTCAAGCTATCCAGATGCGTGAGGGGGTGCTCCACATCCGCGATGTGCAAGGCCCCAAGGGGACTGGATCCGTGGAGGCTAGGCTTGAAGCTGTGGAGCAGGACGTTTTCCGATGCAAGGGGATGGTGGAACGTGGACTCAATGCCAATGACCTCATGATCGCGGGCTACACCCGTGATCTCAAGGTGGAGGGAAAGTCCATGAAGGACATCGTCTTCTCCTTCAACGAGCAAATCAACTTCCTCCAGAGCCAGATCTACGACCTCCAAAAGCAAGTCTTTGAATATGAGGCAAGGTTTAAAGGTATGAGTTTGGCTGCCAGTTGCAGGATCCGTGAGACTCACTCCTCCTCTTATAATGGTGAGCCCCTGCCATGGAAACCCGAGGAAAAGATCGCTTCTACTTCATCATCACCACCACCTCCTTCTTCATCACCAAAAGAAAATTGAGTATCAGGTATGGGCACTCTCCTTGGCTTCCGCCAAGCTTGGGGGAGGTGCCCCGGTATCGTATCACCCCCACTATCTTTTGACTTTACTTTTCTTAGTTCGATCCATGGTTATCTTTTGCTTTAGATGAATAAAAGTTTAGTTTGATCCTTTCTTTTTGAGAGCTTGCTTAGTAATCCCTCCTTGTAATTGTGTGCGAGATATATAACAAA
Organism: Thinopyrum elongatum; assembly: GCA_011799875.1. Classification (NCBI taxonomy): domain Eukaryota; kingdom Viridiplantae; phylum Streptophyta; class Magnoliopsida; order Poales; family Poaceae; genus Thinopyrum; species Thinopyrum elongatum. Next base: position 514,177,446 of record CM022302.1, read on the forward strand.
GTTTAGTTTGAGTTTTTGCTTTCTTTACTTTCATGTTTCAATAAAGAGAAAGGAAACAAATGAAAAGATCATATGCTAATCCTATGGTAGGTGATAACACCACATAAGGAAAAGTATAAGTAGAAAATTTTATTAGAGATTGACAAACATAGCATTAGTCAATGATGCAACTCATGAACGAATTAATAAGGGAAGAGAAGATTCACATATAAATACACTATCATGGAAATCTTTTGTGATTGTGAGCCCCCATCAAAATATTATATGCCAAAATTGTGGACGTTGGACAAGAAAGACAACTTAATGATTTATGTTTGTTCATATTCACATAGAAGTTATATTGTCATAGATCCTTCAACATGTGGTGCTTGCCCCCATCTTTGCTAGCCAAAAATTCCGCACTAAGTAGAGATACTACTTGTGCATCCAAAAAACCCTTAAACCCAAATCTTATTTTCGAGAGTCCACCATATCTACCTATGGATTGAGTAAGATCCTTCAAGTAAGTTGTCATTGGTGCAATAAGGCAATAAAAATTGCTTCTAAAAGTGTGAGATCATTTAGTGTAAGAAAAAATTGAGCGTTGTATGAACTTGTGATGGTGAAGAATAAAAGCGACAGACTGCATAATAAAGGTTGCCATCACAAGGGGCAATATAACATGACGTTCTTTTGCATTAAGGGGTTGAGCATACAAACAAATAAGCGCATGGCAACCTCTGCTTCCCTCTGCGAAGGGCCTATCTTTTACTTTTATGTATTTACTTTTATGCAAGAGTCAAAGTTCTTCTCTCTTTTCCTTTTATTTTTCTCCTTTGGCAAGCATCATGTGGTGAGGAAAGATCTAGGCACATATGTCCAGTTGAATATGGGTAGCATGAGTTATTATTGTTGACATCACCCTTGAGGTGAATACATTGGGAGGCGAAACTATAAGCCCCTATCTTTCTATGTGTCCGGTTGAAACATTTTGCTCATGTGTATGCGGTGAGTGTTAGCAATCATAGAAGACTATATGATGGTTGAGTATGTGGACTTGCCTAAAGGCTCCGATACGTGACCCTTCCTGAAAAGATGATGAATTGTAGTTGCAAAGTTGACTGAGAACATAGTTTGTTGGTTTCTAGTAGAGTTTATGCTTTATAATTCGATTGTGTGATGAATTGTTACTTATTCATGAGAAGTCTATGATAAAAGTTTTATGTTAAAAGTTTGTTGCTGTTATAATAAAATTACATGATGCTTCTATGTCCGTATTTTGTTTTTATCGACACCTCTCTCTCTAAGCATGTGGACATGTTTTTCGATTTCGGTTTTCGCTTGAGGACAAGCAGGGTCTAAGCTTGGGGGAGTTGATACGTCCATTTTGCATCATGTTTTCCTACTATTATTTATGATGTTGTTATGCATAATAATGCTTTTTTGAGTAATTCTAATGCCTTTTCTCTCATAATATGCAAGGTACACACAAAGAGGGAGAATTCCGGCAGCTGGAAATCTGGACCTGAAAAAGCTACGTCAGGCTACCTATTCTGCACAACTCCAAATGAGCTGAAACTTTACGGGGATTTTTTATGGAATAAATGAGAAATATTGGAGCCAATAAGTACCAGAGGGGGCCCACCAGGTGGGCACAACCCACCTGGGCGCGCCAGGGAGCCCAGGCACGCCCTGGTGGGTTGTGCTCCCCTCGGCCCACCTCCGGTGCCCATCTTCTGGTATATAAGTCATTTTTACCTAGAAAAAATAGGGAGAGGACTTTCGGGACAGAGTGCCGCCGTCTCGAGGCGGAACTTGGGCAGGAGCACTTTTGCCCTCCGGCGAAGCGATTCCTCCGGGGGAACTTCCCTCCCGGAGGGGGAAATCGTCGTCATCATCATCACCAACAACTCTCCCATTTTGGGGAGGGAAATCTCCATCAACATCTTCAACATCACCATCTCTTCTCAAACACTAGTTCATCTCTTGTGTTCAATCTTTGTACCGGAACTATAGATTGGTGCTTGTGGGTGACTAGTAGTGTTGATTACATCTTGTAGTTGATTACTATATGGTTTATTTGGTGGAAGATTATATGTTCAGATCCAATATGCTATTTAATACCCCTCTGGTCTTGAGCATGATTATCATTTGTGAGTAGTTACTTTTGTTCTTGAGGTCATGGGAGAAATCATGTTGCAAGTAATCATGTGAACTTGATACGTGTTCGATATTTTGATAGTATGTGTGTTGTGATTCCCTTAGTGGTGTCATGTGAACGTCAACTACATGACACTTCACCATATTTGGGCCTAAGGGAATGCATTGTGGAGTAGTTATTAGATGATGGGTTGCGAGAGTGACAGAAGCTTAAACCCTAGTTTATGTGCTATTCCGTAAGGGACCGATTGGATCCAAAAGTTTAATGCTATGGTTAGAATTTATTCTTAATACTTTTCTCGTAGTTGTGGATGCTTGTGAGGGGGTTAATCATAAGTAGGAGGTAAGAACAGCACCTAAGCACCGGTCGACCCACATATCAAATTATCAAAGTAGCGAACACGAATCAGACCAACATGATGAAAGTGACTAGATGAAATTCCCGTGTACCCTCAAGAACGCTTTGCTTATTATAAGAGACCGTTTTGGCCTGTCCTTTGCCTCAAAAGGATTGGGCTACCTTGCTGCACTTTTGTTACTACTATTGTTACTTGCTCGTTACAAATTATCTGGCTATCAAACTACTCTACTACTTACAATTTCAGTACTTGCAGACATTACCTTGCTGAAAACCGCTTGTCATTTCCTTCTGCTCATCGTTGGGTTTGACACTCTTACTTATCGAAAAGGCTACAATTGATCCCATATACTTGTGGGTCATCAGGGCCTTGTTTAGACACGGTGGTGTCCCGTTATATATATACCGGTGATAATAAACAACACCTCCTGGGTCAACCTAGATCAAGTCTTGTTCAGTAACACCTAGCTGGATACCGTGCTGCCATGGGTCCTTCCGCAAGGAAGGTTTGGCTTAGTAAGTTGTTAACCCCTATCCGGGTACACACCACATAGAGGGCCACGACGAGGGTTTGCATGGCCATGGACAAAATCCTGTCATCGGGTCAGTGGGCATGGGTGTTTTTGGTTGTAGCCGAGAGGGGGTCCCCCCTTGTAATTCGCGTGTATAAATAGTGATCCCATGCTAGTCGAGACGATGGTCTCCCCGACTTAGAGTTTTTCTGGAATGATGCTTTGGGTGATTCCTGGCATCCGGACGGTTAATCTGGTGTGTGCTGGTTAGGCGTGTTTTCAACTGAAAGACCGTAATGGGGATTAGTCAGTATCACGGTGCTGACTAAAGAAACCTCATACACGTGGGTAAAGAGTACACCCTCTGCAGAGTATATCTATTCGAATAGCCGTTGTCCACGTTCAAGGGCGTTAGCTGGGTGGGTCAAGTGTCGGTCCCAGTGTTGGTCTTTGGAGGAAACATTTAACATCAAGCATGAATATTTTTGCAGAATGAATTTTGTCACTACTAATATTCTCATGAATTTATTATTGATGATGTGAATATTATTGTGGACTAACCTGTTTCTCTTATTTTATTTCCTGAGTGTCTCAGGGGCTGGCTAGACTACCCCGGATATTCAATTTTATTTTCAAGACCTTTCGTGGCGTCCCTCGAGTTCTCAGGCGGTTCTGTCTCGCCACTACTCTTGTGGATACCCGACTGGCATTTCTTTTCAAGACCTTTCATGGCGTCCCTCGAGTTCTCAGGCGGTTCTGTCTCGCCACTACTCTTGTGGATACCCGATTGGCATTTCTTTTCAAGACCTCTCGTGGCATCGCTTGAGTTCTCGGATTGTCTTGTCTCGTCCGATTTCTCTTTTAGACACTCGTTTGGCATTTCTCTTCAAGACCTACCGTGGTGTCACTTGACATCCGACCGGCATTTCTTTTATTTATTTTCCTTGGTCACTAACAAGTTATATACCCATTTTTCTGCTCATGCCCATTTTTATGCACATATCAATAATAGCCATGTCATGTTAAAATTTTGATCAACACCTGCATATCACTTAGTCCAGCATGAGCATATGCATTTGGTATATCTTTTGTTCATTATGTTTGCGAGTACATTCCAACGTACTCACAGGCTTGTCCCTGGCTATTGTCTTGGCCAGATCATGTTTCAGATAGGAGCACCACGAAGCCCCCACAACCTAGGAATTTGGAGATAGTAGCCACGCGAGATAGGAGTTATCCAGGTCAGCTATTCCTGTGGGAATGGAGTCCCATCAGCGTTGGAGATCCATGAGTCGCTTCCGTCATCCAGCAGTAGAGATCCCTGTTATATTCATTGGACCTTTATGGTATTGTACTCAATTTCTAGTAATTACTTGCAATTCTGTATCAAGAAGGTGTCCACCAGCAACAGTAATCCTGGGGTTGGTGATGACACGAGGGTCATTTGCTGGGATTTTATGTCCCGGAAAATCCGGCCCCGACACACACCACGACTCCGAAGATCTCCTGTTCGGTCACGGGCCCGCACTCTAGCTTGGCCCCATAGTGGCCCAGCAGTCCAGCCCATATGCAACAGGTCAGCAGCCCGATGACCCCTTAGTCCAGGACTCCCTCAGTAGCCCCCAAACTAGCCTCCAACGCCGGGGATTGTCATCTGGCGTGCTCCAAATCTTTGGCTTGCGAGGTGAGTTCTTCATCTTTACCTGCATTGCTCGGAGAAGTGTTTCATGGCCGAACACTATCTGGATCAACATTAGAGGTTTGTCACTTAGTATAGTCTGGATCAAAACTGTATCCGTGCCCGACCGGTTTGACAATCCGGATTTTTAGGACCACACCAAAACACAGTGGGCCCATCGGAGTTTAATACTTACCTCGGGGCGGGGCTCAACTTTGACCGTCATGCACATTTTAAGAAGGCACGTGGCCCAATGCCACCTTTTGTAAGCCCGTCTGTTCAGCTTTGAGGCGAAACGCCTATTTATAGATCCAAATGTGTGGGGGACGGTTAACCCATCCCCTTCGCAAAAAACAACGCCGAAGAAATCCTCAGGCACCATGGCTGACATTCCCAGTTCATCCTCGCGCCCCCATTGCCCTCTCCCTGGTGATTGGACGAGTTGTTCAGTCTCGTGCCTCCAGCTAAGCAATCTGCAGATGCAGGGCTATCTTCCCATGGTGGATCTCGTTCCCGTCTGCGCCGGATTAATCTTTGTCGATGGTCAAGCACTCACCGAGAGCTCCCCTGCTCCAAGCAAGGAAGAAAGGGTATGCTTCGTGCCCTTTCTTCTAAGAGGCCTAGGTTTTCCCATTCACCCCTTCCTACGGGGTTTATTGTAGTTCTACGGGATCCAGCTCCACAACCTCAACCCAGGGTCCATACTGCATATTTCTAGTTTCGTGGCCCTCTGCGAAATATTCCTGAGCTGCGAACCCCACTTTGATTTGTGGAGGAAATACTTCTGCCTCGCCCTTCGTACCCGCGAGGGGTCAATCTTTGAAGTGGGAGGAGTAGAGGTATGGTGGATAGCCGGGACGGGTTACCCCATTGGGACCCTACAAAAGGATCCCGAGGAATGGACCTTGGAATGGTTCTACATTGAAGACGTTCCGCTCTCTGACCCAGTCCAGATGGGTTTGCCCGAATACTCAAGTGTCCCGCTAAACAAGCGGTTCAACTGGCGGCCCAAGAGCCCTTCCTAGCTAGACAGTGAAGAGGTGCATGTTTTGCCCACCAAGATTCGACTGCTAGCCCACAGTAAGCTGACCATGATCGAAGTAATGGCCGTCGCCATAACCCGGTGTGTACAACCCCTTCAACAGAGGGGGCATCCTCTATGGTGCTACAACGGGACAAGTGACGCGACCCGCTACAAGTGACAAGGGCCGGATGATAAAGTGGCCATGGCCAAGATATTAGCTGACCTCTTTAAAGGAGAGGAGGAAGACTTTGCTCAATTGAGTATCCGGGAGGGTTGCTCCGGCTACAATCTGGCAGATTGGGTAAGCTTCAATTCTTTGTGTGTAATTTGGCCATTATGTCCGAACACCTATTGATTGTACTTTGTTCTCGCACAGAGTTGGAGGCGGCAGGTCAAGTCCATCCACTGCCCTTCTCCTCAACTGGAGAATCATTCCCGCGACAATGACCCAGGCTATCATGACAATCTGGAGACGTCGGTTGATTTCGAGGATGGGGTCTTTTACAAGAAAGCCTTGACGGCACCAAGGTTGCCGTGATGGCTGATCATCCTGGGGCTCTTCCTTCCTCCACTGTAAGTAAAAGGAGGACCTCTTCCCGAATGGGGCAATCGCCTCGCACCATCTCGCATACTCTAACTTCTACTCCCAAGGGTCACCGTACTACACATCGAACAACTGTGGGAGGAGCACGGCATACGTCGGCCTCGGCCCTTAATGGGGCATCCAAGAGGAAGGCCTCTGCTGGAGCAGATGCAACCGCTCCCTTGGCTCTAAGCTAACATGCTTTGGGACCACGGAAAGGGTCATTTTCAATATCTTTTATCTGACATTTTCTTAACATTGCAGAAGAAGAATTCTGGCGCGCCAGTTCGAGGACTCCCTAGGCGTGCCGAGGCGTAATTCCAACCTTGGGCCCTCGGCGCAGGCTAGGGACCCTGCCGAACACACAGCCACTGGCGCACATCCAAAGGACCCTGACGATGTTTCGGTGACCAACTCCGAGGTCGAGAGTGTAATGAATCACCGCCACCGGAGAGAATCCTTACGCCATGTTGCCTTTACCGATCAGGAGTTTAACACATTTAATTCGGTGGACGCGTACCTTGGAGCGGCCCGAACCAGGCTTGAAGGGATCGCCGGTCTCTTTTCTTCCAAGATGTAGGTGCGAGATAGCTTAAAAGCATTTTCTAGTTCCTAACCTAGTAGCCCCCAAGCCTTAATTTGGGCTGGATGGCCCAGTTAAGGATCCTTATATTGTCTTGATTTTCCAGGCTATGAGGGAGCACAACAGCAAGTTGTCCGAAGACCTCAAGCTGAGCCGAACATAGTTAGCCGGTGCTAAAGCCGAACTAGAAGTGGCCAAAAGGGCTACCAGCAAAAATCCTGGTAAGTGAAAAAGCTTTAGAATGCTAAGAATTGTATGATGTTTCCTGCATATTGATGCCATGCTGTCCCCGCAGCTGCAAAAGCGATGAATCAATTGCGGAGGGAACTGGAGGCTGGCAAACGAGTGTTGACGCGAAGTCAGGAAGAGAAGAATGAGGTCAAGGCAGAAGATCGGCGGAAAGCTGAGGAAATCAAGCAGTTGAAATCTCAGTTTGCTCAAGCCTTGGGGGAGAACCAGAAGCTAAAAGGTAGTATATTCGGTAAGTCACGAATTCGATATCACGCGTATGTGGGTGATCACAATATTTTGAAATGCGTGCTACCCCTGTTTGCTAGGTCTCCTGACAGGGCGGACCGAAGAGGAGTTGGGTTCCTTTAGTGGGAACCTTTTGAAGGAATTGACCAAGGCGCATGAAAGAGCCCAGAGGGCCATGAAAAGCATGGTTAAGGCATTATGGCCACTGGAAGTGCCACCAGAGAGCATGGCTGAGCTGGCTAGCCGCTTTAAAGGGGCGAGGCGATGCTTTGAATTGTGGAAGATGTCAGCCTGCCGGAAAGGAGCGCGCGAGACCTGGGCAATGATGAAGACTTGGTTTACCAAACTCAAACCTAAACATATGGCTCGGGTGGGACCCGTGGGGCCGGATGGGCAGGAAATACCGCTTAGCTTAGTATATGGCCAAGTGATGCCCGCTGCTCGGTATTCCCAGAAGGATTGTGCTTTGGACAGTTTGATAGATGGTATTGATAAAGAGTAGGGTGCATGATTCTATGTATCCATGTACTTTACATCGCGTAATTTTCAAACCACGGTAAAAACATTATCTTAACCGGCCATCGGCTTCCGCCTCCTTGACCAGTGATCGGGGAGTGTTCCGTACTATATGCCCTGATGAACAGGGGATAATTCTGGTAACCAGGCAATTCAGCCATATGGTGCGAACAGACAAAGCGCGTGCAGTGAGCAATGTTATATTAGTTTGTAACGTAAGAAACATCTTTCGAAGGAGTGCTGTGATTCGGTGCCTAGGCTCATCTGCACCCGACCAGAAAAAAATTCAAAAACAATACTAGAAAAATTCAAAAAATTCCAATTTTTTCCCATGGTAGAAAATTTATTGCGTGAGGTTCGCTCCAAATATTAGCTCATTTCGACATCTAAGTAACTCTCAGCAAAAAAGACAAAGCGGGTCTAAACAGCACATGAACAGTAAACTATTTTACAGACCCCAAATTTGTCTTTTTTGCCGAGAGTTGCTCATTTGTCCAAATCATTTGAAAATTGGGTCGGACCTCACGCACCAAATTGTCTACCATGGGATTTTTTTTGGAATTTGTTGATTTTTCTAGTATTTGTTTTGAATTTTTGATTCAACACGGGTGCAGATGAGCCCGGGCTCAGAAAAGGATTTTCGCTTCCGAAGAAAATAGTTCCTCCAAGGGTTCCTTTCTTCGGGTGAGGTATGTTGACCATAAGCCGTGAGTTCAGAAGCTGGTGACACACGGATGTTCGTGGTTTTTAGGAACCAAGAATAGTTGGATGGCGGCTAGCGCCTGTTTATTTTCACTTCCCTGGAGGCCGACCCATTATTTTCTGTAAGAGCGCTAGCTTTCAGCTTCACCCGTCTGAGGTACGTATCCGGATTACCCGAGCGTAGCAATCGCATAGGTGCTCCCTTTACTTTCTAGCCGAACAATCGGAAACGTAGGGGTAAACACAGGAGCCAGGCAACCCAGCTTGGCAAAGGACTTAAGTCAAATAGGTGCATATAATGGCTTGAAAGATACGAGAAGGAGTTCAAACAACAGAGACAAGGTTGTAAGAAGTATATTGTAATTGGCCGCTTCCCCCAGGTAAAGCTGGGTAGTACATCCGAAGATGTGTACAATGGTGACCTGCCATGTTACGGTTTATCCGAACTCTAGGTCGAGGAGGCTAAAGCCCCAAAAGTTAAAACAAAGAGAAAAAGATGAAGACAGAGCGGGGAGTGTTGATGAAGATGCCGGATTATGCGTAGAAACGCCAAAGCCGAGCGGCGTTCCACGGGTTCGGTTCGAGGCGATTATCCGACGGGCTACGAAGGCGATATGCGCCCCCTGCGAGTACTTCATCTATAATGAAGGGGCCTTCCCATTTAGGTGGAAGCTTGTGCTTTTGCTTCTCGGGGAGGCGCAGGACGAGCTCTCCCACATTGTATGCCTTTGCCCGAACTTCTCGATTCTGGTAACGGCATGCTTGCTGTTGATAGAATGCAGAGCGTGCCCGAGCGATGTCGCACTCTCCTTCCAGTGCATCAAGGTCGTCTTGACGATCCAGCTCGGCCTCCTTCTCTTCGTACATGCGTACTCTGGGTGCGTCATGGATCAAATCACATGGGAGGACTTCTTCGGCGCCGTACACCATAAAGAACGGGGTGTATCTTGTCGACCGATTAGGAGTAGTGCACAACCCCCATAGCACGGAGTCCAGCTCCTCTACCCAGTGGCATCTGATTCTTCAAGGGAGTGGATTAAATGAGGTTTTATGCTGCTCATAATTAATCCGTTTGCTCGTTCCACCTGCCCATTAGTTTGCGGGTGGTACGCCGAAGCGTGGTCGAGCTTTATGCCCAGCTTAGCACACTAATCTTTAACCTCTTGGGCAGTAAAATTAGATCCATTATTGGTGATTATGCTGTGGGGAACACCATAACGGTGTACAACACTGGATATGAAGTCAACAACTGGTCCGGATTCCGCAGAGGTTACCGGCTTTGCTTCAATCCACTTAGTGAATTTATCCACCGTAACTAGTAGGTATTTCTTTTTCTTGGTCCCCCCTTTAAGTGGTCCGACCATGTCAAGCCCCCAGACGGTGAAATGGCCAGGTTATGGGTATAGTCCAAAGAGCTGTGGGAGGCATATGGCTTTGATTTGCAAATAGCTGGCACCCAACACAATGTTAGACTAGGGTATGTGCGTCCACGTGGGTTGTGGGCCAGAAGAACCCTGCTCGGAAGGCTTTGCTGACTAGGGCTCGAGCTGCTGTGTGGTGGCCGCCCATGTTGGCATGTATCTCGGTGAGAAGCTGCTGCCCCTCCTCTTCGGAGATGCACCTCTGAAGGACCCCCGTAGTGCACCTTTTATAGAGCTCGCCCTCGTGGACCTTGTACGCTTTAGAGCGCCGGATTATGCGTCGCGCCTCCGTCTGATCATCACGGAGTTCCTATCGCAGGAGGTAGGCAAGCAGTGGTTCAGTCCAAGGGGCGATTATTGCCATGATCTCATGGGCCGAAGGTGTTTCTTCAAGTGTGGAGCCTCCGATGATATGATCATCTGGTTCAATTTCTGGGGGGGGGGCGATCTGGGCGGGCTCATTGATTGAGGTGCCGCTATCCCCGCCCTGCCATGCTACGGATGGCTTGAATAGCCTTTCTAGAAACGTATTTTTAGGTATTGGGTTTCGCTTGGCGCCCATGTGGGCAAGAACATCTGCGGCCTGGTTACTGTCTCTAGAGACATGATGGAATTCTAGACCCTCGAATCGGGCTGACATCCTGAGGACGGTGTTCCTATATGCCGCCATTTTTGGATCTTTGGTGTCAAATTTGCCGTTGACCTAGGAGATGGCAAGGTTCGAATCTCCTAGCACCTCAAGCCGCCGAACGCTCATCGACATTGCCATCCGAAGACCGTGCAACAGTGCTTCGTATTCAGCTACATTATTGGAGTCAGTGTACATGATCTGTAAAATGTACCAGATATTATCAACTGTGGGGGATATTAGGATTACCCCAGCCCCCAGTCCAGCTAACATTTTAGAGCCGTCAAAGTACATTGTCCAGTGTGCATATGCACTATGTTCCTTGGGGAGTTCGGCTTCTGTCCATTCGGATAAAAAATCGGCCAACACCTGAGATTTAATAGCTCGGCATGGTTTGTATACGATCTCGAAGAGAAGGAGCTCTATGGCCCATTTGGCAATGTGGCCTGTGGCGTCCCTGTTGTTGATTATATCATTGAGGGGTACCTCGGATGCTACTGTCACCGAAAGCTCTTGAAAGTAGTGTCGCAGTTTTTGAGATGCCATAAAGACAGTGTATGCTATCTTTTGGTAGTGAGGGTACCGGGACTTGCACGGTGTGAGGACCTCTGACACGTAGTAGGGGGAGTTTGGACCTGGAACTTGTGTCCCTCTGATTTCCATTCTACAACAAGCACTGCACTCACCACCTGGTTGGTGGCTGAGATGTATAGCAGCATAGGTTCACCGATACCTGGTGCGGCCAGGATGGGGTTGCTTGCCAGGAGTGCTTTGATTTCTTCTAGTGTAGCGATTGTCTCATTGGTCCACTCAAAGTTTTTTGTTTTCTTAAGTAGCCTATAGAGAGGCAGTGCCTTTTCGCCGAGGCGGGAGATGAAACGACTTAGAGCTGCCACGCAACCTGCCAGCTTCTGCACGTGTTTGAGCTCCGTTGGCACTACAATCTGGGACAGGGCCTTGATTTTAGCCGGATTGGCCTCAATTCCTCTATGGGAGACAATAAATCCGAGCAGTTTGCCAGCGGGGCCTCCGAAGACGCATTTGTCTGGGTTGAGCCGTATGTCATAGGCCCATAGGTTTTCGAAGGTCAAGCAGAGATCGTCCACGAGTTGATCGACTTCTTTGGTTTTAATGACCACGTCGTCTATGTATGCCTCGACCGTTTTTCCAATTTGGTTTTCAAGGCATGTTTGAATCATGCACTGGTATGTGGCTCCTGCGTTCTTTAACCCAAAAGGCATCATTTTGAAGCAGAATGGCCCATAGGGGGTGATGAACGCGGTTGCAGCTTGGTCGGACTTCGTCATCTTTATTTGATGATATCCGGAGTATACGTCGAGAAAGCATAGTGGGTCATGTCCGGCGGTGGCGTCGATGATCTGGTCTATGCGAGGTAGGGGGAAGGGATCCTTGGGGCAGGCCTTGTTTAGGTCCTTGAAGTCGACGCATAGCCGCCATGACTTGTCCTTCTTGGGTACCATGACCTGGTTTGCTAGCCACTCCGGATGTTTTATTTCACGGATGAATCTATCCTCCAGTAGTTTTGCCAACTCTTCACCCATAGCCCGTTGTTTAGGTTCTAATAATTGGCATAGTGTCTGTTTGACTGGCTTGAAGCCTTTGATGATGTGCAGGCTGCGCTCCGCCAGCTTCCGTGGGATTACTGGCATATGAGAAAGGTACCAGGCAAATATGTTCCAGTTTTTGCGTAAAAACGCGCGCAGTGCTTCATCAACTACGGGGTCCAGTTGTGCTCCGATGGACGCCGTTTTATTCGGGTCTACCGGGTGTACTTGGAATTTTACTATCTCGTCAGCTGGTTTAAATGACGTGGATTTTGGCCTTGTACTGAGGACCACGTTGTCCCTGTTGACCGTAGTTCGGAGCGCTATTAATTCTTCGGCTGCTAGGGCCTCGGATAGAGATGCGAGGGCAAGCGATGCAGTCTTATTTTCAGCTCGGAGGGCTGTGTTTGGATCGCTGGCAAGCGAAATCACGCCATTAGGCCCTGGCATTTTGAGCTTCATGTATCCATAATGCGGTACGGCTTGAAATCATGCAAATGCCTCACGTCCCAAGAGGGCGTGGTATCCGCTGCGGAAGGGCACGACGTGGAATAACAAGGATTCGGATCTGCAGTTATCGGGAGTACCGAACACTACGTCCAAGGTTATGTGTCCGGAGGCCCTAGCAGCCATTAGGCCCTGGCATTTTGAGCTTCATGTATCCATAATGCGGTACGGCTTGAAATCATGCAAATGCCTCACGTCCCAAGAGGGCGTGGTATCCGCTGCGGAAGGTCATGACGTGGAATAACAAGGATTCAGATCTGCAGTTATCGGGAGTACCGAACACTACATCCAAGGTTATGCGTCCGGAGCAACACGCCTCCTTACCGGGTATAATTCCTTGGAATGTGGTATGACTGTGCTCGATGCGGGATCTGTTGAGCTGCATTTTGTTGAGCGTGTCTTCATAGATTAGGTTCAGGTCACTGCCCTCGTCCATCAGTACTTTAGTTAGCCTGAAGCCATCGATTATGGGGTCGAGGACTAGTGCGGCGGGTGCGTGGGTGGGGCGGGACCTTGGCTCATCCTTCTGATCGAAGGTGATAGGTGCGTCCGCCCATGGCTGTGTGGCCATCACCTGGTAGATTTGGACGAGCTCTCGAAGAGCCCTTTTCCTTTGGTTGTTTGAGGAGAAAGTCTCGTAAACTATCAGGACGTCGTCGTGAAGTGGCGTTGTTGATTGTCTATCAGGGGGTGTGAGACCAAGGATGTTTTCACCACTTTTGGCCACTTGCCTTACCACCCAACAAGCTCGAAGCCTGTGAGTCAGATTTGCGTTAAGCAGGGCCGAGTGTATAGGGCATGGTTTATCCAGTAATTCGTTCAGAACCATTCTGGGTTTATTTCTCTATTCGGCGGGCTCATGTTCGGACGAACCTCTCGCATATGCCCGCTTTGCTTGGGCTTTCCTGGGCCTCGGAGCAGGGACTGGCTCCCTGCGTATCTGCTGTAACCTCCAAGTGCTTTCCATGGCGCAATATTTGCGTACCATATCCGATAATTCGGCAAAGTTTTGCACGCGGCGGCGGGTGATGGCATTTAAGATCCCTGCGTCCCAGCAATTGAATCGGAAAGCTTCAATTATTTCTTCATCACGGCAGTCAACTATCTTGTTTTTTACCAGGAGAAATCTGGCCCAGTAATGATGGACCATTTCTTCGGGCTGCTGCTTGACGTACATCAGGTCCCATATGTCCGGTTTTCCTGCATCCGGACAATATTCAGCGTGGGAGGTGGGTGGGAAATTTTTGGGCGATCCCGTCTTCTTTGAGTCCGGGGCGTCGGCAGCGGCGAGCCGTACCTGGGCTATATCCGGATCTAATAGCGCAGTGTTCAGGTGAATGCCTGCATGTGGTTGGGTCGACTCAAGGTCAGATCCCGTATCACAGGCTGAGTCCGAACTCTTATCTTGACGGATAAGGAATCAATCCAAAAGGTCATTTACCAAAGAGGTTCCCGTCGGGGGCATGCCTTCTGGGTGTTCAGCAGGATGTTCTTCGGACACTTCGATGGGATCCGGCTTTAGGGCCAGATCCCGGGCTGCGTTGGTTCCCTTTATGTCCACTGAATCCGAGGTCAAGGCGTCGGGCTCAGCGGGTTCTTTGGAAGCGAGGCTTCGCCGAGGGCATACGCTAGACTCTAAGTTCCGGTGGCTAGCTTTGCGATCGGCGGTGAGGTTTTCAACTGGGTTTAAACATCTGGTGAGGTCGGTGCAGAAAGTGATGCTGCTGAACATAAAAATCTGGCCGGGGACAAAGATGTCCCTGGCGTTGGCGGGGTTTCCCACGAACGGCTCAGCCATCGATCCTTCGGCGATCCGTAGCGGAACTCTCAATGAAAGCACCAATGTCGGTGTCAAAACCGGTGGATCTCGGGTAGGGGGTCCCGAGCTTTGGATCTAAGATCAATGGGGAACAAGGGACGATTAACACGATGTTTACCCAGGTTTGGGCCCTCTCGAAGAGGTAAAACCCGAAGTCCTGCTTGATTGTATTTGATGTATGGTATGGTTACAGAGTAGATCTACCTCGAGATCAAGCGAGCTAAACCCTAAGGTGATGAGGTGATGGATGTAGCTCTACCCCTAAACCTCTAAATCCTCTGGTTTATATAGACACCAGTAGGTCTAGGGTTACATTCGATCGGTTACAATGAAGGAAAGATCATGCTAATATTGACTTGGAGGGCACACCACGACTGCGAAGATCTCCTGTCCGGTCACGGGCCCGCACTCTAGCTTGGCCCCATAGTGGCCCTTCAGTCCGGCCCATATGCAACAGGTCGATGGCCCGAGGACCCCTTAGTCCAGGACTCCCTCACATGGTACTACCCGAAGGTACCACTGTTAAAGGAAAATAAGTACATTATGTTAAGAGTATGATAACACAAGTTCAAAACAGTGAAACACACAAGTTTGACATAATATAAAAGGCATAAAACATAAACTGAACTATCTAAATTTCTGAAAATGCTCTATCTTCCCCTTGAGTTTGCGTTTTTCTTCCTCTTTCTTGAATGGCCTTCATCACTTTCATCTCATTTGCTTCTATCAGACCCTCCCGGATGAGAACGATATGCATCCATATGTGTCATTGTATGCGTTCTGCATTCGGTCCCCACACACTCGCCCAGCCCAGCCTTGGTGAAGTTTCCTATCGAAACCATTCTTCTTGCGGACGTAGTAGTCATCAATCATTAATCCCACAACGTCTGGTAGCGAATCTAAACTCTTGTATTTGCACAGACTATAACCATTTGGTCTGGATGTCCAAGTATTTTCTGACCATGATGTCCTAGGGCTGCAGCTTCTCTATGTCAACTTTGATGCAAAAACCAACGAATGTGTACGCCTCTGAAAGGGTATTTCCCTCACTAAGTGATTTTGGTGTTGATGACGACGCAGTGTGTGCACTAATAGTGTGCTTAAGCTATGCAGGCATATCTGGAAGTGGCACAAGCAGGTTATATTCCCCTCTGGTAGGAAATATCAAAGACGGTGTTTCGGACGCTTTTATTTCTTTGGTCGTAGGAAATCCATACTATTAAAAGGGGGTCAGTTTTCAAAGGTACGGGTGGAATTAAAACACGTACACGAAACATAAATTACACCCATATTACCTTTCCAAAGTTTCGAGAAACTCTAGATTCTATCAACTTTTAATTCTTCGTACTATGATTCAAGTACTAGAGTGATTTTCCTCTTTATTGGCAGCAGTACTAGAGTGTTAGCACCACGGTAGTAGTTGATGGGGAGCGAAGCATGAAAATTAAAATAAATTCCTACAAACACCCAAGGTCAATCTAGGAGATGCATAGCTACGAGAGGGGAGTGAGTCTACATACCCTTGTAGACCGAAAACATTAACGATCTATAGATCGTGGTTGGCGTAGTCGTACTTACATCGCGATCCAATCCGATCCAAGCACCGCATGTGTGGCACCTCCGAGGTTAGTACACGTATGGCTCACTGACGTCTCCTCCTCGTTGATCCGCCAAGCAAGGGAGAAGAGGTAGATGATATCTGATCCAACATGATGGCGTGGTTGTGGTGGTGGCAGCGGAACTTCGGCAGGGCTTCGCCAAGTGCTACACGGACGATAAGTGGAGGAAGAGGGAGAGGGCAGCCACCGTGCTCAAGGGATAGGCTACCCCTTGCGCCTCCTCTCTGTTTATATAGGGGGATGGATGTGGCCAGCCCTTGCACCTCCTCCAAGGGTGGGGGTGGTGGCCAAGGAGAGGAGGAGTGCCCTCCAAGCCAAGTGGAGGGTCGTCCCCTCTAGTGTTTTCCCACCCCAGGCACATGGGCCTTGTAGGAGCTGGTGTGCCTGGCCCAATAAGGCTAGGGCGCTGCTACTTGTGAGCTACGTTGGGATTTCCTCGAAGAGGAGAGGATGAAGGAGTACAGTAGAGATAAGTATTTCCCTCAGTTAAGAACCAAGGTTATCAATCCAGTAGGAGAACTACAAATAACCTCTTTAGCAGCACCTACATAGACAAAAGCAAATACTTGCACCCAACGCAATCAAGGGGGTTGTCAATCCCCTCGGCGGTTATTTCCAAGGATCAAACCTTGTAGTGGTAGATAGATAAAATAAAAAACAAAATAAAATAATGGGTAATAAATTGCAGTATGGTATTTTTGGATTTTATATATGAGAAAAGCAGACCCCGGGGCCATAATTTTCACTAGAGGCTTCTCTCTTTAACAAAAGCATACGGTGGGTGAACAAATTACTGTTGGGCAATTGATAGCAAAGCGCATAGTTATGATGATATTCAAGGCAATGATCTTGTATATAGACATCATGTCCGAGACAATTAGACCGACTCCTGCCTGCCTCTACTACTATTACTCCACCCATCGACCACTATGCAGCATGCATCTAGGGTATTAAGTTAATAAAAACAGAGTAATGCCTTAAGCAAGATGACATGATGTAGACAAAGTAAACCCAATCAATATGAATAAACCCCATATTTCTATCCTTAATGGCAACGACACAAATACATGTCATGTCCCTTTCTGTCACTGGGATTGAAAACCGCAAGATCAAATCCATCACAAAGCACCTCTCCCATTGCAAGATAAATCAATCTAGTTGGCCAAACCAAACGAATAGATCGGAGAGAAATGCAAAGCTATAACAATCATGCATAAAAGAGTTCAGAGAAGACTCAAATAATATTCATGAATAATCTGATCATAAACCCACAATTCATCGGATCCCAACAAACACACCGCAAAAAAGAATTACATCGAATAGATCTCCAAGAATATCTAGGAGAACATTGTATTGAAGATCAAAGAGAGAGAAGAAGCCATCTAGCTACTAGCTGTGGACTCGTAGGTCTATGGTAAACTACTCATACATCATTGGAAGAGCAGCAAGTTTGATGCAGAAGCCCTCCATGATTGATTCCCACTCCGGCAGAGTACCGGAGAAGGCCTCCAGATGGGATCACGGAAGAACAGAGGCTTGCGGCGGCGGAAAAAGTGTTTCGGGTGGCTCTCTGATGTATTGGGAATTTTTGAGAATTTCTAGAAGTGGAATTAGTTCAAGAGGTGCCATGAGGGGCCCATAAGCCTGGGGGCATGCCTCCCGAGCTTGTCGCTCCCTCGTGACTCTTCAGGTCTTCTCCCGAAGCTTCTAGGATCTCCCTGGGTCCAGAAAAAATCGTCAAAAAGTTTCATAGCGTTTGGACTCTGTTTGGTACAAATTTCCTGAAAAGCCAAAAACAGCAACTGACACTGCACACTAGGTCAATAGATTAGTCCCAAAAATGATATATAATAACATATAACTGCATATAAAACATCCAAGATTGATACTATAATAGCATGGAAAAAATCAAAAATTATAGATACGTTGGAGATGTATCAGCGTCTCCGAGCTTAATTCCTGTTCGTCCTCGACTGGGTAAATGATAAAAACAGAATTTTTGATGTGGAATGCTACCTATCATATTCATCATGTAATGTCTCTTTTGTGGTGTGAATATTAAGACCTGAATGAGTCAAAGCAATAGTCTATAATTTGATATAAAGACATCAATACTCAGGCATACTAACAAACAATCATGCCTTTCAAAAGAAAAATGCTAAAGAAAGTTATCCCTACAAAATCATATAGTCTTGTCATGCTCCATCTTATTAACACAAAGTATTTATCATGTACAACCCCGATGACAAGCCAAGCAATTGGTTCATACCTTTTAACGCGCTTCAGTTTTTTCATCCCTCACGTAATACATGAGCACAAGCCATGGATATAGCACTAAGGCTGGAATAGAATGCGGTGGTAGAGATTAATAAGGGGGATTCAAAAAGGAAGATAGTCTCACATCGACGCGACTAATCAACGGGCTATGGAGATGCCCATCAATTGATGTCAATGCAAGGAGTAGCGATTGCCATGCAACATATGCACTAAGAGCTATAAGTGTATGAACCCTCAAAATAAAAGCTAAGTGGGTGTGCATCCAACTTGCTTGCTCATGAAGACCTTGGGCATTTGAGGAAGCCCATCATCAGAATATACAAGCCAAGTTCTATAATGAAAATTTCCCACTAGTATATGAAAATTAAAGCATAGGAGATTCTATATGGAAAACATGGTGCTACTTTGAAGCACAAGTGTGAAAAGGGTAGTAACATTACCCCTTCTCTCTTTTTCTCTCATTTTTTTGTGGTGGGCTCTTTTTGGCTTCTTTTTTTATTTCCTCGCTTGGACAATGCTCTAATAATGAATAATGATGATCATCACACTTCTATTTACTTACAACTCAAAGTCACAACTCGATACTAGAACAAAATATGACTCTATATGAATGCCTCTGGCAGTGTACTAGGATGTGCAATGATCTAGCATAACATGTATAAAAATGATGAACGGTGGTTGAGCCACAAATACAATGTCAGCTATAAGATCATGCAAAGCAATATGACAATGATGATGTGTGTCATATAAATGGAATGGTGGAAGTTGCATCGCAATATATCTCGGAATGACTATGGAAATGCCATAATAGGTAGGTATGGTGGCTGTTTTGAGGAAGATATAAGGAGGCTTATGTGTGATAGAGCGTACCATATCATGAGGTTTGGATGCAGCGGCGAAGTTTGCACCAACTCTTGAGGTGAGAAAGGGCAATGCATGGTACCGAAGAGGCTAGCAAATTGCGAAAATGTGAGAGTGCGTATAATCCATGGACTCACATTAGTCATAAAGAACTCATACACTTATAGCGAAGGTTTATTCGACCTCAAAGCAAAATATTACTATGCATGCCCCTAGGGGGATAGATTGGTTGGAAAAGACCATCGCTCGTCCCCGACCGCCACTCATAAGGAAGAAAATCAATAATCAATCATGGTCCAACTTCTTAGCATAACTAGAGACCATACGTGCATGCTTCAGGAAGCACAAACCTTAACACCAATATTCTTATTAAACCACAATTATTCACTAATACATCCCACATATTACCATCTTAATATCGCAAAACTATTGCAAGGAATCAAACTTATCATATTCAGTGATCTACATGAAAGTTTTTATTATATCCTTCTTGAATACCTATCATATTAGGACCAATTTCATAACCCGTGCATATTGCCATTACTATTTATAAAACTCTCAAAATGATATAAGTGAAGCATGAGAGTGCAACTATTTATTTAAAATATAACCACCGTCATGCTTTAAAAAATATAAGTGAAGCACTAGAGCAACTGCCTAGCTCAAAAGATATAAGTGAAGCACAAAGAGTATTCTAACAAATCACGAATGAGTGCGTGTCCCTCTCAAAAGGTGTGTCCAGAAAAATATGATTGTGGCAAATTAAAAAGAAAACAAATAAAAGACTCTATAATACACTCCACTCCAAGAAAAACTCAATCATGTGATGAATAAAAATATAGCTCCAAGTAATTTACCGATGGTTGGTAGATGAAAGAGGGGATGCCTTACGGGGCATCCGCAAGCTTAGACACTAGGGTCTCCTTGAATATTAACTTGGGGTGCCTTGGGCATCCCCAAGCTTAAGGTCTTGCCAATCTCTATTCCTTCATCCATCGTGATCTCACTTAAAACTTCAAAACTTCAGCACACAAAACTCAACAGAAACCTTCGCGAGATCCGTTAGTATAACAACCAAATCACAAACTTTAGGTACTGTTATGAACACCTTAATATTTCATTATTGCATAATACTTACTATATTCCAATTTCTCCACGACTTATACCCCCCGATACAATCCATATATTCATCAAAACAAGCAAACTATGCAACGAAAACAGAATCTATCTAACAGAATAGTTTGTAGTAATCTGAAGAATGACCATACTTCTGGAAGTCTAAAAATTATGAAAAATAGGAAAACGTGGGCAATTTGTATATCAATCATGTGTAAAAAAAATTCAGATCAAAAACATGTTCCAGCGATTTTTAGATTTTTCTGGACTGAGTGCAAAAGTTTCTGTTTTTTCATAGAATCAAATCGACTATCAACCAAATCATCCCAAAGGTTTTACTTGGCACAAACACTAATTAAACGACAAAAACACAACCATAATAGTATCATAACTGTGTGAACACTCAAAAACAGAAAATAAACAAGAAAAATAAAGATAGCTATTGGTTTGCCTCCCAACAAGCGCTATTGTTTTACGCCCCTAGCTAGGCGTAATACATAGTTTTAAGTGTTGTCATCTTTAAAATGAATTCCATAGGTGGCCCTCATAATAGATTCATATGGTGGATTAATTTTATTTCTAGGGAAGTGTTCCATTCCTTTTTAGTGGAAATTAAAAATCTTATATTACCTTCTTTCATATAAATAATAGAACCTATGGTACGTCGGAAAGGCCTACCAAGTATTATGGGACAAGACGGATTGCAATCAATATCAAGCACAATGAAATCAATGGGCACATAATTTTTATTTGCAAGAATAAACACATCATTTATTCTACCCAAAGGTTTCTTAATAGTGGAATCTGCTAAGTGCAAATTAAGGGAACATTCATCCATATCGGTAAGACCTAGCACATCACGTAAAGATTTTGGAATAGTGGAAACACTAGCACCCAAACCACATAAAGAATTACACTAATAATTTTTAATCTTTACTTTAATAGTAGGTTCCTATTCATCATATAATTTCCTAGGTATTGAAACCTCCAACTCTAGCTTTTCTTCATGAGCTTTCATCACAACTTTTAGAACATGTTTAGCGAACGCTTTATTTTGTTCATAAGCATTGGGTGAGTTTATCAAGGATTGCAAAAAGGAAATAAATTCTACTAAATAGCAATTATCATAATTAAAGTCCTTGAAATCCAAAATAGTGGGCGCATCACTAGCTAATGTTTTGACCTCTCGAAACACACTTTTACCAATTTTTTCATTAAGATCATCACCCTCCGAACAATTGGGACGCCTTTTAGCTAAAGTTGACTCATCTCCAGTCCCATTGTCATCAAGTTTTATGTTACTAAACAAAGATTCAATAGGCGAGACACCAATCATTTTAATACCTTCATCATGATTACGATAAAAACCGGGTGGAATCACTTTTTCTAGAAATTCTCGCTTAGCCCTCAACTTAGCGGTTCTCTCTTTACTTTCATTAATGGAAATATAATAGATTTAATAGACTCACTAATATCAAGCTTGGGTGGAATTTTTTTAATTTTGAGAGTATCCACATCATGAGCAGTTATATCCATGTTCCTAGCCATACCATCAACTTTACTCAATTTTTCTTCTACCATAGCATTAAAAATCTTTCGAGAATTTATAAATTCTTTAATATTATTCTCAAGATCATAGGGTATCCTATTATTATTACTATAGGAATTGCCATAATTATTATAGGAATTTCCAAGAAACGGTATAGGATTGAAATTACCCCTATAAGCGTTGTTGTTGAAATTATTTCTAGTGAAAAAATTCACATGAACGACATCATTATTTTGCTCAATAAAAGTAGAAAAAGGCACATCATTAGGATAAACATGAGCACTTCTATTAGAAACCAATTTCATAAGAGCATCCATCTTATCACTCAAAGTATTAATTTCTTCAACATAATTTACTTTCTTCCTAGATGGAGCCCTTCCGCTATGCCATTGAGAATTATTTGTCATAATATCATCAAGAAATTTTGTAGCTTCTCCTAATGTGATTTCCAAAAAGGTACCACCCTCGGCAGAATCTAAAAGATTTCTAGAAACAAAGTTTAATCCTGCATAAATTTTTTGTATGATCATCAATAAACTTAAACCATGAGTAGGAAAATTTATTATCATTAATTTCATTCTTTCCCAAGATTGTGCACCATGTTCATGCTGAAGTTGCTTAAAATATATAATTTGATTTCTAAGAGAAATAATTTTTGTGGGAGGAAAATACTTGGCAATAAAAGCATCCTTACACTTATCCCAAGAATCAATACTATTTTGTGGTAAGGATGAAAACCAAGTTTTAGCGCGATCTCATAGTGAGAACGAAAATAATTTCAACTTGATAATATAATTATCCACATATTTTTCCTTTTGCATCTTACAAAATTCAACAAAAGTGTTAAGATGGGATGCAGCATCTTCATTAGGACTACCAGAAAATTGTTCTTTCATAACTAGATTTAGCAAAGCGACATTTATATCACATGACTCCGCACTAGTGTCGATAGGAGCAGTCGGAGTACTAATAAAATTATTATTATTAGTATTGGAAAAATCATACAATTTGTGTTTTCTTGAGACATCGCGACAAAGCAAGCAAGCAAACGAAAAAGCGAAAGAAAATATTTTTGTGTTTTTTGTAAAACTGTTTTAGAAGTGGGGGACATGAAAATGAGTGGCAAATGGCAAATGAAAGTAAATACAAGTAGATGATAGTTTGTGTGCACATACTTGATAGGTTTTGGTGATGTCTCCCCGGCAACCAGAAATTCTTCCTGCTACTTGTGAGCTGCGTTGGGATTTTCTCGAAGAGGAGAGGATGAAACAGTACAGTGAGATAAGTATTTCCCTCAGTTAGGAGCCAAGGTTATCAATCCAGTAGGAGAAGCACGTAGAACCTTTTTTGCAGCACCTACACACACAAAAGCAAACACTTGCACCCAACACAATCAAGGGGGTTGTCAATCCCCTCGGCGGTTACTTCCAAGGATCAAACCTCGTAGTGGTAGATAGATAAAATAAAACACAAAATAAAATAATGGTAAATAAATTGCAGCAAGGTATTTATGGATTTTATATATGATAAAAGTAGACCCGGGATCCATAGTTTTCACAAGAGGCTTCTCTCTTGAACCAAAGCATATGGTGGGTGAACAAATTACTGTTGGGCAATTGCTAGAAAAGGACATAGTTATGACGATATTCAAGGCAATGATCATGTATATAGGCATCACGTCCGAGACAAGTAGACCGACTCCTTCCTGCATCTACTACTATTACTCCACCCATCAATCGCTATCCAGCATGCATCTAGGGTATTAAGTTAATAAAAAACAGAGTAACGCCTTAAGCAAGATGACATGATGTAGACAAAGTAAACCCAATCAATATGGATAAACCCCATCTTTTTGTCCTTAATGGCAATGATACAAATACGTGCCATGTCCCTTTCTGTCACAGGGATTGAGCACCAAAATATTGAACCCACCACAAAGCACCTCTTCCATTGCAAGATAAATCAATCTAGTTGGCCAAACCAAATAGATAGACCAGAGAGAAATACAAAGATATAACAATCATTCATAAAAGAGTTCAGAGAAGACTCAAATAATATTCATGAATAATCTGATCATAAACTCACAATTCATCGGATCCCAACAAACACATCGCAAAAAAGAATAACATCGAATAGATCTCCAAGAACATCGAGGAGAACATTGTATTGAAGATCAAAGAGAGAGAGGAAGCCATCTAGCTACTAGCTATAGACCCGTAGGTCTGTGGTAAACTACTCGCGCATCATCGGAAGGGCAGCAAGGTTGATGTAGAAGCAATCGATTCCCCCTCCGACAGAGTACCGGAGAAGGCCTCCAGATGGGATCATGGAAGAACAGAGGCTTGCGTCAGCGGAAAAATTGTTTCGGGTGGCTCTCTGATGTATTGGGAATATTTGAGAACTTATAGAAGTCGAATTAGGTCAAGAGGTGCCTCGAGGGGCCCACAAGTCTGGGGGCGCGCCTCCTGAACTTGTCGCTCCATCGTGACTCTTCAGGTCTTTTCCCGAAGATTCTAGGGTCTCTCTGGGTCCAAAAAAATTGTCAAAAAGTTTCATAGCGTTTGGACTCCGTTTGGTACTGATTTCCTGAAAATCTAAAAACAAGCAAAAAAACAACAACAACTGGCATTGGGCACTAGGTTAATAGATTAGTCCCAAAAAATGATATATAATTGCATATAAAACATCCAAGACTGATACGTTGGAGACATAGCAGGCGCCCCCCTACAACCCATGCTACTGTATGGGACATGGTGAACCCTCTGGAACCTTACGGTGACTTCCCGGTACAATGCCGAAAAACTAAACTTTTTCCCGGAACCCCGACAACTACTTTCCATACATAAATCTTTAGCTTCAGACCATTCCGGAACTTCTCGAGACATTCGGGATCTCATCCAGGACTCCGAACAACCTTCTATCACCAATGTTAATATCTCATTACTACCCTAGGGCTACCAAACGTTAAGCGTGCGACCCTACGGGTTCGTGAATCATGTAGACATGACCGAGACACCTCTTCGGTCAATAACCAATAGCGGGTCCTGGATGCCCATATTGGTTCCCACATATTCCACAAAGATCTTTATCGGTTGAACCACGATGTCGAGGATTCAGCTAATCGCATATGCAATTCCCTTTGTCCGGCAATATGTTACTTGCCCGAGATTAGATCGTCGGTATCTCCATACCTAGTTCAATCTCGTTACTGGCAAGTCTCTTTACTCGTTCTGTAATACAAGATATCGTGACTAAACCCATTTGTCACATGAAGCTTCTTATGATGTTGTATTAGCGAGAGGTGATACGTCTCCATCGTATCTACTTTTCCTAATGCTTTTGCTCTTGTTTTAGACTCTAATTTGCATGATTTGAATGAAACTAACCCGGACTGACGCTGTTTTCAGCAGAACTACCATGGTGTTGTTTTTGTGCAGAAATAAAAGTTCTCAGAATTGCATGAAACTATTTGGAGAATTATTTTGGAATTTATAAAAAATACTGGAACCAAGACCCACTGGAGGGGGGCCCAGCTGCCCACTAGGCACCAGGGCGCGCCACCACCTCTGGCGTGCCCTGGTGGGTTGTGGGGCCCACGAGGCTCCTTCAACCCGATTCTGGATACTATAAATTCATATTCCCGGAGAAAAAATAGGAGAGAAAGTTTCATCGTGTTTCACAATGCGGAGAAGCCGCCACCTCCTGTTCTTCATTGGGAGGGCAGATCTGGAGTCCGTCTAGGCTCCGGAGAGGGGGATTCGCCGCCATCGTCATCACCAACCATCCTCCATCACCAATTTCATGAGGCTCACCGTCGGGAGTGAGTAATCTCTTCGTAGGCTTGCTGGACGGTGATGGGTTGGATGATATATATCATGCAATCGAGTTAGTTTTGTTAGGGCTTGATCCCTAGTATCCACTATGTTCTGAGATTGATGTTGCTATGACTTTGCCATGCTTAATGCTGGTCACTAGGGCCCGAGTGCCATGATTTCAGATCTGAACCGTTTCTGTTTTCACCATTATATCTATGTTCTTGATCCGATCTTGCAAGTTATATGCACCTATTATGTGTTATGATCCGTAAACCCCAGGGTGACAGTAATTGGGATACTTTCCGGTGATGACTGTAGTTTGAGGAGTTCATGTATTCACTATGTGTTAATGCTTTGTTCCGGTTCTCTATTAAAAGGAGGCCTTAATATCCCTTAGTTTCCTGATGGACTCCGCTGCCACGGGAGGGTAGGACAAAAGATGTCATGCAAGTTCTTTTCCATAAGCATGTATGACTATTTACAGAATACATGCCTACATTATATTGATGAACCGGAGCTAGTTCTGTGTCGCCGTAGGTTATGACTATTTTATGATGAATATCATCCAACGAAATCACCGATCCAATGCCTACGAGGTTTTCACATATTGATCTTTGCTAAGTTACTACTGTTGTTGCTACTGTTACAATTGCTACAAAACTACTGCTACTACTGTTACTGTTACTATT
This sequence comes from Thinopyrum elongatum, assembly GCA_011799875.1. Classification (NCBI taxonomy): domain Eukaryota; kingdom Viridiplantae; phylum Streptophyta; class Magnoliopsida; order Poales; family Poaceae; genus Thinopyrum; species Thinopyrum elongatum. The sequence continues at coordinate 514,203,884 of CM022302.1, forward strand.
GCTATCACTATCAAACTATCATATTACTGTGCTACTGATCACTTTGCTACAGATATTTAATCTCCAGGTGTGGTTGAATTGACAACTCAAATGCTAATACTTACAAATATTATTTGGCTCCCCTTGTGTCGAATCAATAAATTCGGGTTGAATACTGTAACCTACAAAACAGTTGCGATCCCCTATACTTGTGGGTTATCAAGATCTTTTTCTGGTGCCATTGCCGGGGAACATAGCTATATTTTTTTTATGTTGAGTCACTTGGGATTTATATCTATTTATCACTATGAAGAATCTTCAGCATGGTAGAACCAAGATTGTTCCCTCTAAGACGAGGGGAGGTAAGGAACTATTATCTAGCTCTGCACTTGATTCACCTTCTGTTTTGAGTAAGCTTGCAACACCACCACATGCTATTAATCCTGATATGTCACAAGTTATTGATGATGCTACTTCTGCTATGAACGATGCAATTGATGATACTAGTACCTTGCATGGTAAGACTGCGCCACTAGGTGAATTTCTTGATGAACAACTTGCTAGAGCTAAAGAAATTGAGAATGCTGAAACTGATGAAATTACTGAAACTGAGAATTATGATTCACCTATTGGAACTAGTGCTCCTAGATATGAATTGCCTGAAATACCTGAGGGTTATGTTATGGATGGATAGGTAGCTATAGATTTTCTTGCTTGTAAGGATAGAGATGATCTTAAGAAATTGCTATGCAAGTTGAAAGAAAAATCTTTGAATGCTAGAATGAAATATGATCCTAAGTTTGCTACTCACTAGTGGAAAACGGGGCTTTAGTCCCGGTTGGCGACGGCCTTTAGTCCTGGGTCACTAACCGGGACAACGAAATTGGGACTAAAGGCCCCCACCCTTTAGTCCCGGTTGGCCACAACCCAGGACTAAAGTCCATCCACGTGGCCGCGAGCGCGTGGTGGGGGCTGGAGGACCTTTAGTCCTGGTTGGCGACACCAACAGGGACTAAGGTCCCTCCACGTGACCGTGAGCTAGTGCCGGGGGCTGGAGGACCTTTAGTCCCGGTTGGTGACACCAACCGGGACTAAGGATTTTGTGTTGGGGTTTAGGGTTTTAGGGTTTAGGGTTTATGGTTTATTTTTCCTTTTCATTTTGTGTTTTCCATTCAATTCTTTTTTATTTCAAACATATTTTACGCTGTTACATATTGTACATGTTATGCATATATAATATAATTTCTCGTACGACATACATACATACATACATACATACATACATACATACATACCTACATATATATAGGTAAAACTGTGTCTATCATAGCTTGCCACAGAACTAGTTAAGGCTTGCTAAAAATTTAATGGCTTAAAAGTTATTAAAAAAATATGAAATAAATAGGGGAGCCTCACTCTAATATAATAAGATGATCCAACGGCGTGATTGTGAAAATATGCATTTATGTGTCCTCGGCAAAAAAAAACAAGCATTTCAGCTCACTGCGGGATCAATATATATTGAAACATTTGTTCTTTTTGTCAAGGACACATACAGTCATATTTTTTCAATCCCTCCGCTGGATCATGTTATATTATAGGTGTGTTGGTTCAGTATTTTTTTCAGGATTTTTGAGAACTTTTACACCATTGAAAACCTTAACTAGTTCTATGGTAAGCTATCGTAGAAAATCCTACTACAATTTGTCCTACAATTTGGAGATCATTACATGCAGGCAATAGCAGCAATGGTATTCTCTGCTTTCAGAAATGACCTCCGTAAGCAAAAATCCCACAATTTCCTCTTGAATTGCTCGTATGCGGTTCTCTGGTAGGAGCTTCTCCCGCATCTCTTCCATCTTTAAAGAAGGAGATCAATATGAATATATTAGTTGTGCGTATATATATTAGATCATCATAAAAAAATTGTGAATAGTGTTTACGTACCTGAAGTTGTCTTACATCTCTTTGCCATTCGGTCGTCATGCGAATGTTCTCGCAAATGTAGTATGCACATAATTAGTCCCCTGTTTCTGCCTCATGCACTTTGCAAGAATAGAATTCAATCAGATAATAATCAAGTATGATAATGGTATTGAAACTAGAATTAAAGAGATGCGCGGACCTAGCTAGTACTACTTAATTACCTTGGGCCGTCGCCAACGTAGCTCTGGTTTCCATTCATCGAAAACATCATTGACGAACCGTTTCCAAACCCTGTTCGGCAAAGAAAATGAATAAAGGAGTTATCAATTACTTGAAAACAGGAAATGAACGAAAGAGGCCGATATAGTGCGATAATGATTGAAATTACCTGTCGAGCAACTAAACCATGTTGGTGTATTCTCGAGGGTCTTTACCTAGTGAGTCCAAGGTTTCAACAGTTCCAGCGTGAACTTTAATGATTAGCAGGATCCAGTGGAACCTGCACATGTTTATATAAGCAGGCATGCATAACTCATCAACTACACTTAACATCAAGTAAGCAAAATAGAATTTGTAGTACAAGACAGTAACACTCACTTGAAGTTGTAAGGAAATAGTATTTCTGTTCTGGTATTTTGTGCCTTCATAAACCTTAGCAAGTTTTCCTCTGAGTCTTGGGGGTGGTCTTGTATCATTTTTTGATTAATGATATATGGGTCAACGAACCCAATGTCATAGACTCCATCTCTTTTGCATTCGAGAATCTTCATTCTGCATAATAGCGTACAGAAGAATATAGTGAGGATAATTACAGGCAATGAACAAGCTGAGCTAGAGACTTAAATTACAGAAAGAAATCACTTACAGACAATAGCAACTACTGATAGATTTGTCGAGTGCGTCTTGATTGTATAACTGGATTTTTTTTGAAAACTCAATGCATAGCTCGTTTTCATAGAAGTAATGCTCTTCCTTGACTTTCACCATGAGCAACTCTCGCCCATTCTTTACTTCTATCATGTACCACTCATGCAATCTTCGCATTTGTGTTGACAGATGCGGGACCTTCTCAGGTTTGACTAGAGTTTTCTCGGGGGCATATTGCCATGCTGCATCAGCCATGGGGACTTCTTCGGTGCCTAGGAGTTGATCAACACTGATACCAATGTCTCTAGCAGCGTCGGTTACCGTATCGGTAATCACCTTGAGTGGGGGGACCGGTTGCATTGCCTGTTCTCCGAGCTGGGGAACTGTTTTTGAGCTTTCATTACTACTTCTACATCTCGACTACTGCATTTGTTTGTCATATGACCTCCTAATAGAGCGGTCATAGTCTGATGGCCTATTCTCCACATGTGCCGGGGGTCGCTCAAGAAAGTCCACAAAGTGCTTTACAATTTTCGTAGGTATTATCTCCTTTGGCGGCGGGGGCAGTTTCGGTGCAAATGGGGACTTCACTTCGGAAACCACGACCGTTTTGGCTTCCTCATCAGTCATATCGTAAGCTAACTTCTTTTTGGCAGGAGGCTTGTCGTTGGCTTTCTTCTTTCTAGCTTTCTTCCGCTTTTGGCCCTGTTGGGACATAGGGGGTGGAGTCGGCTGACGCCACGGAGATCGATATGGACTCGCGCTGGGCACCCTCTCGAGGTGGGGTGGACTTAGAGGTGTATTGCTACTCGGAGGAGTCGGTGGCCTTGGAGCCGAGTTTGGAAACACGATGCATTCCTTTCTCCATACAATGACACCATGTATTACTTCTCCCAGTGTCTGCTCCCCTTCACCTCCAGGAATGTCAAGTCTAGTGCGTCATATCCCGCCAGAACTTCATCCACCCCGACACGAGCATAGCCAGCTGGAATCGGATTGCCATGGATGGTTGCTTCAGGTGCATTCGGTAAAGCAACGCCGACAGCCACCTTCATGGACATGTTCTTCATTTTCTGGTGTAGCTAACAATTTATCCTCTCTTTGATATAATCCACGGGGTAGCGAGCCAGCAGTGCATCATCGGCCCGGACCCCCATGGAACCCACACTGCTTTTCCGCATAGATGAGACAGTACTATCCAATGGTGGATCTGCTTGCTCCTCCCGCGGAGATGCCCTTTGCTGGCTAATTGTGTCCAGTTTCTCCAACTGCCGCTTTAACATGCGTTCCAACTCCTTGTTCTTTGTTTCTATCTTCTGAAGCCGGTCTGCATCCTGCTTCTTTTTTCTCTGATAGCTTCTATAAGTTTCGTTCCACTCCAAGAACCCCTGAACCCACGGAACAATGCCTTTGCCTCGTGTTCGTCCTTTGTGTTCAGGATTCTTGAGGGCGCTTGTAAGCTCGCCGTTCTCTCTCTCAGGCTGGAACAACTGATATGTCTCTGTCGTATCTATAATTTTTGATTGTTTCATGCCAATATTGTACAACTTTCACATATTTTTGGCAACATTTTATATGATTTATTGGACTAACCTATTGATACAGTGCCCAGTGCCAATTCCTGTTTGTTGCATGTTTTTTGTTTTCGCAGAATATCCATATCAAACGAAGTCCAAACGCGATAAAAATTTACGGAGAAATATTTTGGAATATTTATGATTTTTAGGAGCTGGAATCAACTCAAACGGAGGCCCACGGGCTCCACAACCCACCAGGGCGCGCCGGGTACCCCCTAGCACGCCCAAGTGTCTTGTGCCCTCCCATAAGTCAGTTGGGGCTCTTCTTCGGGTGCAAGAAAGATAATTTATGGAAAAAATCATGTAAAAATTTCAGCGCAATCGGAGCTACGGATCTCCGGGAATTTAAGAAACGGTGAAGGGTCAGAAAACAGGAATGCGAAACAGAAGAGAACAAAGAGACAGATCCAATCTCGGAGGGGGTCCCGCCCCTCCCCCGCCATGGAGGCCATGGATGATAACCCACAAATATAGGGGATCGCAACAGTTTTCGAGGGTAGAGTATTCAACCCAAATTTATTGATTCGACACAAGGGAAGCCAAAGAATATTCCCAAGTATTAGCAGCTGAGTTGTCAATTCAACCACACCTAAAAGACTTAATATCTGCAGTAAAGTTTTTAGTAGCAAAGTAGTATGGAAGTAACGGCAACGGTGGCAAAAGTAACAGTAGCAGTTTTGTAGCAATTGTAACAGTGGCAACGGCAAAGTAACTTAGCAAAGATCAATATGTGAAAAGCTCGTAGGCAATGGATCAGTGATGGATAATTATGTCGGATGGCATTCATCATGCAGCAGTTATAACCTAGGGTGACACATAACTAGCTCCAATTCATCAATATAATGTAGGCATGTATTCCGAATATAGTCATACGTGCTTATGGAAAAGAACTCGCATGACATCTTTTGTCCTACCCTCCCGTGGCAGCAGGGTCCTAATGGAAACTAAGGGATATTAAGGCCTCCTTTTAATAGAGAACCAGACCAAAGCATTAGCACTTAGTGAATACATGAACTCCTCAAACTACGATAATCATCGGAAAGAATCCCAATTATTGTCACCTTGGGGTATGCGGATCATAACACGTAATAGGTGTCTAGAACTTGCAAGATAGGATCAAGAACACAAATATATTCATGAAAACATAATAGGTTCATATCTGAAATCATGGCACTCGGGCCCTAGTGACAAGCATTAAGCGTAGCAAAGTCATAGCAACATCAATCTCAGAACATAGTGGATACTAGGGATCAAACCCTAACAAAACTAACTCGATTACATGATAAATCTCATCCAACCTATAATCCTCCAGCAAGCCTACAATGGAATTACTCACGCACGGCAGTGAGCATCATGAAATTGGTGATGGAGGTTGGTTGATGATGACGACGGCGTCGATTTCCCCTCTCCCACTACAACAGGAACCCCCCTTTAGCAACGCGTCAATGCGCTGTCGTATGTCCATATGTGTGTTGCTAAGGTCTACACCAACGGATTAATATGCGTTGCCGTTGATGGCGTTGGAAGGGTCTACAGCAACGTATATACATGCGTTGGTAAACAATGTGAAGAAGCGTTGCAAGTTTGCAACGTATAGGGTTATAGCCTAACAACACTTCATATGCGTTGCAGTCGCACATATCATGTCAAGTAGCGGTGTTTTATATAATGCCAGCCATAATGATAAGATCAATGGTGATAGTACATAGGAGGCGCAATATAAAAAAGGGATTGATCTCATATATTAAATTTACTATGTTGCATTACAAAGAGCATGGTCTAAAGTATACAAGATGTGATACTGGAACATGATCCAAAGATTACAAGATGTGATAGTAGTAGCCAAGTTATTGACATTGCAAATGACATCCTAAAACATAAGGTAAGACTATCTAGTAGTAGCCCCATCCTCGACCTTGCTAGTTGCTACCAACATTTGACCTTGGAATCAACATCTGAGCTATGCATCATCAACTTATGTTAGCAATCTACAACAATAAAGAAATGAGATCAGTAACTTATGGTAGAAAAAAAGGTTAAAAGAGTAGCAAAATATAGAGCAACAAATGAACTACATTTGCAGATTTGCTAATGTAGCATCAACTTGCAGTGCATGTACCTCTACTGAAGAAAATCTACAGTTCATTAGTTTGATAACCAAGTCTCGTCTCACAGAAGCAGTATGGCTCTTTTCACATGCACGAAAAGTGCTATTTTGTACTACCTCTGGAACTAAATATAAGACATTTTTCAGTTCAAATTGAACTACAAAAACGTCTTATATTTAGTTACAGAGTTAATACAAATTAGGTGGGAAAAAAGAGAGGCCTATGATAGATAGGAAAAAAATATTCATGGGTGCTATTAGTAATCCAATTTCCCTTTGAACTGGTGAAGAATTGATGCAATATAGAACTACAATTAAAAATTTCTACCTCGTAGCAGTTCCAAACATGGCACCTGTAGTTTTCTACTCCCTCCGATCCATAAAAAGTGTCGCAGTTTTGAACTAAGGTTGAACTAACCATAGTGCAAAACTGCGACACTAATTTTGGATCGGAGGGAGCAGTTTTTAGTGCCCAGAGTACTGATCTGGAACCAGTGGCGGCGCTAGGTGTCATAAGTTGTGATGTCGCAACTGTAAATTTAGAATATATGTACATAAACTGCACTTAAATGTAGTACAACACAAGCGACAAACATGCACCTTGTGTGGTCATTTGACACTGCAGCCATTATGTAGAGTCGCCACTGCCTGGAACAATCCAGTTTCTATAACCTGAGATTCTGCAATATGTATTGGTAATTTAGACCACCACACACCAATATTTCAAATGTACGCATACTGAAATTAAATTTGCTCCATAGACAGACTGTGATCTCCATAAGCCAATACCTTGGGTAGACCGGAGAAGTTTAATTTAAGTTATGCACTTACAAATCACACAGTAGATCGGCTGCCAGTGATACGGTGATCTAGCCAAACGGTTCATCTCTGAATATGAACTCTCTTAAGATAATTTGAAATATGGAGAAATTGATGGATGTTGGTATTACCAATACATTTTATTAACAAATAAACTTTGTCAGGAAATGGTTCAGTATTTCAAGTAAAAGATTACTGTCCAAATTGGCAAGCTAATTTTTCAATAGTAACTAGTGCAATTTCAACCAAAAAATTGCTGCAAAAGTCGAACACTGTGTAGCGAGTTTCATACATGTATAGGCATCTAAGTTTTCCACTTTTCCTCCTTGGCAGAACAACTATAGTAGTACAGAACAAATCGCCGCAACTACACCTAGTAATATCTGTTCAACTTCTAGCTGTTGCATCTTGCATTATACCGTAGGAATAAGGCAAAGCTCATTGAAGGAAATTTAATCAATACAAATAAAAGAAACATGAGCCCATAGGGCAGCAAAAAAGAAAAAAACTACAATAAGTGTCAACCAGTAATCCGAGATGAATCAATGTGAAATTAGAACTATGAATAGACAAATCAACTTAGGTGACTAAGCTAAGGGACTGGATTGGACGGGATGAGGCAAATGGCTAACCGGCCATGCTACAATACGTACCATCACTATAGAGCAGCAGTTCTGCTGCTGTGCATCTGGGAGTCGCCGCACCACCATTGTGCATCTGGGGTGGCCGCACAAGCGATGTACGTCTGGGAGTCACCGCGACGCCCTTGTGCATCTAAGAGTCGCTGCACTACCGCTGTGCGTCGGGGAGCTGCCACCAAACCTCCTATTTTTTGGCCCATTGAGGCGACAGCACCCCTGCCCCTGCACTGTTGATAACTAATTGAAATTCTTATCCAATGAGTGGAAACCATTGATGATGGACGCCTAGAACTGGGGGTCGCACAGGACAATAGGGAAACAATGCAGGGGATATGCGCTAGGCAGAGGTTCAAAGGGGACTAGCCGCTTTGTATTCTTGTATCTTTAATATTTTGTGTAAACCTGCAAGACAATAGTTCACTAAGTAGCAGCTTAAATTCACATACTAGTGCAGAATTAAGGATGTATTGTGGAATCACACAAAGCATTTTCATGGTCATGCATCCTTCTGATTTAAGAATCACTGTCAAAGGTTTGAAGAGATAATGCGCAAGCACCCCTGTTTCCATCGAAACTAAATTCTCTCCTGACAAGCATTGATATCTAAACAAGACTAGTGAATAATCATCTGAGGCAAAAACAGTTTCTTCTGCATTATAATTTGGCACTCTAGAGTATGGTAGACATCTAGAGAAATACATATGGATAGCATTCGTGCAAACACAATTATGGTCTGCACAACTAAAACAGAGGGTCACCAGCAAAAACATGCATGAAAAATTAGAGGAACCGGTTTCCTAAAAAAAAAGAGGTTCCGTAGCCATGACATAAGTACAGTAGAACAACTATTCATGGACCAATTGAATTTTAAGGGGACAAACATGTTGTCTAATCTAGTACCTAATTGGTCCATCCACGGAACAAGTGGAATGTTCCAGAAGTCGGGGCACCAAATACTGATAGAATTATAGAAGCCACCATGTTTTTAAATTACAGGGAGCTGATTGTTGGGGATAAGATAACAATCACCTTCTTGGGGGAGATGAGTCTTGGTGAGGAGTCGGGTAAGCCATAGGCAACCATGGCAGCCTACCTGGGAGAGAGTAGCTGCAGTTGTTAGTGTATCCAGTCGTGAACCACAACTCCACGACAGCGAAGGACAGAAAGGGTAAGAACAGAGGGGAGAAATGTCTTACTGAACCATAGACGTCGGAGTAGAGGTCGCCGAGGCGGAGTAGTGCCGTAGAACACGAGCCCGCAGCCGCGCGTTCAAAGACGCAGGGTTAGTGGACTGACAAACATGAGGCGCAGGAGCACCGACGACCCGTGGCGTCTTGGATTGCCGTGGGGGGCGCGTGCAAGGGCGCGAAGGACGTCGCGCCGGAGGAGAGGAAGCTGGTCCGACGAGGGGCGGTGCAAGTGCAGCTGCTCGGAATCCGAGATGGTGGCGGCAGCATTGTTGTCGTTGACATGGAGCTCGGGTGAGAGATGTGAATTGGGGAAGAGAGGTGGTGGGGAATATTTTTATTGCTTGACTGGTTTTTGGTTGGTTGATATTTTCACGGAGGGGTGCGCATAATAAGGTGGAGGTGGGTTACTGGAGGGTGGCCTTTAGTGGGGAGGTGGGAGGTTTGTTTAATCCAACTCTTGTTCCTGGTTCGTTGCTACATATGCGTTGCTATAGTAGGGTTTTTGTTGTAGTGTCCGGAGCCCAAAACAGACTCCAGATCTGCCCTCCCGAGGAAGAACAGGAGGTGGCGATGGCTCCGTATCGTGAAACGCGATGAACTCTTCTCTCTGATTTCTTTCTCTCTGGATGTGAATATATAGAGTTGGAGTTAGGGTCGGAGGAGGTCCAGGGGGCCCACAAGCCACCAGGGCGCGCCCCAGGGGAGGGGCGCCCCCCAGGCTTGTGGCCAATGGGTGGACCCCTCTAGTTGATTCTTTCGCCAGTATTTTTTATATATTCCAAAAATATTCTCCGTAAATTTTCAAGTCAATCTGAGAACTTTTATTTCTGCACAAAAATAACACCATGGCAATTCTGCTGAAAACAGCGTCAGTTCGGGTTAGTTTTATTCAAATCATGTAAATTAGAGTCCAAAACAAGGGCAAAAGAGTTTGGAAAAGTAGATACGATGGAGATGTATCAATGGACCAGAGGGGGAACCCTCCTCCCATCTAGGGGGAGGCCAAGGAAGGAGAAGAAGGAGGGGGCTCTCTCCCCCTCTCTTCCGGTGGCGCCGGAACGCCGCCGAGGCAATCATCGTGTGACGGCGATCTACTCCAACAACTCCATCATCTTCACCAACAACTCCATCACCTTCCCCCATCTATATTCAGCGGTCCACTCTCCCGCAATCCGCTGTACCCTCTACTTGAACATGGTGCTTTATGCTTCATATTTTTATCCAATGATATGTTGCCATCCTATGATGTCTGAGTAGATTTTTGTTGTCCTATCGGTAATTGGTTAATTGCTATGGTTGGTTTAATTTTCTTGTGGTTATGTTGCTGTCCTTTGGTGCCCATCATATGAGCGCGCATGTGGATCACACCATAGGGTTAGTTGTATGTTGATAGGACTATGCATTGGAGGGCAAGGGTGACAGCAGCTTCAGCCTAAACATAGAAATTGATACGTATGGGATTGAAGGGGGTCCAATATATATCTTAATGCTATGGTTGGGTGTTTTACCTTAATGAATGTTAGTAGTTGCGGATGCTTGCTAATATTTCCAATCATAAGTGCATAGAATTCCAAGTAAGGGACGACATGCTAGCAGTGGCCTCTCCCACAAAAAAACTTGCTATCGGTCTAGCAACGTAGTCAATTGCTAAGGGACAATTTCGCAAATCCTACCACCACTAATACACACTAGTTTTTACTAAACTTAATTGTTTCTTTATCTAAACAGCACCTAACTTTTGTTTTCACGTTCTTTATTATCTTGCAAAAACCTATCCACACCTACAAAGTACTTCTAGTTTTATTCTTGTTCTAGGTAAAGCAAATGTTAAGCGTGCGTAGAGTTGTATCGGTGGTCGATAGAACATGAGGGAATATTTGTTCTGCCTTTAGCTCCTCGGTGGGTTCGACACTCTTATTTATCGAAAAAGGCTACAAATGACCCCCTATACTTGTGGGTTATCAAGACCTTTTTTCTAGCGCCGTTGCCGGGGAGCAATAGCGTGGGGTGAATATTCTCGTGTGTGCTTGTTTGCTTTATCACTAAGTAATTTTTATTTTCTATTCTAACTTGTTTTCTATCTTTAGTTATGGGTAGGAAACGCAAAATACCAAAAAATTAGTTGTACCTACTAAGCCAATGGTTGAAGAACCACCCAAAATCTATCATACTACTGAAGCTTTCTACTTGGATCATCTTCGATCCATTTGTGCTCGTGCTGAAAACTCAACTAGCTTAGTTGAGGGAAAATCATTAGATGAGCATGCTTGTTTTGTGTGACACCATTTATCTCAAAAAGGGAAACTTTTACATCATCAAATTAATACTATGCAATGCTATGCTTGGAATTTATGTGAAATACATGATTTTACTTGTTCTAAAGACCCTAAGAAACACCTTTTTATCAATGTGAGTTTAGAGATAATGGAATTCTATCTTCTTATGATAAGGGTGTTTATAATTTCTATGATGTTGAACAAATTGAAGAATTTGTTGCTTTTAAGGGTGCTTATGAAATTGCTTCTTTGATTGAAAAGTATGATACTACTCATTACGAATCTGAAAATTTTGCTAGACCTAAATATTGCTATGAAAACTATGCTTCTAATGCTTATATTAATCAGTTTATTGAGAAAGTCTCCGCTATCCAAGAAGAGACTAATATTTTGCAGGAGTCTATGGAAGAAGAAATTGATAAAACTGTGAGCTCATTGGATGAAAAAGATGGTGAGGAGAGCGAAGAACAAAAGGAGGAAGAGCGGATTAGCTACCCGTGCCCACCTTCTAATGAGAGTAACCCTCCGAATCATACATTGTTTAATGTCCCTTCTTTCTTACCAAAGGATGAATGCTATGATAATTTCTCTGATCCCGTTGATTCTTTTGAAATATCCCTTTTTGATGAAATTGATGTTTGCTATGCTTGTGGCTAAGATGCCAATATGAATTATGCTTATGGAGATGAATTTGCTATAGTTCCTTATGTTAAGAATGAAATTGTTGCTATTGCACCCACACATGATAGTCCTATTATCTTTTTGAATTCTCCAAACTACACTATATCGGAGAAGTTTGCACTTATTAAGGATTACATTGACGGGTTGCCTTTTACCATTGCACATGATAATTTTGATGAATATAATATGCATGTGCTTGCTGCTCCTACTTGCAATTATTATGAGAGAGGAACTATATCTCCACCTCTCTATGTTTCCAACACGATAAAATTGCAAGAAACTGCTTATGCTATGTATTGGCCTTTACTTGTTGTGCATGAATTGTTCTTTTATGACATGCCGATGCATAGGAAGAGAGTTAGACTTAGTCATTACATGATATATATTGCTTTTGCTCACTACTAAATGCCAAATCATTGTTAATTAAAATTGACTTTGATATACCTTGGGATCCGGGTGGATCCATTACTTGAGCACTTTATGCCTAGCTTAATGGCTTTAAAGAAAGCGCTACCAGGGAGACAACCCAGAAGTTTTAGAGAGTCATTTTATTCTCTTGAGTGCTTTTATAAAGTTTTAAAAAAATATAGAGGGGAACTTAAAACTTCGCAAAAAGAAAAGTGAAAGTGAGAGAGACGAGCACCGTGGAAGCGGGAGCTAGCCTTGAACTTCCTTCATGCCCATGGAAACTTTGTGAATCTCAATTACGGAAACTTTTCAACAAAAATAATTATCCCCTTGTACAAATCCATTGTATAATAAAAATAATGTGCCAAGATTTACCTTTAGGATGATTAGATTGCTTGTTGGTATGTGCGGTGTAAAAACAGAAACTTCGGCTGTAGTGCACGATTTTACATTTTTTACTGGAACATCAAAAGTTTCTGAAACTTTTGCACAGTATTGCTATACAATTTTTTATTTATTTTTTCCTAATTTTTCAGAATTTTTTGAGTTACAGAAGTATGGTAGATGTTCAGATTGCTACAGACTGTCCTGTTTAAGACAAATTCTGTTTTTGATGCATTGTTTTGCTTGTTTTGATGAAACTATCGATTCTATCAGTGGTATAAGCCATGGAAAAGTTATAATACAGTAGCTATAATGCAAAAACAAAATATGAATTGGTTTGCAATAGTACTTAAAGTAGTGATTTGCATTATTATACTAACGGATCTTACCGAGCTTTCTGTTGAGTTTTGTGTGGATGAAGTGATCAAAGATCGAGGAGGTCTCGATATGAGGAGAAGGAGGAGAGGCAAGAGTTCAAGATTGGGGATGCCCAAGGCACCCCAAGTAAATATCCAAGGAGACTCAAGTGTCTAAGCTTGGGGATGCCCCGGAAGGCATCCCATCTTTCTTCAACAAGTATCGGTATGTTTTCATTTCGTTCATGTGATATGTGTAAATCTTGGAGCGTCTTTTGTGTTTAGTTTTTACTTTTCTTTTATGCACCATGCTGGTATGAGATATTCCATGGTTGATTTATAGAATGCTCATTGCACTTCACTTATATCTTTTGAGTCTGGCTTTATAGAATGCTTCAGGTGCTTCACTTATATCATTTGAAGTTTGGATTGCCTGTTTCTCTTCACATAGAAAACCGTTATTTGTAGAATGCTCTTTTTCTTCACTTATACTTATTAGAGCATGGTCTTTTGTAGAAAGAATAAACTCTCATGCTTCACTTATATCTATTTAGAGAGTCAACAGGAATTGGTCATTTGCATGGTTAGTTATAAAATCCTACATAAAACTTGTGGATCACTGAATATGATATGTTTGATTCCTTGCAATAGTTTTGCGATATAGAGATGGAATATGTGGGAGGTACTAGTAAACAGTTGTGGTTAGTAAGAATATTGGTGTTAAGGTTTATGATTCCCGAAGCATGCACGTATAGTCTCTCGTTATGCTATGAAGTTGGGGCATGATTTATTATTGATTGTCTTCCTTATGAGTGGTGGTCGTGGACGAGCGATGGTCTTTTCCTACCAATCTATCCCCCTAGGGGCATGTGTAGTAGTACTTTGCTTCGAGGGCTAATAAACTTTTGCAATAAGTATGTGAGTTCTTTATGACTAATGTGAGTCCATGGATTATACGCACTCTTACCTTTCTGTAATTTGCTAGCCTCTACGGTACCGTGCATTGCCCTTTCTCTCCTCGAGAGTCGGTGCAAACTTCGCGGGTGCATCCAAATCCCGTGATATGATACGCTCTATCACACATAAGCCTTATTATATCTTCCTCAAAACAGCCGCCATACCTACCTATTATAGCCTTTCCATAGCCATTCCGAGATATATTGCCATACAACTTCCACCGCTTCCGTTTTGATGACTTGAGCATTCATTGTCATATTGGTTTGCATGATCATAAGATAGCTAGCATGATATTTCCATGGCTTGTCTGTTTTTTGATATCGTTGTTATGCTAGATCATTGCACATCCTGGTACACTGCTAGAGGCATTCATATAGAGTCATACTTTGTTCCAGGCATCGAGTTGTAATTTTTATTTCTTTTGAGTTATAAGTAAATAGAATTGTGATGATCATCATTATTCATTATTAGAGCATTGCCCCAGTGAGGAAAGGATGATGGAGACTATGATTCCCCCACAAGTCGGGATGAGACTCCAGACAAAGAGAAAAAAGAAAAAGAAAAAGAAAAAAAAGGAAAAAGGAAAAAAAAGAAAAAGAAAAAAAGAAAAAAAAAGAGAGAAGGGGCATGCTAATTCAACACTTGTGCTTCAAAGTAGCACCATGTTTTTCATATAGAGAGTCTCCTATGTTGTCACTTTCATATACTAGTGGGAATTTTTCATTATATAGTTAGATGCACACCCACTTAGTTTTCATTTTGAGCTTTCATACACTTATAGCTCTTAGTGCATTCGTTGCATGCCAATCCCTACTCCTCGCATTGATATCAATTGATGGGCATCTCCATAGCCCGTTGGTTAGCCGCGTCGATCTGAGAATTTCTTATTTTTTTGTCTTCTCTATATTTACCCCTATCATCATACTCTATTCCACCCATAGTACTATATCCATGGCTTGCGCTCATGTATTGCATGAGGGTTGAAAAAGCTGAAGCGCGTTAAAAGTATGAACCAATTGCTCGGCTTGTCATCGGGGTTGTGCATGATAAATACTTTGTGTTAAGAAGACAGAGCATGACAAGACTATATGATTTTGTAGGGATAGCTTTCTTTAGTGTTGATATTTTGAAAGACATGATTGTTTGTTGGGATGCCTGAGTATTGATGTCTTTATGTCAAATTATAGACTATTGCTTTGAATCACTCGTGTCTTAATATTCATGCCATGATTAGATATATGACCAAGATTATGCTAGGTACCATTCCACATCAAAAATTATCTTTTTTATCATTTACCTACTCGAGGACAAGCAGGAATTAAGCTTGGGGATGCTGATACGTATCTGTCATATCTATAATTTTTTATTGTTTCATGCCAATATTATACAACTTTCACATATTTTTGGCAACATTTTATATGATTTATTGGACTAACCTATTGATCCAGTGCCCAGTGCCAGTTCCTGTTTGTTGCATATTTTTTGTTTCGCAGAATATCCATATCAAACGAAGTCCAAACACGATAAAAATTTACGAAGAATTATTTTGGAATATTTATGATTTTTAGAAGGTGGAATCAACGCAAAAGGAGGCCCACGGCCTCCACAACACACCAGGGCGCGCCGGG
Organism: Thinopyrum elongatum; assembly: GCA_011799875.1. Classification (NCBI taxonomy): domain Eukaryota; kingdom Viridiplantae; phylum Streptophyta; class Magnoliopsida; order Poales; family Poaceae; genus Thinopyrum; species Thinopyrum elongatum. The sequence continues at coordinate 514,219,680 of CM022302.1, forward strand.
CACCCCCTGGCGCGCCCAAGTGTCTTGTACCCTCCCTGTAAGTCGGTTGGGCCTCTTCTTCGGGCGCAAGAAAGATAATTTATGGAAAAAAATTGTGTGAAAATTTCAGCGCAATCGGAGTTACGGATCTCCGGGAATTTAAGAAACAGTGAACGGCTAGAAAACAGGAACGCGAAACAGAAGAGAACAAAGAGACAAACCCAATCTCGGAGGGGCTCCCGCCCCTCCACCGCCATGGAATCCATGGACCAGAGGGGGAACCCTCTTCCCATCTAGGGGGGAGGCCAAGGAAGAAGAATAAGGAGGGGGGCTCTCTCCCCCTCTCTCCCGGTGGCGCCAGAATGCCGCCGGGGCAATCATCGTGTGACGACGATCTACTCCAACAACTCTGTCATCTTCACCAACAACTCCATCAACTTCCCCATCTATATTCAGCGGCCCACTCTCCTGCAACCCGCTGTACCCTCTACTTGAACATGGTAGTTTATGCTTCATATTTTTATCCAATGATATGTTGCCATCCTATGATGTCTGAGTAGATTTTGGTTGTCCTATCGGTAATTGGTGAATTGCTATGGTTGGTTTAATTTGCTTGTGGTTATGTTGCTGTCCTTTGGTGCCCATTATATGAGCGTTCTTGTGGATCACACCATAGGGCTAGTTGTATGTTGATAGGACTATGCATTGGAGGGCAAGGGTGACAGCAGCTTCAGCCTAAACATAGAAATTGATACATACGGGATTGAAGGGGGACCAATATATATCTTAATGCTATGGTTGGGTGCTTTACCTTAATGAACGTTAGTAGTTGCGGATGCTTGCTAATAGTTCCAATCATAAGTGCATAGAATTCCAAGTAAGGGACGACATTCTAGAAGTGGCCTCTCCCACATAAAAACTTGCTATCGGTCTAGCAATGTAGTCAATTGCTAAGGGACAATTTCGCAAATCCAACCACCACTAATCCACACTTGTTTTTACTAAACTTAATTGTTTCTTTATCTAAATAGCACCTAACTTTTATTTTTCACGTTCTTTATTATCTTGCAGAAACCTATCCACACCTACACAGTACTTCTAGTTTTATTCTTGTTCTAGGTAAAGCAAACGTTAAGCGTGCGTAGAGTTGTATCAGTGGTCGATAGAACTTGAGGGAACATTAGTTCTGCATTTAGCTCCTCGTTGGGTTCGACACTCTTATTTATCGAAAAAGGCTACAAACGATCCCCTATATTTGTGGGTTATCAACAACCCCTTTCGAGCATCTTCTATTGCTTGAAGTAAAGCGTCCGAGGCTGTTTTAAGATCTGGCTTTTCAATAATCTACCCTATCGCTGGGTCCAACTATCCCCCATGCACATAAAACCAATGCTTGGACCTCTGGGGCCAATCTTCTGTAGCTGGAATGACCCCTTCAACAAGCATCTTAGCCTTAGTTGCTTCCCACTTAGGCATGGCTCTCTTGTAGCCACCTATCCCCAGAACATGGTGATACTCTTTTTTCTCAGCATTTGGGTCCCTGTAGATGCCATGGGCATTTGTTCGAGCACGTGGTGTGCGTGCACTGAGCGCGTCCAGAGCGCGCGTTCTGCAGCCTCTGGCATCGAGCCCTGCCGCTCACTCTGCTGCGTCCACTACTCGCCCGAATCTTCCCCTGGATCACCACGTCACCTCTGGTCCTCGCCGACACCCTCTCTTGTCGCCGGGCGCCGTCCAGCGCCGGAGACCACCGACCAGAGCCGCCGCCGTCGCTGTCAGGTACTACCTAGGACGCGTGGTACGCCCTCGAGCTGCCAGCGCCTCCCCGGACGACGGCCTCCCCTGGAAGCATCCGCGCCGCACCCACCGACCACGCTCGGCCCCAACCACCACCATCAATGGCCGCCCGCAGCCGTTGCCGCCGTCGTTTCTCCAGACACGGCACCGCCCTAGAGACCACCAGCACGTCCCTGGAATAAATCTGGGTGGCCACCGCCCTCACCTAACTCCGCCGCCCTCGTTGACCGATGCCACCGACCACAACCACCTCGCCGGCGCAGTTTAGGCCGCCGCCTTTGTGTCTTCTGCGGGAAGCCTCGGAACCGACCCCAGCTGCTGCTATAAAGCTCGCCCGAGCTCGCCCCACTCCCTGTCAACCAACCACACTCCCTCCATCCTCTGCAAGCTTCTCATAGGAGCAAAACAACCGGAGATGGTCGCCTTCTTCCTTTCCGGAGACCACGTCCTCCGCCTCTGTCTCGATGGTTCCGACGCCACCAAAGCTTCCCCCGCTCCATTCTCTTCACCAGAAGCTCCCTCTTGAACCCACGACTCCATTCCATCTCTCAATTCCACTCGAGATCGATCATAGGCGGAATTCCCCTTTCGCCCGACGCCGCCGTCCGCCACAGAGCTCGCTACAGGTGACTCCGTCCACTCCGGAGATCACGGCGACCACCGGAAGTATCGCCACAACGTCCTGAGCACGCCCATGTGCTCAGCACCCCAAGGGACGCCGCCGTTCGCCGGCGAGGATCCCCGGAGCCCACGCTCTGTTCTGCCACAGGAGGAAAGGCGCCGGCTGACCAGTCAAACCTGACCGGTGGGCCAGCGGGACCCACCGTCAGTGACTGGAGGTCACACCTGCGCCGGCTAAGTGGAGACAGGCTCCCTCAAAGCCGTCTTCGCGTAAGGGGAAGCGTATTCCCTGGAACTACGCCATCGACGTCAGCACCTCTTCTGCACAGCCGATCGGCCGGGCCGGCCCAGTACCGCCAGATGACTATATAGCGCTCAGGGTGCTCCTCTGCCTTTTCTTTTTTTTTCTTTTCTAGTGAACTTGAAATAATTCTACAGTGGCCTTTTCAAACCCAAATTTGATGATTCAAATTCCTGTAGACTTCTAAAATCATGCTCTATTAATCCAGCTAGGGTGAACATTTTTACTAAGCTTTATCTCCACTGGATCTTCTAAATAGTCCATTTCTTTATTCTTTTCAACTTAGTAATACCCTAAGTAAATCATCTGGACTTCAAATGAATTGATTCTTTTTCTGTTATTTTTGATTATTCATCTAGTTTATTTTAGTATTTATTTGAAAAATATTTGAAACAACTGTTAGTACTATTTTTGAATTATGTGGTAATTGATATAATCTTTAAAATAGGAAAAATGGAGGGAAGAAACTTTTCAAACTTTTGGAGTGCACCCAATATTTCTGCATGCTCTAGGCAAGCATCTTGAACACTTGGTATCATGAATGCATGGTAGTTTATTTGCTAGAATAATTTGATCATGACTATGTTGAATTCAAATTAAATTGGCATATTGCTAGTAGTACTTGCATGGTTTGAATTCGAGTAAAAATTTACATGCATGTAGTGTTGGCATGTTTCATCGTACCGTGCATCGTATACTCGTCATGACTAACCTGCAGGAGCAGGCATAAGAGAAATACCGTTACCGGCAGAAGGGTGATCACGTTGGAGTGTGATCATGCCTTATTTGTTATGCTTGTTGGAGCATGCAAGGGTTGTGGCCCTGTTGGTATTGCTGTTGAAGGAATACTTTGTTGTGCTAACCGTTGCAGGAAACTTAAACCTCCTGAGTCGACCGTAGATCGAGTCTTGTTCCGGTAACCCCCATACTTGATTCGTGCTGCCACTTGTCCCTGCCGCAGGTGGGGTATGGTTTAGTAAGTTGTTAACCCCTTTCCATGCACACACCGTACAGAGGGCCACGATGAGGGTTTCCAGGGCCATGGACTAAATCCTGTCATCGGATCAGGGGGCATGGGTGTTTCCGGTTGTGACCGACAGGGTGTGCCCCCTTGGAATCCGCGCGTATTAATAGTGATCCCATGCAGGACGTTGGTCTCTCTATCTCAGAGTTTTTCTTGAACGATGCTTTGGGTGATTCCTGGCATCCGGACGGTTAATCTGGTGTGTGCTGGTCAGGTGTGTTTTCAACCCAAAGACCGTAATGGGAATTAGTCAGTGTCACGGTACTGACTAAGTAAATCCTTTACTTGTGGGTAAATAGTACACCCTCTGCAGAGTTTAAACCTATTCGAATAGCCGTGTCCGCGGTTAAGGGCTACAGTCTGGGTTGGTCAAGTGTCGGTCTTAGTGTCGGTCTCCAGAGGAAATAATTTTAATATGCCTGAAATATTTTGCAGGATAATATTTGACACCCTGATGCTACCATGAATATTTTATGTTAAATATTATTATGATTATGCATATTGTTGAGGACTAACTCGTTTCTCTTATTCTTGAGTTTCCTGAGTGTCTCAGGGGCTGGTTAGACTACCCCGGGCACTCAGGTTTATTTTCAAGACCTCTCGTGGCGTCGCCTGAGTTCTCGGATGGTCCTGTCTCGTCCGATTTCTCTTTTAGGCACCTGATTGGCATTTCTCTTCAAGTCCGACCGTGGCGTCACTTGACACCCGACTAGCATTTCTCTTGAAGACCTTTTCATGGCGTCTCTCGAGTTAACAGGCGGTCCCGCCACTGCTCTTGTGGACACCCGATTGGCATTTCTTTTATTTTGCTGAATGTCACTTGGGCTGGCTAGACTACCCATGGCATTCATTTGCTTTATTTCTAATAAGTTTGATCATAACTAACATGCTATGTTCACGTTCATATCATTTTATTGTCATGATTTAAATTTCCGTCAGCATGAGCATATGCTTATAGTTTGGCTCATCATGATCATATATTTTTATCTACTGCATTCGGTATATCTTTTGTTCATGATGTTTGCGAGTACATTCAAATGTACTCACAGGCTTGTCCCTGGCTATTTACTTGGCCAAGTCAGAAGTTCTACGTGGAGTACCACAGCGACGTCCGTGCGGAGCATAGGATAGCAGCCACGTGGGATAGGAATTATCCGGGTCAGCTGTTCCTGTGGGAATGGAGCCCCATCGACGTTGGAGAACCACAAGTCGTTTCCGTCACCCGTCACCAGATATCACTGTTGTATCATTAGACCTTCATGGTCTTGTATCCAATTCTTGTAATTGCTTGGTAATCTGTAACAAGGACGTGTCCACCGGTAACAGTAATCCTGGGCTGGTGGTAACACGAGGGGTTAAATTTCTAGGATATTTTGTGTCCCTAAAATCCCGGCCCCGACAGCCTTGGTATCAGAGCCAGGCTGACCATTGGGTAATCCTATCTTAGCCTGGTCACTATCCCTAGGTTTCCACACCATCCACATCTTTTCTTATCCATAGTTAGCCCATTCCATCCAATAAAGACTACACAGTGGCCAGCGGACATCTTTTGATAATCGGTGCCCAACCTATCCCCTAACCGACAACCACAGTAATGCGTCACATTTTGTGATTTGTATCTGTGACTTTGACCCCGACCACTCTAGAGCAGAGCCGATACCCAGAATCGTAACCCTGCTGATTTATGTTTCCTAGCCCAGGCACTATATAGGAGACCACTCTCGCGTCCATAACTAGCATCCCTCACCTTGTACAGTGCCTCCACCACCATTTCCACCACGTCGCACCTTGGGATTCATCTGATAACCCCAGATGCAACCGCGGGCAGTTTTGTCAAGATATTGTGGGATTTCACCTGCAACACTCTTGGCTCCACTCAACCGCCCCAGTACGAACTGTTCAAATCGAGGATCAACCGCAACGCCTCAAAAGATTGGGCAGTTGCACACATCCCACCAGTAGACCCAAACCAAGGCCCTAAAGGTGTCGTCTTCATCGGGAAATCTATGCCAACTCCAGAAATGGCAATAGAAGTTGCTGCATACGAAGCAATTACCCGTCTCCGGTTCGCAGTGCCTCGTGCCAGCGAAAGGGGGTATTACTACTTCCCGAGCCGTGCAGCACCCGGAGAAGAAGCATCTTTTCCCTGCAGACAATCAGAGAGAGATCTAATGCTAGCCAACCATGTTCAATATGTCATCACGCAGGAGCGTCTGACCCAGCAAGTGATGGACTTCCTCCAGACTCTTGCTGTTCTGAATCCTCAGATCGCCATTGGCGGACCACTGTCGCCAGACCAAGGAGGGAACGTTCTCCGACTCCTCCATCCACTTTCCCCAGGGGAAGAAGAATGTGTCCCAATGCCGGGGATATTTCCTCAGGACCCTATCAATTTTACCTTTGTACCGTACGGACCATGGTTGTGTTCAATAGTCTAGCGTTTAATTGCATAATTTGGTGTCTGTGTTGCATCTTAGGATTTACCCTATGAGTGAATTGATTGGTTGCAGTTGCGTATGAGTAATTTGGTTACCATAGTTTATAATGGATTTTTCACCCTTAGCGAATCTCGGTTTGAGATTTTATTAAGGACCATTGCGAATATATTTTTGCAAACACAGAATTAATTCACGCACCACCACGACATCCGGCTTACAGTCACACTCACTCCACTACCTGCACTAAGTGCAGAACCACACACACACACACTTAGCACCTAATCAACCGCCTCACACACCAGACCACTCTCATCACACTACAAATTTTTCTGAAGAAAAATTTGTGGGATTTCTTTTATTTCTACAGAGCTGCTACAGAACGCACTAACACTCACCCGTAACCACCACCGATGCCTAATCCTCATGGTCACCGCCGCCTCGAAGAGCCACCACTCGAGCTGTGGCATCACGGCGATCGTCAAGGATCATCGCGCATAGGAGCAGCGAGAACCCGAGCAACGCCGCCACCGCTCCGGACATGAGAATCACAAACCACCCCGGAAGCACATCCTCCATTGGAGCCTCGTCCGAGCTCCTGCGATCAGAAAAGGAGGAGGAAGAAGAAGTAAGGCCAGGTGAGATGAAGAAGAGAGTAACACTGCGTTCGTTTTATAGCTCGGGCTCGGTGCATGGTGAACGAGGTCCACCAGCGCCGCTCATCGCCCGATCACCGGTGTTCGGAGGAGAAATCACGAGCAGTGCTGACAAGGTGCTGGCCCGCGAGGTGAGTGCACGCTGCACCGGCAGCTTGCACGCCGCGCACTACCACAGTATGGCCCTAGATACCCTACGCGCTAGACACCGCAGGTGGAGAAAGCACGTGAGAGGGAGAAGGAGAAGAGAGCTGGAGGAAGAAGAAGAGAGCTGGAGGAAGAAGAAGAGAGTGACAGTGGGCCCTAGGTCCACCCGTCAGCCGGAGAGAGCACTATGCACTGGAGTACGGCAAGCAAATTTTGGAATTTACACTTTTTTCCGAATTTGTCGTAATAGTCACAGTAGAACCAGAGCACCAGTGCCCCATTGTAGTTACACCAATTATCAGGAGCCCACGTCAAATGTGCCTAAATGGGTTATTTTAAACAGCTTAGGAAAATCTCCTCGAAAGGTCGGTTTAATTTTGGTGACCACCTAACAAATCTCGAAGACGAGATTTTCTTAAGGGGGGTAGAGTTTGTAACACCCCAAAATTTAATCAAGTTTTTATTAAGTAAAATTTGGCCAGAAATAAAATTTTGAAATTATATTAAGTCCTTTATTATTTTCAGAACCATTTTCTGTTTCTGTTTTCTCAAAATTCTTCCCTCCATATAGAAGATTTTTGTAAAATATTATGGGTTTTGGTAGTTTTCCTAAATCAATTCATTTATAATTTTAAAAATAGTAGGAAATATTTTCATAATAAAATTTTGCCCAAGATAATCATTTTTATAGCATTTTCAATTCTTTAATTGCCTCTATTACACCACAACTATTTTAAATATTCTTTTAAATTTTCACAAAAATTATGAGAGGTCAGGTGATGCCTACATATCACTTTTATACAAAAACATAACTTGGTCTTTTGGAAATTTTGAGTGAAACAACCTCTTTTCAATTCTGACCTGTATTTGAGTTTCTACTACAACCCCTATTTTCCTTGCTTCATTAATCCTGAAATTTTTCCCACTTATAGTCCTTCCAACCAAACCCTTAAGTACAAAATTTTAGCTCCATTGGAATCATTTTAGTTCACCAAATATTCCCCTAAAGTTTCTGTCCAGAAATGAATTTCTCTAAAACTTGCACTAGCAAGTATTTGTTTTTGCCAATCCAACTTCACTATTATCTTTCCCAGCCAATGAGACACCAATCTGCCAAATTTCACAACCAACAAAACTACCTAGATAGCCCTGGCATTCCATCAAACACCCCATGTGCATGACAGAATTTTGCTACTTCTCTGAACTACATTGGGGACTTGATCATATGGCCAAACCAGCATGTCAACCACTCCTCCCATTCCATGAAACATCATCCTGTTAAGTTTTGGCTCGTTTGGGTCCCTGTAGATGCCATGGGCATTTTTTCGAGCACGTGGTGCGCGTGCACTGAGCGCGTCCAGAGCGCGCGTTCTGCAGCCTCGGGCATCGAGCCCTGCCGCTCACTCTGCTGCGTCCACTGCTCGCCCGAATCTTCCCCTGGATCACCATGTCACCCCTGGTCCTCGCCGACACCATCTCTTGTCGCTGGGCGCCGTCCAGCGCCGGAGACCACCGACCAGAGCCGCCGCCGTCGCTGTCAGGTACCACCTAGGACGCGTGGTACGCCCTCGAGCTGCCAACGCCTACCCGTATGGCGGCCTCCCCTGGAAGCATCCGCGCCGCACCCACCGACCATGCTCGGCCCCAACCACCGCCATCAATGGCCGCCCGCAGCCGTCGCCACCGTCGTTTCTCCAGACACGTCACCGCCCCAGAGACCACCAGCACATCCCTGGCATAAATCCGGGTGGCCACCGCCCTCGCTGACCCACGCCACCGACCACAACCACCTCGCCGGCGCAATTAAGGCCGCCACCTTTGTGTCTTCTGCGGGAAGCCACGGAACCAACCCCAGCTTCTGCTATAAAGCTCGCCCGAGCTCGCCCCACTCCCTGTCAACCAACAACACTCCCTCCGTCCTCTACAAGCTTCTCATAGGAGCAAAACGACCGAAGATGATCGCCTTCTTCCTCTCCGGCGACCACGTCCTCCGCCTCTGTCTCGATGGTTCCGACGCCACCAAAGCTTCCCCCGCTCCATTCTCTTCACCAGAAGCTCCCTCTTGAACCCACGACTCCATTCCACCTCTCAATTCCACTCGAGATCGATCATAGGCGGAATTCCCCTTTCGCCCGACGCCGCCGTCCGCCACAGAGCTCGCTGCTAGTGACTCCGTCCACTCCAGAGATCATGGCGACCACCGGAAGGATCGCCACAATGTCCTGAGCACGCCCATGTGCTCAATACCCCAAGGGACGCCGCCATTCACCGGCGAGGATCGCCCGAGCCCGCGCTCTGTTCTGCCACGAGAGGAAAGGCGCCGGCTGACCAGCCAAACCTAACTGGTGGGCCAGCGGGACCCACCGTCAGTGACTGGAGGTCACACCTGCGCCGGCTAAGTGGAGACGGGCTCCCTCAAAGCCGTCTTCACGCAAGGGGAAGCGTATTCCCTAGAACTACGCCATCGACGTCAGCACCTCTTCCGCATAGCCGATCGGCCGGGCCGGCCCAGTACCGCCAGATGACTATATAGCGCTCAGGGCGCTCCTCTACCTTTTCTTTTTTTTCTTTTCTAGTGAACTTGAAATAATTCTACAGTGGCCTTTTCAAACCCAAATTTGATGATTCAAATTCTTGTAGACTTCTAAAATCATGCTCTATTAATCCTGCTAGGGTGAACATTTTTACTAAGCTTTATCTCCACTGGATCTTCTAAATAGTCCATTTCTTTATTCTTTTCAACTTAGTAATACCCTAAGTAAATCATCTGGACTTCAAATGAATTGATTATTTTTCTGTTATTTTTGATTTTTCATCTAGTTTATTTTAGTATTTATTTGAAAAATATTTGAAACAACTTTTAGTACTGTTTTTGAATTATGTGTTAATTGCTATAATCTTTAAAATAGGAAAAATGGAGGGAAGAAACTTTTCAAACTTTTGGAGTGCACCCAATATTTCTGCATGCTCAAGGCAAGCATCTTGAACACTTGGTATCGTGAATGCATGGTAGTTTTTTTGGTAGAATAATTTGATCATGACTATGTTGAATTCAAATTAAATTGGCATATTGCTAGTAGTTCTTGCATGGTTTGAATTCGAGTAAAAATTTGCATGCATGTAGTGTTGGCATGTTTCATCGTACCGTGCATCGTATACTCATCATGACTAACCTGCAGGAGAAGGCATAAGAGAAATACCGTTACCGGCAGAAGGGTAATCACGTTGGAGCGTGATCATGCCTTATTTGTTATGCTTGTTGGAGCATGCAAGGGTTGTGGCCCTGTTGGTATTGCTGTTGAAGGAATACTTTGTTATGCTAACCGTTTCAGGAAACTTAAACCTCCTAAGTCGACCGTAGATCGAGTCTTGTTCCGATAACCCCCATACTTGATTCGTGCTGCCACTTGTCCCTGCCGCAGGTGGGGTATGGTTTAGTAAGTTGTTAACCCCTTTCCATTCACACACCGTACAGAGGGCCACGATGAGGGTTTCCAGGGCCATGGACTAAATCCTGTCATCGGGTCAGGGGGCATGGGTGTTTCCGGTTGTGACCGAGAGGGGGTTCCCCCTTGGAATCCGCGCGTATTAATAGTGATCCCATGCCGGACGTTGGTCTCTCCGTCTCAGAGTTTTTCTTGAACGATGCTTTGGGTGATTCCTGGCATCCGGACGGTTAATCTGGTGTGTGCTGGTCAGGTGTGTTTTCAACCCAAAGACCGTAATGGGAATTAGTCAGTGTCACGGTACTGACTAAGGAAATCCTTTACTTGTGGGTAAAGAGTACACCCTCTGCAGAGTTTAAACCAATTCGAATAGCCGTGTCCGCGGTTAAGGGGCTACAGTCTGGGTTGGTCAAGTGTCGGTCTTAGTGTCGGTCTCCAGAGGAAATAGTTTTAATATGCCTGAAATATTTTGCAGGATAATATTTGACACCCTGATGCTACCATGAATATTTTATGTTAAATATTATTATGATTATGCATATTGTTGAGGACTAACCCGTTTCTCTTATTTTTGAGTTTCGTGAGTGTCTCAGGGGCTGGCTAGACTACCCCGGGCACTCAGCTTTATTTTAAAGACCTCTTGTCGCGTCGCCTGAGTTCTCAGATGGTCCTGTCTCGTCCGATTTCTCTTTTAGACACCCGATTGGCATTTCTCTTCAAGTCCGACCGTGGCGTCACTTGACACCCGACTGGCATTTCTCTTCAAGACCTTTTCGTGGCGTCTCCCGAGTTAACAGGCGGTCCCGCCACTGCTCTTGTGGACACCCGATTGGCATTTCTTTTATTTTGCTGAATGTCACTTGGAGCCCCATCGACGTTGGAGAACCACAAGTCGTTTCCGTCACCCGTCACCAGATATCACTGTTGTATCATTAGACCTTTATGGTCTTGTATCCAATTCTTGTAATTGCTTGGTAATCTGTAACAAGGACGTGTCCATCGGTAACAGTAATCCTAGGCTTGTGGTAACACGAGGGTTAAATTTCTGGGGGTTTGGGGCGTTTGGACGAGGGCGTCAAGCCGCGTCGAGCTGTGATGGTGGCCAGGCCGGGAGCTTCCGGAGACGGCGTCGGCGACAAGCGATGGCCGTGGCGACATTCGGGCGACGGTGAGGAACAGCCTAGGGAGTGCTAGGGGGCACGGGCGCGTGTGCTTCGTGCTCCTGGGAGCACCAGGAGCACGACAGTGAGCTCGGCAAGGCCAACGACGACTGTGGATGCATCGGAGGAGCTCGACGGCGGCGGCGTTACAGAGCTCGGCGGGGACGGAGCTACAAGGCATGGGAAGACAGAGGAGAGGGGGGAAGGAGGAGTGGGAGGTCACCGAGGTTGCAGTGAACACCCGGTGAAGCCGGAGATTATCGGGGCGTCTCGAATCGACAGCGAGCTCTGGCGCGTCTGAAGGTGGAAGAAGACGGCATCAGCGACGAGGTGGGGGCTCCGAGCTCCAAATCTTCGGCGTGGACGACATAGAGGAGGAAGACGGAATCCGCGGACTTGTCGGAGAGGGAGAAGACTGGCCGGCGATGGCGGTGAAATCTGGCAGCCTCGCGGCGGCGCTGTTCTGTTTCCTTCTCCCGGGCGGTGGCTGGCACGGGGACACTATATACCCGCTACCTTTAGTCCCGGCTCCAGCCACGAACCGGGACTAAAGGCCAACCTTTTCGGCGGCCAAAATTCCGCGCGGGAGCTGAAACCATTAGTCTCGGCTGGTGGTTGCAACCGGGACTAAAGGTGTCTTTCAATTAATTTTCATTTTGAAGAAATTATTTGACAGATTCAATTTCATAGATTGAAATTAATTCTTGTAAAATGCATAACAATTTGAAAACTAAACCAAATGAGTTGATTCTAATTTCTGTGGATTCATCTTGAAGATTTCTATCAACTACTATCATTTTGATAGGAAGTTGCATAATTAATTTTGCACTTATTAATTAAATACAGTAATTGAAGACAATATTTTAAACTTTAAAAATGCATATCTTTAGTTCTGTTAAGACAAATGGAGCAAATATGGTGTCAAATTGTTTGTCTTAACATAACCTCACATTCATATTTTGTTTGGACATAATTGCATTGATTAACTCCTCTGTATAATTAAAATACTAAAAGGGCAGGAATAATTGAAAATTCCTTACTTAATAAATAATTATTCAAAAATCATGTTTCAAATGCCAAAATGCCCTAGCTTTTTGGTTGGATTCCGACGCTCCGGTGTCCACCTAGGAACACACAAAACACATACATACCCTAACTCTTACAAAGATTCCCTCTGTTTTGTCCGAAGTGGGACTTTCCAGCTATAAGTCTGGAAACTCGCTAGAGAGAAAGTGATGACGGTGAAGCAGATCACATCCCAGAGTGGGATATTGGGGTATAATTTTTTTTCTTCGCGTATGTCCCTTGCTTATGATTGCACCGTAACCATGGAGAATCTTCGTCATTTAACAGGATGCTTGGGCCAGTCTTCATTGTGAAGGGAGGAATTTCATCAAACTTATTATAATCTTCTGACATGTCTGTCTTGTCCTCCACTCCCACGATGTTTCTTTTCCCTGAAAGAACTCATGTGGCTCTTTGGCTCATCGTATGATGTATTCGCTTCCTTATCTTTTCTTTTTCTTGGTTTGGTAGATATGTCCTTCACATAGAAAACCTGAGCCACATCATTGGCTAGGACGAATGGTCTGTCTGTGTACCCAAGATTGTTGAGATCCACTGTTGTCATTCCATACTGCGGATCTACCTTTACCCCACCTCCTGTCAGATTGACCCATTTGCACTAAAACAAAGGGACCTTAAAAGAAGGTCCATAGTCAAGTTCCCATATCTCTATGTAACCATAATATGTGTCCTTTTTCCTATTGTTGTTTGTTGCATCAAAGCGGACACCACTGTTTTGGTTGGTGCTCTTTTTATCTTGGGCGATCATGTAAAATTTATTCCCATTTATCTCATACCCTTTGAAAGTCAATATAGTCGAAGATGGTGAGTTGGCCAACAAGTACAGCTCATCTCCAACAGTGGTGTTATTCATGAGATGTGTTTGCAACCAACCGCCAAAAGTCGCCATGTGTGTACATTTAATCCAGGAGTCAGACTGCTCCGGGTTCTTGGAGCGTACAATATCCATGTGTTCCTCGATGCAGGGAGCCACCAAGGTGGAATTTTGTAGAACTGTGTAGTGTACTTGAGTGAAAGAATGCCCGTCCATACTTATTACTGCTTTCTTACCTAGCATGCCTTTTCCACTCAGTCTCCCCTCACGTCGCGATTGAGGAACACCAATCGGCTTAAGGTCAGAAATAAAGTCAACACAAAACTCAATAACCTCCTCTATTCCATAGCCCTTGGAGATGCTTCCTTCTGGACTAGCACGGTTATGAACATATTTCTTTAAGACTCCCATGAACCTCTCAAAGGGGAACAAATTGTGTAGAAATACAGGACCCAGAATGGTAATCTCTTCGACTAGGTGAACTAGGACGTGCGTCATAATATTGAAGAAGGATGGTGGGAACACCAACTCAAAACTGACAAGACATTGGACCAAATCATTTTGTAACCTTGGAAGGATTTCTGGATTGATTACCTTCTGAGAAAGTGCATTGAGGAATGCACATAGCCTCACAATGGCTAATCAAACATTTTCTGGTAGAAGCCCCCTCAATGCAACCGGAAGTAATTGCGTCATAATCACATGGCAGTCATGAGACTTTAGATTTTCAAAAAATTTCTCTGCCATATTTATTATTCCCTTTATATTCAACGAGAAGCCAGACGGGGCCTTCATACTGCTCAGGCATTCAAAAAAGATTTCCTTCTCTTCTTTGGTAAGAGCGTAGCAGGCAGGACCTTGATACTGCTTTGGATGCATGCTATCTTTTTCGTTCATATGTTGTTGGTCCTCCCGTGCCTCTGGTGTATCTTTTGCCTTCCCATACACGACCAAGAAGCCTAGCAGGTTCACGCAAAGATTCTTTGTCACGTGCATCACGTCGATTGCAGAGCGGACCTCTAGACTTTCCAATAGGGTAGCTCCCAAAATATAGATTTCTTCTTCCACATGGGCGTGTGTTCGTTAGCGTCATTCAGAACAAGTTATCCGCCAGGACCCTTTCTAAAGATTACTTTTAAATCCTTGACCATATCAAATATATCATCACCAGTACGGTGGCCAGGCTTCTTTCGGTGATCTACCTCAATTTTGAAATGCTTGCCTTTCTTTCTTAAGAGATGCCTGATCGGAAGAAATCGACGATGTCCCGGGTACACATTCTTCTTACATTTATCCAAATATATACTTTCAGTCTCATCTAAACAGTGCATGCATGCATTGTATCCCTTGTTTGTCTGTCCTGAAAGGTTACTAAGAGCAGGCCAATCATTGATGGTTACAAACAGCAACGCTCGTAGGTCAAATTCCTCCTGTTTGTGCTCATCCCACAAACGTACACCTTTTTTTATCCCACAACTGTAAAAGTTCTTCAACTAATGGCCTTAGGTACACATCAATGTCGTTGCCGAGTTGCTTAGGGCCTTGGATGAGCATTGGCATCATAATGATCTTCTGCTTCATGCACAACCAAGGAGGAAGGTTGTAGATACATAGAGTCACATGCCACGTGCTATGACTGCAGCTCTGCTCCCCAAAAGGATTCATGCAATCTGTACTTATACCAAATGATAAGTTCCTTGCGTCATCTGCAAAGTCCACGAACTTTCTCTCGATTTTTCTCCACATCAGCGGGTTGTCTCAACATCACGTCTTTCTTACGGTCTTCTTTGTGCCATCGCAACAACTTGGCATGCTCTTTGTTTTGGAACAAACATTTCAACCGTGGTATTATAGGAGCATACCACATCACCTTGGCGGGAACCCTCTTCCCGGAGCGCTCGCCTTCAACATCACCAGGGTCATCGCGGCTGATCTTATAGCACAATGCACCGCATACTGGCCATGCATTTAAATTCTCGTACTCCTCGCTGTAGTAGAGGATGTAGTCATTAGGGCATGCATGTATCTTCTACACCTCTAATACTAGAGGGAAGACAACCTTCTTTGCTTCGTACGTACTGTCGGGCAATTCGTTATCCTTTGGAAGCATCTTCTTTATCATTTTCAGCACCTTTTCAAATCCCTTGTTAGATACACCATTCTCTGCCTTCAATTGCAGCAATTCCAGTGTGGTACCTGACTTTTTCTTGTCATCTTCGCAATTTGGGTACAACAATTTTTTGTGATCCTCTAACATGCGCTCCAACTTCAACCTCTCCTTTTCACTTTCGCAGTTTCTCTTTGCATCAACAATGGCCCGGCCAAGATCATCAGCGGGCTCATCTGATGCCTCTTCTTCAGCTTCCTCCATTGTGGTACCATCGTATTCAGGGAACCTAGGATAGTTGTCATCATCCTCTTCTTCTTCATTGTCTTCCATTATAACCCCTCTTTCTCCATGTTTGGTCCAACAGTTATAGCCAGACATGAAACCGGAGTGAAGCAGGTGGCTGTGAAGGATGTTTGAGGTAGAGTTATCCTTATTATTCTTACAAACACCACATGGAAAACACATAAAACCATTCCGCTTGTTTGCCTCAGCCACATGCATAAAATTATGCAGTCCATTAATGAACTCGGGAGAGCGTCGGTCATCGTACATCCATTGCCGGCTCATCTTCACTACACAACATCGAAGTGACCAAATTAATACAAGTTCATCATATTAAAACCAAAGTAGAGTAGTGACCAAATGTTATTACTGCAAATACATATACATAAAGTTCATACATACTTCTCATAAAACAACATACAACTATCTAAAGCATTTAAATGCAACAACAAGTGCGATCAAAATCACAACTAAGGTAATAATTGATCCAACATCATAATGATACCAAGCCTCTTTATTAATGGCATATTTTCTAATCTTTCTAATCTTCAAGCGCATTGCATCTATCTTGATCTTGTGATCATCGACGACATCGGCAACATACAACTCTAATTTCATCTTCTCTTCTTCAGTTCTTTTCAATTTTTCTTTCAAATAATTGTTTTCTTTTTCAACTAAATTTAACTTCTCGACAAGAGGGTCGGTTGCAATTTCCGGTTCACATACCTCCTAGATAAAAATATCTATGTCAACTTGATGGGCATAATTGTCATAAACACGAAATGAAACAAATAGTTATAAAAGATAATATACCACATCCGAATCATAAATCGGACGAGGGCCGACGGGACGGATATCAAAACCATGGCACTATATATAACAAAAAATCATACAAGTAACTATCTAAATCATACAAATAAGATTTTTTTTACAAAAAGAATAAGAACAAGAGGCTCACCAAGGCGTGGTGCCGGTGATGGGACGGTGCGGGCAATCGGCGACGGTGAGGACGGGGACGGGAAGGCACTAAGTAAACCACACCTACACATATGCAAACTAAGAAGTTAATTTGAGCTCAAATTGCATATAAATCAAATAAACTACCACATAATTACTCCCAAACTAAAACCCACAAATCACTATACTTATAGAGCATGAAACAAGCTAAACTAGCAATGAGAGATGAAAGGATGAAGTTGCTAACCTTTTAGAACCCTTGGATAGATGGGGTGCCTCCAATCTTAACAAATCTTGGCAAAAATGGAGGATGAACTCAAGATTGGGGAAGGAAACAGAGAGGACAGAAAGCTTGGACTCTGGCTGGACGAAGCAGCTTTATATAGGGAAGACTTTAGTCCCGGTTGGTGATACCAACCGGGACTAAAGGTCTATGTTTAGTCCTGGCGGGTGATACCAACCTGGACTAAAGGGGCTTGCAGGGGCCCCATCTTGCCGCAACCCCTTTAGTCCCAGTTGGTATCACCAACCGGGACTAGAGGTCCCATTTGAACCGGGACTAATACTCACATTAGTCCCGTGCCCAAACCCGGCTGGGATTAGTGCTCCGGATGAAAGGTCAGTTTTCTACTACTAACTTCACCTATTTTTTATTACTGATAAAGATTATGAATTCTTTGTCGACCCAGAGTTAATTACTTTGGTTGAATCTGATCCTTTCCATGGCTATGAAACTGAAACTGTTGTGGCACATCTCACTAAATTAAATGATATAGCCACCCTATTTGCTCATGAGGAAAAAATTCGCTACTACTGTATCCTTAAATTATTTCCTTTCTCATTAAAGGGTGATGCTAAGATATGGTACAAGGATATGATTTATTACTTCTCTGAAAAATATTTTCCTGCTCATAAGAAACAAGCTGCCTTACAAGAAATATTTAACTTTGTGCAAATTGAAGAAGAGAGTCTCCCACAAGCTTGGGGGAGGCTTCTCCAATTACTTAATGCTTTGCCTGATCATCCTCTCAAGAAAAATGAAATACTTGATATCTTCTATAATGGACTAACCGATGCTTCTAGGGACCACCTAGATAGTTGTGCTAGTTGTGTTTTCAGGGAACAAACTGTTGAACAAGCTGAGGAACTATTAAATAATATATTGAAGAATTAGGATGATTGGACACTTCCTGAACCACCGCCTAAACCCACTCTAAAGAAGAGGGGTATCTTATTTCTCAGTCCTGAAGATACGCAAGAGGCAAAGAAATGTATGAAGAAAAAAGGTATTAAAGCTAAAGATGTTAAGAAATTACCACCTATTGAAGAAATACATGGTCTAGACACACCACCACAGGTGGTGGAGGTAAATTCTCTTTGAAATTTGATGAAGGTGACATCCCGCATAATAAACCTCCTAGTCAATGCTTGTATGAATTTGATAATTATATCATGGAGCAAGATCACTTCAATGCCTATGTTATGAAACAGTTAAAACAAAATTCTGATATGATTGCTCGCTTGAGTGACTTGTTATTTAGAATCATTAATGATGTTAGAGGAGTAGGAAAACATGCTTCTATGGTTCAAACTCAGTTAGAACAAGTTGCCAAATCTCAAACTGAGTTGCTCAATGAAATGAATAATAATATGAATGATCATGCTGTTGGAGTAATGACTAGAGGGGGTAAAATGACTCAGGAATCACTTTATCCCGAGGCACACCCTAAAAGAATTGAACAAGACTCACAAAGAATTAATGTTGATGCACCTAGTCCATCTAAAAAGAAAAAGAAAAAGAAAAATGATAGGACTTTGCATACTTCTAGTGAACCAGAACTAGAAAAACCTTCTAAAGATAATAATGATGTCTCTATTTCTAATGTTGAAACTCAATCTGGTAATGAACATTCACCTAGTGATAACGAAAATGATAATGATGATGTTCATGTAGACACTCAGTTAGATAATGATGTTGAAATAGAACCTGCTGTTGATCTTGATAACCCACAAGCTAAAAATAAATGTTATGATAAAAGAGAATTTGTTGCTAAAAACATGGCAAAGAAAGAGAACCATGGGTTAAAAAACCCATGCCATTTCCACCTAAACCATCTAAGAAAAAAGATGAGGAATAATTTGAACACTTTGTTGAAATGCTTAGGGCAGTCTTTTTGCCTACTCGTTTGACTGATATTTTGAAGATGGCCCCTTATGCTAAATATATGAAAGATATTGTCACTAATAAAAGGAAAATACCTGAAGCTGTAATCTCCACTATGCTTGCTAATTATTCTTTCAAGGATGGAGTACCTAAAACATTAGGAGACCCAGGAAATACCAACTATACCATGCTCCATTAAAAGAAGTTATGTTAAAACTGCTTTATGTGATTTGGGAGCCGGTGTTAGTGTTATGCCTTTCTCTTTATACAAAATATTTGATTTGAATAAACTCACACCTACTGAAATATCATTGCAAATGGCTAACAAATCAACTGCCATACCTATCGGTGTTTGTGAGGATGTGCCCGTTGTGGTTGCAAATATTACTATCTTAACAGACTTTGTTATACTTGATATGCCCGAGGACGACAACATGACGATTATCCTTGGTAGACCCTTTTTGAATACTGCAGGGGCTGTTATTGATTGCAATAAAAGCAAAGTCACTTTTCATATCAATGGTAATGAGCATACGGTGCACTTTCCGAAGAAACAATTTCAAGTGAATGGTATTAATGTTATTGAAAAGTCTCTGACAATTACTGTTGGAAGTTTTCAACTCCCTCTACCAACTACCAAAAATAAATATGAAATACTTATTGTTGAGGATATGCATATTCCCGTTGAGGTAACTTAGTGTTTTACGAAAGTTCTTCGGGTTCATGCTAATCGGAAGTGGTTATTAATAAGACTTGATTAACCTTATTAATGGATTATTTTCGAGAGGCATGTGGTCGATGAATTTAGTAAGCACAACCTTCTATCCCTACTCTTTGTTTTCTGTTATTCTTAGTTAAATACAATAAAATGCCATGTTTATCCTGTTTTCTTAATTATTCGTCCAATAAAAAGTGCCCAAAAACAAAAGTGCTCGGAATGACCTGAAATTTTGACACGATTTTTTCTGAACATTTAAGAATTTCTGATACAAAAAACATCACAGGGGATGTCCCAGGTGCCCACTAGGCACCAGGGAGCGCCACACCCATCAGGCGCGCCCTGGTGGGTAGTGGGCCCCACGAGCACTCCCTCACTTATCCCTTTAGCCCACTTCGTCACCTACCTCCAGAAAAAAATCACTCCAACTCTCTCTCTCTCTCTCCCTCTCTCTCTCTCTCTCTCTCTCTCTCTCTCTCTCTCTCTCTCTCTCTCGTGTTCTTGCTCTCAAACACACGAATTTCGATCTCTTTGCTCGGAACTCCATTTCTGAAACTGTTTTGGAGGATTGCTACTTGGTATGTGACCCCTCCATTTCTCCAATTAGTTTTTGCTCTAGTGGTTTATATTTTGAGTAATTAGCTACTCTTGGTGCTACTAAAAATGAGCTTGCGTGTTGAGTTCTTTGAGTCTCAAGTAGTTGGAATGCTTGACATAGCCTCTAGACATCCATATGAGTAGTTGCTATCAATCTTGTGAAGTTTTATTGACATCATTTTGTGGCCCAAAAATTTCAGAAATTTGTTCATAGAAAAAGATGAGTATCTTCCGGAAGTATTCCTCCAAAAGAAGTGCTAAGGGAGTCATTGGGGAAGCGTCGGCAGCGACCTCAACACTGTGCGAACGATGGAGGTGCGGCCGTGCGAATGGCCACAAAACGTCTTCATGGACGAGGCCGGGTTCCATCAAGAGTTTGCCCAATTAGTTGCAAATGCCGGGCTGACCAACTTCCGCGCAGATGAGTGTGACCAACACCACATCCTTACAAATTCCTTTGTGCAAAACTTTCATTTCCTGAGTAGGCTTGAACCCCCTGAGGTGCAGTTTAACTTATATTTTGAAACCCGTCAGATACCACTTACTGAGTTTTGTGAGATTTGTTTAATTCCTTCTGACGGAGAATTATGAGAGCCAAGGCCAGCGGAGTTTGAGGGTTTCCTTCGCACCCTAACTATGGGAGAGTAAAGGGGCGTGTCGAAAGCTACCGCCACTAGTTTGCAGTTTCCTTCTGTACACTATTTTTCTCTTTTCATAACAAAATGTTTGACTGCTAGAGAGAAGGGCAGTATACTCAGTGCACCTAACCTTGCCATTTTACGCCGTGCACTTCATAATGACCACACTTATAACCTAGGGGCTATCATTGCACGCCGACTGCACACTAATAGAACTAAGGGTAAAATTCATGGTGTTATTTATGCCACTCGCTTAGCGAGTCACTTTAATGTTCAGATACGCCAACATGATTATTTGTTGCCTAGAGTTTATCTAGACCACCAGGCGAAGGAGGACCACCACTTTCTTGATACCCCTGAGCCACTAATCCCTATTCGCTATATCTTAATCTTCAGTGAGAGGACCCGTGACATTATTCTGTTACCTGCACCTACGTTGTTTGATTCTCATGTCAGGAACGGATACACAGTCCTACCAACGGACCTTGTCGCTTACCGGAACGCCCAGGCAGCGGCAGAGGAGGAGCCCCAGGAGTGGGACGCTCAGCTGCCGCCGCCACATCACTTTTACATGGGACCGGATGGCTACTACGGATGGTGATTAACAAGCTAGGGCAAAAACCTAAGCTTGGGGGAGTATGTATTTCCACCGACATTACATTCATGTTCATACACTTCATTTCAGTTGTCGTTGTTCACACTTTTTCGTTGTATTATCCTTGTTAGTTTTATTTTTCTTGCCTTCTTCTTGTGTGTTTGAAAAACTTTGAGAAAATCCAAAAATATTTCTCGCTTCTTTTCGGTTTTCCTTTCTAGCTTATTTAGTTGTAGTATTAAAAGAAAAACCCAAAAAGATTTCTCATTTCTTCTTTTACTTGTTGGGAGCTTTTCCGTGTAAATAGTTTTTCTAGTTTTGTGTTTTCCTTTGTTGATTTGTTACCTTTTCAGAAAAAACAAAAACTCCAAAAACATTTCAGTGTGTTTCTCTGAAATTCTTTTCTTTTTGTTTAGTCGTACCAAGGGGAAGACTACGATGAAAATGTTGATTGACTCTCATATGTATTACTGTTGATCTAATGATGAGCCCATATTATTATATCTTCTCCTCTGAATAAAATATTTGCAGATTCCAGCTTAGTCCACGGCATTCTTGCACTATTATTATTTTCATATCATTCGGTCGTGCAAGTGAAAGGCAATAATGACGATATATGATGAAGTGACTGTGGCAGGAAAAGCGGGTATGAACTCAATTTGTTTTTGTTTTTGTAAATATGTTTAACTCAGTATCCATGATTCAGCATCTTATGATTAAATATGTTTGTGATGAAAATTAGAGATTATAGTTGTTCATGCCATGCTTAAGTAGTTATGAGTGGATAATGATTTATTTTAGATGTCAACATGCATTAAAATGGTTGTGATGTAGTATGATGATATGGTATCCTCCTCTGAATGTTTCAAGTGGTTTGACTTGGCACA
This sequence comes from Thinopyrum elongatum, assembly GCA_011799875.1. Classification (NCBI taxonomy): domain Eukaryota; kingdom Viridiplantae; phylum Streptophyta; class Magnoliopsida; order Poales; family Poaceae; genus Thinopyrum; species Thinopyrum elongatum. The sequence goes on from CM022302.1 coordinate 514,242,094, forward strand.
TGTTCACGCATGTAGTTGAATCAAAATCAACATAGCCTTCACGATATTTATGTTCATAGTGTTTATATCCTACTCATGCTAGTACTCAATGTTAATTATTCAAAATGCATGATCATGACCGTTTTCGCTTTTTAGTTGGTCGCTTCTCAACCTAATTACTAGCCTTCATCGATACTAAGCGGGAATACTGCTTGTGCATCAAAATCCTTAAACCAAAAGTTATTCCAGATGAGTCCACTTTCTATAGTCTATAGCTAATATTAAAAGAAGGAAACTTTCATAGTTTTTCATACGTCACTTCTTAACATCCGTTGATTTCGTGTTAACCTTAAAAATTGACGGTTGAAATTTATAAGTAGATCTACATAAAGATTGACGGCATAGAGAGATTAAAAGCTTTCCGTGTCGCGCACGATTTGCGAGCGATTTCTTTCCTTTTTCCTCCCCGCATGCAATGCATATAGTCCTCTTATCTGCAATTTGCTCCTCGATTATCTCCCGTGCATGCATCCAATTTTTTCCATCTCACGAGGAGACCACCATCTTCCTGTCAGACGCGATGGATCAACTGGACGCGCCGAGCAGCTCCAGGTTGCTGATCCTTCAGCCATAAGGATGCGGATGGTGGGGATCGAGAGCTACATCATGCGCTGTGGGCGGCATTCGATGACGACTACCAGGACATCGCGGAGCCTAAGGTACACATCAGGTGGTGGAGGACCGCCGGCAGCCTCACGCCATTGCTGCTGCTTCGGGAGGAGCAAGAGAAGAGGGAGGACGAGAGCCAGGAGCCTCCACGAGGATGCCCATGTAAGTAGTTGACAGTCCTTGAGGTTGCCGAGCGAGTTCGGCAGGGCGCTGGTCAGAGCGTTGTCGGAGAGGTCCAGTCTCTGCAGCTCAGCCAGGCCGCCGAGCAACGCGGGCACGTCGCCGGAGAGCCGGTTGGCGGACGCGAAGAAGCGAGGCGTGCCATGGAATCCGGGAGCTCGCCGTTGAACGTGTTGTCGCTGAGGTTGACGGCGTTGAGGTGCGGCAGAGGCCGATGTCCTCGGAGACGGCGCCTATGAAGCGGTTGCCGCTGAGGTCGAGGGTCTTGAGGTTGTGCAACCCGCCCATGCCGGCTGCCACATGGCCGGAGAGGCGGTTGCCGGACAGGCCCGAGGATGAGGACAATGCGAGTCCGTCGAGCGCGAGGCAGAGCACACAGGAGGTGGCCGGGTCGGACTCGACATGAGGCGGATTCGGCCCACACAACCAGCGCGTAAGATGGGTCCGCCAACGCCGCCCGGAACACCACCAGTCCAAACACCTCCTCGTTCACCGGCATCGGCATGTCGTCCTTGACTACCGCCGGCGCCCCGACGAGGAAGAACAGCAGTCAGCAGGAGGAGGAGCACACATGTAGGAGCCGCCATTTTTTGATGGATGGAGGTAATGGTGGAGGGTATGGAACGGAGGTTGTGATCGATGGGCAGATTGGTTGGCTAGTTAGATGGTGAGCGGTGCAGTGGGCGAGCTGGGCATTTTGGTTTGAGCATGGTAGAAGGAGGCTCATGGGAACTGAGTAGCAACAGCTCACCGGCGGCGTACGGGCCGAGATGACGCTCTGAATTGGTAAGTGTGGGCAGGTTTTGGCTTCAATCGTTGTTGTCCCTTCGATATGGAATGGACGGAAGATGTGGGGCGCATGTTACAGCGTGACTCTCCAGAGGCAAGTCACTTGATATTTGTCCTCCATGAATAGGAATTCAATATGCGCATGTCTGTCAAATTTTGTTTCATCGTTGTGTCGTGTGTAACTGTGCATACGTTAGTTTAGACAGTATAAATAGTGAGCGACTAAAATAGCTAGAACTCCACTATGACCAGCTGGATGTGTCCAAAGTAATAAACAACCAGAAGAACTATCTGTGTGTGACAACAATGAACTAAGTAGTGTGATAAGCACACTTCGAAAGTTACTTCAAGCTAGCTGTAGCACACAGATTACTCAACGCAAATCTCAAGATAGTTTTTGACGTCCATTGATATGCCCATGAATATTGAGTGCCATACGCAGACCAATTGATGAGACAAACGAACTGATGAGGTATTCCTTCCGGGTATTTTTAGTCTGCATATAAATTTTATCCAAAATCAAAATATCTCTACTTTAGCCAAACATATAGAAAAAAGTATCAACATTCACAATGTCAAATAAATATTGTTAGATTTTATATGAAATGTAGTTTCATTGTATATATATTTGGTACTGTAGATATTAATATTTTTTAATATAAATTTGATCAAACTTTGCAATGTTTGACTTGACAAAAATCTAATACACAGATTCAAAAGGACCGGAGGGAGTATAAACCATGTCAAAAGTCAATGCTTTCTAAATTTGACCAAACATATGTAAAAAACGAAGATAAACAATAACAATAGAGTAAAATGCATTGATGGTCATTGTATTTGTGTCAAAAGTTCACTTTGATCACTATATTTAAGAATATATACGGTCACTATATACGCATTCTGGTGATTATATGCTCACCGTGTAGCTCCGTCTTTTATCTAAGTTGACCGGTCAAACTTTATACGTGAAGAATAACTGTTGGTTCCTCCCCTTCCACCATAGACGTCTCCTCCCACCGGTTTTGCTATTGGTTTTATCCGATTTTCTTCCAAAACCTTTCCACGGTTTTCACTTCACAAAGCGTTTTCCTCTTTTCCTTCATTCTGGCCCTTGATAAATCAAAATCACAGAGATTCGTTTGACTCCACATAAAGGAATCAAGTCAGATGGCTCAAAAAATATCAAATCATAAATTTTCATTTCCCAAAAAACAATCATCAACATAACTAAATCAAAAAAAATTCTATCCTTTCACATAGTTGTATGTGATTTAGGGCTGTCTAAATTTCGTATCACTTGGAGTTGTCTGATGTCTTCAAATATTTTGATCTCACAAGGTAATAATTTTCACAGCGTTACACTTAGCATACTTAGAACTAGAGTCAAAAGTTAAAGCATGCATGAGTTTAGGAACTAAGCTCAAAATCATGTTCTTGGTTTCTTTAATTTCTAAGATGTGAGCGGTTTTTTTGGTAATTGTTTGGGAAATATTTGAGTATGCTTGATTTTCGTCTTTCTTACGCCTTTGGTAATCACACTAATATATATTTTGTCGTAATGCATAGACATTCAACTATGGTATCAAGTAATTCTCCACTGATTCCTAGATTAAATTGCTAAATGTTTCCCGTAGCAACGCACGGGCATTGTCCTAGTACCTACCTATATGCGGTATTACCATGTCGTTCCAAGTAAATTTGAATGTGCCACCTCTAAATATTCAAATGAACATCTGTTTTGTGTGCCTGTGCCGCTCACGGAGCGACAGGGGGTGGTCAGTATCTTCTATGCTAAGCGGATTATTCTTATGAGGAGTGTTTATTCACACATCCTTGCACGAGAGGGGCTGGTAATCGGAATGCCCAGTCCATGATAAAGAATTGCAAATAATAAAACAAAACTCCCCTGGACTGTTGTTGGTATGGAGGGCACTCGAGGATTCGGCTAGCCATGGCTTGTGTTTACTAGTGGAGGGGGAGTAAACATTACTTTTACCTCTGGGAACCGCCGCTAATTTATTAAGCATGGAAGATATTGAAAACTCTTGGTCGTAACGTTGACAGGAAGGTGCACCTCTCAAAATTATATTTATCTCTGATTTAAGCTTTGTGCTCTGGCACCTCTTTAAATCCATGCTTCCCTCTGCGAAGGGCCTATCTATTTACTTTCATGCTATGTTACTTTTATGTTGAGTCATCATCTTCTCAAACAAGCACCAGTCCTGAGAGCACAATTGTCATCATCATGCATTGTATATAGTTAATGTTGCGTGCATCATGACTGGATCTCTGCTACCATGAATTACAATGTCTAGTCGCTGCTTGAACTTTGGAGGTGCTCTGCATTTATGTTTTGCGGTCTCAGGAAGGGCTAGCGAGATACCATTATTATCATATTATATCATGATTGTTTTGGCAAAGTGTTGGTATTTGAAATATTTTATTATTGCTCGCTAGTTTATTATGCCATTGATATGAGTGAATATAATTTCTAAGAGTTATCATTTACATGGTTAGTTATGATCTTTGCTGAAAACCTGGGTGCTATTTAAGCATATATATGGACACAAGAACAAAAGAGTTCGTGGAAGTTTTTCTTTATCACTTTCAGTTTGTCAACTGAATTGCTTGAAGACAAGCAATGGGTTAAGCTTGGGGGAGTTGATACGTCTTCATTGTATCTACTTTTCCTAACGCTTTTGTTCTTGTTTTGGACTCTAATATGCATGATTTGAATGAAACTAACCCGGACTGACGCTGTTTTTAGCAGAACTATCATGGTGTTGTTTTTGTGTAGAAATAAAAGTTTTCGGAAATGGACGAAACTTTTTGGAGAATTATTTAAGAATATATAAAAAATACTGGAACCAAGACCCACTGGAGGGGGCCCAAGCTGCCCACTAGGCACCAGGGTGCGCCACCCCCCTCTGGCGTGCCCTGGTGGGTAGTGGGGCCCGCGAGGCTCCTCCAACCCTATTCTGGATAATATAAATTCATATTCCCCGAGAAAAAATAGGAGAGAAAGTTTCATCGTGTTTCACAATACGGAGTCGCCGCCACCTCCTGTTCTTCATCGGGAGGGCAGATCTGGAGTCCGTTTGTCATGGTGATCTCACGACAGATGCCATAGGATGGCTAAAGGTGGGGATAGACACAAGGGCACTAGTGGGTTCCAGAGGCAAGGTTGCCACGCTCAAGTGTGTGACACGAGACGTACCCAGGTTCAGGGCTCTCCTGAGAGATAACACCCCCACTCCTGCTGAGTATGGTCGATATGAAGTGGTTACAGGTTTGCTCCTGGAGCTGTTCGTGGGGGGAAGGAAGACAGGCCAGTTCATGCTCTGTCTTTCCGATGCAGGTGGATGTGTTCTGAGAGAGCCCAGCCCTTTGCATGGAGGGGCACCGGGGGGTCTTATAGGCTGGCCCCCCGGGGTTATAATGGTAATGCTACATGGGCGCGGGGCCATGGTGTCAGCGTCTGGGAGCCGGCAGTGGGGGCCGCCGGGCCTGCTGGGTCCGCCGGGTGCGGGTCTCACCGGGTCCGCTGGATGCGGGCCGTACCGGGGCCGCCGGGCACGGGTACGGCAGGCTGCTGGATATTGTGGCACGCCCCGCCAGGCGTCACGGGACAGCGGTGCCACCTTGCTATAGGGTTGCGCCTCCAAGACACCGCCCGGCCCGGGCGGGGGCGTGGGGAGCACCGTTGCCACGCCCGCCGGGGTCGGCGTAAAGGAAGGCATATTGTAGCCACGCCTGCTTGCTGCTGGGGGTTGACTTCTTGTGGACGGCTAGGTTGTGCCGGCCGGCTGGCCAGATCGCGGCACTAGGCCGGCTCGTGCCGGGGAGCTGGCCGGGGGCGAGCCTTATTGAGGGGCTTTGGCTAGCCCCGATGTTTTTGAGAAGGATCCTGGTTCCGTTGCCTGCCCGGGGGCCATCCGCCCGACAGTATTCCCCGAATATGTGAAGGCCTGCCGGCTCCAAGCAGGAGGGCCTTCGCAGTTTTACCCCTCTGAGGAGGCGGTTGGGTTGGTGAAGCGTGCGGTCGTCGGGTCTCGGCAACACCCACTGTGTGCCGGCTTCCGGAAGCCGGATCACAGCATCCTGGCCTGGGTGGGAAACCGAAACACCAGCCGAGTCCTTTATTTGAGGGGGAAGGACGCGCCTTCCGTGGCCCGAGGCGCCGCCACGTGGTGTACAGTAGCGTGCGAGGCCTTACCAGGCCGCGCGAGCGATAGGACGCAACGGCGGGCTGGGCCCCACCACGCCGCACCCTTGGCCCGCGCGTGGGGGATTTATTGTGGTAGTGGCGGGCGGTTGCACTTCTCCACATAGTTAAGGCATGCGGGAAACATGCCTGCCCGAAACGGGGAAGTGGAATCCTGGGCGCAACCGGTCCCACTTCCCCACATTCCATCGTGGCTATAAAATGGAGGGAGGGCGTGGCGGAAAGGCCCTCGCACGCTCCCCTCGCTCTCCCTTTGTCTTCCTCTTCTCCTTCTCCTCCAAACCTCGAGCGCGCCGTTGCTACAGTGCCCAGCCGCTGCCTGCAACGCCCGACGACTGCTTTGGCCCTCATCTCGTCACCGCACTCCGCGCTCCCGAAGCCCTTGGCCGATGGCACGGCTGAAGGGATCCTGGGAGGGTTCGGAGGCCAGCGAGGCGGACATCCAGTACCTCCGTGACACCAAGTGGCTGCCGCCGGCGGCGGAGGTGGCGGCGCGCGCGGCGGGCAGGGAGATGGAGCCGCGGCCGCAAGAGGGTGAGCGCGTGGTGTTTTACACCCACTTCAAGCGCGGGTTCGGCCTTCCTGCAAGCACTTTCTTCTGCTCCTTCTTAAACTTCTTCGGGCTGCAGCTGCACCATCTGGGTGCCAATGCCGTGCTGGAGCTTGCCGGCTTCGCCACGCTCTGCGAGGGCTATTTGTGCGTGGAGCCGGACACAGAGCTCTGGGCCCTCCTCTTCTTCCTCAAGCAGCAAGGGCCGGCGGCCGACGTCATGTCCGATTGCGGGGCCATCGTCGTCTCGGCCCGGTCGAACGGGCTGTTCCCCAAGATGCCTCTGGAGGATTCTGCCAAGAAGTGACAGAATTCGTTCTTCTACATGGGCAACGTCGGCACGGGCGCGGACTGCATCAACTTGCTGCCGTTCATCAACGAGCCGCTGCATGCCAAGATGAATTGGGGCACCTGCCCAAGAACCCACCGCAGGAGGTGCTGAACCTGTGCAGCAGGATCGCCGAGATGATGAGGCACAAGGGGCTCACCGAGATGGATCTCATCTCCGCCTTCGTCGCACGCCGGGTGCTGCCGCTGCAGCGCCGAGTGCACACCATAGCCGAGATGGGCGACCAGCAGGATCCCAACTGGATGTCGACCCGGGAGTTGACATCGGGACAGGTCCCCGACTGGGTCAACAGCATCCTGGGTTGGCCGTGGACTGGGCCTTCGGGAAGGCGCCCTACAACCAGCAATCCGGCACCAGCGGTGAGTCCTTGGTCCCCATTTTTTGCAATGTCCGATCTTTTCCTTCGTCCTGACGCGACGGGAGAGCCGTGGCTGCTCACGGCCCAACAAATCCATGATGGGCCAAGGATGCAGGTCTTGGCGATTGATCAGGCCGACTCGGACGAGGGCGAGTCCATCACCGAGAACATGGAGCCGGCCGAAGCCGGCGCGGTACGTCGTGCGGGTAAGTCTCCGCACCCAGATATCCTGCGTGACTAGCCAGATGACAATGAGGAGGACCTGACAAACGTTTGCGGTGCAGCACCGCCGCCGGGAGGAGATGGCAGCTTCGACCCCCCGAGGCGGTTGAAGAAGGTGGCCGGGACCGGGCCGTCCTACGAGCCGGCAGGAGCGCGCTGGCCGACGAGAAAGATTTGGTGCGCCAAAGCCGGCACCAAAGCACTTTGCGAAGGCGCCGCCGGTGCGTGGCAAGGTTGCCGCTAATATGGCACGCCGAGCCCTCCCGGCCGCTGCGCCGAGGCGGGCCATCCCGGCGGCGATCGGGTTAGTGTAACTTACTGATATTTGTTTGCCACTTGGTTGCAACTTTCTTATGTTGTCTTTGCGGCGTGCAGGTCGACCCTTGAGCTGGAGTTGGCAGCTACGGCAGCCGTGTCCAGGAACAAGGTCGTCTTCAGCAAGACCCGCAGCAGCGCCATCGACCGCATGGGGAGCTAGCCCGAGAAGGACCTTGGCCTGGACCCGACGGACACGGAGCGCCTTGCCTTGCGGGACCGGAATGCGGCCGAGAGAGAGTTGGCTACGGCCGAGAAGGCGGGGAGGGAGTCCTCGGCCTTGGCGTGGACGAGGGCCACCGAGGCGAGGGGGAGGACCGCCGTGGAGCCGATCTGGCCGGAGTGGGCGGAGGGCATGACGCCGGCCGTCACCATCATCGAGCCACAGACGGACGAGGGGCGCGACCAGGACGAGCGGATGGAGGCGGCCAATGATGACTCAGAGAACGTCGAGGACATTGTCGTGTACACTCCACCCCGGAATGACCCGGTGGGCCAAAATGAGGCCGGAGGAGGAGGACGTGGGGGGATGCCGCCCCAGACAGTGCACCGCAGGTGACGCCGCCTAGCGCGCCCGAATCAACGCTGGGCGTGGAGGTGCCGGCAGGAGGTAGTCGTGCCCTGGTGATTGTGCCGCCGCAGGCCACCGTGAACATGGAGCGAGCGCCGGGTCGCAGCCACCCCGGGCGGGCACCGGCGAAGTTGTGGTTGGGCTGCGCGCTCAGGAGGACGCGGCAACGGACGCCGTGCGCCAAAAGCTCTAGGGCGCGAGAGTCATCTGCAGGCCTTCGTCCAAAGCGAGCTAGAGCGGACGTGGGACATGGAGCGCGCCATTGTGGTAAAGTTTTTCCTTTGGCTTGATTTGCGGCTGATTAGTGGGGGCGCACCAGCGCACCGACTGGGTGTAGCCTCCGAGGCCCAGGCTAGCTGCGAAGTAGCCGGGTCTGGTCTTATGTGCGTTTGTGCTTTCTGCTGACGCTTGTTCTCCCGCAGCATCTGGATGGCCTGTGAGTCGGCACGCACAACCGGCTTCTGGAGAAGTACCATGCGGTCACGGCACAACTCGCTGCCAAGGAGGAGGAGCTTCGCTCCACCCAAGGTACGGCTTGCGTGCTTCCAGTGGGGGCATGTCAGCGCACCCACTGGGTGTAGCCCCGGAGATTTGAGCCGACTGCAAAGCAGCCGGGTCGAATCTTAATGCGTTTTTCTTTCTTCCGGCATCTAACTTGGGGTTTTGTCCTGCAACCGCTGCGGCCGAGGTGCCGGACCTCCGAACCCGGCTAGACGAGGCCGGCCAGCAGCGCGATCAAGCCGCCGCTGAGAGCAACTAGCTTTGGGCCTAGGTGAAGCGGCTGGAGGCGGAGGCCGCCAAGGCGTTGGAGCCCCACCAGGCCGAGCTAAGCTGGCTAGTGGACGAGCATGGGAAGGATATTACCGTGAAGGACACCGAGCTGAAGGCGGCCATCGAGAGAAGCACCGAGCTCGAGAAGGAGCTTGAGGCCCGCGGCCGCGCATGGGCCCTGGAGTGGAATGGTATGTTGTGTGAGGCGCAGCATCTGGACAAGCTTCTCCTCTGTAAGTGTTTCTCCGACAGTCCTGCCGGTTCGCGAGCCGGCCGAAATTTTGCTTAGCTGACCGATTCCCTTCTTTCTTGCGCCAAGGGCCTTCCCGGAGATGCAGGAGACGATGGAGGCAGCTGTGCGCACACATCGGTCTACTCAGGTGGATGCGGGTGCCGCGGTCGACCCGCACGCCGCCTGGACCTTCTCAGAGCTCATGCTCATCGCCGAAGCCCATCCGAAGGCCATCGACCGGCAGATGCAGAGGCTGTTCGTGGCCGGGTTGGGCATGACGGCCGCCCTCTAGCCAGAGGCGATGGTGCCTGACAGCGTTACGTGACTGGCGCACTGGTTGGAGTCTGCGGCCCGTGCCGGCGTGGACATGGCGTTGCGGTTCGTCCTGTCCTGGCATCCCGATGTGGACTTAGATCGACTGGTGGTCCAGCGGGCCGGCACTGAAGCCGACCTAGATGCGCGGGCGCACCGGATCGCCGGGCGCGCCAGCTACCTTGCCTCCTTTGCCGCTCATGATGAGTTCCACATGGAGCGGATGGAGGACGGCGTAGAGCTCCCGCCCGACGACTTCAGCCTCGAGCTCGACGACCCGGCCGGCAGCTCCGACATGACAGACACCTATGCGGACGACGAGGCCGCGCTGGGCAACACCATCATCTCGGCGAACCCGACGGCCGGCACAGAGGAGCCGGCGCGACGACCGCGGCTGGTGCGGAGGAGCTGGCGAGCGCGCAACCCGACACGGCCACCTCTTGAGGCCAACCTAAACTTTTCCTTTCAAATTTTGTTAAGTAGCAGGTCCACCCACTGGGGGTGTAGTGGAATGTAATAAACTCCGGGCGTGGGCCTTTTGTTATGTAAATATTTCATGGGCGTTTATGCTTTTTCCTTCCCGTCCTTAGGCCTTTTCTTGTTTGCCCCTTCTTTGGGCCTCCCTCCCGCTAGTCGAACAGCCGAGTACCGACATGTGACAAGGTGTTCGGACTTGGGAGGAATGTGCAATACTTAGGTTTTTTCAGACGTTGAGCATGAGCGAAACACCCACTGGGCCGGCTGGCAGTGGGCAGCGGAGCGGGCCACCACGCTGCCGGTCGTGCGGCGATTGCTGGGTGGACCGGTCCGGCCAATCTCACTTAGCAAATATCCGCGTGCCGGTGCATTTGGCCTTGCGCTCTTGCCAGCCAAACAGCTGAAGCCGGACTGTGGCATGGGGCGAAGAGGAGGGTCATGGCGACTCGGACACATCGAAAATAGACTAAGGGGGACGGCAGGGTGCGGTCAAGCCGGCTAGCCCCCGAGCCCCCAAGCTGGATGTGCCAACCCGGAGGGAGGGGGAAAATCATAGGGGCGTGCAAGACACGATACTTGATAGAGTAAAGGTAGTCCTCGAGTGCCGTTCGGGGGACCTATTATGTTCATTGGACACAAAAGGTAGAGATACATACATGCATATGGCTAACTCTAAAACGGGCGGAGGAGCTCCGCGTTCCAGGGCCGGCTTGTCTCTTCGCCGGTCGTGTCTCTCTTGCACTTGTTCGGCTTCTGCGCATCGATGAGGTAGTACGCGTTTCTGTCGCAGAGGGCTTTGCTGATGATGAAGGGGCCCTTCCAAGGGGAGGCCAGCTTGTGCCGGCCGGCTGTTCGCTGAACGAGCCGGAGTACGAGGTCGCCCTCGCGGAATGTGAGAGGCTTGATCTTCTTGCTATGGTAGTGGCGCAAGCCTTGCTAGTAAATGGCCGACCGGCTGAGGGCCAGAAGGCGCGCCTCCTCGAGCAGGTCAACACCGTCTTCGCGGGCTTCTTTGGCCTTGGCCTCCGTGTACATGGTCACGCAAGGCAAGTCGAACTCGATATCAATGGGGATGATGGTTTCGGCTTCATAGACGAGGAAGAACATGGTGAACCTAGTCGACAGGTTGGGCATGGTCTGGAGACTCCAAAGGACGGCCGACAGCTCATCGCGCCAGCTACCGGGCGAGCGCATGAGAGGCTTGAGGAGTCGCGGCTTGATGTCGGCCAGGATCAGGCCATTCGCCCGCTTGACCTGGTCGTTGCACTAAGGATGCGTGACGGAGGCTAGTTCGAGCCGGATGCCGGACGTGGAGCAGTACTGAGCCAGTGCGCCCTTGGCAAAGTTGGTGCCATTGTCCATGATGATAATGTGCGGGGCGCCGTAGAGAACCGCGATGTCTTTGATGAACCGGACAGCCATTGGCCCGTCGAGTTTCTTGATCGGCCTTGCCTCGATCCACTTGGTGAACTTGTCGACGGCGACCAGTAGGTGCATCATGCCGCCGCGGGCAGTCTTGAAGGGCCCCACCATGTCGAGCCCCCAGACGGCAAAGGGCCAAGTGATCAGGATGGTTTGGAGGGCCGTAGGCGGCTGGTGGCTGCGGTTGCTGAAGCGTTGGCAACCCTCGCACTTGAGGACCAGTGACTCGGCGTCTTTTAGGGCCATGGGACAGTAGAAGCCATGGCGGAAAGCCTTGGCCACCAAGGACCTCGAGGCGGTGTGGTGTCCGCACTCGCCCTGGTGGATGTCGAGGAGAATCTCTATCCCCTTGTCCTGCTTGACGCAACGCTAAAACTCGCCTGTTACGCTGCACTTGACGAGCTGGTGGTTAATGATGCTGTAGGCGGATGCCCTATGTTGCACTTGTCAGGCGTCGGTTTCGTCCATGGGGAGCACTCCGCTCTCCAGGAAGGCGAGGATTGGTTGAGCCCATAACGGAGCCGTCACCACGGTGAAGACGGCCACTTGGACGGGATCCGGGGCGGCAGCCCCCGAGCCGGAGCCGGCAGCCCCCGGGCCGGAGTCGGCAGCCCCCAGGGCCGGAGCGAGCATGGCGGCTGGCGAGGCCAGAGCGGCAGTCCCCGAGGATGGGGCGTCAGCCCCCTCGCTTTGGCCGGGATCTCCAGGGTCGGGCAGCGGTGCAGCGGGGTCGTCCGGGACGAAGATGGACTCAGAGTCTGGAGACGGCTTGATGGACAGCTTCTGAAGGTGCTCGAGACAGTTGCCTAGCGGGATCGCTTGCCGGGTAGAGCCTATCTTGGACAGTGTGTCAGCGGCCTCGTTGTCCGCGCGGGGGATGTGGAGGAACTTGCATCAGTCGAACCCGCCGGTGAGCTGCTGGACCAAGAAGCGGTAGATGGCCATGTTGGCGTGGCGGGCGTCCCACTCGCCGGATGCTTGCTGCACCACTAAGTCCGAGTCACCATAGTAGAGAATATGATGGATGCCGATCTCTTTGCCCAGCCGGAGGCCGTGCACGAGCGCTTCGTAATCGGCAACATTGTTGGAAGCGGCGAAGTGGATTTGCAACGCGTATCAGAGATGGTCACCCTTGGGGGAGGACATCACGATGCCGGCTCCCAGGCCGGATCGCATCTTGGAGCCGTCTAAGTGCATGCGCCAGTGCATCGAGTCAGGCGGTGGAGGTAGGTACTGGGTCTCTGTCTAGTCGATGAGGAAGTCGGCCAGCGCCTGGGACTTGATGGTGGTGCACGGCTCGTAGTAGATAGTGTGGCTGGCCAGCTCGATGGCCCACTTGGCTACTGCTACTTCTTGAGCTTGCGTTGGTTTTTCCCTTGAAGAGGAAAGGGTGATGCAGCATAGTAGAGGTAAGTATTTCCCTCAGTTAAGAACCAAGGTATCAATAAAGTAGGAGAAGAATGCACAAATCACCAATACCTGCACAAACAACCAAACACTTGCACCCAACGCGAAAAAGGGGTTGTCAATCCCTTAACGGTCAATTGCAAAAGTGAGATCTGATAGAGATAGATAAATAAAAGATAAAATATTTTTGGGGTTTTTAGTATATATATCTGAAAATAAAAGATTGCAAAATAATAGATCGGAAAGTAATATGATGAAAAATAGACCCGGGGGCCATAGGTTTCACTAGAGGCTTCTCTCATGAAGGCAAATAATACGGTGGGTGAACAAATTACTGTCGAGCAATTGATAGAAAAGCGCAAAGTTATGACGATATCCAAGGCAATGATTATGCATATAGGCATCACGTCCGTGTCAAGTAGACCGACTCCTGCCTGCGTCTACTACTATTACTCCAGAGATCGACCGCTATCCAGCATGCATCTAGAGTATTAAGTTCATAAATAACAGAGTAACGCTTTAAGTAAGATGACATGATGTAGAGGAATTAACTCAAGCAATATGATGAAAACTCCATCTTTTTATCCTCGATGGCAACAATGCAATACGTGTCTCGCTACCCCTACTTTGTCACTGGGGGAAATCATGCAAGATTGAACCCAAAGCTAAGAACCTCTCCCATTGCAAGAAAAACCAATCTAGTTGGCCAAACCAAACCGATAATTCAAAGAGAAATACAAAGATATTAAATCGTGCATAAAAGAATTCATAGAAGATTCAAATAATATTCATAGATAAGCTGATGAAAAATCCACAATTCATCGGATCTCGACAAACACACCGCAAAAGAAGATTACATCGGATAGATCTCCAAGAACATCGAGGAGAACGTTGTATTGAGAATCAAAGAGAGAGAGAAGAAGCCATCTAGCTACTAGCTATGGACCCGTAGGTCTGAGGTAAACTACTCACGCATCATCGGAAGGGCAATGGAGTTGATGTAGAAGCCCTCTGTGATCGATTCCCCCTCCGGCAGGATGCCGGAAAAGGCCCCAAGATGGGGTCTCACGTGAACAGAAGGTTGGGGCGGTGGAAAAGTGTTTTCGTGGATGCCTCTGGTGGTTCTGGAATATATGTGAATATATAGGAGGAAGGGCTAGGTCAGAGGAGTCCCGAGGGGCCCACAAGGCAGGGGGCGCGCCCCCCTAGGGCGCGCCCTCCACCCTTGTCGCCGCCTCGTGGCTCTTCTGACTTGGACTCAAAGTTCCCTGGGTGTCTTCTGGTCCAAGAAAAATCATCGTGAAGTTTTATTCCGTTTGGTATTCCTTTTCTGTGAGGCTCAAAAACAAGGAAAAACAGAAACTGGCACTGGGCTCTAGGTTAATAGGTCAGTCCCAAAAATAATATAAAATAGCATATTAATGCATATAAACATCCAAAATAGATAATATAATAGCATGGAACAATCAAAAATTATAGATACGTTGGAGACGTATCAAGCATCCCCAAGCTTAATTCTTGCACGTCCTCGAGTAGGTAGATGATAAAAGCAGAATTTTTGATGTGGAATGCTACCTAACATACTTATCCATGTAATTTTCTTTATTGTGGCATGAATGTTTAGATCCATAAGATTCAAAACAAAAGTTTAATATTGACATAAAAACAATAATACTTCAAGCATACTAATAAAACAATCATGTCTTCTCAAAATAACATGGCCAAAGAAAGTTATCCCAACAAAATCATATAGTCTGGCTATGCTCCATCTTCATCACACAAAGTATTCAAATCATGCACAACCCCGATGACAAGCCAAGCAATTGTTTCATACTTTTGATGTTCTCAAACCTTTTCAACTTTCACGCAATACATGAGCGTGAGCCATGGACATAGCACTACAGGTGGAATAGAATATGGTGGTTGTGGAGAAGACAAAAAAGGAAGGAGATAGTCTCACATCAACTAGGCGTATCAACGGGCTATGGAGATGCCCATCAATAAATATCAATCTGAGTGAGTAGGGATTGCCATGCAACGGATGCACTAGAGCTATAAGTTTATGAAAGCTCAAAAAGAAACTAAGTGGGTGTACATCCAACTTGCTTGCTCACGAAGACCTAGGGCAATTTGAGGAAGCCCATCATTGGAATATACAAGCCAAGTTCTATAATGAAAAATTCCCACTATTATATGAAAGTGACAACATAGGAGACTCTCTATCATGAAGATCATGGTGCTACTTTGAAGCACAAGTGTGGAAAAAGGATAGTAACATTGCCCCTTCTATCTTTTCTGTCATTTTTTTGGTGGGATTCTTTGGCCTCTTTCATTTTTTTCCTCACATGGGACAATGCTCTAATAATGAAGATCATCACACTTTTATTTACTTACAACTCAAAAATTACAACTCGATACTTAGAACAAAATATGACTCTATATAAATGCCTCCGGCGGTGTACCGGGATGTGCAAGGACTCAAGAGTGACATGTATAAAAATTATGAACGGTGGCTTTGCCACAAATACTATGTCAACTACATGATCATGCAGAGCAATATGACAATGATGGAATGTGTCATAATAAAACGGAACGGTGGAAAGTTGCATGGCAATATATCTCGGAATGGCTATGGAAATGCCATAATAGGTAGGTATGTTGGCTGTTTTGAGGAAGGTAAAAGGTAGGTGTATGGCACCGGCGAAAGTTGCACGGTACTAGAGAGGCTAGCAAAGGTGGAAGGGTGAGAGTGCATATAATACATGGACTCAACATTAGTCATAAAGAACTCACATACTTATTGCAAAAATCTATTAGTCATTGAAACGAAGTACTACGCGCATGCTCCTAGGGGGATAGATTGGTAGGAAAAGACCATCGCTCGTCCCCGACCGCCACTCATAAGGAAGACAATCAATAAATAAATCATGCTCCCACTTCATCACATAACGGTTCACCATACGTGCATGCTACGGGAATCACAAACTTTAACACAAGTATTTCTACAATCCACAATTACTCACTAGCATGACTCTAATATCACCATCTTTATGTCTCAACACAGTTATAAGGAATCAAACTTCACATAGTATTCAATGCACTTTATATGAAAGTTTTTATTATATCCCTCTTGGATGCCTATCATATTAGGACTAAATTTATAACCAAAGAAAATTACCATGCTGTTTAGAAAGACTCTCAAAATAATATAAGTGAAGCATGAGAGTTCAATAATTTCTATAAAATAAAACCACCGCCGTGCAAAAAAAAGATATAAGTGAAGCACTAGAGCAAAATTGCCTAGCTCAAAAGATATAAGTGAAGCACATAGAGTATTCTAATAAATCAAGATTCATGCGTGTCCCTCTCAAAAGGTGTGTACAGCAAGGATGATTATGGCAAATTAAAAATCAAAGACTCATATCATACAAGACGCCCCAAGGAAAACACATATCATGTGGTGAATAAAAATATAGCCTCAAGTAAATTTACCGATAGACGAAGACGAAAGAGGGGATGCCTTCCGGGGCATCCCCAAGCTTAGGCTCTTGGTTGTCCTTGAATATTACCTTGGGGTGCCTTGGGCATCCCTAAGCTTAGGCTCTTGCCACTCTTTATTCCATAGTCCATCAAATCTTTACACAAAACTTGAAAACTTCACAACACAAAACTCAACAGAAAACTCGTGAGATCCGTTAGTACAAGAAAATTAAATCACCACTTTTGGTACTGTTGTGAACTCATTCTTTATTTATATTGGTGTAATATCTACTGTATTCCAACTTCCATGGTTCATACCCCCCGATACTACCCATAGATTCATAAAAATAAGCAAACAACACAAAGAAAACAGAATGTGTCAAAAACAGAATAGTCTGCGAAGATCCGAATTGTTCTAATAATTTTGTAACTCCACAAATTCTGAAAAGTTAGGACAAGAGAGGAAATTTGTAAATAATCTTATTTAAAAAATTCAGGGTTTTTCCATGCTCCAGTGAATTATTAAAATTCTGTGACTGGACGCAAAAGTTTCTGTTTTTCAGCAAGATCAAATCAACTATCACCGTAAGCCATCCCAAAGGTCTTACTTGGCACGAACACAAATTAAAACACCAAAACACATCTAACCAGAGGCTAGATGAAAAATTTATTGCAAAACAGAACCAAAAAAGTAGAAACAAAAATAAAATTGGGTTGCCTCCCAACAAGCGCTATTGTTTAACGCCCCTAGCTAGGCATAAAAACACATAGATCTAGGTATTGTCATCTTTGGTATGCAATTCCTTAAGTAGCTCTCATAATAGATTCATATGGCAACTTAATTTTCTTTCTAGTAAAGTGTTCCATTCCCTTCCGTAACAGAAATTGAAATCTAATGTTTCCTTCTTTCATATCAATAATTGCACCAATCGTTCTAAGGAAAGGTCTACCAAGAATAATAGGACATGTAGGATTGCAATCTATATCAAGAACAATGAAATCTATGGGCACATAATTCCTATTTGCAACAATAAGAACATCATTAATCCCTCTCATAGGTTTCTTAATAGTGGAATCCACAAGATGCAAATTTAAAGAACAATCATCCAATTCGCGGAAACCTAACACATCACATAAAGTTTTTGGAATTGTGGAAACGCTAGCACCCAAATCACACAAAGCATGGCACTCATAATATTTTATTTTAATCTTAATAGTAGGTTCCCACTCATCATAAAGTTTTCTAGGGATAGAAACTTCCAATTCAAGCTTTTCTTCAAAAGATTTCATCAAAGCATCAACAATATGTTTAGTAAAAGCTTTATTTTGATCATAAGCATGAGGAGAATTCAACATGGATTGCAACAAGGAAATACAATCTATTAACAAAAAATTATCATAATTAAAGTCCTTGAAATCCAAAAGAGTGGGTTCATTGCTACTTAAATTTTTTACCTCTCCAATCCCAGTTTTATCAATTTTTGCATCAAGATCTATAAACTCCGAATCATTGGGACGCCTTCTAACTAAAGTTGACTCATCTCCAGTCCCAACTTTATCAAGATTTATTTTATAAAACAAAGATTCAATAGGATTCACATCAATCACTTTAAGATCTTCATCATTATTTTCACAAGAACTAGAGGAACATGCTTTCACAAACCAATCTCGCTTAGCACGAATCTTAGCGGTTCTTTCCTTACACTCATCAATAGAAATTCTCATAGCTTTTAAGGACTCATTAATATCATGCTTGGGTGGAATAGATCTAATTTTCAAAGAATCAATCTCAAGAGAAATTCTATCCATGTTCCTAGCCAAATCATCAACCATAAGCAAATTTTCTTCAATTAAAGCATTGAAATTCTTTTGCGAACTCATAAATTCTTTAATACTATTCTCAAAATCAGAGGACAACTTATTATAATTTCCATAAGAATTGTTGTAGGAATTACCATAATTATTAGAGGAATTACTAGGAAACGGCCTAGGATTAAAATTACCTCTATACGCGTTATTACCAAAATTGTTCCTACCAACAAAATTCACATCCATAGATTCATTATTGTTCTCAATCAAAATAGACAAAGGCATATCATTAGGATCAATAGGAGCACTCCTACTAGCAAACAATTTCATAAGTTCGTCCATCTTTCCACTCAAAACATTAATCTCTTCAATCGCATGCACTTTTTTACTAGAAGATCTTTCGGTATGCCATTGCAAATAATTAACCATAATATTATCTAGGAGTTTAGTAGATTCTCCTAAAGTAATTTCCATAAAAGTACCTCCCGCGACCGAATCTAAAAGATTTCTAGAAGCAAAATTCAATCCGGCATAAAAAATTTGTATGATCATCGACAAATTTAAACCATGAGTAGGGCAATTCCGTATCATCAATTTCATCCTGTCCCAAGATTGTGCAACATGTTCATGATCAAGTTGCTTAAAATTCATAATATCGTTCCTAAGGGAGATGATCTTAGCGGGAGGAAAAATACTTGGAAATAAAAGCATCTTTACACTTGTTCCATGAATCAATACTATTTTTAGGCAAAGATGAAAACCAAGTTTTAGCACGATCTCGTAGTGAGAACGGAAATATCTTCAATTTAACAATATCATTATCCACATCTTTCTTCTTTTGCATATCACACAACTCAATGAAATTATTTAGATGGGATGCGGCATCTTCACTAGGAAGGCCGGAAAATTGATCTTTCATACCAAGATTCAGCAAAGCAGCATTAATTTCATAAGATTCCACACTAGTGGCGGGAGCAATCGGAGTACTAATAAAATCATTATTATTAGTATTGGAAAAGTCACACAATTTGGTATTCTCTTGAGCCATCGTGATAAAGCAAGCAATCTAACACACGAGCAAACAAAAGGCAAACGAAAAAGACGAACGGAAGAAGGGCGAATAAAAAGGCAAATCTTTTCGAAAATCATTTTTGAAGTGGGGGAGAGGAAAACGAGAGGCAAATGGCGAATAATGTAATGCAAGAGATGATAGTTTATGATGGGTACTTGGTATGTCTTGACTTGGCGTAGATCTCCCCGGCAACGGCGCCAGAAATCCTTCCTGCTACTTCTTGAGCTTGCGTTGGTTTTTCCCTTGAATAGGAAAGTGTGATGCAGCACAGTAGAGGTAAGTATTTCCCTCAGTTAAGAACCATGGTATCAATCAAGTAGGAGAAGAACGCACAAATCACCAATACCTGCACAAACAATCAAACACTTGCACCCAACGTGAAAAAGGGGTTGTCAATCCCTTCATGGTCAATTGCAAAAGTGAGATCTGATAGAGATAGATAAACAAAAGATAAAATATTTTTGGGGTTTTTAGTATATAGATCTGAAAATAAAAGATTGCAAAATAGTAGATCGGAAAGTAATATGATGGAAAATAGACCCGGGGGCCATAGGTTTCACTAGAGGCTTCTCTCATGAAGACAAATAATACGGTGGGTGAACAAATTACTGTCGAGCAATTGATAGAAAAGCGCAAAGTTATGAAGATATCGAAGGCAATGATTATGCATACAGGCATCACGTCCGTGTCAAGTAGAACGACTCCTGCCTGCATCTACTACTATTACTCCACACATCGACCGCTATCCAGCGCGCATCTAGAGTGTTAAGTTCATAAAGAACGGAGTAACGCTTTAAGTAAGATGACATGATGTAGAGGAATTAACTCAAGCAATATGATGAATACCCCATCTTTTTATCCTCGGTGGCAACAATGCAATACGTGTCTCGCTACCCCTACTTTGTCACTTGATGAAATCACGCAAGATTGAACCCAAAGCTAAGCACCTCTCCCATTGCAAGAAAAACAAATCTAGTTGGCCAAACCAAACCGATAATTCAAAGAGAAATACAAAGATATTAAATCATGGATAAAAGAATTCAGAGAAGATTCAAATAATATTCATAGACAAGCTGATAATAAATCCACAATTCATCGGATCTCGACAAACACACCGCAAAAGAAGATTACATCGGATAGATCTCCAAGAACATCGAGGAGAACGTTGTATTGAGAATCAAAGAGAGAGAAGAAGCCATCTAGCTACTAGCTATGGACCCGTAGGTCTGAGGTAAACTACTCACGCATCATCGGAAGGGCAATGGAGTTGATGTAGAAGCCCTCCATGATCGATTCCCCCTCCGGCAGGATGCCGGAAAAGGCCCCAAGATGGGATCTCACGGGAACCGATGGTTGCAGTGGTAGAAAAGTGTTTTCGTGGATGCCTCTGGTGGTTCTGGAATATATGTGAATATATAGGAGGAAGGGCTAGGTCAGAGGAGTCCCGAGGGGCCCACAAGGTAGGGGACGCCCCCCTAGGGCGCGCCCTCCACCCTTGTCGCCGCCTCGTGGCTCTTCTAACTTGGACTCCAAGTCCTCTGGGTGTCTTCTGGTCCAAGAAAAATCATCGTGAAGTTTTATTTCGTTTGGACTCCGTTTGGTATTCCTTTTCTGCGAGGCTCAAAAACAAGGAAAAAACAGAAACTGGCACTTGGCTCTAGGTTAATAGGTTAGTCCCAAAAATAATATAAAATAGCATATTAATGCATATAAAACATCCAAAACAGATAATATAATAGCATGGAACAATAAAAAATTATAGATACATTGGAGACATATCAGCTACCCGGTCGGAGGCATCCCGGCAGCCCATGATCTCGCCGATGGGGCCGTGCTCACCATGGTGATTACGTGCTCTTGGAAATACTGCTTTAGCTTCTTGGCGATGAGGTACACGTCGTAGCACATCTTCTGGTAGTGGGGGTAGTTCTGCTTGGAGGCGGAGAGCACCTCGCTCAGGTAATACACCGCACGCTGGTCTGGCTGGACCTTTCCCTCCTCTGGGCGCTCGACCACCAGTGCCGTGCTGACCGCCCGTGAGGTGGCGGCAATGTAGTGTAGGAGCGGCTCCTTGTCAGCCGGCATGGCCAGAACGGGCGCGGTGGAGAGCATGCGCTTGAGGTCGTGGAAAGCATCATCCGCCTGATTGTTCCACATGAAGGATGACGTCTTCTTCATCAGCTGATACAGGGGCAAGGCCCTCTAGCCCAGCCGACTGAGAAACCGATTGAGAGAGGCCAACCAGCCGGTGAACTTCTGGACATCGTGCAGCCGGGTTGGCTTGCGCATGCCCTCGATGGCCTCAATTTTCTCCGGTTTCGCCTCAATGTCGCGCTCCGAGACAAGGAAGCCGAGCAGCTGGCACGCCAAACACGCACTTCTCCGGATTGAGCTTGATCTGATAACGACGCAGGTTGGCGAAAGTTTCCTTGAGGTCGGCTAGGAGCGTGAGGTGCTGCTTGGTCTTCACCACGATGTCGTCGACGTAGACATGGATGTTGCGGCCGACCTGCTACAGCAGGCACTTCTGCATGTAGCGCTGGAATGTGGTACCTGCATTCTTCAAGCCGAATGACATGGTGATGTAGTAGTACGCCCCGAAGGGCGTGATGAAGGACATCTTGAGGGCGTCGTCTGGGTCCAGCTTGATTTGGTGGTAGCCGGAGAAAGCGTCCAGAAAGGACAGTAGCTCGCAGCCTGTCGTGGAATCGATCACTTGATCTATCCGGGGCAGGGCGAACGGATCCTTGGGGCACGCCTTGTTGAGGCTGATCTAGTAGATACACATGCGCCAGGTGTCATTCTTCTTCAGGACGAGGACTGGGTTGGCCAGCCACTCGGGGTGAAACACTTCCATGATGAAGCCGGCCGTGAGTAGCCGGGTGATCTCCTCACCGATGGTTCTTTGCTTCTCCTCAGAAAAGCGGCGTAGCGGTTGGCGGATAGGTTTGGCATCCTTGGGACGTGTAGTTTGTGCTCAGCGTACTCCCACGGAACACCGGGCATGTCTTTTGGAGACCATGCAAAGATATCCCAATTCTCACGAAGGAAGTCGACGAGCTCGCCTTCCTATTTGCTGCTGAGGCGGGTGCCCACAACAACGTACTTGCTGCAGCTTGGGTCAGCCAGGTTGAGCAGGACCTTCTTGGTGTCCTTGGATGGCTGGAACGAGGCTTTGCCAGCCGACTCCTTGGCTGGAGCCGGCATGGCCGGCTGCTCGCCAGCCAGCGCCACGATCCGGTCGAGCTGGCACCTCTCTTCAGCGATGACCAGCGACTCAACCAGCTTGGAGCTGGCTCGGGCGCACTCTAGGGACTTCTTGTAGTCGCCGGTGATGGTGATGAGGCCCTTGGGACCCGGCATCTTCATCTTCAGGCAAGCATAGTGGGGGACCGCCATAAACTTCGCCAGCGCAGGCCGACCCAGCAACGCGTGGTAAGGGCTAGCCAGGTCCACCACCTCGAACCAGATGGGCTCGCGCCGGAAGTGGTCACAAGAGCCAAACAGAACATCAAGCCGGATCCGGCCGATCGGAGAGCAGGAGAGGCCCGGCACGATGCCGTGGAACACCGAGCAGGTCGGCTCCAGCTGCCTTGCTTCGATGCCGAGCTTGTTCATGGTGTCACCGTAGAGGATGTTGATGCTGCTTCCGCCATCTATGAGGACTCATGAGAACTTGCAGGTGCACTTTTCAGCGACTATGGTGGGTCGAGGACGACGGCGTAGCCAACCGGCGTTGGCATGACGGTCGGGTGGTCATCCCGGGTCCAGTTGACCGAGCGATCCGACCAGTGCATGTACTGGGGCGCGGCTGGGATCACGGTGTTCACCTCCTGCCGGAGACGGCATTCGTTGTGCTTGTCGCTGCCTTCACTGGTGAAGACGATTTAGTAGGCGTTCGGGTTGGGGTAGGCGTCATCGCACATGGCGCCGACCGTCGAAGGCGGCGGCGGCGGGGAGGCAGAGGCGGCGGCCCGGCACCCGGCGCCGGAGGGGGCATCGGAGGGATGTCGCCCCTTGTGATGTGCTGGGTGATGGTGCACTGCTGGAGCGTGTGCGTGGAAGGCCTCACACTACTGTGGTGCTTGTAGGGAGCGTCGAGCATCTACTCAAAGCTCTTGGCGGGTTGCCAAGCGGTCCTGCCAATTCACTAACGCCGGCCATCGCACTGCTCGGCGGGGGGCGCCTGCTCGGCCGCGGCGACAAGGCGGTTGTCGTAACGGGGAGCCGGCTGCTCGCCCTTGCGCTTGTTTGCCGGGATGATTGTTCTGCTGGTGGCTGCTCTCGCCGACTGGCTTGGACGGCGGCACCGGCAACGCCTTGCTGGCGTCATCCACCATGACTTGGACATTCATGGCGGCGTCGGTCGTGGCATACTTGTCCGCCGTGGCCATGAGCACGGCCATCATGGTTGGTTCGGAACGTAGGAGCTTGTGCTTGAGCAGGGTGCCATCTCGGCATCCGTCCATGAAGTACTGAATGGCTTGGACATCATGGACCCCCTCGCAGCAGTTCCGGAGTTCGGTCCAGCGTGGGAGGTACTGGCGGCCGGTCTCCTCCGGCCCCTGCACGCACATGGCGAGCTGGCGAGGCCGGCCGAGCCGCTTGTAGGTGCCGGTGAAGTTGTGCATGAATGCCTGCTCGAAGTCGAGCCAGGAGTTGATGCTGCCAGCCGGCAGGCTATTCAGCCTTGTCCGGGCTGAGCCCTGCAGCATGAGGGGGGCGTAACGCACGGCGAGACACTGGTTGCCACATGCGATGCCGATGGCGGTGGTGTAGTTGACGAGCCAGTCTTCCGGCTTGGCGGTCCCGTCATACTTGGGGGTGTCGCGGGGTAGCATGAACCCGTTGAAGAAGGGCCCGCCGGGGATACGCGGGCCAAAGCAGCCCGGGCCGACCGCGTCATCCTCCTCCAACTAGAGGGAAAGAGCCAGCTGCTCGATGCGGTGGCGAGCGTCATCGTTGTTGATGTCGCGCGGACCCAACCGGCTGGCGACCAGTCCGCGGGGAGCCAGACCGGCTGTGGCCGGATGGCGGGGAAGATCTTGCCGACGCCGGTTGTCCGGAGCTGGCTCATCACCATGGCCATCTATAGCCGACACGGCTTGGTTGCGCCGGGTTCGGCCGCTCCGTGACCTCCCGGAGTGGCCCTCGCTGGGTTGCGGGGAAGACGGCAAGTCCCACTGATTACGATCCTTGGCGCGGCATGAGCTAGATGCCATGGAAGCCTCTAGGAGGGAGTCGAGGCGCTTCTGCTGCGCGTTCGTAGCGGCGAGAAGCTCACGGATGCGTTGTTGCCATTGTTGCAGCTCCTCACCCTGCAAGAGCTCTAGGCCTTCCGTGGCGTGCATGTTCTTGACGGGCGTGTCATAGACGGGCAGGACAATGCCCAGTGCGCGAACAATGGTTGCACCACAGGTGCGCACCTCGGCGACCCGGCTAGGCTCGGCCGCGGCCGGTGTGAAACCTTAGGCGGCATTGCGCTCCCGCTGGACAGACTCCAGCCGGCGCTGCGTAGCAGCGAGCGCCGTGGCCTCGTCCAGCTGGCGCACGTGCTCCTCGTCGAGCCGCACTCGGGCCTTAGTGGCGTGAATGTCGGTGGCGACGGGGACACTGAGGTTCTGCAACATTGCACACATCGGGTCGGCCTGACTGGCGCGAGCCGCTGCGGCCTGGGCCGCTGCAGCCTTGGCAGCAGCGCTAGGCATGGTAGAGGTAGATCCGGCGGTCAGCACCTCCATGCGGGTGCAGAGATCCGCCACGTCATTGGAAATGGCGCAGCCGACGGGGACGGGGGAGTCGATGACGTCGAGCACCCTGCTAGGTTACTCGTCGGGGGCGAGCGCGACGAAGACGTGCAGCACGCCGAAGGGGACGACGGACGAGCCGGCGAGGTTGGCCGGCGCCGCTCCAGGTGCGAGGACTAGGACATGCATGATGCGCTTGCGAGAGTCGGTGAAGGGCCTCGTCTGGAACTTGACTCCGGCCGGTGTTGCGAGCTCCCCCACGGTGGGCGCGAACTTTGGTGGTGATCTCACGGCAGATGCCATTGCATAGCTAAAGGTGGCGATAGACACAAGGGCACCAGTGGGTTCCAGAGGCGTGGTTGGCACGCACAAGTGTGTGACACGAGACGTACCCAGGTTAAGGTCTCTCCGGAGAGATGACAGCCCTACTCCTGCCGAATATGGTCGATATGAAGTGGTTACAGGTTTGCTCCTAGAGCTATTCGTGGGGGGGAAGGAAGACAGGCCAGTTCATGCTCTGCCTTTCCGATGTGGGTGGATGTGTTCTGAGAGAGCCCAGCCCTTTGCATGGAAGGGCACCAGGGGGTATTATAGGCTGGCCCCCCGGGGTTATAATGGTAATACTACATGGGCGCGGGGCCCTGGTGTCAGCGTCCGGGAGCCGGCAGTGGAGGCCGTCGGGCCGCCGGGCCTGCCGGGTCCGCCGGGTGCGGGTCTCACTGGGTCCGCCGGGTGTGGGCCGTACCAGGGTCGCCGGGCGCGGGTACGGCCGACTGTTGGATACTGTGGCACGCCCCGCCGGGCGTCACGGGGCAGCGGTGCCTCCTTGCTATAGGGTTGCACCTCCAGGACACCGCCCGGCCTGGGCGGGGGCGTGGGGATCACCGTTGCCGTGCCCGCCGAGTCCGGCGTAAAGTTGGGCATACTGTAGCCATGCCTGCTTGCCGCTGGGAGTTGACTTCTTGTGGACGGCCAGCTTGCGCCGGCCGGCCGGCCGGGTCGCCGCACTCGGCCGGCTCGTGCTGGGGAGCCGGCCAGGGGCGAGCCGAATTGAGGGGCTTTGGCTAGCCCCAATGTTTTTGAAAAGGATCCAGGTTCCGTTGCCTGCCCGGGGGCCATCCCCCCGAGACCGTTCTGGGCTTCGGAGAGGGGGATTCACCGCCATCGTCATCACCAACCATCCTCCATCACCAATTTCATGATGCTCACCGACAGGAGTGAGTAATCTCTTCATAGGATTGCTGGATGGTGATGGGTTGGATGAGACTTATCATGTAATCGAGTAAGTTTTGTTAGGGCTTGATCCGTAGTATCCACTATGTTCATAGATTGATGTTGATCTGACTTTGCTATGCTTAATGCTTGTCACTAGGGCCCGAGTGCCATGATTTTAGATCTGAACCATTTATGTTTTCACCATTATATCTATGTTCTTGATCCAATCTTGCAAGTTACATGCACCTGTTACGTGTTATGATCCGTAAACCCCAGGGTGACAGTAATTGGGATACTTTCCGGTGATAACCGTAGTTTGAGGAGTTCATGTATTCACTCTGTGTTAATGCTTTGTTCCGGTTCTCTATTAAAAGGAGGCCTTAATATCCCTTGTTTTCCTGATGGAAACCGCTGTCACGGGAGGGTAGGACAAAAGATGTCATGCAAGTTCTTTTCCATAGACACGTATGACTATTTACGGAATACATGCCTACATTATATTGATGAACTGGAGCTAGTTCTATGTCTCCCTAGGTTATGACTGTTATATGATGAATATCATCCAACGAAATCACCGATCCAATGCCTATGAGCTTTTCACATATTGGTCTTTGCTAAGTTACTACTGATGTTGCTACTATTACAACTGCTACAAAATTACTGCTACTAATGTTACTATTACCGTTACTATTGCTATCACTATCAAACTATCATATTACTGTGCTACTGATCACTTTGCTGCAGATATTTAATCTCCAGGTGTGGTTGAATTGACAACTCAACCGCTAATACTTACAAATATTCTTTGGCTCCCCTTGCGTCGAATCAATAAATTTGGGTTGAATACTCTACCCTCAAAAATTGTTGCGATCCCCTATACTTGTGGGTTATCAAGAGGGCCCAGAGATATCTCTTCGTCACACGGAGTGACAAATTCCATTCTAGATCCATGCAACCCAACATACACATTCAGAGATACCTATAGAGCACCTTTATGACCACCCAGTTACGAAGTGATGTTTGATAGAACACAAAGTATTCCTTCGGTATCCGGGAGTGGCATGATCTCATGGTCTAAGGAACTGATACTTGACATGAAGAAAGCTTTAGCAAATAACTAAATGATCTGATGCTAAGCTTACGATTGGGTCTATCCATCACATCATTCTCCTAATAATGTGATTCCATTATCAAATGACAACTCATGTCTATGGTTAGGAAACCATAACCATCTTTGATCAACGAGCTAGACTAGTAGAAGCTTACCAAGGACACGGTGTAGTTTATGTATTCACACATGTATTTAAGTTTTCGGCCAATACAATTATAGCATGAATAATAAACAGTTATCATGAACAGGAAATATGATAGTAACCATTTTATTATTGCCTCTAGGGCATATTTCCAATAGTATTGGCTATTTTTTATAGCCGACACTACCGGTGTCCAAAGCAGCACTATCGCTCTGTGCATTATACTACAACTTAGCTAGTGAACTCAGTGTCATACTAAATACCGCAGCGGGGCAATTATCCACTGACTTGCCACCGGCACCAAAGTGGCACTGCAATGATATTATTGGCTATTTTCTAATAGTCGGTACTATCATAGTCTTGAGCGTTACTGGCGCTAAGACATTCGCAGTGCATCCTGAAGGGACCGGTGGTAGTGCCGCTCTCCAGAGCAGTACATCCGCGTAGTGCAAAAATTGCATAATGTTTGCATTTGGAGGGGGAGCTATAAAAGGAGGGTTTCCTCCTCCTTTGACCTTACCTCTTGCCTATCTCTCTATCTCTCTCTCTCCCTCTCTCTCTATGTCCTCCATTGTGGCCCAAAGCTTTTTATTGCTTGATCACCTTCTGTAGCCACTAAAACTTGTCGATCTTCTAAGATTTGAGGGAGATGACCTAGATCTACACTTCCAACAAAAGAAATTTGATTACCCCTACTTTCTCTTGTGGATCTTGTTACTCTTGGGTATTTGGGCACCCTATACGGAAGAGGTCACCTCGGAGCCACATACCATTGTGGTGAAACTTCGTGGTGGTGTTGAGAGCCTCCAATTAAGTTGTGGAGTTTGCCCCAACCTTTTTTGTCAAGGTTTCGGTTGCTGCCTACAAGAGCACAACATAGTGGAATCATGGCACCTTGCCTTGTGCGAGTGCATGAGGAGAAAAGTGTGAGCCATTGTGGCACTTGCTGAACATCATGCTGCCACCCTCCAATGGGGACGTACATCCCCGAAAGGAGGGAAATTAGGGAACTACATCATTGTCTCCACTTGTGGTTCATTCTTTCAGTCACTTACTTTGTGGAAGCTTGTATTCCTTTGTTTCTTTACTAGCTTGGCATTATCTTGTTGAGCTTGTCATATAGGTTGTTCACCTAGTTGCATATCTAGATAACCTATATTCTTCTTTTATCCCTAAACTAAAAAGAAGTTAAAAGTTATTAGTCACCTATTCACCCCTCCCCCTCTCTCTAGTCAACCATACTGATTCTTTCAGCATCCTTGAGGAGGAACTGGTGTAGGCATATGTTCATCCCTTGTGATTGGCATAACTGGTAAAGGAGACAACTCTTGTCGTAGCATAGTTGGATCGAGGTTGCCTTCTGCTCTTCGATAGGCATATGTCCCTTCGATGGCGTGGGTGTGTACTCGATGTCTATGCCAACAAACCATTTTCCATGGCCTTGCAGATACGCCTCAGCCTCTGGTATCCACGAGTAGATGACAGTGTTGTGGTTGGTGTAAAGGGTGTGGATGGTGTGGTCGCTATGGAGTTGCATGTGGTGTTCCTCTCTGAACCGGGCTAGTAAACTTCGCAGCTCCATCTTTTTCACCTCTGTGGTTGCTGATAGAGCAAGTGCAATGCATGGTGCTAGCGATAGTTAGTGAGAGAGATTGAGTGAGAGAGAGTCGACTGGGGAAGACAATGTTTTTTCTATTGGAGAGGGGATTTGGCAACCGCTTGAATCATGGATGACCAAGAGAAGGCCACTGAAACAGTTGGAATGACGAGGCATACACAGCGTGCAACTACGATCTAATGACGCCCGTTGTTTCGAGGCAGGCGAAGTTGTGGTTGTGCATTGCATTCACTTTTTGTGTTATAAATATAAAAAACACATGGGGCCCACCCTTGTGTCAAGGCACAGGACCCACTTTCCCTATTGGTGGCGCATGTGGACCAAGCGCACACTGCTAGGTCTTAGTTATATTAGCAGCATGCGTACTGCCCAAATGCACCTAGTTTGTTCTTGCTGGAGGGTTGCCTGGGTCTAGAAATCTAGCAGCGCACGAATTTCTCGCACGCCGCAAGTATGAGATCAGCGTCGGTGTTCGCTAACTTTTTGGACGCTCCTGGTATCTAGCCTATGAACCTACGGTGTTGTTCAGGTACTGAACGCTGCTAGTACAAAAAATCCTATAAGGGGTTCCTGCACTAGTGTTTGCATTGGAGAGAGATGTTGAGGGGCTATGTAGGGGAGAAGTTGAGAGGCTCTAGTGGAGAAGGCAGGGGCTCAGGTGGATCACACACACACACACACACACACACACACATGCGCGCGCGCTCACAGAGAGAGTATATGTCTAGGGTGTTGCGATGCTCCCAGGTTGGGACTGGGTGGAGAGGGTTTTATAAGGGTTAGATTCTTGTTTTTATGCTCATTAACTGGGCAAGGAACGCCACTGAGTTCGCCACTTTGTCTCATCAGTGGTGTATATTGTACCAATGATGGGTTGTAACTTTGCCTCATTAGTGAAGTAATGCCGCGGGTGGGTGGAGCTCTGATAATCCCCAAGTGCAAAGAATCATCATAGCACATTCTAAAGATGGAAGTGGTAAGTATGAAATGTCGAGCCCACAAGGAGCTAAAGATAAAATCAATATTCTCTCAAGTCCTATCTGCCACTAATACAACTCTACATACACCAAGCGTTTGCTTTTATCTAGAAATTAGAAATAAAACTACGTTGTGGGTATAAAGAGGATGGCTTTGCATGATATCGGAGAACTAAGACATAATATAGGTGTTGCCTAAATAAAGTATAATATATTACAAGTAGAGAGTGTGGAATAATGATGGTATGGTGTGCGGAATTGTCCTAGTTAATTGATAACAGGATCGGTAATCATTATTGCAATTTTATATGAGGGAGAGGCATGAGCTAACATACTTTCCTGGCTTGGATCATATCAACTTATGATTGGATCTCTAGCAAGCATCCACAACTAATAGAAATCATTAAGGTAAACCCAACCATAGCATTAAGTAACACGTCTCCTTTACTCCCATAAGCAACAACCCCTTACTCGGGTTTAAATTTATGTCACTCTCGCAATCCACTATAAGATAATCATGAATGTATTGCAACACCCTACAGCAGGAATCCCTCATGTGTGCGCGGCATGGAAGGCACCATAGGACAACACCAAAATGAAACACGCAATTCAAACCAATCAAGATCATCAATCAAACCATAAGAAAAAAAAGAATCTACTCAAACATCATAGGATGGCTACACATCATTGGATAATAATATATAGCATAAAGCATCATGTTCAAGTAGGGGGTATAGTGGGTTTCGGGAGAGTGCACTAGTAGAAAACGACCCATTTGTCCCGGTTCCAGAGGCCCATTAGCCCCAGTTCTGGAACCAGGACTAAAGGGTCGGGACTAAAGCCCAAAACCTTTAGTCCCGGTTCGCTTACGAACCGGGATAGAAGGGGCCCCACGTGGCCGCTGCGGGGAGCCCAGGAAGGAGGACCTTTAGTCCCAGTTCGTAACACCAACCGGGACCAAATGGCATCCACGCGTCAGCATTTGGCAGGAGCTGGTTTTTTTTTCTGAAAGCGGGGGGGGGGGGGGGGTGGTTAGGGGGTTTTGGAGGGTTAATTTAGGGGTTTCATATTGTGTTAGCGCAATATAGAGAGAAGTGTCCTCTCTTTCTCCATGCTTGGTCGACGCTAGCTACTATACGTATAGAGAGAACTCGACACGCTAGCTAGTAAGCAAATGAAGGAACCATTAAGTACACAAGATCGTCATGAACATATACACAGAGAAGTGATCGACCTCTCTTTCTCCGAGAGATTGGTCGAACAACAAGTTTTCGTATATCTATCCGACGCTACTAGCTACATATATACAATATAAGATCTCTTACATACAATCCCTAACATCTAATGTCAAATTCCACATGGTATTCTCCGGCTTTATTTATGACGTGGTCAAGAAAGAATCCCACCAATTCCTCTTGAATTGCTCGTATGCGATCATGTGGTAAGAGTTCATCCCGCATCTGCCACAACTAATTTGAAGAAGGGGGTCAATAGATATATATGAATGAAACTCAACACAAATGAAGGTAGTAAAATAAAATTGTGAATATTATTGCTTACACACTTCATATTGTTTTTCAGAGTAACCCCGCTTAGAGGTCGTCACGTTGTAGATGAACTCGCAAACGTAGTATCCACAAAAATCATTCCCGGCTTCCTGCCACAAGCACTTTACGAGAAATAGAGTTTAATCAAACTGATAATCAAGCATTATAAATGGTATTGATGAAACTAGAATCAATGGGAGATGCGCGGAACTAGCTAGTAGTACTTACTTTTGGGTGTGTAAATCGCAGCTCCCTTGGCAGTGCCGGAACAATTCCGGTGAACTCTTTCCAAACCCTGCCAGACAAAGAAAATAATTACTTGATATCAGGAAATGAACAAAGTTGCCGATATGGTGCGATAATGATCGATTGAACTTACTTATGGAGCATTTCAGTCATGTCCGCATACTCCTGGGGATCTTTTTGTCTCGAGTCTAAGATGGTTACTACTCCCCGCTCAAGCTTAATCTCTAGCAGAATAAAGTGGAACCTGCGCACGCATGCATAACTCATCAATTACATTACTATAACCTCAAGTAATAAGGGAAACCGAATATGCACAAGACAGTAACACTCACTTGAAGTTGTAAGGAAAGAGTATTTTCTCTTTGTTTTGATTTTTAAGCATCGATTGTAGCAAGTTGTCCTCGGTTTCTGTGACATTCTTTTGAACTGTCCATTCATGTATGATATTTGGGTTACTGAACCCAATGTCATAGATTTGTGCTTTTCTACATTCGACAATCTTCAATCTACATAATATAGTGAGGATAATTATATATACATGCAATGAAAGAGCTGATCTATATATAGAGACTTAATTACAGAAGTAGTACTTACAGATAGTAGCAAGTCACAAGTGTTTTGTCGAGGGCCTTTTGATTGTATAATTGGAATAACTCGTCAAATTCAACAGACAACTGATCCATTCCAACGAGGTCATGCTCCTCTTTAATTCTCAGCGTCAAAGTATCCTTCCCAGACTCGCTGCAGGTTTTCATGTACCATTCATGGAATCTTTGCATCATCGTTGTTAGAGGAGGATGATCAGGTTTGACGAGAGGCTGCCCATACTGGTATCTGAATTCATCCACCTCCATTATTTCAAACTCTACATCATCGCTCAGGTAATCAGCAGGATTGGTACCGGGCACCATCCCCGGCTGATTAGCGACGATATCGCTAGACACCTTGAGCGGGGGGCACGATTGGTTCGCCTGTTCGCCGAGCTGGGGAATTTTTTTCCCACTTCTTTGTTCTACTAACCTTGCATGCATGCAAGTACTTCCCGGCCGCTCCGCTTCCTTATATGTCCTTTCAATAATGCGCTCATAGTTGGATTGCAGCGGAGACGGTGGTGGCCGCTTCAGGGCATCGATAGTGCGCTTCAGTTTCACCGGATCTATCGTCTCCTTCGGAGGTGGAGGTTTCCGTGCAAAATGTTCATGCACTTTGGCAGCACTGATTTTCGCGGTTTCCTCGTCGGTCCTCTCATATGGTAACTTTTCCAGAGGCTTGAGAGATGGACCATATCTGAATTGCTTCCCGCCTCTGCTTGTACTGCTAGCCGCCGGAGCGGCGGTGGCTCTCTTCTGTTATTGCTGACGAGGCGGAGGAGGAGGCAGAGTGCTCCGACGCGCCGGAGGAGGTGGAGGAGGAGGCGGAGTGCCCTCACGCGCCGGAGGAGGCGGAGAAGGAGGCGGAGTGCCCTCACGCGCCGGAGGAGGCAGAGAAGGAGGCGGAGTGCCCTGACTCGCCGGAGAAGGAGGAGGAGGAGGAGGCGTCCAGTTTGGAAGCTTGATGTACTCCTTCCTCCATAGACATGTACTCCTCAAAGCATAAAGCAGCTGATTCTCCCCTTCACCTGTAGGGTGGTCAAGCTCGAGCTCCTCAAATCCCTCCATCATTTCATCCACCGTCACAACAGCATAGCCATGTGGAATCGGACGGCAGTGAAAAGTTCCGTCAGGTTGAGGAGGTGCAACAGAGCCGACAGCCGCCTTCAAAGTGAGGTTCTGCCATTTCGTCATAGCTGGCAAAGTTGAGCCTCCATGATAGTATCCACGGGGTAGCGAGGAGCCATGGAATCAGGCTAAACGAGCTCCGTGGAAGCCACGCTGCTTCTCCGCTGAGATGGTGGGGTAGCTTCGTGCCGCTGAGATGGTTGGCCGGCAGCTACAAGTTCCTCTAGCTTTACTAGTCTTGCATTGAGCTTCTGCGTTGAGCTCAGCTCCGCTTTCCTCTTTCTCTCCCGGCTTCTGTAACGGCCTGTGCCGGCAAACCCAACCACCCACGGAACGGAGCCTGGTGTGCCTCGTGTTCGTCCAGGGTGCTCAAGATTCCCGAGGGCCTCAGTCAGCTCGTCCTTCTCTTTGTCGGGAATGAACGTCCCTTGCTGCGCTGCGGTGATATAAGCCTGAAGCTTCTTGACGGGTATTGCAAGTTGCTCGTCCGTCCAATGGCACTCCCCTGTTTCTGGGTCCAAAGTTCCCCCAACCCCGAAGAACCAAGTCCTTGAATGGTCTGGCTAGTTCAATGTCGCTTGTTGGACCCCTTTAGCAAGCAGGTCTTGCTCAGCTTTGTCCCACAACGGCCGGGCTTTGTGGTAGCCACCTGACCCCGTGTGATGGTGATACTTCTTCTTTGCAGCATTTATCTTGTTTGTCTCTAACATTTTCTTGCCCTTCTCCGATGTCTTGTAGGCCACAAATGCGGGCCAGTGATCTCTTATCTTCTCATATCGGTCGGTGAAATCTGGAGTCTTCCCTTTCTTGACAAACTTTGTGTTCAACTCTTTCTTCCACCTCCTGAATAGATCTGCCATCTTCTTAAGAGCACACGCCATGACCTTTGGCTCTATAACTGGCGTATTCGGATCCTCCTTTAGTGGTAGGGTGAAATTTGCCTTCAACGAGGTCCAAATATCATCTTTCTGTCTATCGGTGACATAAGAAACTTCAGGGTCGTCCTTAGCCGGCTTATTCCATTTCTGGATGCTGATCGGGATGATGTCCCTAACAATAGCTCCGCACTGAGCAACAAATGCGTCCTTGGTCTGCCTGGGTTCAATCGGTTGGCCATCGTCCGCAAGTTCTGTGATCGTGAACCTTTCATCCTGGTGCAACCTTTTCTTCGGGCCTCGTCTCGTTACAGAAGTTTGGCTCGATCCGGAGGGCTATAAAAGAAGAAAGAAGAGTTAATATATGTACATACCAAAACAATTAATGCATCAATTAGTCAGCACAGGCTTAATTAATATATATACCTCGCCGGACTTTGCAACAGCTCCCTCCTCCGTTCGGTCACCAGAGCCGTCATCATGGTCTCCTTCTTCCTCCGCCATTCGGTCACCGGAGCCATCATGATCATGTCCTTCCTCCTCCATTGTTCGATCACCGGAGCTGTCATCCACTCCTTCCTGACCATCGGTGTCATTGAGAAATGACAAGACATCACCTCCGCCGAGGATTATATCCCCCAACAACTGTTCTTGTTCCAAGTCTCTTTGCTCCATAGTTTCTGCAAATATATATTACAACATGGCAATATACAAACATGAGAGATGGATATATTAGTGGCAAACATAGACCTAGCTAATATCACAACAAGGGATCATATTAGTGGCCTCGACGCTTCTACGGTTTGGGGTGGCCTCGACAATGCTTCTAGGGTTTGGGGTGGCCTCGACAACGCTTCTAGGGTTTGGGGTGGCCTCGACAACGCTCTTTTAACTTGGTAAATTTGGGTGGCCTCAACGCTTCTAGGGTTTGGGGTGGCCTCGACGCTCCTAGGGTTTGGTCGGGCAAGAGGGGGTTGATCGACGTCCCCCCTCATGTTGAAGAGTTACCTGAGTTTTCTATGAACAAAAAAAACTACCTATCACATGACATGTCCGGCGACCGGACCGGACCGCCTCTCTAATGAATGTCTGACGTCCGGACCGCCTCTCTCATGAATGTCGAACAAGGGATTCCCTTAACCTTTAAGGGATTTAACAAAATGGCGCCATTCTGGATGTGCAGAAAATGGTCCATATTTTTCCTGATCTCATCTACCCTTCTATATGTCACGTTGTCTAGTGTCAAAGGATTCAAGAAAACCATGGCTTCATCATTAGCCAGAAGTAACAGGCGCATAATGGTACAAAGCTCTCCAAAATTGTTTTGGAACGGAGTCCTGGATAGGATAATTAGTTTTTTGGTACGAAGTTCAGCAAGAGCCTTCCGAATATCGCTATTTGGAAGGCCTTTGCTGAAATTCGTAACAAAAAGCGAATTATTCTATCCGGAACTCCGTTCCAAAACAACTTTGAAGAGCTTCGTAGCATCAGACGCCTGTTACTTCCGGCTAATGATGAAGCCATGGATTTCTTCAATACTTTGACAGACAACGTGACATATAGAAGAATATATATATAGATGAGATCAGAAAAAAATTGGATCAACTTGTGCACATCCATAATGGGGGCATTCTTGATAAATCGATATCAAAAGTTGCATATGTCAAATGTTGCATATGTCAAAATTCAAACATTGACATATGATCAAACTTTGATATATGATCAAACTTTGATATATGATCAAATGTTGCATATGTCAAAATTCAAACTTTGACATATGGTCAAACTTTGATATATGTCCACCGCGAAATAAAATGATACATAGACTTGTTCGGGAGAGAGGGGGTTGATCGACGTCCCCCCTCATGTCGAAGTTACCGGAGTTTTCTTCTAGTGGTTTGGGTGGCCTCGAGAGTTTGTCGGGTAGGGGCGGGAGGGGGTAGGAGATCGACAACGCTTTTTTTTCTAGGGTTTGGGTGGCCTCGAGAGTTGGTTGCCTGGTATATCGACAGGGGGGTGAACATTTCAAAGTTATCGGGGTAGGGGTATATCGACAATGACATACATACATGGAAAAAAATGATATCCATCTATACATACATAGCCACATACATATATACATGGAAAAAAATGCTATGAAAAAAATACATATATGAACAAAAAAATGCTATGAACAAAAAAATTAATACACATATGAACAAAAAAAATACATATATGAACAAAAAAATGCTATGAACAAAAAAATTAATACATATATGAACATCCATACATACATATAGCCACATACATATATACATTATATATGAACAAAAAAATTCATCATATAAAAAAATCAACATATATAAAAAAAATATGCACAGAGCCAGGGCGGTGGCGGCGATGGCACGGCGACGGCGACGGTGGCCGCGGCGGTGGCACACAGCGACGGCGACCGTGGGGGCGGGCCGGGGCAGGGGCGCGCGCGGTCAGGCGCGCTCGGGGGCGGGGCAGCAGGGGCGGGGGCGGGGGCAGGGGCGCGGGCTCGGGGAAGACGACGACGACGGCGACGACGGGGCACGGGCGATGTCGACAGCGACGGCAGGGGCGGCGAACGGCGAACGGCGTCAGGGCAGCCTGGCGGCGTCGATGAGCTCATCGTCGTCGGAGGGAACTGGCGATGAAATTGTGAATTTTCGCTAAGTGTTTCTTATATAGCAATGCCTTTAGTCCCGGTTTGTGGCACCAACCGGGACCAATGGGCTTGCACAGCGGCGTGGTGGTGGGAGTTTAGTCTCACCTCGCTAGCTGAGAGAGAGCCGCACCTGTTTAAAAGGCGCGGTGTGCCTGAGCCTTCGAGCTCCTCTCTAAGCAAGCTTATGGGCCTAACCTCTCTGTATATGCCTCTGGGCCTACTAGGCTTTCTGCGGGCCTGAATCCTGGCGCACCTTGCTGGTTGGGTTTCTAGTCGTATTCAGGCCGTGGTGGCCCAGTAGGCGGCATTTTTTATTTTTTTTCCAGTATTTTTGTTTTGTTTTTTGCATTATTTATTTTCTTTTGTTTTTTGCTTTATTTTTTTAATTCTTTTTGCTGTTAGGTCACAAAAATTATAGACTTTCTGTTAGTGCCATTAGTTTTCAAATTTGAATAGTTTAAATTTGAATTCTTTCAAATTTGTGTGAATCACTAGTTTGTGAATAACTTTACTATAAAAATAGATTTTTGAGTGATTCTTTTTCCCGCTATTTAATATTACTATGTTTTATCATTATATTCAAAAACAGATTTTGTTATTTTAGTTTCTAACAAAAAATTCTTTATGATAATTCTTTTTGCTATTAATGTTTCGAACAAAAAATACTTTGATAATTTTAGTTGCATATATTTTTATAATTTTAGTTTCAAAAATACTAGAAGTTTATAAAATGTTTTTAGTTGATTCCTTTTGCTATTAGAGTTTTATAAAAGCTTTTTTGTTGATTCTTTTTGCTATTGAAGAATATTATAGTTTTGTTTTAGTTGATCATAACAGAATATTTTAATTGATTTTTTTAGTTGATTCCTTTTGATATTAGAGTTTCATAAAAGTTTTCTAGATCATTCTTTTTGCTATTAGTTCATTCTTTGAGCTAAATGACCCTGAAATTGAAAAGCACTTCAAATAAACTGTGAAAAGGTTGAAAGTTGGCATGGTATCATCATATCACGCACATAGCATGTGCTAAAAAGTTGAGAGGGTTATGGCAAAAACTGGATGCACTTCGTGTACAAAATGGACAATCTCTTTCGAAGTATCAGGGTTTCGGACGAAAACTCATCTGTTACAAAGGGATTTCATTTTTTTGAACTTATTTGAACTCCAGACTTTTTGTGTGTTCAAAATGCACCATTCAAAGCCACATCATCAATTTTCAACCCTTACTGACTTCATTTGGTATTTTTCATGCATTTACTGATTTTTTTGAGCTAAATGACCCTGAAATTGAAAGCCCTTCAAATGAACGATGAAAATTAAAAGTTGGTAGCTATCATCATTTCGCCACATAGCATGTGCTAAAAAGTTGAGAGGGTTATGGCAAAAACTGGATGCCTTCGTGTACAAAATGGACAATCTCTTTCGATGTATCATGGTTTCGGGACGAAAACTCATCTGTTACAAAGGGATTTCATTTTTTGAACTTATTTGAACTCCAGACTTTTTGTGTGTCAAATGCACCATTCAAAGCCACATCATCAATTTTCAAACCTTTCTGACTTCATTTGGTATTTTTCATGCATTTACTATGATTTTTTGAGCTAAATGACCCTGAAATTGAAAAGCACTTCAAATGAACTGTGAAAAGGTTAAAGTTGGCATGTATCATCATTTACCCACATAGCATGTGCTAAAAAGTTGAGAGGGTTTGTGGCAAAATTGGATGCACTTGTGTACAAAATGGGCAATCTCTTTCGAAGTATCAGGGTTTCGGACGAAAACTCATCGTTACAAAGGGATTTCATTTTTTTGAACTTTCCAGACTTTTTTGTGTGTTCAAAATGCACCATTCAAGCCACATCATCAATTTTCAACCCTTTCTGACTTCATTTGGTATTTTCATGCATTTACTGATTTTTTTGAGCTAAATGACCCTGAAATTGAAAGGCACGTTCAAATAACTGTGAAATTTGTAAGTTGGCATGGTATCATCATTTCACCCACATAGCATGTGCTAAAAAGTTGAGAGGGTTATGGCAAAAACTGGATGCACTTCATGTACAAAATGGACAATCTCTTTCGAAGTATCAGGGTTTCGGACGAAAACTCATCTGTTACAAAGGGATTTCATTTTTTGAACTTATTTGAACTCCAGACTTTTTGTGTGTTCAAAATGCACCATTCAAAGCCACATAATCAATTTTCAACCCTTTCTGACTTCATTTGGTATTTTTCATGCATTTACTTATTTTTTTTGAGCTAAATGACCCTGAAATTGAAAAGCACTTCAAATGAACTATGAAAAGGTTGAAAGTTGGCATGGTATCATCATTTCACCAACATAGCATGTGCTAAAAAGTTGAGAGGGTTACGGAAAAAACTGGATGCACTTCGTGTACAAAAGGCATTTCATTTCTTCACATGTAACTGGAGTGATAGTCTAGATCAAAGGCATCATCACAATAGTTGTGGAGAGAAAGTCTTCACTTTTTCTTCGCCTGTGTCCTTTGCTTATTGCGCCGTAACCATGGATAATCTTCATCGTTTAACATGGTGCTTGGGTCAGCCTTGACTTTGAAGGGAGGAATTTGATGAAACTTTTCATAATCTTCAGACATGTTTGTCTTGGCCTCCAATCCCACGATGTCTCTTTTTCCTGAAAGAACTATGTGGAACTTTGGCTCATCGTATGATGTATTCGCTTCCTTATCTTTTCTTTTTCTTGGTTTGGTAGACATGTCCTTCACATAGAAAACCTGCGCCACATCATTGGCTAGGACGAATGGTTCGTCTGTGTACCCAAGATTGTTCAGATCCACTGTTGTCATTCCGTACTGTGGGTCTACCTGTACCCCGCCTCCTGACAGATTGACCCATTTGCACTGAAACAAAGGGACCTTAAAATTATGTCCATAGTCAAGTTCCCATATGTCCACTATGTAACCATAATATGTGTCCTTTCCCCTCTTGGTTGCTGCATCAAAGCGGACACCGCTGTTTTGGTTGGTGCTCTTTTGATCTTGGGCGATCGTGTAAAATGTATTCCCATTTATCTCGTACCCTTTGTAAGTCAATACAGTCGAAGATGGTCCCCTTGCCAACGAGTAGAGCTCATCAGAAACAGTGTTGTCACCGATGAGACGTGTTTGCAACCAACTGCCGAAAGTCCTGATGTGTTCACATGTAATCCAGTCATCACACTGCTCCGGGTGTTTGAAGCGCAGAATATTCTTGTGTTCATTGACATACGGGGTCACCAAGGTAGAATTCTGTAGAACTGTGTAGTGTGCTTGAGACCAAGAATGCCCGTCCCTACATATTATTGAGTCCACTCCTAGCGTGCCTTTTCTAGTCAGTCTCCCCTCATCCCGCGATTGAGCGAGACCAATCTTCTTAAGGTCAGGAATGAAATCAACACAAAACCCAATGACCTCCTCTGTTTGATGGCCCGTGGAGATGCTTCCTTCTGGCCTAGCAAGGTTACGAACATATTTCTTTAAGACTCCCATGAACCTCTCAAAGGGGAACATATTGTGTAGAAATACAGGGCCCAGAATGGCAATCTCGTCGACTAGATGAACTAGGATGTGCGTCATGATATTGAAGAAGGATGGTGGGAACACCAGCTCAAAACTGACAAGACATTGCGCCAAATCACTCCTTAACCTTGGTAGGATTTCAGGATCGATCACCTTCTGAGAGATTGCATTGAGGAATGCACATAGCTTCACAATGGCTAGTCGAACGTTTTCCGGTAGAAGCCCCCTCAATGCAACCGGAAGCAGTTGCGTCATAATCACGTGGCAGTCATGAGACTTTAGGTTCTGGAACTTTTTCTCTGGGATATTTATTATTCCCTTTATATTTGACGAGAAGCCAGACGGGACCTTCATACTGAGCAGGCATTCAAAGAAGATTTCCTTCTCTTCTTTGGTAAGAGCGTAGCTGGCAGGACCTTCATACTGCTTTGGAGGCATGCCGTCTTTTTCGTGCACACGTTGCGGGTCCTCCCGTGCCTTCGGTGTATCTTTTATCTTCCCATACATGCCCAAGAAGCCAACCAGGTTCACGCAAAGATTCTTCGTCATGTGCATCACGTCGATTGCAGAGCGGACCTCTAGGTATTTCCAATAGGGTAGGTCCCAAAATATAGATTTCTTCTTCCACATGGGTGCGTGTCCCTCAGCGTCATTCGAAACAGATAGTCCGCCGGGACCCTTTCCAAAGATTACTTGTAAATCATTGACCATAGCAAGTATGTGATCACCAGTACGGATGGCGGGCTTCCTCCGGTGATCTGCCTCGCCTTTGAAATGCTTGCCTTTCTTTCGACATTGATGATTGGTCGGAAGAAATCGACGATGCCCCAGGTACACATTCTTCCTGCATTTGTCCAAATATATACTTTCGGTGTCATCTAAACAGTGCGTGCATGTGTGGTATCCCTTGTTTGTCTGTCATGAAAGATTACTGAGAGCAGGCCAATCATTGATGGTAACAAACAACAACGCATGTAGGTCAAATTCCTGCTGGTCTTGCTCATCCCACACACGTACACCTTTTCCATTCCACAGCTGTAAAAGTTCTTCAACTAATGGCCTTAGTTACACATCAATGTCGTTGCCGGGTTGTTTAGGGCCTTGGATGAGAACTGGCATCATAATGAACTTCCGCTTCATGCACAGCCAAGGAGGAAGGTTATAGATACATAGAGTCATGGGCCAGGTGCTATGATTGCTGCTCTGCTCCCCAAAAGGATTAATGCCATCCACGCTTAAACCAAACCATACGTTCCTTGCATCACCTGCAAAGTCCCCCCACTTTCTCTCAATTTTTCTCCACTGCGACCCGTCAGCGGGTTCTCTCAACTTCCCGTCTTTCTTACGGTCCTCTTTGTGCCATCGCATCAACTTGGCATGCTCTTTGTTTCTGAACAGACGTTTCAACCGTGGTATTATAGGAGCATACCACATCACCTTCGCAGGAACCCTCTTCCTGGGGTGCTCGCCGTCAACATCACCAGAGTCATCTCGTCTGATCTTATACCGCAATGCATCGCATACCAAGCATGCGTTCAAATCCTCGTACGCACCGCGCTAGAGGATGCAGTCATTAGGGCATGCATGTATCTTCTGCACCTCCAATCCTAGAGGGCATAGAACCTTCTTTGCTCCGTATGTACTGTTGGGCAATTCGTTATCCTTTGGAAGCTTCTTCTTCAATATTTTCAGTAGCTTCTCAAATCCGTTGTCAGATGCACCATTGTCTGCCTTCCACTACAGCAATTCCAGTGTGGTACCGAGCTTTGTGTTGCCATCTTCGCAATTTGGGTACAACCCTTTTTTGTGATCCTCTAACATGCGATTGAACTTCAACTTCTCCTTTTCACTTTCGCATTGTCTCTTTGCATCAACAATGACCCGGCGAAGATCATCATCGGGCACATCGTCTGGTTCCTCTTGATCTTCAGCTTCCCCCGTTGCAGCATCACCGTATTCAGGGGCACATAGTTGTCATCATCCTCTTCTTCTTCGCTGTCTTCCATCATAACCCCTCTTTCTCCGTGCTTGGTCCAAACATTATAGTGTGGCATGAAACCCTTCTCAAGCAGGTGGATGTGAAGGATTTTCGAGTCAGAGTAAGACTTCGTATTCCCACAGATAGGGCATGGACAGCACATAAAACCATTCTGCTTGTTTGCCTCAGCCACTTCGAGAAAATTATGCACGCCCTTAATGTACTCGGAGGTGCGTCTGTTACCGTACATCCATTGCCGGTTCATCTGCGTGCATTATATATAATTAAGTGTGTCAAAAACCATTACAGAACATCATGAATACAGAAGTGACCAAATTAATAGAAGTTCATCATCACATTAAAACCAAAGTACAGTAGTGATCAAATGTTATTACTGAAAAAATAAATACATAAAGTTCATACATAGTTCTCATTGAACAACATATAGCTCTCTAGATCATCTAATTAAACCATTTCAATGCAACAACAAATGCGATCATAATCGCAACTAAGGTAACAATTGATCCAACGGCATAATGATACCAAGCCTCAGTATGAATGGCATATCTTTTAATCTTTCTAATCTTCAAGTACATTTTATCCATCTTGATCTTGTGATCATCGACGATATCCGCAACATGCAACTCCAATGCCATCTTCTCCTCCTCAATTCTTTTCAATTTTTTCTTCAAGTAATCATTTTCTTTTTCAACTAAATTTAACCTCTCGACAAGAGGGTCGGTTGGAATTTCTGGTTCACATACCTCCTAGATAAAACATCTATGTCACGTTGGTCGGCATAATTGTCAGAAACACTAAATGAAACAAATAGTTATAAAAGATAATATATACCACACCCGAATCATAGACAGGATGAGGGCCGACGGGGGCGGATACCAAAACCATCGCACTATATAATAACAAACAATAGTAAAAGTAAGAAAATTATACAAGTATCAATCTAAATCATACAAGTAAGATTTTTTTTCTTTTAGAAAGAAGATAAGAACAAGAGGCTCACCACGGTGGTGCCGGCAACGAGATCGGCGCGGGCGATCGATGGCGGTGAGGACTGGGACGGGACAGGACGGACCGCCAAACCTAGACAAATCTTGAGGAAAATGGAGTTTGGACAAGGATCTTCGAGAGGAGAAAGCTTAAGTGTGGCTCGGGTATTTCATCAAACACCTCATGTGCATAGGAGGTGAGCTAGAGCACCACAAAGCTCTCCCACGGCCGGCCAAAAAATAGAGCA
Source organism: Thinopyrum elongatum (assembly GCA_011799875.1). Classification (NCBI taxonomy): domain Eukaryota; kingdom Viridiplantae; phylum Streptophyta; class Magnoliopsida; order Poales; family Poaceae; genus Thinopyrum; species Thinopyrum elongatum. Next base: position 514,285,922 of record CM022302.1, read on the forward strand.
GTGTGCACTACTCTGCTCGCGGGCAGGGGGTTTATATAGGCCTCTCTTTAGTCCCGGTTGGTGGCTAAAACCGGGACTAAAGGACCACTTTTGGTCCCGGTTGGTGGCTGGAACCGGGACCAAAGGGGTCAGACGAACCGGGACCAATGGCCCCCGAGGCCCGGCCGGCGCCCTGGCGGGATTAATACCCTTTTCAGGCCTGGACCAAAGCCCTGTTTTCTACTAGTGGTGGGTCGCTGAAAAGAGGTGAGGAAGGTGATGAAGACGGCGACTTTGTTTGAAGACGATCACCGCGACGATGGTTCCCCCGGTGGCACTCCGGCGCCACCGAGAGAGAGGGGGAGAGAGTGTCCCCCTCGGGCTTCCTCCTCCATGGCCTCCCCCTAGATGGGGAGAGGTTCTCCCCTCTGGTCCTTGGCCTCCATGGCACCCCGGAGGGGCGAGAGCTAGCCCCTCCGAGATTGGATCTCTCTCTCTCTCTCTCTCTCTCTCTCTCTCTCTCTCTCTCTCTCTCTCTGTTTTCTTCTCTGGTTTGCGTCTGTTTTCTGGCCCTTCACTGTTTCTTGTATTCTTGGAGATCCGTAACTCCGAGTGGGCTGAAATTTTGAGGAGATTTTTATCCGGAAATTATATTTCTTGTGGGGAAAGAAGGGAAGCAACCGAACTACGAGGCGCGCACAAGCCTATCCGGCACTCCCTAGGGTAGGGGGCGTGTCGTGTGAGCTTGTGGGGCATGTGGCCCACCCCTTCTGTTGATTTCTTGCGCCAAAAATCCCATATATTCCATAAAAAAACACCGTAACTTTCTATCGCGTTTGGACTTCGTTTGATATGAATTTTCTGTGAAATGCAAAAACATGCAAAAAAAATAGAAACTGACACTGGGCACTAGGTTAATATGTTAGTCCATGAAAATAGTATAGAAGTGCACCAAAACCGTATAAAGCTCACGTAAATATAGCATGAATACTTCATAACTTATAGATACATTGGAGACGTATCAAGCTCCCTGACATGTCTCTCTCATAGTCGCTCAGCGTTGCAGCTCACCTTGCTGCCGCCACCAAGGTACGGGAATCTAGCACGGAAAGGATGCACGAGGCAGATTTATTGGTGTGTGGCCACATGCAGCATAGTCGGTTTTCGACGGCTGCAACCGCTAGATCCAGTCTTGGGAGGTTCCGCTACACGCTGTCGCAACTCAAGTCATGACAGTTGCATGTTGCCGCAGCTGCTTTTGCCGCAAGCTGTTGGGTACTCGGACCGCTTGCCACACCAAACACCGAGCTTGCCATGGGTAGTGGAATGGAAGAGAGGAACGGTCAGTGCTCAAGGGGTAGGCACCATCCGCCGCCTCGATCCGAGACATAGGGTCACTGCCGGCGGTGAGAGAGGGAGAGTGGCTCCGTTAGGGGAGAGGCTGAGATGGCTCATGTACAACGAGGCATAGGAGGCTCCGGTGGTGGTATCAAGAGTGAGTGAGGGCATGAGGACGCCATATCGGAAGAAGGGAGAGGATGGGAGGGGTGGAGAGGGAAGAGAGATTCTTTTGTACGGAGTACATAGTTGCGTTGGGTCGGGACTGGACTTTAGGAATGTGAGGTCAGGCAAAAGTAACCACCGAGGGTCACCACTTTGTCCCATAAAGGTATGGCTACTGGTGAACCCTATTTTTGGCCCGTTGATGGTGAATTTTTTTTGTTTAATTGGGTGTCTGTTACAAACAACGTTCATGGCTACTCGCACGGACTTATTGTTACGGAATCAACAGACTGTAATTAGGTGGTAGTTTTTTTACTGGTGATTAGGAGTGAGGTGGGGCCCACCTCCATGAAAATGTGGAGATTGAGTAGCGTTGAGATACCCGTGAGATGCCCGTAGTGCTCCGTGCGTCTTGGATTATTGTTTCGGGTCGCCGTTTATAGTGAGTACTTAGTGCTGACAGCAACAACAACGCGGTATGCAACCCTGGATATGTGAAACCACATTCAATTCACATATAGGAAAATTTGGCCAAACTTTACTCACACAATGTGCAAAACCAATCGTTGTAATTGAGTACTATATAACTTTGTAAATTATTCATTTCAATTCACCACCGCATTCCGGGATAATTTAGGTACACTCTTTATTGATATATTTTAGCATGCTTATGAATGAGCAAATGGCTGATGGTACGATGCATTCAATAATCATCCAATTTTAGTACAAATTAACTGGAAAATTAAGTTGGCAATATATAGCTAAAACAAGCACATTGTGTTAATAAAGATGCATGGCCCGTTTGAGAGAAACCTTTCATTGCTTCTTTTTCTTGTCGGTTTATCTTCTTCGATGGGCGAGCATTCTTTGTGTTAATGAGAGGGAAAAAATCTGTTGTGTGATGATGCATTCATCAAGCTAGCTAGCTAGGCAGTAAAAATTTGTAAATGGACGCCAAAGTTACAGACAGGCACAATGAAGGTCGGGTTGGAGATGTGCTAGCTAGCTATTCGATCACGTTAACGAGCACTAAATCATGCGATCTCCTCCATATATGTCAGACTGTCACAGTAATCTCCTACCATATCATGAAATTAAGAGCATCCCGATCCTCCACTATAAATCCACCCCTCCACCCTCGCCCAAATCATCAACTTTCCTTTCCTTCGCTTGCCTTATCCCTTGCCGGCAATGGCTCGCAAGAAGGTGACCCTCCAGTACATCGCCAACGACTCCACCCGGCGCGGCACCTTCAAGAAGCGCCTCAGGGGCCTGATGAAGAAGGCGGGCGAGCTGGCCATCCTCTGCGACGTCAAGACCTGCGTGCTCGTCTACGGCGAGGGCGAGACGGCGCCGGAGGTTTTCCCCTCCCACGCCAAGGCGGCGGCCATCCTGACCCGGTTCCGGAGCATGCCGGAGCTGGGGCAGTGCAAGAACAAGATGAACCAGGCGGGCTTCCTCACCCAGCGCATCGACAAGCTCCGCGACCAGGTCGACAAGTCCCGCCGCGAGTGCCGCGACCGCGAGATCAAGGTCCTCCTGCACAGGGCCATGCTCGGCGCCCTCCCGGGCCTCGCCGGCCTCACCATCGAGGATCTCACCAGCGTCGGATGGAAGGTGGACGTGCTCCTCAGGAGCATCGGCGAACGCATCGACAAAATCCATTCCCTTTCCATGCAGGCGCCGCCGCCAGCCGCATACCAGCTCACCACCGGCAGCAGCAGCATGGAGGATCACTTGGGGTCTCCGCCGTCACTGTACCAGGTCCAGGCACCACCGCAGCAACAACAGCAGGAGGGCTGGCTTGACATGGTGCCCCGGCCCGGAGAAGACCTCGGCACCCAGCTGCTCTACGGTGGCTATACCACCGGTGGCCACGACGGCGCCGGCTTCTCCTCCTCCGGTGGTGATATGAATATGATGATGATGCAGCCCTTCGATCTGGGCTTCGGTTTGAGCCATTTCCCTCCCATGTAAGCTACCTACCTAGGATGGTGTGGTGAGGATCATTTCATCTCCGGCCGCCCTGCATGGCATGGCCAGCAGCTTCCGTCGATCTCGGTCACGTTCTTATTTAGTTTTGGTATTGCCGTATTGGTCAAGATGCACAGGGGCATCGTTAAGATGAGACATTCAGTTCATATCCTGGAATTGTTATATCAGGTCGTATATGTATATTTTATTCATCAGGTTCTTTGAGCCAAGTTATTTATAATTGTACTTTAGCCATTGAAATTGTTATTCAGATGATCTCTTCCATAGGCTCTTCGTTTGATCTATGTTGTTCAGTTGGTCGTAAATCGTAAGCTGCACCTGTTTTTTGGTGTCACAATGTTTTGTCAGACATATATACTCTCTTTTTTGAGGGAGTCAGACTTATATACTTGCATGGTTTTTTATATACTTGCATGGTTTGTGTGTGTATTACGGCAATCAACTAGCACAGCTACGTGCCTGATATGATGGTTACTTGGGTGCCTTGAATTTCCTGCTGTTTGTTTTTGGTGTCCAGAATTTTACCTTTTATGGATGAGTATTAACTAGTTGAAGATGTGCTACTGGAGCAAAGGTAAATGTGCTAGTCCATCTTTGCCTGGATAATTAATGATTTGCGACTTAATTACATGGAGAAAGCTGTTCTAGTTAACTGTTTGTTTTTTGAGAAATACCAAGCTTTATTTATATCTATACCAATATAAAAAGATCCAAATGGGCAGATCCAATTAATCTCGACCATCAAATCATATTAATCCAACGACTTAGACTGTTTCAATATCGAGCGCTCAACACGTTTAGCGTGCAGTTAATTTCATGTCAAATATAGTGCCAATCACATAATAACACGCAAATAATATCCTATTTAATATCCGCATGTACTTAATATATTTCCAAATTAACGTGCATTGCACGTACACATTGACTAGTTACTCAAAGTTACCATAAGCGGGATACAAATAGGACCATGGAATTGGCCTAACCAAACATGGCACCCCTGATTTAAAGACCTGAAAAACTTGGCAAGTAAATGGGCTTCCGTATTCTAATTAACTGTTGTAATACAAATTGTACTACTAGTAGAATCCATAGTTGCCTAAAAAAAACTAGTAGAATCTATAATAAGACGATTAACGCAAGGACAGCTTTACGAGCATGCACCAGAGACACTTTCGCTACTTACATCCACGTAAAAGGGCCTGGCGCTGGACGCACGTCCACAACGGGGTCATGCTCAAAGTTGCGGGTGATTAATTTCTTGAGGATGTTGGGCCGAGATACAGCCCGATACGCTGGGGCGCACACGGCTCCATGTACGCTCCTTAAAAATAGCTCCATTGTCGGGGATATCGTGCGACATATGCCAGTGGGTGGTTTATCGTGGATGGGGACAAAAGTACGTCGCCGGGCTCTAGAAGCGGGAGTGAGCGAGACCGCGTACGCTTGCGGATCTTACCCAGGTTCGGGGCTCTTCTGGGAGATAACACCCCTAGTCCTGCTCTGCGGGGTCTCCGCATGATCACTACTTCACAGGTAGCTACAAGCTTGCTCCTCGAGTTGTTTGGCTAGAGGAGGGAGAAGGGCAAGGCTAGCTCTACTCCGCTCTTTCTGTGTGTGTGTGTGGGTGCTCGACAAGGCGTTTTGCCAAGGTGCCAACCGCCAACCCCTTGCATGGGGTGACCTGGGGGGTTTATATAGGCCTACCCCCCAGGGATACAATGGTAATCCCGCCGGGCGTAGGACCCGGCCGTCAGTGTCTCTGGTCGCCGACTTCTCCGCCGACTGCAGGGGCCCACCGCCTGGTGGGTCTCCCCGGCGGTCTCGTACTTGGCCGACAAGCTGGGCCCGCCGCTTGCGGGTCCTGTCGGCTGTGCAGCACTGTAGCCGTGCCACTGATGACGCATGCTTGGTCGGGGAGAGCGTGGCTACAGTTCCGCCGCCTGGCGGGCGTTTCACTGTAGCCACTCCCCGTCTCTTCTGATTAATGGCGCACAAACTTCAAGGAAGGGGGAGGGCCACCTGCCAGGAGCCGACCTCCCACTGAGCCGACTGGCCTGGGCTCGCCGCCTTCTGGCTTGTCACGGACAGGTAGGGCCCGCCGCCTGTGGGCCGTACTGGCCGCCCGTCGCGGGAGCATGGCTTCCTCTGCCACGGATGATGTCATGAGCGGCATGGCAACAATCCTGCGCTGGGCGCAGGATGCCTGCTTGATACGCCGTACTGCTCCCACGTTCTGCCCTGGATTCGGGGGTGGCAGGCCTGTACTGTAGCCATGCCCTGTCTCATCATGTTTATGTTTGCGCTGACTCTGAGGGCGCGAGGGGCCGCCTGCTAGGACTCGGCTTCCCAGGAGGCCGCCTGCTAGGAGTCGGCCCGCTTCATGGCCGTCTTGTGGACTCCGCCGCCTCCTGGCAACCGGCTGCTTGGACCAGCCGGCCTCAAGAAGGCGACCCTTTGTACTTGATGTTTGAGTGGCGCAGCCTGCCCGATGTCTTGAAATACCAAAGGGAGCTGATGGGGCTACCCGTGGTCATTTACTCCGACAGTAGTCCCCGAAGCTGATGAGGCGCTGCGGCTGAAGGGGCGAGAAGCCTTAGCAGCTTCATTTTCCGGGTCGCCTGGTGTTCTGCTTCGTCTGTCTTCCGAGGTGCCGACTGGTAGGTGTCGGCCATGACCAGGCAGGCCGCCTGGCGATTTCGAAACGTCGTGGTGGGGACCAGGTGGCATGCCAGCCAGACGTCAGGCGTGCCGCCCACGCATGTCGGCCACGTGGCGTCATCAGGTCAAGCCGGCCTGCCGGCTCACGCGCGTGACGGGATGGTGCCGCAGGCCGGGGCCCGCCACCACAGTGCCTCGGCACGCGCGCGGATCCGCTGCGGCCGAGGTGGACTGTTGGGCTCCTGCGGCAGTTAATTCGCGCCTTTACTGGCGCCGCAATCGTGGGAACGTGGGGGAATGGGTGTAGTTAATCCCACGAACCCCCACGCCCCCGCCCCCTCAGCTTCGCCGCCTGGGGCTATAAGTAGGGGGAGGAGGGGGGCGGCAGATGCATGCGCGCCCTCCTCTCCCTTTGCCGTTCTTCATCTTCTCCGCTGCCACCGCGCCCTTTCCTCCCGTCGGAGCGCTGCCGCAGCCCGCCGTCGTCAAGCGTTCTCTCGTTGCGGCTTCCTTGCTCCGCCGCAGCCTCGCCCGCTCGCCACCGCGCCGTGCCTGCGACGAGCTCCTTCATCCATGGCGCGCTCACGAGCCGGCGACTGGGACGGCTCCAACGTCCATGATGATCACCTCTCCTTCCTCTGTCAAACACGGCGGCTGCCCCGGGAGGCGAAGGTGCAGGTGCGTGTTCCCCCCGAAGCAGAAATCTCGCTGGCGCCGGAGGACGATGAACGCGTCGTCTTCCGGTCCCATTTCCTTCGCGGCTTCGGCCTTCCGGCAAGCGGCTTCCTCCGCTCCGTCCTTGACTTCTACCGAGTCCAGCCGCACCACCTCACGCCAAAGACGGTGGTGCTGCTGGCCGCCTTCGCCACCATGTGCGAAGGGTACCTCGGCACTCTCCCCACCCTCGAACTCTGGGGGGAGTGCTTCTACCTCAAACTTGGCACCGCCGCCAGGGGCCAGGCGGCTCAATGCGGAGCCTGCGTGGCGGTGCGGCGCCCGGGCACCGGGAACCGCTTCCCGCCCATCTCCCTGCTGCAGTCGGCCAAGCTGTGGCAGAAATCCTATTTCTACGTCAAGAGCATCCACCCGACAAGCGACTACGTCAACTTGCCGGCCTACGCAGCCGGCCCGCCAGCCGAACCGCGCGCCAACTGGCAGTACAAGCCGAGTTCCCTGTCGGCCGCCTCCTCCGCCGCCCTTGCCCGACCTCAGGCGATGACGGAGTCAGAGGGCCTGAAGGGCTCGGACTTGCTGGCTGCCTTCGTGACGCGTCGGGTGCTCCCCCTCCAAGCTCGGCCTCACATCATCAGCTGCATGAGCGGGCACCGGGACCCATGCTGGATGTGCACACGGGACCTGCCAGACGTGGAGGTGGTCCGGCTGGTCAACTATATCTCCAACTGCAAGCTGTCGGAGGCAGACTGGCGGTTCGGCATGCGGCCGTACGACCGCGCACATCCACCGCCTACGGTGAGTCTTGTAATTCTTTTCTCTTTGCTGGTCCAAGTTCTTGTTCTGCCGCCTGACCAGTCGGCCATGGTGCAGGTCCTCCCGGCCCAGTCGGCCGCCGGTGCTCTGGATCCAGGTCAGCAGTATATGCCGGACCGAACGAGGAGCGACGTGGAAGACCGCGACTTGGGGGCGGCCGCCATGGAGGAGGACGACGCCACAAGCGGCGGCGGTGGAGCAGGCGGCTCCGGTGGAGGAGGCGGCCTTGAGGACTGGTCGGATGACGATGAGGAGGAGAACGAGCCGCGCCGCCCGCACGGCACCGACAGGGCGGGCGCGAGCTCCTCAGCCGTGCCGACCGCACCAGGCGGCCTGCAAAAGCGCCGAGCTGGCTTGTTGTTGTTCGGCAGCCGGCCGAAGAAGTCCAAGAACGCGACCGCCGTGACCAGGCGGCAAGAGGCCGCCGCAAGAGTGGCCCAGTTCCAGAGGGCCCCGAAGCAGCCCCTAATGGTGTCCGCGTAAGTGCTCGGTTGTGTTTTCCTTTTTTCTTCTTTGCAAACTTTTTCTGAGTTTCTCTTGTCTTGCTTGAATCAGGGCCCCACTCACTCTCGAGCGGTCTGCCGCTACTTCCGTGATCAGGGAGGTGGAAGGCTCCGCCAATACCCGCCGCGTGGACCCGCTCGCCGACCTCCGGGCGGCGACGGAGAGGAACGCGCGGGAGGCGCGCGAGGAGCGGGAGGAGGCGGAAAGGCAGGAGGCGGAGGCGGCCGAGGCAGCGCGGGCGGACGTGGACGTGGTGGCCAAGGCTCATGCGGACGCCGCCGCCAAGGCCCAAGCGGACGCCGCCGCTAGGGCGCAAGCAGAAGAAACCGCGCGCGGCCGGACCCCGCGACTTGTCATTCCGTTGCGCGCGGCGCAGCCAGCGCCAGAGATCCCAGTGCCGACTGGAGGAGCCGGCGATGACCAGCCGGTCGTGGAGAGGAGAGGAGGCGACGCCATCATCTCGGAGGCGGAGGCGCCCCCGCAAGCCGACTCCGGGGCCTGAGGCAATCGGCCTGACGTGCCACCGGCGCCGCCGGTCAGTGGCGAGTTGGTGTTGGGGGCGACTCCCGTGGTCCGCCCTTCGGTGCGCCGGCGTGCAACGAAGGCGGCCTCGGCGCCGCGGGCGCAGGAGATCGGGGCCGCGAGCTCGTCGGCCCCAGACGCAGAGGCCACCAGTGCCGTCCCACCAGGATGGACGCCTGGGGGCGGGACGGGCGTGCTGAACAAGGCCGCGCAGGACGTTCAGGCCCAGCTCCAGGCCCAAGGCGCCACCCTCCAGTAGTGTACGAAGGCGTTCTTGGCGACGCGGACGGCCGTTCGGGTATGCTTCTTTGCTTTGTTTTTTTATTCTTGCAGTCTTCCGTGGGGGCGCGCCAGCGCACCCACTGGGTGTAGCCCCCGAGTTCCGGGCCGGCTGCTGAGCAGGCGGCTCAAAACTTTAAGGTAGGTTCCGAGTGCTAACTTGTTTTCTCTTCTTTTGTATTCGTTGCAGGACTACCACAACATCCGCGCAGCCGCCTTCAACTCCCAGGTCCAGGAGTTGGCTAAGCGGACCGCCGACCTCACCGAAAGCCGGCGTAAGCACTCTGTCTACTTCCTCGCGGGGGCACGCCAGCGCACCCGCTGGGTGTAGCCCACGAGATTCGGGCCGACTGCTGAGCAGTCGGGCCGGATCTTCTGGCAACCACTTTTCTTTTTTGGTCATCTTTGTTGATTGTCCTCCCTTTCTCATTTTTGCAGGAGCCAACGCCACATTGCAGCAGCATCTGGGCAAAGTCCAGACCGAGCTGCGCGTCAAGGAGGAGGAGCGCCGTAAGGCGGCCCTGGAGCGCGACCGTCTGGCCAAGAAGTTGGCGGACCAGGCGGACCAGCACAAGGCGGAGCTCCAGGAGCTCAAGGAGGCGGAAGGCGCCCTTCAGGCCGAGTTTGAGGTCGAACGCTCAAAATGGGCCGAGAAGAAGGCGATCCTCACCGCTGGCTACGGCGAGATTGAGGACATGATCGACGGTAAACTTCTTTCTTTGGAATAGCTGCCGACTGCATCGGGAGTCGGCTTCTGATCTTTGTTTTTCTTTTGCGTAGACTTCTTTCCTGGCCACGCCGTCGCCGTCAGCCAGGCCATCGAGGCACGGCGTGACTAGCGTAGGAGGGAAGGAGTGGAAATCCCGCCCGACGCGCCTCGGAACATGAACGAGCAGCTCCTGGCGGTCAGGACGCGTTTGCAGCCGATTCACCGTCTGCTCCGCCGCCTTCAGCGTGTCGGGTCTCAGCTGGTTTCCGCCCTCTGGCCAGGCGGCCAAGCTCCACGCACCCCAAGTCGGACCGCCGACTGGTTGGAGGCAGCAATCGGCCGCTTCGAGGCTTGGAGGGCTCCTCCGCTCAGGCAGGCGCCTGAAGAGCCTTGGAGTTCGTCAAGGCGTGGTATCCTGGGCTGAACCTAGCCCAATTGGCCACATTTCGGCAGGAGGCCATGGAAGAGTTGGTGGCAGCGGGGCCTGCGCTCACCCATCGTGCGGTGGCGATCGCCGAGTACGCCGACACCAGCGTCTTCTTCCCCGAGCTGGACGAGGAGGGTGCCGAGGTGCCGATGAACTGGTTCAGGCTGAACCCGGATGACGGCGAGGACTCGGTGGAAGAAATCGCCTCAAGCGACGAAGGCGAGGACGAGGAAGATGAGGGTGGTGAAGGCGACACACCGGAGGGCGGAGCAGACGCCCAGCCTCAGCTTGATCGGGCCTCGAGCAACGAGCCGCGTGCGAGTGCACCGACTGCTGCTGAAGGCAACCAAGCCGAGACTCGCCAGACGGCCACTCCACCAGCTGGCGCCGCCGACTCCACCAACCTGCCAGACTCGCCTGTTGCTCCTTTGGCCTAGGCTGCCAAGTTATCTTATCTTTTCCTGCTTTGGTAATCTTTAGAACAAACTTTGTTAAATTCGCGCAGTTCCACCCGCTGGGGGTGTATTCAAACTTCGTTGAATGCTGGCCGAGGGCCTCTTGCTATGTGATTTAATTCTCGCACAGGATGTGCTTCGCCGAGCTCTGGCTTGTCTTGCTTTCTGTTCTTTTGGCTTTTTCCTTTGCAGCTTTCCCTTGGCTGCCGCCTTGCCGACCAGACAGCCATTCTTCGGTCTGCTGGCCGGGTCAAGTACTTGGCCATTTGGGAAGACAAGTACTTTGGCTGCTTAGAACATAGCAATTTAAGTGAGAAGCCGGCCTGCCGGCTGCTCAGCAACCGGACGGCTAGACGAGGAGCCGACTTGGCCTATGTGGGTGCTTTCGTCCTTAGCAATTTTTCATGTGAGCACCATTTCTTGCCTTTGACTCTTGCCTGCTAGACAGTCGCTCTGCGAGCTACGGCTTATGGCAAGGGTGGGCTTAGATGCCGGCACACTACTTGTCCGACTGCAGGTAGAGCCAACATAGTACAAGGCGGCAAGCCCCCGGGCCGACTGGTCGGACCCGGTGCCGGGCGGAGGAATGAAATAACATACTCACAGGCATGAAACTTATCACACAGATAAGAAAGGTAGCCCCCGAGTGCTCCTCGAGGGACCCGGTGCCTTTGCCCTTAGTACAAAAGGTAGCGTGGTACATACTGCATTTAACTGTAAAATCTTCGGAGGAGATTTGCATTCCATGGGCGCTCTGTTTCCTTGCCGGAATCGTCCTTTTTGCGCGCCCTGGGCTTCTGCGCGTCGATTAGGTAATAGGAGTCATTGCCCAAGGCTTTGCTGATGATGAAGGGGCCTTCGCAAGGGGCTGAGAGCTTGTGCTGGCAGGCTGTTCGCTGGATCAGTCGGAGCACAAGGTCTCCCTCTTGGAAGGATCGTGGCTTGACCTTCCGACTGTAGTAGCGGCGTAGGCTCTGCTGGTAGATGGCGGACCGGCTAAGTGCTAACAGCCGGCCTTCTTTCAGCAGATCGATGCCGTCTTCTCGTGCTTCCTTCGCCTCCGCCTCCGTGTACATGGTGACGCGAGGTGAGTCGAACTCGATGTCAGTTGGGATGACGGCCTCGGCCCCGTACACGAGGAAGAAGGGAGTGAAACCGTTTGATCTGTTCGGAGTGGTGCGGAGGCTCCAGAGGACGGCCGGCAACTCGTCGATCCAGCAGCCGGCCGAGCGCTCCAGTAGCTCGACCAGCCGGGGTTTGATGCCGGATAAGATGAGGCCGTTTGCTCGTTCTACTTGGTCGTTTGACTGCGGATGGGCAACGGACGCTAAGTCCAGTCGGATGCCCTGCGTTGCGCAGAAACGGGCCAAGGCACCTTTGGCAAAGTTAGTGCCATTGTCGATGATGATGCTGTGTGGTACACCGTACCGGACGGTGATATCTGCAATGAAGGTCACAGCGGTCGGACCATTTAGTTTCTTGATTGGTTTTGCTTCAATCCACTTGGTGAATTTGTCCACGGCGACAAACAGATGGGTCATGCCACCGCGTGCTGTCTTGAATGGGCCTACCATGTCCAACCCCCAGACAGCAAAGGGCCAGGTAAGGGGGATGGTCTTGAGTGCAGAAGCCGGCAGATGTTGCTTGGAGCTGAATTTTTGGCACCCCTTGCATTTCTTGACCAGATCCTTGGCGTCCTCCAAAGCAGTCGGCCAGAAGAAACCATGGCGGAAAGCTTTGGCGACAAGGGATCTGGAGGCCGTGTGGTGGCCGCACTCGCCTTGGTGTATGTCTCTGAGGATTGCCTTGCCTTTCTCTGGTTCGACGCAGCGTTGGAAAACGTCGGTCACGCTGCGCCTGACAAGCTCTCTGTTTACTATCGTGTAAGCTCCTGCCCGGGGTTGCACCTGCCGGGCCGAGATCTCATCAACTGGCAGCTCTCCGCTTACCAGAAAGTTGAGGATGGGATGCGCCCATGATGGTGCTTCGACTTCATCCACTGTCATTACGGCCACTGAAACTAGGGCGGTTGGGTTGGGGGTGCGGGGGGGGGGGTGGAGTGGCTCGTGGTCTGCTTGCGTTGTTGGAGTCCCTGGGACGGCCGCTGCAGCCACCGGGCCAGGTTGAAGAACCCCTGGGCCGGGTGCGACTGCCGCAGTCCCCGAGCCGCTTGGTGAAGTCCTCGGGCCGGCTGCCGCAGCCCCCGGGCCGGGTTGCGAAGTCCCCGGCCAGGTGCGACTGCTGCAGTCTCCATGCCGCCTGCCGAACTCCCCGGGCCGGCTGCTGCAGCCCCCGGGCTGGGTTGCGAAGTCCCCGGGCCGGGTGCGACTGCTGCAGTCCCCATGCCGCTTGCCGAAGTCCCCGGGCCGGCTGCTACAGCCCTTGAGTCGGATCCGACTGCTTCGGGAGCAGCCGGCACGAAGATGGATTCTGATTTCGGGGAAGGCTTGATAGACGGCTTGCGGAGACACTGAAGGGACACGCCGGCTGGTATGGCTTGCCTGGTGGAGCCGATCCGTGCCAGGGCGTCTGCTTGCTCGTTGTCGGCCCGTGGCACGTGAAGGAACTCGCACCCATCAAAATATCCACTGATCTGCTGGACGAGGGAGTGGTAGCTCGCCATATTTGCATCCTTGCCGTCCCAGTCGCCAGACGACTGTTGGACCACCAAGTCCGAGTCGCCGTAGCACAGAATCTGGCGGATGCCAATCTCCTTGGCCAGCCGGAGTTCATGTACTAGCGCCTCATACTCGGCCACGTTGTTGGAGGCGGCAAAGTGGATTTGCAATGTGTATCTGAGCTTGTCGCCTTTGGGAGAGGCGAGGACGACGCCGGCTCCCAAACCGGTGCGCATCTTCGAGCCATCAAAGTGCATCCGCCAATGAGTGGAGTCTGGAGCTGGCGGCAGGTACTGGGTCTCGGCCCAGTCGACGAGGAAGTCGGCCAGTGCTTGGGACTTGATGGCGGCGCGAGGCTGGTAGAAGATGGTGTAGGGGGCCAGCTCGATGGCCCACTTGGCCACTCGGCCTGATGCGTCTCTGCTGCCTATGATCTCCGCAAGCGGGGCGGTGTAGACGACCGTGATGGGATGCTCTTGAAAGTATGGCTTGAGCTTCTTGGCGGCAAAATGCACGCCATAGCACAACTTTTGGTAGTGGGGGTAGTTCTGCTTGGAAGCTGACAGCACCTCGCTCAAGTAGTAGACGGGCCTCTGGACCGGCTGTGCCTTGCCGTCCTCTCGGTGCTCTACCACCATAACTGTACTGACCACCCGGCTGGTGGCGGCGATGTAAAGAAGCATAGGCTCCTTGGCAGCCGAAGCGGCCAGGACGGGCGGCGTGGTCAACATCTTCTTGAGTTGGAGGAAAGCCTCGTCCGCCTTGTCGTTCCACTCGAAATGAGTGGTTTTCTTCATCAAATGGTACAGTGGAAGAGCCTTCTCGCCCAGCCGACTGATGAAGCGGCTGATGGATGCCAAGCAGCCGGTGAACTTCTGAATGTCTCACAGTCGGGTGGGCCTCTCCATCCTCTCGATGGCCTTGATCTTGACAGGGTTGCACTCTATGCCGCGCTCTAAGACAAGGAAGCCGAGGAGCTGGCCGACTGGTACTCCAAAGGCACACTTTTCTGGGTTGAGCTTGATTTGAAAATGGCGCAGGTTATCAAAGGTTTCCTTGAGATCTTCCAGGAGGGTACCGCGCTTCTCCGTCTTCACCACAATATCGTCCACATAAACATGGGCATTTCTGCCGAGTTGCTTGAGGACGCACTTCTGCATGCAACGCTGAAACGTGGCGCCGGCGTTTCTCAAGCCGAACGTCATGGTCACGTAGCAGAAGGCTCCGAATGGTGTGATGAAGGCGGTCTTCAGGCGGTCGGCCGGGCTTAACTTGATCTGGTGGTACCCCGAGTAGGCATCCAAAAAACTCAACAGCTCGCATCCGGCTGTGGAGTCTATCACTTGGTCAATCCGAGGCAAGGCGAACGGATCTTTCGGGCAAGCTTTGTTGAGGCTGGTGTAGTCAATACACATGCGCCATTTGTTGTTCTTCTTTAGTACAAGGACTGGGTTGGCAAGCCACTTTGGGAAGAATACTTCCATAATGAAGCTGGCTGCTAGAAGCCGGGCTATCTCTTCACCAACAATTCCTCTCTTCTCCTCCGATAGGCGGCCGAGGGGTTGCCTGACTGGTTTTGCATCTGCTCTGACATATAGCTTGTGCTCGGCGAAATCCGTCGGTACACCCGGCATGTCCTTTGGAGACCACGCAAAGATGTCCCGATTCTCACGGAGGAAATCGACGAGCTCGCTTTCCTATTTGCTGTCGAGGCGGGCTCCTATGACAGCGAACCTTTCCGGGTGCTCCGGGTCCAAGGGTATCTTCTTGGTTTCTCTGGCCGGATGGAAAGAGCCCTGAGCTTCTGACCCCTTGGGATCTGGCGACAGGTCCGGCTGCTCGCCGGCCATGGCCACAACCCGGTCAAGGAGCCGTCTCTCGGCAGCAATCACAAGGGACTCGGCCAGCCGACTGCTGGCAGTGTCACAGGCGGTGGACTTCTGGTAGTCGCCGGCTATGGTGATAATGCACTTGGTGCTCGGCATCTTCATCTTGAGGTAGGCGTAGTGGGGGACCGCCATGAACTTGGCCAGAGCAGGCCGGCCAAGCAACGCGTGGTAGGGGCTCTCAAGGTCGACCACCTCGAACCAGATTGGCTCTCGGCGGAAGTGATCCTTGTCTCCGAAGAGGACATCTATCTTGATTTTGCCGATTGGTGAGCAGGATAGGCCAGGCACAATGCCATGGAAGAAAGTCCGGCTGGGCTGGAGCTGTTTCTCTTTGATGCACAACTTCTCCATGGTGTCGCGGTAGAGGATGTTGATGCTGCTTCTGCCGTCTATCAGAATTCGGGAGAAACGAGCAGCTCACCTCTCTGTTGCAAAGGTGGCATCCAGCACCAGGGCATAGGAACCCAGAGAAGGCATCACCTCCGGGTGGTCAGCTCGGCTCCAACTGATCGGCTTCTCCGACCAGTGCATGAACTCTGGGGCTTCAGAGGCGACAGTATTCACTTCTCGGCGCTGTTGACGCCGGCTGTGCCTGTCGTCAGTCACGCTGGTGAAGACGACGTAAGCTCCATGTTCTTCAGGAAACTCATCTTGCATCGCGCCGACTGGTCGGACCGCCGGCTGCTGGGGAGGCGGAGGTGGCGAGCCAGCAGGCGGCGGAGGCAGTCCTTCGCCTCTGGCGATGCGGGTGAGCCAGTGGCACTTCCGGGTGGTGTGGTTGGACGGCTTCGTGCCGCTGTGGAACTTGCAGGGAGCATCGAGGGTTTGCTCAAACGAGAAGGCGGGCAACCAGGCAGGCTTGCTGCCCTTCTGGCGTTTGGGGCCGGGCTGCTCCTCTGGCTACTGGTCTTCGACTATCGCCACCTGCCGGCTGGTAGTAGCCGGCTGCGGGGTCTTGCGCTTATTGTCGTTTGACGGTTGGCGCCGACTGGAATCAC
Source organism: Thinopyrum elongatum (assembly GCA_011799875.1). Classification (NCBI taxonomy): domain Eukaryota; kingdom Viridiplantae; phylum Streptophyta; class Magnoliopsida; order Poales; family Poaceae; genus Thinopyrum; species Thinopyrum elongatum. The sequence continues at coordinate 514,301,946 of CM022302.1, forward strand.
CAGCCGGTGTCTAAGGGGCCGGAGGGAGCATCATTCCTGATGCGTCCACTCGAAGCTCCGACTTCATGGAGGAGTCAGCAGTGGCGTACTTGTCTGCTATGATTAGCAGCTCGTCGAGGGTGGCCGGCTCGTCGCAGAGGAGTCGGTGCTTGAGTAGGGTGCCCTCCCGGCACCCAGCAGTGAAGTATTCTATGGCTTGCACCTCATGCACCCCTTCGCAGGAGTTGCGCAGCTCGGCCCACCGCATTAAGTATTCGCGGGTGGACTCGATCGGGCCTTGGATGCACAGGGAGAGCTGGCGAGGCTTGGGCGGCCACTTGTAGGTGCTGGTGAAGTTGCGGATGAAAACTTCGGTGAAGTCTAGCCAGCTGTTGACGCTGTAGGGCTCGAGGCTGTTCAGCCATGTCCGGGCCATGCCCTGGAGCATGAGCGGAACATACTTCATGGCAACACGCTCGTTGCCGTTCGCTATGTTGACGGCAGTGGAGTAGTCGACCAGCCAATCTTCCGGCTTCACAGAGCCGTTGTACTTAGGAGTGTCCCGAGGGAGCGAGAACCCTTTGGGGAAGGGCTCGTCGTGAATGCGGGGGCCAAAACAAGGTGGGCCGATTGCATCTTCTTCTTCCAACGCCAGGGACCGAGCCAAGTGGTCGATCTGGTTGCGGGCGTCGTTCTCTCCGACTCCTTTGCGGGGGCCCAGCCGGCCTCCGAGAGTCGGATGCTCAACAGGCGGCGGGGAGGCGCGCCTCTCCCTGCGCGGGAGAGGCGGACGACCGTCCCGCCGTTCCACTGCTCGTGGGCGGCCGTCTTGGTCGCGCTCGATGGAGATGCGGGTGCGGCTGCGGCTAGCAACCGGCTCTTGGTCGCGGGCGCCGGCTGCCGGCGTCCGGGAGGTCGCGCCGTGCTCTCGGCGAGGGGGAAGGTTCCCAGCCTGTAGGCCGGATTCCACCATGCGGCGGCCAGCTTCTTGCTGCGCGGCGGCCGCATCGATGAGCTGCTGGACGCACTCCGTCATGCAGCGACGCTCGTCGCCCTCCAGGTGGTCCAGCTCGTCTGCCGCTGCCTGGGCGGCGCGCAAGTTCTCCATGGGCGTGGCGTAGACCGGGCGGTCGGCCCCCAACATGTTGGCGATGGCGGCGCCGCGCTGCCGGACCGTGCCCACGCGGCTGGGTTCGCCAGCAGCCGGCGTGCCGCAGACGGCGCGGTCCATCTCGCGGTAGTAAGCCTCGGTGAGGCGTCTCATGGCCGCCAAATTGTTGGCGCTACCGAGAAGTGCGATAGGGCATGCTTCCAGCATTTCACCGCTCGCACCGGGCGCTACGGGAGCGGACAGGTCCTGCATTGCCGCCTGCAACGGGTCCCGGCCGGCCTGGTCGGAGGTTCCGTCGTGGCTGACGACCAACACCTCAGTGACGGTGCGGGTGCTGGCGCTGCCGTCTGCAGCGGGAAGCGGGTCGTCGAATATCACCACGTCGCCGGGGAAGGCATCAAGAAGCGCGACGTCGGCGTCGATGACCATGTCGACGAGTAGGTCGGTGGAGCCAACGGACTCCGGGTCGGAGACCGGCTTGTCGGCGATGTGAAGCTTGCCGAGGAGGTAGACGAGGCAGCTCTCAGAGCTAGCTGCGCCCGCGTTGAGTGCGGGCTCGTCGAAGAGGCGGATCCCATCGATGAGATCAGCGAGGCTTCTTGCGGTGGAAACAACTTCCACGCCGTGCAGCGTGTCGGCGCAAACGGCGTCGGGCGTGCCGGGCTAGCTGCGCGCGCCAGGGAGGAAGAGGGTTCCCGTCCAGAACGTGTTTCCGGACGACGGTGCACATAGCCCCACGGTGGGCGCCAAATGTCGGGGATATCGTGCGACATATGCCAGGGGGTGGCTTATCGTGGATGGGGACAAAAGTACGTCGCCGGGCTCTAGAAGTGGGAGTGAGCGAGACCGCATACGCTTGCGGATCTTACCCAGGTTCGGGGCTCTCCTAGGAGATAACACCCCTAGTCCTGCTCTGCGGGGTCTCCGCATGATCACTACTTCACAGGTAGCTACAAATTTGCTCCTCGAGCTGTTTGGCTAGAGGAGGGAGAAGGACAAGGCTAGCTCTACTCCGCTCTTTCTGTGTGTGTGTGTGTGGGTGCTCGACGAGGCGTTTTGCCAAGGTGCCAACCGCCAACCCCTTGCATGGGGTGACCCGGTGGTGATATGAATATGATGATGATGCAGCCGTTCGATCTGGGCTTCGGTTTGAGCCATTTCCCTCCCATGTAAGCTACCTACCTAGGATGGTGTGGTGAGAATCATTTCATCTCCGGCCGCCCTGCATGGCATGGCCAGCAGCTTCCGTCGATCTCGGTCACGTTCTTATTTAGTTTTGGTATTGCCGTATTGGTCAAGATGCACAGGGGCATCGTTAAGATGAGACATTCAGTTCATATCCTGGAATTGTTATATCAGGTCGTATATGTATATTTTATTCATCAGGTTCTTTGAGCCAAGTTATTTATAATTGTACTTTAGCCATTGAAATTGTTATTCAGATGATCTCTTCCATAGGCTCTTCGTTTGATCTATGTTGTTCAGTTGGTCGTAAATCGTAAGCGGCACCTGTTTTTTGGTGTCACAATGTTTTGTCAGACATATATACTCTCTTTTTTGAGGGAGTCAGACTTATATACTTGCATGGTTTTTTATATACTTGCATGGTTTGTGTGTGTATTACAGCAATCAACTAGCACAGCTACGTGCCTGATATGATGGTTACTTGGGTGCCTTGAATTTCCTGCTGTTTGTTTTTGGTGTCCAAAATTTTACCTTTTTTGGATGAGTATTAACTAGTTGAAGATGTGCTCCTGGAGCAAAGGTAAATGTGCTAGTCCATCTTTGCCTGGATAATTAATGATTTGCGACTTAATTACATGGAGAAAGCTGTTCTAGTTAACTGTTTGTTTTTTGAGAAATACCAAGCTTTATCTATATCTATACCAATATAAAAAGACTCAAATGGGCAGATCCAATTAATCTCGGCCGTCAAATCATATTAATCCAACGACCTAGACTGTTTCAATATCGAGCGCTCAACACGTTTAGCGTGCACTTAATTTCATGCCAAATATAGTGTTAATCATATAATAACACGCAAATAATATCCTATTTAATATCCGCATGTACTTAATATATTTCTAAATTAACGTGCATTGCACATACACATTGACTAGTTATTCAAAGTTACCACAAGCAGGATACAAATAGGATCATGGAATTGGCCTAACCAAACATGACACCCCTGATTTAAAGACCGGGAAAACTTGACAAGTAAATGGGCTTCCGTATTCTAATTGGCTGTTGTAATACAAATTGTACTACTAGTAGAATCCATAGTTGCCTAAAAAAAACTAGTAGAATCTATAATAAGACGATTAACGCAAGGACAGCTTTACGAGCATGCACCAGAGACACTTTCGCTACTTACATCCACGTTAAAGGGCCTGGCGCTGGACGCACGTCCACAACGGGGTCATGCTCAAAGTTGCGGGTGATTAATTTCTTGAGGATGTTGGGCCGAGATACAGCCCGATACGCTGGGGCGCACACGGCTCCATGTACGCTCCTTAAAAAGAGCTCCATTGTCGGCGATATCGTGCGACATATGCCAGCGGGTGGCTTATCGTGGATGTGGATAAAAGTACGTCGCCGGGCTCTAGAAGCGGGAGTGAGCGAGACCGCGTACGCTTGCGGATCTTACCCAGGTTCGGGGCTCTTCTAGGAGATAACACCCCTAGTCCTGCTCTGCGGGGTCTCCGCATGATCACTACTTCACAGGTAGCTACAAGCTTGCTCCTCGAGCTGTTTGGCTAGAGGAGGGAGAAGGGCAAGGCTAGCTCTACTCCGCTCTTTCTGTGTGTGTGTGTGGGTGCTCGACGAGGCGTTTTGCCAAGGTGCCAACCGCCAACCCCTTGCATGGGGTGACCTGGGGGGTTTATATAGGCCTACCCCCCAGGGATACAATGGTAATCCCGCCGGGCATAGGACCCGACCGTCAGTGTCTCTGGTCGCCGGCTTCTCCGCCGACTGCAGGGGCCCGCCGCCTGGTGGGTCCCCCCGGCGGTCTCGTACTTGGCCGACAAGCAGGGCCTGCCGCTTGCGAGTCCTGTCGGTTGTGCAGCACTGTAGCCGTGCCGCTGATGACGCATGCTTGGTCGGGGAGAGCGTGGCTACAGTTCCGCCGCCTGGCGGGCGTTTCACTATAGCCACTCCCCGTCTCTTCTGGTTAATGGCGCACAAACTTCAAGGAAGGGGGAGGGCCACCTGCCAGGAGCCGACCTCCCACTGAGCCGACTGGCCTGGGCTCGCCGCCTTCTGGCTTGTCACGGACAGGTAGGGCCCGCCGCCTGCGGGCCGTACTGGCCGCCCGTCGCGGGAGCATGGCTTCCTCTGCCACGGATGATGTCATGAGCGGCATGGCAACAATCCTGCGCTGGGCGTAGGATGCCTGCTTGATACGCCGTACTGCTCCCACGTTCTGCCCTGGATTCGGGGGTGGCAGGCCTGTACTGTAGCCATGCCCTGTCTCATCATGTTTATATTGGCGCTGACTCTAAGGGCGCGAGGGGCCGCCTGCTAGGACTTGGCTTCCCAGGAGGCCGCCTGCTAGGAGTCAGCCCGCTTCATGGCCGCCTTGTGGACTCCGCCGCCTCCTGGCAACCGGCTGCTTGGACCAGCCGGCCTCAAGAAGGCAGCCCTTTGTCCTTGATGTTTGAGGGGCGCAGCCTGCCCCGATGTCTTGAAATACCAAAAGGAGCTGATGGGCTACCCGTGGTCATTTACTCCGACATCCATGTACGAGTCAAGACAGTCATTTGCCTAAAAAAAAAATTTGTCAAGACGGTCATTTTGTGTTACAGTCACCTTCAGATGTAATACTCCCGCTCTTTAACTTGTGCTTGCCCGTTCATTACTTCACAGGCCTGTTTGCATTTGTTACAGATTGTGCTTTACTCTTACTTTGTCATGTGCAGCAAATTCTCCTCGAGGCGTCCGCTTATTCCGCCCCCTTGCTCTACAGGTCTGATTCTAAATCCTTGAACTGCATCAACTTGTGTTGCTTGGTTGTGCTATTATTATCTTGGAAATTTCATGTCTTGGCCGATGCAAAGCTTGATGCGATCTGGCTGCTGTACAGAAACATGACGAAATTTTGCTCTTAAATTTTCCATGTTCCAATATACCACCACATCGTGTCGGTTAGTTAGTTTTCTCTGTATGTTTCTATAGGAAATTGTCATTGGTTTCCTGCTATATCTATGGATTTTAAGTTTGGGTATATAATATTTGTCTCTCATGCAATCCGAGTGCTATATATACATCACTAATATGATGGTTGAGCCAAGTCACATACCTAAATAGAATTAAAAGATGCAGTTCATTCAAGCTGTAGACTAGCAGCTTTTTTTCATGTCTAACGAATATTAGGAACTACATCCATAATTTAGAGACAGAGAGGAATTATTCTTCATATCAATATACCATTAAATATTACTACATACAACAAATAGACATGTGAGGCTAGGTTCTACTAGGCTGAAAGACTCTGTGTATATCTCAGAAATAATGCACTTGACAGGTCTACATGTGTTCTTGCTTCAAACTTTGTCTCTAACTGTATAATTATCCATATGGTATATAGTTTACTGTAAATGTTAGATAAGTGAATTGATTAAAAAAATAGACATGTACCCTCGCGTCTTTCCCGCGAGCGACCGAGGGGCCAACCTTAGCCGCCGGCCCCACGGTTCCCCTCCTCTCTTCCCTCTCCTCGCCACCGCCGGTCCACGCGGGCAGACAAAGCCTAGGTGCTGGTAGCGGCGGGGCCCTTTCTGCCCCTTGCCCGTGGTGCCTCGACGTGGGCCGACGATTCCGCACGGCGGCACAACACTTCGTCTGGGGTGCGGCGGTGCAGGTCGAGCTCGGTGGTGGTGTTCCGGAGTAGTGGGCGGGGCGCGGAGGGTTGGACGTGGCGGGCCCTGCCTGTGGCGGTGGCGGGCGGCGGGATCTGGCTAGATCCGGCCCATCGGGCACAAGAAGGGTCCCGTGGGGGCTGCATATCCCGGCGGCGCGACTGCTGATGCTTTGGCGGAGGGGTTGGCGGGCGGTGGATGCGCGCTCAGTCGGACCTAATAGCTTAGTCCCGGCGGGCAATGTGGGATAGGGCAGCAGACCGGTGTGGTGGGCGCTCTGGTCGTGGGCTACGGCGGCACGGTAAGGTCCGGTGCATGGCCTTCCTGCTGCTTGGTGGCTACACGGTAGTTCGGCGGTTCTGGCTGCAGCGACCGTTGGCTTTTTCGCTTGCATTGGCTCGTTTGCAGGTCGACTATTTTTGCCTGCAGGCCATCCCCTCGTCATGCATGTGATGTTGTCACCGGAGGACTGGTCCTCTCCGCGCCGTCATCCACCGTTGAGGGACGATTCCCCCGCGAGGAGGGCTACGGAATCATCCTTGCCTCCCGTCGGTTGGTGGTGTGCCACAGGGGAGCTCGCTCATTGCCCGGGAGTGGCAGGGCGTGGCGGTGGTGGCCGTTTCTAGCCGACCAAGGGGTGGGTTTCGGGGCTAGGTGCCGTCTAGGAGTGATATAGGAGGGGTGCCGTCTAGGAGTGGTATAGGAGGGGCCTTTTCTGCTCATCTCTTTGTTCGTCGTAGCTGCGTGTCATGGGTGGGTGGTGTTGGGGTCTTGGATGCCGGGGAAGCAGCCTTGGTGGTGGGTGTCGCGGTTATCGTGGGTGGAGCTCATGGCTCGAGTGTGGTCTGGCTGCCATGGTCGTGTGGGTGGCGTGGTGGTCAGGGTGCGACGACTAGTGGCGATGGTGCGGTGAACGGTGGCTTGGTGTACTCTGTATGGGTTATGAAGAGGGCTTGCCAGGGTGAAAACCTATTTTGGCCCTGCCAGGTTGACAGCGGCGATATCTATGGTGTCGTCCCGTTCTAGAAGGCGTTGTCGTGGTTCCTCTTCGTTCCCCTTGATGCTCCGGGGGAAACCCTGATCCCAGGATCGGGCGGTGGCGACACTACGGTGCCATATCCTTCCTGAAGGTGTCATCTTGGAGCTCCTAGTGTTGGTGCAACAAACCCTGGTGTATGTTCCCCGGACTGTACACAGGCTCAAGAGCAAGGTTACATCTTTCGAGACAAGGCCAAGCAGAAGAGATAGCTCTTTGAAGAATCAAAGGGCGGATCAAGAAGACCAAGACCAACCCAATAAGCAAGATATCACCAAGGAAAAACCTCCCTTGCCGGGCAGGCGAGCCTGGCGGGGTCGAGGTTGCTCCAAGGACAAGTTTCAAGGATCCCCCGGCAGGGTTGCCGGGGACGCGGAAGGCTGATCACCTCGCCAAGGCTCCACCGCTCCACCTCACAGCAACGCAAGTCACTTATCAGCACGGTGTCAAGCCCCGAGGTGATTATGTGGCTGTTACTAGCCACGTGGCAGCCATTTCTGAAGGAGATCAACCCTAAATGACACCCGTCCAGGAGATGTGTCACGCAGACAGGCGAGAAGCTGGCTGCATGGCGCGGCAGGGCTGTCGGGCCACGCCTCGATGTGACACTAAGCGGTGCATTTAATGCACTCTGTCCTGTCTGCAGAGTTAGGTATGGTAGCACGGTGGCTATCTAATAAGTGCATAATGACTGTTTTACCATTGTAGTAACCCCTTGACCTATAAAAGGAGGGCCGTGGCAACCTTAGAAAGGATTCGGACCCCCGTACTCTCATACGCATGTAGCTGCTCTCGCCCAGAGGTGACCTTGCCGGGCTAGAGCGTTGCGTCTCCACCACATTCCATTCATCAATCCACCAAAGCAGGAGTATGGTTTTACGCCTCGTGGCGGCTCGAACCTGGGTAGAAACTGTCCGTGTCATCGCTGTCATGCTGCTCTATGCTTTCCGCTCTTTGTGCAACGTGCTCGTCCCCCTTGCCGAACCACAAGGGGCCGATGGCCCCATAGGTGGCCGTGTGAAACCACGACATCTTTGGCGCGCCAGGTAGGGGGCAGCGCTTGCGCGAACCCGAAGGTGTAAGCAGCGTGTCATCTTCATCACCGTTTTCTTCATCAATGGCTTCATCATCCATGGTGCCCAAGAAGAAATCCGGTGCTTCGGCCCACCCATCCACCTCGAAGGCCCCCACGCATGCGGCCGCTGATGCCGTGGGGGCTGTGGAGGAACATGGGAATGCCGACACCGCGGGGAACGTGACCGGCGCAGGCGGCGTCATCACCGTTCCCCCTGCGGCCGAAGCAGGAGTAGGAGGCACCAGAGGAGGGCGACAATAACAACACCCCGGCGGCCATGCTCCACATGGTGCAGACGGGGAGAATATTCTGTCTCCGCCTCCCCACCTCGCTGAGGGACACAGCCGCAGCGATGGCTCGCCCTGATGCGGATCGTAACCTCCTAGCTGCCACTGCCGTGGGTGCGGCTACAGGGCCCGCGCCACCCCCAAGACAAGCTAGTCGAGACGATGCGCCAAATGGGGTCGTCAACCCCCAAGCGCATCCGCCTCATCGTCACGCCGCCCTGGCGACTGGCTCGCGGCGATGAGAGCGCGGCGCCGTCACTACTAGCACCACCAGGAGTCAGGCAACGTCGCGATCTGCGTCATCATCTATGCCGAGCACCGCTTCGGAAGCCATGGCGCGGGCCCAACTACTGTTGAGATTTCCGTCGGCAGCTGATTAGATGGATGAGTGGAGAGCCACTATCCAGAGCTTGATTGGCTTCGCCGAGGCAGGAAGATCACAGCAGGCAGGCTCGCCACGGCCTCCACCAACGGTGGCAACGGCCCAAGCTGCTAGTCGCACCGAGGGAGCCGTTCCGACGGTGCAGTCCCCTCCACGACAGCCAGCGCAGGGGCCGCAGGTAGGGCCACACCACCAAGAACCCGATGACGTATCAATGGCTTCATCTGATCCTCAAGCACGTCAAGACCAGCGACGGGTCCTGGAAGACAGGCGGAGGGAAGACGCGCGTGTCACCATCGAGCGATGCCACGAAACCCGCCACCAGTCTGATAGGCGCAATGGCCCCGACGTCGACGAGCCCATGCCCGGTGAGGGGGGATACCTGCCTTTCGAGGTTGGGGGCCCCGCCTTCACTCATGAGCTGCGGCAAATCTGTTGGTCGTCTGCCCGTACGTTCAAGCCAGAGATACCAGGGAAGTACGATGGAAGATTGAACCCGGCAGAGTTCTTGAGCATCTACACCATCGCTGTTCAAGCTACCGAAGGAAGGGACGAAAAGGTGTTTGCCAACTACTTCCCTTTGGCACTCAAGCAAAACGTGAGGTCGTGGCTGATGCACATGCCGGAGAACTCCATCTCGACCTGGGCTGATCTGTGCCATGAGTTTGTTGGCGCCTTCACGGGTGGCCATCAAGAACCAGGGGAGCCCAGCGACTTGCAGCTCCTCCCGCAGAAGGAAGGAGAGAGTCTGTAGAAGTACATGCAGAGGTTCAGCCGGGTGCACAGGAACATTCCAGACATCCATCCAGCAGCTGTGATAGCTGCGTTCCAATCCAACGTGCACAACTGCAGGATACGTTCCAAAATGAACGTTTGGTTGCCCAAGACTGTGAATGAGCTATACACTCTGACGGATAAGTGTGCCCGAACGAAGGAGGGGAGGCAACTACCCGGCGAAGAAGATGGCGTCGACGTTGACTCAGAGGACGATGACGACGCCACCAATCAGAAGAAGAAGAAGAACAAGAAATGCGACAAGAAGAATAAGGATAAAGCAGTGATGGCTGTTGAAGGATCGAGCACTACTAGTACCGGCAAGAAGGCCAAGACCGAGGCTCCCGGCAAGGAGGTTGCTGCGTGCACCGATTGCCGGGAAGCCGTGGCTGCCGAGAAGGCTAGGAAGTCTGATGGGCCGTACTTCAAGATCCATCGGACTAAGGGGCACGATCTTCAAGAGTGTCATCAAATTGAGCAGCTCGTCAAGAAGGAGAAGGATGAGTACGAGAAGCGTGACAGAGAGAGAGACCAAGATGGTGCTAGCGGGAGAGGCCGAGGTGGCAGAGGAGATCGCCCCGGCAAGGCCCCACAGAATCAAGGGCAACCTGCCAGAGGTCGTGAGAAGAAGGGATGTGATGATGGGAGTGATGAAGGAGATGAAGAGGAAACCAGAGAGCAGGAGTTTCAGAAGGCCACTGACGCCCTGTGCATTGACAGGGGTGCATCCTTGCACTCCTCTCATCGCCAGCTTAAACAGTGGGCACGTGAGGTCAATGACGTGGAGCCAGCGGCGGATTCTCGGAAGCCGCTCAAGTGGTCCCGCACGCCCATCATCTTTGATGAAGAGGATCACCCTGACCGGACCACCTTGGTAGGGTGTTTGCCATTGTGGGTTTCTCCAACAATTCGCAACCTCAAGGTCACAAAGATGTTGGTTAACGGCGGGGTCGGGTTGAATCTGATATCTCCCAAGGTCATCAGCAAGCTCTAGATAGCAGATGAAGAGCTTAAGATTACTGGTACTTTCCAAGGGATCAACCCCGACAGGAGTCGTCCTAAGGGGAAGATCACACTGCCGGTAACGTTTCGAGGGGAGTTGAACTACCATACCGACAAGATCCTGTTTGATATGGTTGACCTCCCCCTGCCATACAATGGAATCCTTGGCCGCCTAGCCTTGGCAAAGTTCATGGCAGCATCCCACTATGCCTACAACACTTTGAAGATGCCAGGGCCGATGGGTGTCATTTCCATTCCATCAGACAATAAGGATGCAATCATATGCGTCGACAAGATGTACCGGGAAGCCATCATGGCAGAGGCCGCGAAAGCTGCCGCTCCCGCCAAGGAAAGCAAGAAAGGGAAGAAAGCTAGCAAGGACGCCAGCAAAGAATTCAGGAAGCGCGCCACTTCAGAGTGCGCTGCGCCTGTTGATGACTTGCCGGAGAGTTCTAATAGCAAGAGACCAAAGGTTGCTGCACCCGCTGTGAAGAAGGTCCCGGCAGGGTTGGTTGGCGCTGATGGTACATTTACTATCAGCTCCACCCTTGATGACAAATAGGAAAGCGCACTTGTTGCCTTCCTGCAGGTGAATGTCGATGTGTTTCCTAGGCAACCATCTGACATCCCCGGTGTTCCCAGGGAGGTAATCGAGCACCACCTTGCTGTCTGCCCACATGCCCGGCCCGTCAAGCAGAAGGTCCAAAAGCAAGCTTTGGAGCGGTAGCAGTTTGTAGCCGACGAGATCAAGAAGCTCAAAGCTGCTGGTTTGGCCAGAGGAGTATTGCATCCAACTTGGTTGGCGAATCAAGTGGTGGTGCGCAAGGCGAATGGGAAATGGAGGCTTTGCATAAATTTCACATATCTAAATAAGGCATTCCCGAAGGACCCATTCCCCTTGCCGTGCATCGATCAGATTGTGGACTCCACCTCTGGATGTGACCTACTTTCCCTCTTGGATGCTTACTCCGGGTACCACCAGATTTTCATGTCGAAGGAAGATGAAGAGAAGACTGCGTTTATAACCCCATGTGGCACGTACTGCTTTGTACGTATGCCGTTTGGGTTAAAAAGCGCTGGATCCACTTTCGCAAGGGCAGTACAGATTGGCTTTGAGTCTCAGCTGCACAGGAATATTGAAGCTTATATGGACGATATAGTGGTCAAAATCAAGGACAGATCAACTCTCATTCAGGACTTGGAAGAGACTTTTGCTAATCTACGCAAGATCAACTTGAAGCTTAATCCAGAGAAGTGTGTGTTTGGCGTTCCTTCCGGCAAGCTACTTGGCTTCTTTGTGTCCCACCGAGGGATAGAGGCCAACCCCGACAAGATCAAGGCGATTGAGCAGATTCAAGCACCCAAGACAGTTAAGGACGTGAGGCGTTTGACTGGATGCGTTGCCGCGCTAAGCAGGTTCATTTCCAAATCCGCCGAGCGCGCCCTGTCGTTCATCAAAATTCTGAAGAAGGCAGGACCCGTGGAGTGGACCCCGGAGGCGGACGCTGCGCTACAAGATTTGAAGACCTATCTTTCCTCGTTCCCACCTTAGTCGCTCCGAAACCACAAGAGCCATTGCTGCTGTACTTAGCAGTAACCAATCAAGTGGTTAGCGTGGCACTGGTGGCACAACGGGAAGTAGATGAAGGAGCAGCTGCAGCTGCCGTCCCCTCTGGAGAAGGAAGTGAACTCACCCCGGCTGAGTTAGAGGCAGATCAGAGCAAGGAGGAGCGGGGCAATGAGGACAGTTCCAAGGTCACGGCAAAGAGGAAAGTGGTGCAGCGGCTAGTGTACTTCGTCAGCTCTCTACTGCAGGGGGCTAGGTCGAGGTACTCTGGCATGCAAAAGTTGATTTTTGGCCTCATCATGGCCTCAAGGAAACTGCGCCACTACTTCCAAGCCCACGAGATCACGGTTGTCACCCGCTTCCCCTTACAGCGCATATTGAGAAACCCTGAGGCTACCGGCAGGATAGTGGAATGGGCGCTGGAGTTGTCCAGTTTTGGTTTGAGGTTTGAGAGCACGTCAACCATTCAGAGCAGAGCACTGGCGGAGTTTATTGTGGAATGGACGCCTACCCCTGATGAAGAAGTATTGGAGACAGTTATCCCCGGCAAGGAAGCGCCCCAAGAATGGATCATGTATTTTGATGGTGCCTTCTCCCTACAAGGTGCAGGAGCTGGCGTGCTTCTCGTTGCTCCCTCAGGGGAGCACCTCAAGTACGTAGTTCAAATGCATTTCCCTCGGGAGAAGGCTACCAACAATACTGCAGAGTATGAAGGACTCCTTGCCGGGCTCAGGATCGCAATAGAACTGGGAATCAAGAAGCTGATTATTCATGGAGATTCACAATTGGTGGTGAGACAAGTGAACAAGGATTATCAAAACCCATTGATGGAGGCATGCGTCAAGGAAGTGAGAAAGTTGGAGGAGTGCTTTGATGGATTGCAAACAGAGCACATACCACGTGCAGAAAACAGCATTGCTGATCATCTGTCAAAGTGCACTGCGCAAAAACTCCCTGTGGAACCAGGGACTTTTGTTCTCCATCTGACTCAACCCTCCGTATCCCTGACAACAATGGCCAGAAAGAGGAGGAAACTGAACTCCGGAAGGCCTCTCCTGGCAGAGCTTCCCGAAGCCCCCGGCAGAGAGCTTGGCAGGAACAACTCCCTTTCGATCAGTGAGCTGCACCCTCCCGCCAAACTACCAATCTCTGCAGTCGAGGAGTGCGCTCCCACGGATGAGGAGGTGCCGCAAGTCCTCGTTGCTGAGCCTCATGCTCCAACTTGGGCGCGACACATAGTTCATTTCCTCCAAACAGGAGAACTTCCCGAAGAACAAGAAGAAGCTGAAAGAGTAGCCTGGAGGGCCAGTATGTATCAGTTCATCGATGACACGCTATACAGAAGAAGGCCCAACGTTGTGAAATTGAAGTGCATTTGCTGGGAAGAAGGAAAGGAACTGTTGGCAGAGATACACAAGGGTATGTGCGGCTCCCACATTGGATCGAGGGCCCTGGTTGGAAAAGCCTTCCGGCAAGGTTTTTACTGGCCCACGGCCCTCCAAGATGCAATTGAGCTAGTCACCAAATGTGAAGCCTGCCAGTTCCACTCCAAGAATATCCATCAGCCTGCTCAAGCTCTCCAGACGATCCCTTTGTCATGGCCCTTCTTGGTCTGGGGGCTCGACATCTTGGGCCCCTTCCCCCGTGCTACCGGTGGCTTTGAGTTCTTGTTCGTCGCTATTGACAAGTTCACAAAGTGGCCAGAGGTGGAGCCCGTGAGGAAGGTGACCGCACAGTCAGCTGTCAAGTTCTTGAAAGGATTGGTGTGCCATTTCGGAGTATCCGCTAGAATCATCACTAACAATGGCACCCAGTTCACAAGCCGTGCCTTCATGCAATACGTTCATGCCCTCAGAAGCAAAATCTCATTTGCCTCTGTTGCCCATCCCAGAAGCAATGGACAAGCTGAGAGGGCCAACGCTGAAGTGCTGCGGGGACTCAAGACAAGAACATTTGATAGGCTGCAGAAGTGCGGCAGGTGATGGATCGACGAGCTGCCGATGGTTCTTTGGTCCCTCCGTACGACACCAAATCGAGCTACCGGGCAGACTCCCTTCTCCCTAGTCTATGGGGCAGAAGTAGTGATCCCCACGGAACTCATATACGGATCACCTCGAGTGCTCGCCTACAATGAAGTAGTGCAGGAACAGCACTGGCGTGACGACGCTGTGCTACTTGAGGAGAACCGTCTCTGGGCTGCTACGCATGCTGCATGCTACCAGCAAGCCCTGCGTCACTATCACAGCCGCAGGGTTCACGCCCGGAGCTTTGAGGAAGGCAACCTTGTCCTTAGGCGTGTTCAGTCCGCCAAGGGTACAAACAAGTTGACGCCAAAGTGGGAAGGCCCTTACCGGGTAGTATGAGTCACCAGACCTGGCGCAGTCCGTCTGGAGACCAAAGATCGCATTCAGTTGCAAAACTCATGGAACATTGAGCATCTCCGTAAGTTCTACCCGTAAGGCGCAGCCATCGGGCCCTGCCCGGCAGCCACCCTTTTGTACAAGCCTTGCCGATGTTGCATGTAACCCTTTGTACAAAGCCAGGCGCAGACCGTGAGCACCAGATAAATAAACAAAGCGCTGGGGGGACCTTGAAACTTGCATGCATGCATAAGCATATCATGAGCATATCATGGTCATGTAGATGAGGTCGCATGTAGCATTGTTTTCATCTGCACTAAGTTGCAGGGCTCTTGCCGTGGACTTGATCCCGAAGAGAAGAAAAGAAGACAGGCCTACACAACGATCTCCGGCAAGCCAAACAGATAAGTTTCGTCTTATCCATACTTGTTCTGTAAGATGAAAACGTGTGCATATGAAAACCTCGTCACCTTTGAAACATAGGTGCTCCCATCCTTTGTCCCGAACGTTGCTTCGGGCAAGGTGGTCATAGTGGCCTTTGATGGAGAGGGTTCGACCAGGGGCTGGTCCCTTTTTTATAGTTTTATGCCCGGCAGGCCTTGCCCCACGGCAGCAAACTAAGGGTACCGGCAAGATAGTTTGCCGGGGGAAACTTGTTTACTTGAACGTATAGAGGCACCTCACCTCTGCATGGACATGATACATGCACAAGTACCCGGCAAGGCTTGTCTCTTTCATTAATATGCTGATAAACAAGTACAGATCTTACAGAACACAAACATGGATAGAGAAGTTTTACATAATTTAGACTAAAGATTGGCAAGTGCCTACATATTTTAGACTGAAAAAAGCTAAGTGCCCCATAATCCCTTTCTTGTCCCTCTCCTCCTAGGCATTACGATGGGAGGTGAAGAGGGCAAAAGGAGTGCCTAAAAAGAAGCCCAACCTGATCCCGTCAGGGCCTGCCGGGCGTAGCCTGACAAGATCGAGAGTGGCGAGGCTGGGAAGGAGAGGGGCGGAGGGAGCAGCTCAGCGGTACCCTGGTCACCACCTCCAGGGCCAGCAAGAAGCCCCAGCACAAGCACCGGCGGGGAGAACCACCGGAGCTCAGCTGGAAGACTGCTGGAGGAGGCGAAGGCACCAAGAGAGCGACCCCCTCCCCGGCAATTGTCCCAAAGACGCCGGTGATGATGATGTCGGGGAGGGAGGGAAAGAGCGGAAAGACGAGGCAGCAGGCCGGCAATACGAGACGAAGGCGTCAGTGCCATCGTACTCTGACCTGACAGCTTGCCACCCACCTTCTCCGTCTTCCCTCGTTCTTTCTTCGTCACCACCGCTCCAGGAGGGTACCGGCCCCTCAAGCCATTGCCTCCCCCGGAGAAGCAGCAGGCGACGGCGGCGTCCGAAGCGTGCGAGCAGCACCGCTCCCCACCTTGGAGGGCAGGAAGGTGCCGCCGTCTTCAACATTCGCCCCGACTCCGCCGAAAGGAGCAGTGCTGGGATTACCAAAGATCCCAAGCGCTGCACCCCCGAAGGGCGCCGAAACCCCTAGGAGCCTCGTCGTCAAGTTGACGAACCTCAGTGTCTTGTGGCCAGGGCAGGGACTCTCCACCAAGAGGCCGGCTCGTGTGGGGGAGACGAGTGCCTCATCGTCTCGGAGGAGCGTAATGCCTCCCACACTATGGACAGTTTGGCCCACACCCCCGACCGCTGCATCTTCTGCGCCCTCAGACCAGGCTCACTCCCCCAGCGTCAATGCGAGCATTCGGCATCGTCAACCCTGAGCTGGAGCCCGGGGCCCGGCCCTGGCCTCTCCCCCTCAACATAACAAAGAAAAAGGCAAGAAATAAAGAAAGAGAGGTGCGTGGATGGACACCTTTGCTTCATCCTTGCCCCCTCTTTTATAGGCAAGCTGGGGCTGGGGGCTGATCCTATGTCCCCGCCCCAGAGGGGTCTCTTTCTGATCCAACCCATCCAAGCTACCACCGACGGCCGGATCCGATCGCCGCCCCTCTCCACCAATTCAAAGAAGACTGGGCCCCTTCCATGACTCTCTCTCCCGCACCATGCGCCTCCGTTACCTCCCCCACTCTATGCATGCAGCATACGTGGCAAAGGATAAGGGCATGGTGGGAAGAGTGAATTGGCAGTTACTCCCCCGTGTGTTAAAGTCATTCACGGGCCATTACAAAGGTGGCCCCACCGCAATTGGCATCACACGACGCATGGGAAAACCGAAAACTGACTCAAGCACAGGTTAATGAAGGAGCAAAGAAGATCTCAACGGACTAGCTACCGCAACCCGCTCGCCTGTGTACTAGATGGGGTCTACCACGATGATGCTCGGCAGTGCATTCAGGCCAGGCCCGGGGGCTCCAATCGGTGCAACAAACCCTGGTGTATGTTACCCGGACTGTACATAGGCTCAAGAGCAAGGTTACAGTGTTCGAGACAAGGCCAAGCAGAAGAGATAGATCTTTGAAGAATCAAAGGGCGGATCAAGAAGACCAAGACCAACCCAATAAGCAAGATATCACCAAGGAAAAACCTCCCTTGCCGGGCAGGCGAGCCTGGCGGGGTCGAGGTTGCTCCAAGGACAAGTTTCAAGGCTCCCCCGGCAGGCTTGCCGGGGACGCGGAAGGCGGATCACCCCGCCAAGGCTCCACCGCTCCACCTCACAGCAACGCAAGTCACTTATCAGCGCGGTGTCAAGCCCCCAGATGATTATGTGGCTAGTACTGGGCACGTGGCAGCCATTTCTGAAGGAGATCATCCCTAAATGACACCCATCCAAGAGACGTGTCACGCAGATAGGCGAGAAGCTGGCTGCATGGCGTGGCAGGGCTGCCAGGCCATGCCTCGGTGTGACACTAAGTGGTGCATTTAATGCACTCTGTCATGTCTGCAGAGTTAGGTAGGATAGCATGGTGGCTATCTAATCAGTGCATAATGACTGTTTTGCCATTGTGGTAACCCCTTGACCTATAAAAGGAGGGTTGTGGCAACCTTAGAAAGGATTCGGACCCCCGTACTCTCATACGCGCATAGCTGCTCTCGCCCAGAGGCGACCTTGCTAGGCTAGAGCGCTGTGTCTCCATCACATTCCATTCATCAATCCACGAAAGCAGCAGTAGGGTTTTACACCTCGCGGCGGCCCGAACCTGGGTAAAAACTGCCCGTGTCATCTCTGTCGTGCTGCTCTATGCTTTCCGCTCTTTGTGCAACGTGCTCATCCCCCTTGCCAAACCACAAGGGACCGATGGCCCCATAGGTGGCCGTGTGAAACCATGACACCTAGTTTGTCTTGCTCGGCTTCTCTTCGGTCATGAGAGGGCTCCAAAAGCTTCAAGTGGTACCCTTTCTTCCTACCTATAGTTTGCTCGGAGTAGTAGGGTGCTTATAACTATTTTTATCACCGTTGTATCTTGCCTTGAGTGTGTATTGTGGTGCCGAGTGGTGTGTGTTGAGTTGTATACTAGATTGGTCGTTGCTCTCTATGTAAAGCGAAGCCTGAGCCTTTTTCAGGTAAAAAAAGATGTGTAAAGGAGGGAAAAGGTTTACAACCATAGATTTAATAAGAGAAAACTCAGGGCTGACTCTATGTTTTGAAAGGCCCCAGGGCAAAGTTGAAGACATGGGCCCTTAAGGCAAACTATTCAGAGTTAATTTTCAACAATACATTCTTAGTTTGAGATGGCTAATGATGATTGTTAAGCAATGTCACATTATTATAGAAAGATTAATATAATAGAATATAACTAGTATAATTACAATAAACGAAAACCAAATTCAATGTCTACCTGGGCATCCTTAGTCCTTATAGAACGCTTCACTCTTTTATCTCACTCCATCCCTTCTTCTCCCCTCTCCGATTTCTCTGATTTGGATCGAACCCGACGACTTCAGCGAGGATGTCGAGCTCCGACAGCCACTCCGACCCTGACCTCGACATCGACAAGGAGCTAGCCCTCCGCATTGTACTAGAGATGTCCAAGGTGGACATGGGGGCAGCTCCGGATCTACCCCATCGGCGCTCCCGCACCGGCGGAGCACGGACGCCAGAGCTGGCACCTCTTGGCCCACGCACAGCTCCGCGGGAGCTGCGCAGTCCGTGCCGCGCCCACTCCGTCACCTTACCTCGCCCGTCACTGCTCTGCAAGGGCAACAGTGGGTGCTAGTGCCCGCTCCCACCGGCCCGGACGCGCATGCCAGAATGGAGGTGCGCGCCGCCCGCCGCGAGAGGAAGCAAGCAAGGGAGAGGGACGTAGTGGAGCAATCTGTGCGCCGCCGCCACGGGTTGCCGGCGGAGCCCAACGAGGATGAGTAGCTCCTCGCTTGGGGTGTACCGCCAGTAACTGACGACAATGGAGACGGACGCTCGACGGCTATGGAGGCGGCTCGGATGGCCAAGGTCAAGCGGCAGTAGGACAGGGTTGTTCGGCGGATGAAGGGGATCATCATCCTCTCCGAATCCTCGTCCGATGATGGCGACGACCACGGCTCTGATTCCTCCGACGCCGACAATCCACCACCGCTGTGGATGCCTACAGCTGCGCTGGTGACCAAAAGGGCAAAGGCCCGGTGAGGAAGTAGCGAATCTCCACCATCTCCATTGTTAATTTCAAGTTATTGAGTACTCTAGTTAGAACTTGTCTGTCGCGTATGTGGATTATGTGAACTTTGACTAGCTTTTGAGAATATGTTGGTGATCTTTTGGTGATCGGAATATGCATATCTATGTTCGTTTCATTGTCCGTGTGATGATCTACGTACTTTTTATTCTAGTTGCATGCTTAGTATGGATATAGGGTATAGAATATGAGATACGCGGATGTGGAGGACACAAATAGAGAAGTGCCCGATCAGTGCCCGTGGACGTGCCCGGGCGCGTCCATGGGCGTTTGAGGGGCCCGATTTGATGACCGCGCATGTAGATGCTCTTATGCTATTATGAAGAATATCACATATTCTAAAATCATAGATGGAGAAATTTTCATGTACCTGTTGAAGGCTATAAGATTTGATTTCTTGTACTGTTTGCACTTTCATCAACTTCAGTATTTAAAATTTGCTCCTTATAGCATCTTCTTTTTTATCGACAAAACTTTCAATCTATTCATCATTAATCATGATAGTATAACGAGTACCAGAAATAATAAAAAATTTAACATCCAGATCCGTAGACCACCTAGCGATGACTACAAGCACTAAAGCTAGCGAGCCAAAGGCGCGCCGCCGTCATTGCCCCTCCCTGGAGCCAAATAAAACTTGTTGTTGTAGACAGTCGGGAAGTCGTCATGCTAAGGCCCTATAGGACCAATGCACCAGAACAGCAATCGCCACCATTGAAGAGAAGCTGAGATTGGAAGGATCCACCTGTAGTCGCATGAACAAACGAATAAAGACCGGATCCATGTGGATCCACCAAAGACAAACGCCGACCAAATCGCGTGAGATCCGCAAGAGAAAAATCTCCACACACCCTCCGATGACGCTAGAAGCACCACTGGAATGGGGGCTAGTAGGGGAGAATCATGTTCCATGCTCAGAGAGTCGCCGCCACCTCTCATCTCTATGAGTAGGACACAAACCATAAGATAGCTCAGAAAAGCATCCAAAAATGAAGAACTCCCTCCTGTAAGTGCCTAAATCCACCACGCCTTCATGGCCCTAAAGCCACGGGAGATAAGGCAGACCGGTGCCAACGGGAAGCAGGAGGAACCCTACCGGTGGCTGGGTACGAGGGCTCTTTGACCTAGCTGTTGTTGGTGCGAGGGCTCTTTGCCCTAGCACCCCAACATCTTTTGTAGAGGCGTCCCCTTATAGCATCTTCATTGATGTCAACATCTGCATTCAAATGATGATCATATTCCCATCCTTGATCTTCATTGACATCAATATTACGTGAGGACGAAAACAACTTCGTTAAAGAACCCTTTGTGATTTAAGAAATCATTTTGTTTTTGTTTCTCTAGCAGCAGACAAATGCTTCTTAGGCCACATTATCACACCAAGCAAGAAGCACGTTTGTTGGCAAAACAAGAGGGTCAATTGGGGTGACCCTATGGTGGTGACGTTCTCTTCCGAGGCGATCCCCCCGGCTGCGGCGCAGCGGCCGGCCGGTGCAGTAGCCTCGGATCTCTCTCAATCCCCAGGTGAGGATGGATCTAATATCCCACATCATCGTGATATGATAGATGAAAATCCACTAGGGTTTCGCCAGATCCGAAAGGAAATGGACAAATCGATCCGATGCTGGGTCTCTAGTGTGAGATTGGAGAGGAACTCAAGGAGAAATCTGGGGAATAAAGGAAAGGCGGAATTAGGTCAGATATTGAGGAAGGTCAGAGAGAGAGAGAGAGAGCAGATCAGAACAGAGAGTTGTTTGGCGGTGTTGTTGGGGGAAGGGAAAAATCACCGGACTTCAAACCGACGGCCAATTGCGAGGAAAAAGTGGCTGAAACATTTGAAGGGCATAAGGAAGCACATCAGACGGTTAACCTGAACAAGGAAAATTGTATCCCTGCGATCGAATCTGACGGGAATGTCGGGATTGCGTGTTGCGAATATTCTTCTAGGCTCAAGTAAGAGAAGCAGAGGATTTGCGAGACACAGTCGGCTCAGCTAGAGGAAACAAAGGATTACAGAGGAGATAGAAATCAAACATCGGTATGGTTTTTGGGAAGGAAGCAACAAAAATTGGAACACCATTGCATCGCTCAGACAGGTGATCCACCACATCAGGGATCACGATCACCAACGGATTGGAATGATTTGTTCTCCTGCCAAGGTTCAGGTATGACCCTGAGATCAGGAAAGAAATTAGCTCTAAAGACGAGGGCTGTCGTGGTTTTGTCACGGAAGATGTCGTACTGTGAGGACTTAGTCATGAGGCCATCGCAACTAGGTGGTTAGCTTGTTGGGGTTGATCGGAACCGAGAGACACGAGTTTACCCAGGTTCGGCCCCTCACGACCAAGGTAATAGCCTACTTCATGCTTGTTTGCTTATTGCTTTGAGATCAATTACAAGGGAGTGGATTCGCTTGACCTAGCTATTGATTGATTGTAACTTAAGTCTTCTGCCTCAGGGACTCGCCTTTATATACAGGTCGAGGCCCTGGGCTTACAAGAGTCCGGTTCGTACTACGATCCGTGACCAGGTATGTTTTCTGACCTGTCTTGTTTCCTAAGTAAGGAACCTCCTGGCGACTTGTACTTCTGGGCTATGAGCCGCCGTCTTCGGATGCTGGGCCTTAAGCCGGCCCACTCTGTAAGCCGCCCTTCTGGTCTTGCACTTGGGCGCCTCAGCCCGTCTTGAGTCTTGCTCCTCAGCCGCCATCTGGATGACCCGGCCCAACATGGCAGGTCATATCATGGGGTTATATCCCCAACATTAGCCCCAGATTGATTTGAATTCATTCATGTCAATCTCCACTATTTTAACCTGGCGGCTCATCCCATGGTCAAGTCTTCATCCTTTCCGGGCCACAACATGCCAGCTTCGGATGCATTCAGACTTGTTACTTTTCACATTTTATTGCTGACGTCCTCCTCCAGAAATCTAGGGAGCCCAGGATGACATCATAATGAATCTTTTAATATCTGTCAATGCCAAAAATCGAGGCGCCCTTGGCTCCAAAAATTTACTGTGCCTCCTCAATTCTTGCGTCTGCCATTCACACTTATCCTTCCACCTTGTAAATACACGCAGGGGCCCTCTCTTTAACTTTTACCTCACCCCCGTCGCTTCTTCTTCTCCTTCCTCGAACCGAAGCCCTTCGCTGCTTCGTTGCCTCTGTTCGTCCGCCGCCGGCTGACCCATCCAAGACCGTGGCATCATCCACTCTTCACCGGAGCTCGGTTAGGCATCTCCGCCGCCCTTTGCAAACCGTCAGGTACACCATCCTTTTCTCTTCAGATCTGTACTAGTTCCATGGTAGTTCATCGGAGTTCATCAGAGTTTACCGCCATTGCTAGTCTAGATGTAGTTTCAATGAGCTTTCCCATAGAAGTAAGCAGGTATGAGCGGCGATGCCATTTTTGCATCTAGAACACCTAGATCTCTTTTAAAAATCCGTAGGTTAAGCAGCCTCTGTTTCAAGGCCTCGTCTTAGCTTTAGCAATATTTTCACCTTTTAGACTGTTTTGTAGATCCGTAATTGTAGCTGCTTCGGTAGAAACTTTTTGGTATCGTACTTAGCAGAAAACTTTAGCAATCTCCAACTTAGTTAACTCACCTTCATGTTTTTTGGTGGCTCATCATTGTAATTGTAACCCGCTAGATATTTAGAAATTGCCTCTGTTGTCAAGCCGGCTCACCTGTCGGGCGACTCATCCGTCATTACTGATTATGCCGTCTTGCCTTTAACCACATATTCTAATGCATTGCTATTTTATCACAAACTTCATTTAGGCGGGTTGTCGTTTCATAAGTAACCCACCATTTACGCTTCTGTAGCTCTTAGCCTTTACTCAGGCGACTCATCATGTCAAAAGCCACAACCTGCAACTGGGTGCCTTCCCGAGTTTCCCAGCTCATGCTCAATGACTATAAAGAGAAAGGCTTTCTGCTGGCTTAGGAGGAGATTGGCTGGCGATCTGGCCAAGGAGAGGATGTTCCCCAACCCGGCGAAGGAGAAGTTGTGGTCTTCACAGACCATCTCTTGAGAGGCTTTTCTCCGCCCGGGTCAAAATTCTTCCGGGACTTCCTAAATTTCTTCAACCTTCATCCTCAAGATCTCGCTCCAAATTCCATATCCAACCTGTGCTAATTTCAAGTCTTTTGTGAGGTGTATCTGCAAATGGAGCCCACTGTTCCTCTCTTCAAGGAATTTTTTTACATCAACTGTCAAACAAAGTTTGCTGATGGCCCCAGCCTAGAACTTGGAGGGGTCTCAATTCAGAGGCGAAGAGATGTCTCCTTTCCTCCAGTCACCCTACCAAACCATCCTAAAGGATGGATTAAGACTTGGTTTTATTGCAAGAACACAGCTCCGGCTGATGAGAAGCCCTTGCCGGGTTACAGAGCTGAACGTGTTCCTATTGATTTTGACCTCCCTAGCCGGGTTATTCCAGAAGAGCATGCTCAAACCGTACCTGTCTATTCAATACTCAGGGCCTTGTTGGCCAATGCGTTAATGGGGGTTGACTTGACCCGGTGCTGGATCACTTGGAGAATCCTGCCCTTGAGTCGTTGGTCTGATTTAATGTGCAACTATTTGGGCGGCTCAACAGACGCTCAACGATATAGCTCTGATAACTTAGAAGTTGATGAATTCAACAAAGTTGTGAAGAAACTACTTGGGGAGACTCAGGAGAGCTGCAACAAGATGGGGTTACAGCCATTCTTCAAGCTTAACCCGGCTCCTCCGGTGAATATAACTATTTGTCCAGCTAACCAATCTTTACTTATTAGGATATCTCACTTGTTAACCTCGTTCAACTATGCAGGCCCACTCTCCATTCTGGAAGAGCAAGAAAACACACACAAGCAAGACTAAAACTGTGCCAGTTCAAAGAAAAAATAAATCTACTGCTGTAGATGACCCGGTAGCAAGGGGCGAGTCACCAGCTGTTGACAATCAGTCGGAGGTAGAACTTGATTCCCTTGGCTGCCTGTTTATTGAACTCGCTGATGCTTCTTATTCTCAGGGTGATGCTGCAACAAGCCGGGCTGATGATGTAGACGTAATTTCCATCTCTTCCGGCTCAAAATCCTCTCCCCCAGGCTCACTAGGCGGGTAATCCGGAAAGTACGATTTTCTCATCCCGACGCTCATTTGGATCCCAACTTTTTTTTTTAAGAAAAACCAGCATGAATCAAGGCGCCAAACCCGAAGCAGCTCCGGGAATCTTGTGGCTGGCTTACCTGATAAATCAACCGCTTGCAAGAGGCAGAACGAGGTGCCTCATATTCCAACTTCTTCTTTACCCAAAGCCGCCCTTATTAGGTAGCCCCTTAATCCTTCTCATTCAAATTATCAGGAGTCATCTCCATCATCTGGCGACTCAACCGCTTCAAAGCTGCCACCCCTTGTCATTAACCAAGGGTGCGCTTCTCCTATACCATGTATTATTTAATCGTACTCCGCATCACATACTCTTCATCATACTATGTTGTTCGCAGGGCCAAAGCTACAGCCAAGAAAATAAGAATTGGTGAGACATCAACAACCCCGGAGATCCCAGAGTCGGAGGACCAGATGACGTTGGTAACCCCTGAGGCCCATGCTAAAATTCCCGACGGCCATGGTGATGATCAAATTGATCTGCCACAGCCAAATGAACCAGCCAGAACTGAAATGATGGACGCCGAGGCTAACCCGGCGGATAATCTTAACCCGCCAAGTCCTGCTCCCGCTTCGAGTCCCATCAAGGCGACTGTAGATGTTCTGCATGAGAGGAACAATGATGAAATTACCATTACCGGGGAGGCTTATAAACCGCTCGAAGTCTTCAGCGTGCTGACCAAGGTTATAACAAAAGATGAAGCTCCCTTGCCTGAAAAGGGAAAAACCAAACTTGAGCTGCCCAACTATGAAGAAATCAGCACAGATGAACTGCACGCGGGCTACTTGGCCCGCCTTTCCACCAGCCGCGACATTGAAGCTGGCATGGTAAATATGATGAAGAGAAAATATGATGTATGACCAACTCTCTCCAGTATCCTTATGTAGCCCCCAAGTCTTAAATATAGGAAGTCTTGAGTGTGTTTAAGACTTTTAGACCAAAAATCTGGAAATCTTGTAAGGTAGCCCCGAAGGTACGGGTTATCAGATCGATGATAAACCGGCTCTTCAAACATATGTCTTGTTAAAAAAAACATCAGGTAGCCCCCAAGGGCCGGCTCATATTTATAAGACGAGTCAGGTCTTTTAAATAAATAAATTTTGAAGAATTGACCTGTAGCCCTCCAAGGGCCGACTCATTTTTATGAACTGAGTCGGATCTTCTTGTACCCTTAGAAAGGAAAAAATGTCATGCATTAGCCCCCAAGTGCTAAGCATATTGCTTGCAATCTGGTTGGGAATTTAAAAGATAATTGTGCTTATCATAGCCCCCAAGTGCCTGGTTAAACAGTATTGCCAGCTTGAGTCAAAAAATGTATAACTAAATGACTTCTTTATCTTGCAGGAAGCTTTGAAGGCGGCCGCGTCAAATTTGATCGGCTTGAAAAAAGAACTTGAATCTGAACAAACTCTGCGAGCCAAGACTGAATCTAGCCTGCAACCTTCTTTTGAAGAATTGGAGAAAATAAAGGAGGGCTTTGCGACAGAAAAGAAGTCCTTTGAAACTGAGAAAGCCGCCCTGATCCAATGTGCAGAAGTCACCGAAAGCCAATTGGCACCGGTTACTGAGGAGCTGGCCGGGTTAAAGCGTCATATTTCTCAAATGACCCAAGCCATATTTGGTAAGTAACTTTGCGAACTCATGCTAGCAACTCAGCTACCGAGTCATGTATATGTAATAACTCATCTGGCGGCTCACAAATTGCAATTGTTTGCTGGTGATAGAACTCGCAACCTGCAAGACAACTTAATGAAGTTGAAGGTTGTGTACTCCCTTGTGGAGCAATTATACGTTGGAAGCATGCACACCCCGAGGGTTGTAATGGGCAAAAAAGACCTACCACAATTCATAAGAGATGTGCTGAAGAGGCTGTCAACCATCCCAAAGCAGGTCGAAGAACTAAAGAGATCAGCCGCCCGATCGGGGGCAACGACTGCGCTAAGCCAGGCTATGGCTTATGCACCAGAGTTAGACCTTTTGGAAATGGCCGGCGGCTTCCCACAATACAAGGACGATGGGACTGATTTTTCTCAAGAGGACTACGCTCATTGCGTGAAAGAGTCACGATTATTAGTGAGTCAGCTTGTTGCAGAAATGAATTTGAGGAAATATTAGCCGGCTTATGACAGCAACAACACACAAATTCTGCCACCAATACTGAAATCAGTTGACTTGACTCCCCAACGGCATAAGCATCTCTTTGCACCTGATGTTGACCCGTCTCTTATCTTGCATGATGAAGCCATCTTCCAAGATTTAACAGATGTCAACTGGAATCTGGACAACCTTCATATCCAAGAAACAGAGGAGTTGGTGCAGGATAACCCGGAGGCGACAACTGCTGGAGGTCATCAACGATCTAACCCGGACGGTACAAAAGCCGGCTTACAGGAGTTGCTTTATGCTCCACAAAAACTTTGAATATCCTGGGCTCAGCTATAGCCATGTAATAGGTGTAGGAAAACACTTGGTTGCCTTGTCGTGCCTTTGTGCATGTTAACTTTTGATCAAATCTCAGTCTAATGACAAAGAATGTTAGACCAATGTGTTCTGATAACCGCCTTGGATGTCTTGTTTTTAATGCTTGTTCAGCTACTGCCTGCACGCCTATGTGACAAGCCGCGTGTATCAACTTGTGAATGCAGAAATTTCTTGCCTTTTGCAAAAAAGCCCACCAAGTTATACTTGATGTGAAATAAGCTGGCATTTTATCAACCGGCGACTTATAGTCATTGAAAAACAATGGCGGATTGACAATCTAGTGACTTATGGTCGACGATAGCTCAATGCTGATAAGAAATAACCCAGAGTTCTTTTGACCCGGAGACTTATAGTCATAAAACATTCCTGAAAAAACAGAAATAAACAATATCCATATGTATACATTGTATAAATTGTAAGTCGGCTTTCGAGGCTCAACAAAAAGACTGGATTTCGAGGCTCAAGTATGGCTTCAGTGAAGCTGGCATGATAGCCTTGGTTAATCCTTGTTTTCTGTAAGCCGGCTCTCACGTGACTTAAGCCAACGTTTTAACTTTGACAAGTTCAGGGTCATAAAGATTGACTTGTGAAGAGTACGGCGAGTCACCTTTTCGGAGTAGCATCAAGCAGACAGGCAGGTTTAACCAATATATTGTGGCGTTTTTGCCGGGTCAAGAGGGTGAGAAAGCTAAACTCCGTGAGTTGGAAGCCCCCAAGTGACCTATGATCAACAAATAAAAGACTCATGGGCAATATATGAGATGAAACGACAGAGGCCCAAGTTTTGGGGATGCCGGCATTATTATATTTGATCATAAAAAGATATATACATGATATAGATATGTACAATGGTTGGAGCCAGTGGCTCAAGTATAGTAAGGCCGAAGATGAGGAATGTTCCAGGACATGTTGGTCTCCTCTTCAGAGGTACGTGACTTATCGTATTCACGTATGTCGATGAGATAATACGACCCGTTGATGAGGTTTTTGCTAACCACAAAGGGTCCTTCCCAAGGAGGTGAAAGCTTATGCGTACCTGTCTGATCTTGAATCAAACGGAGCACTAAGTCACCCTCCTGAAAAGTGCGGCTTCGAACTCTTCGATTATGATAACGATGAAGGTCTTGCTAATAAATTCCAGCTCGAGCCGCCGCGAGTTCACGTTGTTCTTCCAAGGCGTCCAAAGCATTTTGATGAGCCGCCTCATTGTTCGCTTGAACGTAAGCTGCCACTCGGGGTGAGTCATGACGGATGTCAGTTAGAAGAACCGCCTCAGCGCCATACACCATGAAGAACGGCGTGTAGCCTGTTGATCTGTTGGGGGTAGTCCTTATGCTCCAAAGAAATGCAGGAAGCTCTTCAACCCAACAACCCGGAGTACGCTCCAAAGGAAACATGAGTCGAGGCTTGATCCCTTGTAACATCTCCTGGTTAGCACGCTCAGCCTGGCCATTGGACTGTGGATGGGCCACAGATGAAACATCAAGCCGGATGTGTTCCCGCTGACAGAACTCTTTCATAGCACCTTTAGATAGATTTGTTCCATTATCGGTGATGATACTATGAGGATAACCAAAATGGAAGATCGGCTTTTTCACAAACTGAACTGCAGTTGCCGCTTCACAATTGCTGACTAGCTCTGCTTCAACCCACTTGGTGAATTTATCAACTGCAACCAAAATGAGAGTCTTTTTGTCCTTAGACCTCTTAAATGGCCTGACCATATCAAGCCCCCAGACCGCAAATGGCCAAGTTATTGGGATCATCCGCAATTCTTGAGCCGGCACATGAGGTTGCCGTGCAAATTTCTAGCAACCATCACATTTGCGAACAATGTCCTCTGCATCAGCATGAGCGGTTAACCAATAAAAACTGTGTCTGAAAGCCTTGGCCACCAATGATATTGACCTGACATGATGTCCACAGTCTCCTGCATCAATTTCTTGCAAAATCTCATGTCCTTCCTCAGGAGAAACACAACGTGGAAACACACCAGTTACACTACATCTGTGTAACTCGCCATTGAAAATTGTCATGGACTTAGACCGCCGGATAATCTGCCTTGCTAGAAGTTCCTCCTCTGGAAGTTCACCTTGAGTTAAATAAGCAAGATAAGGTCTCATCCAATCCAGAATAGCCCGTAGAGCCGCCACAAGCTGCCCTTCCAGGTCAGGGATAGCCAAGTCCTCTTCTGAAGGTAACTTGACAGAAGGGTTGTGCAACACATCAAGGAACACATTAGGGGGAACCGTCTTACTCTGATAATCTAGCCGAGACAAAGCATCAGACGCCTCATTAAGCCACCGATCTATGTGATCCACCTGATAACCCTTAAAGTGACCAGCAATATTAGTCACTGCTTGACGATAAGCCGCCATGAGCGGGTCCTTGGAATCCCACTTCCCTGAAACTTGTTGTGCCATGAGATCTGAGTCGCCCAGGCATCTAACCTGGCTCAAGTTCATTTCCTTGGCCAGGCGGAGCCCATGTAGCAAAGCTTCATACTCAGCTGCATTGTTAGTATAGGGAAACATAAGCGTCAAGACATAACAAAATTTGTCACCTCGCGGGGAAGCTATAATAACTCCAGCCCCCGAGCCTTCCAATATCCTGGATCAATCAAAGTGTATCGTCCAGTATGTATTGTCTGGCTTCTCTTTAGGTTCTTGCAACTCTTTCCAGTCATTGATAAAATCCACCAAAGCTTGAGATTTGATAGCTATCCTGGGCACATATTTCAAATGATGTGCCCCCAGCTCGATTGCCCACTTAGCAACCCGGCTTGTAGCCTCTCTGTTTTGTATGATATCCCCCAGAGGAGCTGAATTAACCACAGTGATTGGATGCCTAAGGAAATAGTGCTTCAACTTGCGACTCGCCATGAACACCCCGAACACCAATTTCTGCCAGTGTGGATACCTTTGCTTGGACTCTGTCAAGACCTCACTGACATAATAAACCGGCCGCTGGACAGGATATTATTTCACTACCTCTTTGCGCTCCACGACAACTGCCACGCTAACGGCCCTATTATTCGCTGCCACCTACAGGAGCATAGGCTCTTTGTCGATAAGAGCAGCCAAGATGGGCGGCTCAGCCAACTGCTTCTTAAGTGCTTCGAAAGCCTCATTAGCAGCGTCACTCCAGACGAAGTTATTAGTCTTTTTCATCATCTGGTACAGGGGAATCGCCTTCTCACCCAGGCGGCTTATAAACCAGCTCAACGCTGTATTGCGACCCGCGAGGCGCTGAACATCATTGATGCAGGATGGCTTAGACAGAGAGGTGGTAGCTTCGATCTTCTCCGGGTTAGCTTCGATGCCCCTTTCTGAAACCAGAAAACCTACTAATTTTCCTCCAGGCACGCCCAACACACACTTGGCCAGGTTAAGCATCATCTTGTACACCCGAAGATTATCAAAAGTTTCCTTCAAATCATCAAGCAAGGTTTCTTTCTTCCTCGACTTAACCACAATGTTGTCGACATATGCATGAACATTGCATCCAATCTGTCCATGATAACAATTCTGAACACAACATTGGTAAGTCGCCTGGGCACTCTTGAGCCCAAAGGGCATAGAGACATAGCAGAAAGCCCCAAATGGCATGATAAAAGTTGTTTTCTCCTAATCATCAACTGCCATTTTAATCTGATGATAACCAGAATAAGCATCCACGAAACATAGGCTCTCACAACCCGCTATTGCATCAATAATCTGGTTGATACAGGGGAGAGCAAATGGATCAGCCGGACACGCCTTGTTGAGATCTGTATAATCAACACACATACGCCACGTGCCATTCTTCTTGAGTAAAAGCACAAGATTGGCCAACCACTGAGGATGGAAAACTTCAATTATGAACCTGGCAGCCAAGAGCCGGGCCACTTCTTCTCCAATAGCTTTACGCCTCTCTTCATTGAAACGACGAAGGAACTGTCTAACAGGTTTCATCTTAGGATCCACATTGAGGTGGCTCAGCGAATTCTCTCGGTACACCCGGCATGTCAGACGGTTTCCATGCAAAGATGTCCTGATTCTCATGGATGAACTTGATGCGCGCGCTTTCCTATTTAGGATCCATCTCAGTCCCAATGGTGAACTATTGTCACTGGGGACAAAATCAACTTGCTTTGTGTCCTTTGCCGACTTAAACGTGAGGAGAGGATCCTTCTCAGTGGTGGGCTTCTTGAGAGGGGTCATATCAGCAGGGTCAACATTGTCCTTATAAAACATGAGTTCCTCAGCAGCACAAGCCGTCTCTACATATGCAGCATCTCCTTATTCACACTCCAAGGCTATCTTACGATGCCCATGAACTGTGTCGGCGTGGAAGCACGATCACCTATGGGGCAAGGGTGCCCTTTCGTGGTTCGGCATGGGGATGGCCGCGTTGCACAAAGAGCAGAGGCAGTAGGCACAGCACGATGATGGACTCACCCTCCTTTTTACCCAGGTTTGGGCCGCTTAGCAGTGTAATACCCTACTCCTGCTTTGGTGGATTGATCTTGAGGTGGATGAAGGCTCGACGCGCCCTTCGCCCGGCAAGGTTGCCTGGGGAAGAGCGACGCGAGCTTACAAGTGTTGGGGGTCGAGGTGTTCGAACCCTTTACTAGGTTGCCTCGGGCCTCCTTTTATAGACTAAGGGGCGACCACAGTGGCAAAATAGTCATTTGGATGTGATTAGATAGCTAACAGTGCTATCATACCTAACTCTGGCAATTAGGACAAAGTGCATTAAATGCACTGCTAGGTGTCGTGTTGAGGGCGAATCCCGACAAGCTGGCTGCGCCGCTTATCCGCCTCCTCTTTATCAGCTTGACATGCCTCCTGGACGGGTGTCAATAAAGCTAATCTTGTCTCCTTGATGCTGCCACGTACCTGACAGTATCCACCTGGTTGCTTAGTACCTTGACACCGCACTGATAAGTGTCTTGAGTACGATGAGGTGGAGCGGTGGCATCTTGGTGATGATCCTTCGAGGGCGCTTGGCGGGGTTTTATCTTGGCGGCCTCGGCAAGCCTGGGCTCGTCCTTGGGTGCAGCCTCGACCTGACCAGGCCCTCTTGCCAGGCAAGGAAGGCCCTCCCTAGGTGGCCTTCTTCGTTCTTGCTTTGCTTAATGTTCTTCTTGATCTCACGAAGAGCGTCTTTTCTGGCTTGTCTTTGTGTTACACACTAGTGCTGGATGTATAACCATCAGCACGCCTATGCATGAGTCCGGTAAACAGACGCGGATGTTTGTTGCACCGACAGGAGCCCCCGGGCCTGGCCCACACATGTCACCGGACATCGTTGGGGTAGGCCCTAACAATGCATAGGCGGGCGAGCTGATCTTTGCTTCTTCATTAACCTGGAATTAAATCAATTCCTGGTTCCCCGCGAGTCGTGCGATGTCAAATATTGTGGGTCAACCCACGCCAGGGGCCAGGGGATGCCCACGTTCATGGGGAGTTAATTGTAGCACTTGCGCACGACCCCGGGGGAGGAGGTAACTGCCATTTTACTCTCTCCATCACGCCTGCCGTTTCCGCCACGTATGTTCCATGCACTGTGCAGGGTAGGTGGCGGATGCGTAGGGTGCGGGAATGAGTGCCATGGCAGAAAGCAAGGCACCACGGATTAGCGCGGGAGGGTGGTCGACGCATCCGGACGCTGTTAGTGACGCAGATGATCCGGATTGGCGAAGCGGGGCGGTTGCCCCCAGGGTGGTGAGCCTGCCCCCAGCCACGCTCCACTATAAAGGGGGCTTGGGGTGAAGGGAAGGGCTCACCCACGCATCCTTTCCTCCTTCTTCTTGCGTCTTTCTTCCACTCTGGTGAGGGGAACTGGGCGCGGTCGAGCTCCAGCGGTAGCGACAAGGGCCTCCTCTCGGCACCGCATCTCTACCCCTGCTGGGGATGCAGGGTCAGGTTCCAATGCGGAAGGCGGAGCCGTAGGACGCGGTCACGGCCAGTGCGGTGCTCGGGGCCGAGGAGGGCGCGGTGGTGTTCCGGCCACTCCTCCCCCAGCCGCTTCGTCTCTGCGGGAGGGCCATGCTGGAGATACGGCACTGGAGTTCATCGTTAGGCTGCGTCCCGCGGGCCCTGATTGGGTCAGGCTGGGCTTCTGCCCAGGTGCTCCTTTTGCCCCCTCTTCGCCTTGATGCAACTCCTAGCAGGAGAGGGACAAGAAAGGCATTATGGGGCATTTATCATTTTTAAGTCAAAAAATGTAGATTCTAGCCAAATTTTAGCTCAAATCATGTAATCCTCTACCCATGCTTGTATCCAGTATGATTTCTGCTTGTTTGTCCGCGTATTAATGAAAAAGAGTACTTGTCGGGTACTTGTGCATGTATCATGTCCATGCTAAGGAGCTCGACCAACTTGACTGAAGTATCTTCAGATCAAAGGATGGGAGCACAAATGTTGGGAGCGACAAGGTTTCCTTATGCACAAGCCTTTCTCTCTTTTTTTATAGGGATACATCATGGATTGTGAGGTGAACTTATTAGTGTTCGTTGTCCCTTCCATTGTTCCCGATAGGGTGGGTCCGCCGGGGACCATTATGCTGGCTTGTTCCCACTCTTCCTTTCGGGAAGTTCACCCTTGCCGGGAGACCCTACTTTCAGTGTAGGAGAGAAAATAGCAACATATGGTCCTCCTTAAAGGATTAGTCATCATAGTAAAATCGTACATAAGTAAACATGCATGCAAGTTTTGTGCTAGCGCTTCATTTTATTATCTTTGCACAGGGTCTTCGCCTGACTTAGTACAAAGGGTTACAAGTCCGGGGGACTATGCTTGTACAAAGCAGGTTGCCGGGGCAAGGCCCGGCAACTGCACCTTACGGGTAGAACTTACGAAGATGCTCAATATTCCATGAGTTTTGCATTGGTATGCCATCTTCGGTCTCCAGACGGACTGCGCCGGGTCTGGTGACTCGCGCTACACGGTAAGGGCCTTCCCACTTCAGTGTCAACTTGTTGGAACCCTTGGCGGATTGAACATGCCTAAGGACAAGGTCACCTTCCTCAATGGTTTGGGCTTGGACCCTGCGGCTATGGTAGCGACGCAGGGCCTGCTGGTATCGTACAACACATACAGCTGCCCGGAGACGGTCCTCCTTGAGAAGCATGGCATCATCATGTCGTAGCTGCCCTTGTGCTACTTCATCATAGGCAAGTACTCGAGGCGACCCATATATGAGTTCCGTGGGGAGCACTGCTTCTGCCCCGTATACCAGGGAGAAAGTAGTCTGGCCAGTGGCTCGATTTGGTGTCGTCCTGATCGACCAAAGAACCACCGACAATTCATCAATCCAGCGCTTGCCGCATTCTCGCAGTCTATCAAAGGTTCTTCTCTTTAGCCCTCACAAAACTTCGGCATTCATCCTTTCAGCCTGCCCGTTGCTCCTTGGGTGGGTAACGGAGGCGAAGGAGATCTTGCTACCAAGGCTTTGGATGTACTGCATAAAGGCGCGGCTTGAGAATTGGGTGCCGTTGTCGGTGATTACCCTGTTGGGTACTCCAAAGCGACACACCAGTCCCTTGAAGAACTTGATAGCTGACTACGCCGTCACCTTTCTCACTGGTTCCACTTCGGGCCACTTTATAAACTTGTCGATTGCAATGTACAAGAATTCAAAGTCCCCGGCAGCATGGGGGAAGGGGCCCAAGATGTCGAGCCCCCAGACCATGAAAGGCCAGGACAAAGGGATGGTTTGCAAGGCCTGAGCTGGCTGATCAATGTTCTTGGAGTGGAACTGGCATGCATCACACTTGGTGACGAGCTCAGTTGCATCCCGGAGGGTGGTGGGCCAGTAGAATCCTTGCCGGAAAGCTTTCTCGGCAAGTGCTCTTGATCCCAGATGTGATCCACGCACGCCTCCATTTATCTCTGCCAACAGCTCTAGTCCATTTTCTCGACTGATGCACTTCAACTTCACGTCGTTCGGCCTCTTTCTGTACAGAATGTTGTCCACAAACTGGTACATATTCGATTACCGGGCTACTTTCTCATATTGCTCTGGATCATAGATAAGTTCACCAGTTTGCAAGAATTGGACTATGTGTTGTGCCCATGCCGGAGCCTGGGGCTCGATGACAAGGACTAAAGGCATCTCTTCATCTGTGGGAGCACTTTCTTCTACGGCAAGAGCTTGATGTTCTGCTTGAGAGTGCGGCTCGCCAATCAGTGTAGGGTCTCCCCCGGCAACCTCTTCACCGATGGCTCTAGGGAGCTCTGTCGGGAAGTGCTCGCCAGTGTTGAGCTTCCTTCTTTTTCCGGCAAAGGCTGACGGAAAAACTGATGGATGGGTAAGGTGGAGTACAAAAGTGCCTGGTTCCACAGGGAGCTTCTGCACAGCGCACTTCGACAGGTGATCAGCTATGCTGTTTTCCGCACGGGGTATGTGTTCTGTTTGCAACCCGTCGAAGTGTTCCTCCAACTTCCTTACTTATTCTACGTATGCCTCCATCAGTGGGCTTTGATAATCCTTGTTCACCTGCCTCACAACAAGCTGGGAATCACCTCGTATGATAAACTTCTTGATTCCCAACTCGATAGCAATTCGGAGCCCGGCAAGGAGCCCTTCATATTCTGCCGTGTTGTAGGTGGTGTCTTCCCTGGGGAAGTGCATCTGGACCACGTACTTGAGGTGTTCTTCGGTGGGTGCAACGAGTAATACTCCTGTGCCAGCACCTTGGAGCGAGAAAGCACCATCAAAGTACATGACCCATTCCTATGGGGCTTCCTTGCCGGGGAGGGCAGTTTCCACAAGTTCCTCATCAGGAGTTGGCGTCCATTCCGCTATGAATTCTGGCAATGCTCTACTTTGGATAGTTGTCGTGCTTTCAAACTTCAAAGCAAAACTTGAGAGCTCTAGAGCCCATTCCACTATCCTGCCGGTGGCCTCGGGGTTCCTCATAATCCACTATAGTGGGAGGCAAGTCACAACAGTGATCTCGTGGGCTTGGAAGTAATGACGCAGCTTTCTTGAGGCCATGAGGAGGCCGAAGATCAGCTTTTGGACTCCAGAGTACCTTGATCTAGCCCCCCTGCAAGAGGGAGCTGACAAAGTAAACTGGTCGCTATACCATTTTCTTCCTCACCGCCCTCTCTGGTTCACTAGCGCTTATCTGCGGTTCCCCTCCAATGCCGCCGGCAGGCCTTGTCAGAGATAAAGCAGGCCCAGCATCGGTTGGTTCTGCCGCAATAGCTTCTCCACTTCCCTTTCTGCCACCAAGGCAGCACAGACCACTTGATTTGTTGCTGCGAGATATAACAGCAACGGTTCTTGTTGTTTGGGTGCGACCAAGGTTGGGGCAGAAGAAAGGTAAGCCTTCAAGTCCTGCAGCGCAACCTCGGCCTGGGGGGTCCATTTTACTGGACCAGCCTTCTTCAAAATTTCGAAGAACGGCAAGGCGCGCTCAGCAGATTTGGAAATGAACCTGCTCATTGCGGCTACACAGCCAGTGAGGCGCCTCACATCCTTAACAGTTCTCAGGGCTTGGATCTGCTCTATTGCTCTGATCTTGTCGGGGTTGGCTTCTATCCCTCGCTGAGACACAAAGAATCCAAGGAGCTTGCCGGACGGAACGCAAATACGCATTTCTCCAGGTTAAGCTTCAAGTTCATCTTCCGTAAGTTTGCGAAGGCTTCTTCTAGGTCCTTAATGAGTGAAGACTTGTCCCTGGTCTTGACCACGATATCATCCATGTATACTTCAATGTTCCTGTGCAGCTGTGGCTCGAACCCGATCTGAACAGCCCTTGCGAAAGTAGAACCAGCATTCTTCAACCCGAAAGGCATACGTACAAAACAGTACGTGCCACACGGGGTGATAAATCGGTCTTCTCTTCCTCTTCCTCTTCCTTGGCCATGAAGATTTGATGGTACCCAGAGTATGCGTCCGGGAAGGAAAG
This sequence comes from Thinopyrum elongatum, assembly GCA_011799875.1. NCBI lineage: Eukaryota > Viridiplantae > Streptophyta > Magnoliopsida > Poales > Poaceae > Thinopyrum > Thinopyrum elongatum. Next base: position 514,338,553 of record CM022302.1, read on the forward strand.
CAAATCACATTCGGAGGTGGAATCAACAATCTGATCAATGCGCGACAAGGGGAAGGGTCCTTTGGACATGCTTTGTTCAAGTTAGTGAAGTCGATACAAAGTCTCCACTTCCCGTTAGCCTTGCGCACCACCACCGGATTAGCTAACCAAGTTGGATGCAGCACTCCTCGGGCCAAGCCTGCTGCTTCTAGCTTCTTGATCTCCTCAGCAATGAACTATTGTCTCTCCAGGGCCTGCTTCCTGACTTTTTGCTTGACGGGGCGGGCATGAGGGCAGACAGCAAGGTGGTGCTCGATTACCTTCCTGGGAACACCGGGGATGTCAGATGGTTGCCTGGCAAACACATCGACATTTGCCCACAGGAAGGTAACGAGCGCGCTTTCCTATTTGTCATCAAGGGTAGCACTAATGGTAAAAGTGCCATCAGTGCCATCCTGCCGCGCCAAAGCTTTCTTAGTTGCTGGGGGAGTGGCCCTGGGTCTCTTGCTAGTCGAAGTCTCTGACAAGTCGCTGCCGGGCGTAGCATACTCCAAAGAGATGCGCTTCCCGGGGTCGTTAACGGAGTCCTTGCCGGTTTCTTTGACCTTCTTCGCCTTCTTGGTGGGAGCTGGTGCCCCAACGGCCTCTGCTGCGACCGCATTTCTGTACATTTTATCCACATAGATGACTGCATCTCTTTTGTCTGACGAGATGGTGATGACTTCCATAGGACCAGGCATCTTCAAGGTGTTTTTGGTGTAGTGGGACGCCGCCATGAACTTGGGCAGAGCTGGTCGACCAAGAATCCCTATAAATGGCAGGGGAAACTCAACAACATCGAACACAATCTTTTCGGTCCTGATGTTGATTTCCCCGCCAAATGTTACCGGCAAGGTAATCTTTCCCTTCGGCTGGCTCCTTCCTTGGTTGATCCCTTGGAAAGTACCAGTTTTCTTCAAGTCTCCATCTGAGATCTGGAGTTTCTTCAGCACATCAGGGGATATTAAATTCAAGCCTGCCCCGCCGTCAACCAACATCTTGGTGACCTTGAGGTTGCGAATTGTTGGTGAAACCAACAATGGCAAAGACCCTATCGCAGTGGTGCGGTCTGGGTGGTCCTCAATGTCACAGATGATGGCCGTGCAGGACCACTTGAGTGGCCCTTGAGCGCTTGCTACCGGTTCTGCGGCATTAACCTCACGCGCCCATTGCTTGAGTTGGCGGTGAGAGGTGTGCAAAGATGCACCCCCGTTAATGCACATCGCCTCAGTAGCTTTCTAGAACTCCTGCTCACTGGTTTCATCATCTTCCTCTTCGCTGTCATCTTCATTTTCTTTCTTCACATGGCCTCTAGCGGGTTTCTCTTTCTACTGATCAGACTTGCCGTGGTGTCCGTTACGACCACCGTGGCCCTTCCCGCCAGTTCCATTCTGGTTTCTCTCCTTGTCGCGCCTTTCATACTCAGCTTTCTGTTTCTCAACCAACTGCTCGACTTGCTTGCAATCCTGGAGGTCGTGACCCTTGGCCCTATGGATCTTGCAGTACGGCCCACCAGACTTGCGAGTTTTCTCAGCAGCCGCTGCCGCTCGGCAATCAGCGCATGTGGCAGCTTCCTTGCTGGGCAGCTCAGTTTTTGCTTTCTTGCCGGTGCTAAGATCACCAGCACTTTCAACGGCCATTACTGCTTTCCCCTTTCGCTTCTTGTTGCGCTTCTTAGTTTTCTTCCTGGGGGTGGTGGTGTCGTCGTCGTCTTCTGAATCGACTATGACACCAGCCTCTTCACAAGGAAGTCTTCTCCCTTCTTCAGCACGAGCGCACTTATCTGCCAATGTGTAGAGCTCGCTGAACATCTTGGGCAACCGAACATTCATCTTGGCCCGCATTCTGCGATTGTGCACATTTGTATGAAATGCAGCAATCACAGCTGCCGGGTGTATCTTTGGGATGTTGCGGTGCACTCGGCTGAACCTTTGCAGGTACTTGCACAGACTTTCTCCCTCTTTCTACAAGAGGGTTTGCAGATCGCTGGGTCGCCCTCGCTCTTGATGGCCGCCCATGAAGGCGCCCACGAATTCGTTGCACAGGTCGGCCCAGGAGGAAATGGAATCTTGTGGTAGGCGCATCAGCCAGGACCTCACGTTTGGCTTGAGGGCCAGTGGGAAGTAATTGGCGAACACCTTTTCATCCCTTCCCCAAGCAGCTTGGACGACGATCGTATAAATGCCCAAGAACTCTGCAGGGTTCAGTTTTCTGTCGTACTTCTCCGACAGGTCAGGCTTGAAGGTGCGAGATGACGGCCACTGGACTTGCCGCAGCTCACGTGTGAAGGCCGGGCACCCCACCTCGTAAGGCAGATACCCGCCAGCACTGGGCGCAGGCTCATCAGCATCAGTTTCGTTGTGCCTGTCAGATTGACGGCGCATCTCGCGATGCCGCTCAATGGTGACATGGGTGTCTTCCTTCTTCCTTTCCCTCGGTACTTGGCATTGGTCATGCCGGAGTCGCGGATCGGACAAGGCCATTGATGCCTCATCGCGATCATCATCGTCCAAAGGCCATTGAGTTCGTCGCGATTGCTCTTGAGAGTGCTGCCGCGGCGGGGACTGCATAGTTGGCGTGGTTCTCCTGTCTTGGCTAGTCACCGACGTCGCCAGTGGGCGTCGCGGCGGCTCCGCACCTGGTGGCTTGTTGATCTTGGTGAATCCGAGGAGACTCTGAATGGTAGCTCTCCATTCATCCATTCTGTCTGTTGCTAGAGGAAAATCCAATAGCAGCTGAGCTCTTGCTACCGCTTCAGCCGCCGTCTCTGGCATGGCGTGGGAGGCAGAGCGTGACACCGCTTGGCTCCTGGACGAACCAGAAGGAGCACCGTCGGGCTCTCGCCACCTCAGACCAGTCGCTAGAGGGACTAGATGGGGCCGAAGCTGCTCTTGGTGACCGAGCTCTTGGTCAGCCGGGCCCTTCCCGTGCGGGCATGGTCGCTGGGGGTCGACGGCGTGGCCCAGGGTGTTGTCGCGCTCGCCCGCCGTCGAACGAAGCGCACGCCATGTCTTCGCCCCTCCGGAAGGTGCGGCTGGTGGGTCTAGGCTCGCATTGGAGTGGGCGTTTAATGTCTTGTTGGTTGAGCACGCCAGCGAGGTGAGCGAGAGGAGGCTGGGCACCTCCGTGACTTGCACCGGCGGGAGCTTGGTCGACGGCGCGCTGAAGAGGCTGGGTTGCACCCACGGCCCCAGCCGCAGCGGGTGTGTTAGTGGCACCACTCGCCTCACCGGCCCCATCCGCCGCAGCCACAGCGCCCACGGTGCCCGTGGCCACGGGCAACAAAGCCTTCGAAGAGGAAGGGTGTGCTCCGGATCCGCTCTTCTTTTGGGAGCCATGGACGACAAAAATCGGTGAAGATCGACGCACTGGCTACAGCCTCAGGTTCGCACAAGCGATCTCCCCTGCCTAGCGCGCCAAATATGTCGGCATGGAAGCACGATCACCAATGGGGCAAGGGTGAACCATCATGGTTCGGCATGGGGACGTCCACGTTGCACAAAGAGCAGAGGCAGTAGGCACAGCATGACGATGGACTCACTCTCCTTTTTACGCAGGTTTGGGCCGCTTAGCACCGTAATACCCTACTCCTGCTTTGGTGGATTGATCTTGAGGTGGACGAAGGCTCGACGCGCACTTAGCCCGCGGCAAGGTTGCCTAGGGAAGAGTGACATGAGCTTACAAGTGTTGGGGGTCGAGGTGTTCGAACCCTTTGCTAGGTTGCCTCGGGTAGGGCTGGAATTCGAGCCGAGTCGAGCTAGCTCGGCTCGACTCGCTAGAGCTTGTTTTGTTAACGAGCTAGCTCGACTCGACTCGTTACTATAACGAGCTCAAATCCAAGATTGGCTCGACTCGTATAGCTCGCGAGCTAGCTCGTTTATCTTGTTAAGCTCGTTATAGATATGAACATAAAACCTTATGAGTATGATAAAAAAATATTAATTGGGAATGTAACATGTACATATTTAGCAAGTATGATGTTCACAAATAATTGTAAGTAGCTTAACTTACAATTGTCAGTACCATGCATCAACATGTCAGCAAGTAAGTAACATGTACATGATCGCAATAAATCAGCGGTTAGTAACATGTACATGACCTGAGAGATGGGTTTACGCGGCACTGCGACCGTCGTGAACTCACGATTCAGAAACAGAGGAGACAGGAGGGGAATCGATAGTCTGGTCTCTCGCTATTTTGCTAGGGATGGAAGGTGGTGCTGGGTGGCTGATTTTTATATCGAGCCTAACGAGTTACATGAGTACTCGTGAACTCGGCTCATTTAACTTGGTCTATAAACGATCTTAAAATAAAGCTTGGCTCAACTCATTATTCTTCGAGTTCGAGTCGATTCGAGCTGAGTCACGAGCTACTCGTTTAGCTCGCGAGCTTCGAGCTTTTTTTTCCAGCCCTAGCCTCGGGCCTCCTTTTATAGGCTAAGGGGCGACCACATTGGCAAAATAGTCATTTGGATGTGATTACATAGCTAACAGTGCTATCATACCTAACTCTGGCAGTTAGGACAAAGTGCATTAAATGCACTGCTAGGTGTCGTGTCGAGGGCGAATCCCGGCAAGCTTGCTGCGCCGCTTATCCGCCTCCTCTTTATCAACTTGACATGCCTCTTGGACGGGTGTCAATAAAGCTAATCTTGCCTCCTTGATGCTGCCACGTACCTGACAGTATCTGATGCGGCTTGAACTACGTCGGTATTTCCCCAAAGAGGAAGGGATGATGCAGCACAGCTATGGTAGGTATTTCCCTCAGTGATGAAAAGAAGGTTATCGAACCAGTAGGAGAACCAAGCAACACTATGTAAACGGTACCTGCACACAAAGAACAAATACTTGCAACCCGATGTGTTAAAGGGGTTGTCAATCCCTTTCGGGTAATGGTGCCAGAAATTGTCACGTGGACGGGAGACTAAATGTGATAGATTGGATAAATAGATTTCGATAAAACTCCAATAAAATAATGTGCAGCAAGGTATTTTTGGTTTTTTGGAAATATAGATCTGAAAATAAAAGATGCAAATAAAAAAAAGGCAAATAGCAATATAGATCTGAAAATATATGATGAGAAAAATAGACCTGGGGGCCGTAGATTTCACTAGTGGCTTCTCTCGAGAAAATAGCATACGGTGGGTAAGCAAATTACTGTTGGGCAATTGATAGAACTTCAAATAATTATGATGATATCCAGGCAATGATCATTATATAGGCATCACGTCCAAGATTAGTAGACCGACTCCTGCCTGCATCTACTACTATTACTCCACACATCGACCGCTATCCAGCATGCATCTAGTGTATTAAGTTCATGGAGAAACGGAGTAATGCAATAAGAACGATGACATCATGTAGACAAGATCTATTCATGTAGGAATAGACCCCATCTTGTTATCCTTAATGGCAACGATACATATGTGTCATTTCCCCTTCTATCACTGGGATTGAGCACCGTAAGATTGAACCCATCACAAAGCACCTCTTCCCATGGCAAGAAAAATCGATCTAGTCGGCCTAACTAAACCAAAGATTCGAAGAAGAAATACGAGGCTATAAGTAATCATGCATATAAGAGATCAAGAGAAGACTCAAATAACTTTTATGGATAAAAAGATAGATCTGATCATAAACTCAAAGTTCATCGGATCCCAACAAACACACTGCAAAAAGAGTTACATCAAATAGATCTCCAAGAGACCATTGTATTGAGATTCAAAAGACAGAGAGGAAGCCATCTAGCTACTAACTACGGACCCGAAGGTCTACAATGAACTACTCACGCATCATCGGAGAGGCACCAATGAGGATGATGAACCCCTCCGTGATGGTGTCTAGATTGGATCTGTGGTTTCTGGAACTTGCGGCGGCTGGAATTGTGTTTCGTCGACTCCCATAGGTATTTTGGAATATTGGGGTACTTATAAAGCAAAGAGGCAGTGCGGGAGGCCACCAAGGTGGGCACAACCCACCAGGGCGCGCCTAGGCCCCCAGGCGCACCCAGGTGGGTTGTGCCCCCCTCGGGGCACCCCTCTGGTACTTCTTTGGCCCATCTTGTGTCTTCTGGTCCAGAAAAAATCACCAAAAAGTTTCGCTGTGTTTGGACTCTGTTTGGTATTGATTTTCTGCAAAGTAAAAAACAAGCAAAAAATAGCAACTGGCAATGAGCACTATGTCAATAGGTTAGTCCCAAAAAATGATATAAAGTTGCTATAAAATGATTGTAAAACATCCAAGATTGATAATATAACAGCATGGAACAATAAAAAATTATAGATACGTTGGAGACGTATCAGCATCCCTAAGCTTAATTCCTACTCGTCCTCGAGTAGGTAAATCATAAAAACAGAATTTTTGATGTGGAATGCTACCTAACATGTTCATCACATATTCTTTTCTTTTGTAGCATGGATGATATGTCTCCAACGTATCTATAATTTATGAAGTATTCATGCTGCTATATTATCATTCTTGGATGTTTTACAATCATTTTATAGCAACTTTATATCAATTTTTGGGACTAACTTATTGACATAGTGCCCAGTGCCAGTTGTTGTTTTTTGCTTGTTTTTTACATCGCAGAAAATCAATACCAAACGGAGTCCAAACGCAGCGAAACTTTTTGTGGATTTTTTATGGACCAGAAGACATCCAATGGGCCAGAGCAGCACCTGGGGGGTGCCCCGAGGGGGGCACAACCGACCAGGCATGCCCCGGTGGGTTGTGCCCACCTCGGTGGCCTCTCGCACCGCCTCTTCGCCCTATAAATTGCCAAATATTCGAAAAACCCTCGCAGAGACCCTAGATCAGAAGTTCCGCCGCGGCAAGCATCTGTAGCCACGAGAAACCAATCTAGACCCCGTTCCGGCACCCTGTCGGAGGGGGGAATCATCACCGGTGGCCATCTTCTTCATCCCGGCGGCCACCATGATGAGGAGGGAGTAGTCCACCTTCGGGGCTGAGGGTTTGTACTAGTAGCTATGTGTTTAATCTCTCTCTCTCTCTCTCTCTCTCTCTCTCTCTCTCGTGTTCTTGAGATGTCACGATCTTGATGTATCACGGGCTTTGTTAATATAGTTGGATCATATGGTGTTTTCCCCTCTCTATCTTGTTGTGAATTGAGTTTTCCCTTTGAGATTTCGTTTTATCAGATTGAATACTTTTATGGATTTGACAGCACTTGATCTATATCTTGGCACTCAACTCGCGGATTCCTGTGGTGACATTGGGGTAATCTATGCATAGGGGTTGATGCATGTTTTCGTCCTTGTTTCTCTGGTAGAAATCTTGGGGCACTCTTTGAGGTTCTTTGTGTTGTATCGAGTATTATGAATCTGAAATTGTTTGATGCGTATCGTATAATTAACTCATGGATACTTGTGGTGACATTGGAGTATCTAGGTGACATTAGAGTTGGATGATGCATATCATATGGTGTTATTCTAGTACGAACTCTTGGATAGATCGAACGGAAAGAATAACTTTGCGTTATTTTAGTACGAACTCTTGAATAGATCGAACGGAAAGAATAATTTTAAGGTGGTTTCCTGCCCTACAAACAATTTCTTCTTATGTTCTCCGCTAGATAAGAACTTTGGAGTGATTCTTCATCACACGTTGAGGGATGGTTATATGATCCAATTAGATTAGCATTGTTGAGAGATTGCACTAGCGAAAGTACAGACCCTAGGCCTTGTTTTCAAGCATTGCAATACCGTTTGTGCTCCGTTTTATCACTTGCTACCTTGCTATTTTTTTTATTCAGATTATAAAAATATATTTCTACCATCCATATTGCACTTTTATCACCATCTCTTCGCCAAACTAGTGCATCTATACAATTTGCCATTGTATAGGGTGTGTTGGGGACACAAGAGATTTTTTGTTATTTGGTTGCAGGGTTGTTTGAGAGAGACCATCATCATCCTACACATCCCACAGATTGATAAACCTTAGGTCATCCACTTGAGGGAAAATTGCTACTGTCCTACAAAACTCTGCGCTTGGAGGCCCAACACGAGTCTAGAAGAATAAAGTTGCGTAGTAGACATCAAGCTCTTTTCTGGCGCCGTTGCCGGGGAGGTGAGTGCTTGAAGGTATATCTTTAGATCTTGCAATTGAATCTTTTAGTTTCTTGTTTTATCACTAGTTTGGTTTATGAAAGAAAACTACAAAAAAATGGAATTAAGGTTGCATCATATTATTCATCTTTATAATGTCTTTCATGAAAATGATGGAAAGGAAAATTGTGCTCAATTGATAGAAGACGAATTCAATAAAATGTTTGGCATAATTGATGAGCATGATTGCAATATTGTTGGTATGAAATCTATGAATATCCATGATGCTAATGATATGCAAAGCTACAAGCTTGGGGATGCTATGTTTGATGAAGATGATATTTTTAGTCCCCAAGTTTTGATGTGCAAATTTGTTATAATGGTAGCATGCCTCCTATTTATGACGATTATATTGATGAAAGTGGGTTTGGAAGAGTGTCAACTCTAGGTACTAATGATCCCACTATTTTGGAGGGTTTTGAATCTTATTGTGATAATTATGAGAGTGGATTTGGAGAGGTCATGACTTTATTTATTGATGAATCCACTATTTTGGAAGAGGTTTCAATCGATTATGACAACAAAGTTGCTATGTATGATGATTATGGTGATGACATGTGTGCTATAAAGAATAATGATCACCATGAAACTTGTCATCATAATTTTAATGTTCAATTTGATTATGCCAATCAAGAATCCCATGATAGTTATTTTTCTTGAATTTGCTCCCACTACTATTCATGAGAATAATTTTACTTATGTGGAGAGTAATAAAATTTCTATGCTTATGCATCGTGAAAAGAGTGCTTTACGTCATAGTTATATTTTTGAATTCATTCATGATGCTACTGAAAATTATTATGAGAGAGGAACTTATACTTTTACATATTGCAATAATATCAAGTTTCCTCTATATGTGTTGAAAATCTTAAAGTTTTGCTTGTTTGGCCTTCCTATGCTAGTTGATTCTTGTTCCCATAAGTTGTTTGCTCACAAAATCCCTATGCATAGGAAGTGGGTTAGGCTTAAATGTGCTAGTCATAAGCTTCACGATGCTCTCTTTGTGTTTCAATTCTTATCTTTTATGTGAGCATCATTGAACTCATCATGCCTAGCTAAAAGGCATTAAAGAAAAGCGCTTGTTGGGAGACAACCCAACACTTTTACCTACTGTTTTTGTGTGTTCACATGATTAGGCTACTGTAGTAATCATGTTTTATATCTTTTGTTTCAATAAAGTGCCAAGTAAAGCATTTGGGATAGTGTGGATGATAGTTGACTTGATTCTGTGCAAAAACAGAAACTTTTGTGCCCAGTACCAGAATTTTCTAAATTCACTGGAGCTTCTAAAAACTCTGAATTTTTTACATTTTATGGGTATACAAATTTTTTACGTTGTCCAAATTTTTCAGAATTTTTGTAGCTACATAAGTATGACCTTAATTCAGATATTTACGAACTGTTCTGTTTTTGACAGATTCTGTTTTCAATGCATAGTTTGCTTGTTTTATGGTTTCTATGGCTTATATTGCTTAATATAAATTATGGAAATTTTAGAGTACAGTAGGAATTGTGTGAGAACAATTATGAATCTTGTCTTTGACAGTACCAAAGTGAATGATTTGTCTTTATCATACTAACTCATCTCACGAAGTTCCGTTAAGTTTTGTGTGATTGAAGTTTTCAAGTTTTGGGTGAGATATCGATATGAGGAGAATAAGGAGTGACAATACCCTAAGATTGGGGATTACCAAGGCACCCCCAAGGCAATATTCAAGGAATATCCAAGCAACTAAGCTTGGGGATGCCCCGGAAGGCATCCCCTCTTTCGTCTTCAACATTATCGGTAACCTCACTTGGAGCTATATTTTCATTTGTCACATGATATTAGTTTTGCTTGGAGAGTCATTTTATTTTGTTCATATTTTCTTGCTGTTATTTAGAATAATGTTTTGCATCTTTATTTTCAAATAAAATGTCAAGGATAGCCTTTACCATGCTCATTTTGCAAGTATATGAGTTGCTGTTTCAAAACAGAAAGTTTATCGATGTTGCAAAAATTCCCGAGAAAAGCCAGAATGTGATAAAATTCTGAAACATTTTGCACAGTAAGATATGATAAATTTTCTACAGTGTGGTAAATTTTCATAATTTTTGGAATTAAAGAAGTATTGATACTCTTGCATTCTTAACAGACTGTACTGCTTTGGCAGATTGCTGTTATGTTTGCATATGTTTGCTTGTTTAATGATTCTATTTGAGGATAGGAGTATTAAATATGCAGAGGCATTTAGTATGCAATGTTGAATAATAATTTTTGTGATTTTCTACAATAGATAATGATAAGGTTTTTGCATTGGTTTATACTAACTTATCTCACGAGTTCTTGTTGAGTTTTCTGTGTAGGAAGTTTTTAAGATTTAGGGAAACCGTGATATAAAAGGAATTAAGGAGACGCAAAAGCTCAAGCTTGGGGATGCCAAAGGCATCCCAAGGTAATATTTCAAGAAGTCTCAAGCATCTAAGTTTGGGGATGCCCCGGTAGGCATCCCACCTTTCTTCATCAACAATTATCGGTTAGTATCGGTTGAGCCTAAGTTTTTGCTTCTTCACTTGAGTTGTGCTATTCTTGGAATGTCATTTTGTTTTGTTTTACTTGCTGTTTTAATAAAATACTTAGAACTGAAAGGTTTTAAATAAATGAGAGTCCTCAATTAGTTACCCCTTTACTTAACTACTCGCTTGATCTTCACTTATATCTTTTTGGAGTAGTTTCTCATTTACTCTCGTGCTTCACTTATATCCTATGAGTAAATTGTTGAATGAATTGAATATCATGAAGTTGAAATTATATGTTCATATCATGCCTAGTGGTAGCTTCACATTGGGTTTAGAAAGTGAAATCTTTTGAAGCTTGACAATCACAATATTGGTCATACAAGCAATTCATGAATGATTACTATAAGGAAGAGAACTTTCAGATGCAAATACACTATCTTGGAAATCTTTTGTGATTGTGAGCCCCCATTAAAATATTATATGCCAAAATCATTGACGTTGGACAAGGAAGACAACGTAATGATTTATGTTTGTTTATATTCACATAGAAGTTATATTGTCATAGATCCTTCAACATGTGGTGCTTGCCCCCCATCTTTGCTAGCCAAAAATTCCGCACCAAGTAGAGATACTACTTGTGCATACAAAAAACCTTAAACCCAAATCTTATTTTCAAGAGTCCACCATACCTACCTAAGGATTGAGTAAGATCCTTCAAGTAAGTTGTCATCGGTGCAATAAGGCAATAAAAATTGCTTCTAAAAGTGTTAGATCATTTAGTGTAAGAGAAAATTGAGCGTTGTACGAACTTGTGATGGCAAAGAATAAAAGCGACAGACTACATAATAAAGGTTGCTATTATAAGGGGAAATATAACATGATGTTCTTTTGCACTAAGGGATTGAGCATACAAACAAAAAGCGCATGGCAACCTCTGCTTCCCTCTGCAAAGGGCCTACCTTTTACTTTTATGTATTTACTTTCATGCAAGAGTCAAAGTTTTTCTCTCTATTCCTTTTTATTTTTCTCTTTTGGCAAGCATCATGTGGTGAGGAAGGATCTAGGCACATATATCCAGTTGGATATGGGTAGCATGAGTTATTATTGTTGACATCACCCTTGAGGTGAATACGTTGGGAGGCGAAATTATAAGCCCCTATCTTTCTATGTGTCCAGTTGAAATGTTTTGCTCATGTGTATGCGGTGAGTGTTAGCAATCATAGAAGACTATATGATGGTTGAGTATGTGGAGCTCTTACTTAGACTCTGTTGAATTAGTTGAATTGCAATTGTTTGGTGACTAAGAATATAGGTTGTTGAGTTTCAAGAGAATTCATTGTTTGAACCTTAACATGTGAATTGGTTGCTACTTTAACATGATGAGTTTTATGAGAAAGAATTGATGTTATGATGCTAGGAAAAGTGATTGAAATTACTATTGATCAAATTTATGCACTTTGCTTGCATTCACACATGATAAATTATTTCTTTTATCATTTACCTACTCGAGTGCGAGTAGGAATTAAGCTTGGGGATGCTGATACGTCTCCAACGTATCTATAATTTATGAAGTATTCATGCTGCTATATTATCATTCTTGGATGTTTTACAATCATTTTATAGCAACTTTATATCATTTTTTGGGACTAACTTATTGACATAGTGCCCAGTGCCAGTTGCTGTTTTTTGCTTGTTTTTTACATCGCAGAAAATCAATACCAAACGGAGTCCAAACGCAGCGAAACTTTTTGTGGATTTTTTATGGACCAGAAGACATCCAATGGGCCAGAGCAGCACCTGGGGGGTGCCCCGAGGGGGGCACAACCCACCAGGGCGCGCCTGGGCCCCCAGGCACGCCCCGGTGGGTTGTGCCCACCTCGGTGGCCTCCCGCAAAGCCTCTTCGCCCTATAAATTGCCAAATATTCCAAAAACCCTCGCGGAGACCCTAGATCAGAAGTTCCACCGCCGCAAGCCTCTGTAGCCACGAGAAACCAATCTAGACCCTGTTCCGGCACCCTGCCGGAGGGGGGAATCATCACCGGTGGCCATCTTCATCATCCCGGCAGCCACCATGATGAGGAGGGAGTAGTCCACCTTCGGGGCTGAGGGTTTGTACTAGTAGCTATGTGTTTAATCACTCTCTCTCTCTCTCTCTCTCGTGTTCTTGAGATGTAACGATCTTGATGTATCACGGGCTTTGTTAATATAGTTGGATCATATGGTGTTTTCCCCTCTCTATCTTGTTGTGAATTGAGTTTTCCCTTTGAGATTTCGTTTTATCGGATTGAATACTTTTATGGATTTGAGAGCACTTGATCTATATCTTGGCACTCAACTCGCGGATTCCTGTGGTGACATTGGGGTAATCTATGCATAGGGGTTGATGCATGTTTTCGTCCTTGTTTCTACGGTAGAAATCTTGGAGCACTCTTTGAGGTTCTTTGTGTTGGATCGAGTATTATGAATCTGAAATTGTTTGATGTGTATCGTATAATTAACTCATGGATACTTGTGGTGACATTGGAGTATCTAGGTGATATTAGAGTTGGTTGATGCGTATCATATGGTGTTATTCTAGTACGAACTCTTGGATAGATCGAACGGAAAGAATAACTTTGCGTTATTTTAGTACGAACTCTTGAATAGATCAAACGGAAAGAATAACTTTCAGGTGGTTTCGTGCCCTACAAACAATTTCTTCTTATGTTCTCCGCTAGATAAGAAATTTGGAGTGATTCTTCATCGCACATTGAGGGATGGTTATATGATCCAATTAGATTAGCATTGTTGAGAGATTGCACTAGCGAAAGTACGGACCCTAGGCCTTGTTTTCAAGCATTGCAATACCGTTTGTGCTCCATTTTATCACTTGCTACCTTGCTGTTTTTATTTATTCAGATTATAAAAATATATTTCTACGATCCATATTACACTTTTATCACCATCTCTTCGCCAAACTAGTGCATCTATACCATTTGCCATTGTATTGGGTGTGTTGGGGACACAAGAGACATTTTGTTATTTGGTTGCAGGGTTGTTTGAGAGATACCATCTTCATCCTACACCTCCCACGGATTGATAAACCTTAGGTCATCCACTTGAGGGAAAATTGCTACTATCCTACAAAACTCTGCGCTTGGAGGCCCAACACGAGTCTACAAGAATAAAGTTGCGTAGTAGACATCAATGGACATTTGGACTTTTATATGATTCAAAGCAATAGTCTAGTTTTGACATGAAGATTTCAATACTCAAGCATATCAACAAGCAACCATGTCTTTTCAAAATATCAACACTAAAGCAAGTTATCCCTAGCCCATTATTCTCAATCATTGATCCATTCATGAAACACACTCGAGTATTAGCTACCCCCAATGCTCAAGTAAGATCATAGTGCCCCTTAGTTGGTTCTTTATAAGAGAAGATGGAGACTCAAGTAAAAATAAAAATTGCATAAAGTAAATAGAAAGGCCCTTCGCAGAGGGAAGTAGGGATTTGTAGAGGTGCCAGAGCTCAAAGCGAATAAGATAGAGATAAAACATTTTGGGTGGCATGCTTTTCTTGTCAACGAAAACGATCGAGTAGTTCCCAATACTTTCCATGCTAGATATATCATAGGTGGTTCCCAAACAGAAAATAAAGTTTATTCCTTTTTCCACCATACTTTCACATTCCACGGCTAACCGAATCCATGGGTGCCTTCCAAACCAACACTTTCCAAGGAATTTATTATTTGACAACATAAAGTAAATTCATTTTTCATTTCAGGACTGGGCATCCCTAATACCTTTGCCGTACTCTCATGCAATGACAAGTGAATAAACACTCATCTTGAGAATAACACATCTAGCATGGAAAAATATTAGCGACCCCCTACCATTTCATGAGCGGTACGAGCATACAAAAAGGAAATTTATTTTGAAGATTAGAGATGGCACATACAATTTTGCGTAGAACGGCACTGAAATACCACATATAGGTAGGTATAGCGGACTCATGTTGCAAAACTGGGTTTAAGGATTTTGGATGCACAAGTAGTAATCATACTTAGTACAAGTGAAGGCTAGCAAAAGATTGAGAAGCATCCAACCAAGAAACGAAAAATCACATAAGCGAGCATTAAGCATAACCAACACCGAATAATGCACCACAAGTAGGATGTAATTTCATGGGTTTTTTACATCTGTGCCACTGATTCCTTAGCTGTACTCATTCATCCCCACGCTCTTAACTTTTGCTCACTTTTCCCCACTTCCTTGTCTGAAACTCTCACAAATGGGCAAACTGGACGTTGTCGTCGGGTCAATGGCTTGACCGATAACTCTGACTAGTGGGGCCGCGTAGGCGATTCATTTTTGGATGCAACTGACCCCGGTCGTGGGGTAGCACGTGTCCATGGAACATGCCAAAAACGTCCCATCGTATAAGAGGGGGAACCACCTATGTGGGCATCGCCCCTACCATTTCCCCCCAAATCCCCTCCCTGCCGCATCGTCTCCCTCTCCCCCACCGCGTCGTCTTGCTCTCCTCCACCGCACCGTCTCGCTCTCCCCCACCGCATCCTCTTCCTCACCTTCATCGCCTCCCTCATACCGATGGCGGACGCTCGTGGCGACGCCGGCGTAGCGGCCGGAGATCTGCAGGGCGCGGTGACCGCGGCAGATGTTGTGCAGGACATTGGCGGCATCCACGGTGGTGCGAGGAAACTCACAACCGCTGTCGCGGCTGTGGATGTGGAGAAGGAGGTGGCGGGCTCCGCCTCGGCGCTGCCGGAGCTGAAGGCGACGGCGTCGAGTGGCACAGTCCATCCAGATACGCAGCCTTGCGAAAAGAAGCTGGTACAGGAGGTACTTCCATTTGCTTGTACCCTAGTTGCAATATTTAGATTGTAGAGTTAGTTTCATTGGTTGGATTGTGATTCGTAGGGTAGTACAGATGGTTAGAGTAGTTGGTTTGAGGAATGGGGTTTTCTGTATGGGGGGATGGGGGTCTTTTGTATTAGGGTTTTTTGGATTACATTCGTTGCAAAAATGCTAGACAGATCTTAATGAGAGATAGGAATCTCTGTGCTTAAATGCTACACGTGATTATTAGATTTGTTTTTGAATGCTACACAGATTGGGGTTTTGAATGCTACAGACATGTATGCTTAGATTTGTTTTTGAATGCTACACAGATTGGTGTTTTGAATGCCATATGCCCAAATGGAATTCATTAATTTTGATGTACCTATCAATTGATTAAGAACTTACTTGATTCATCAGTATATAAATTTGTCCACATCTTCTGTATATACTTGATTCATAAGTATATAAATTTGTCCACAATATGAATCTATAATGTATTAATGTAATTCATTCATGTGTGCAGTATGAGTCTGGAGAAGATGTGGACAATGGCAACGTCGCGTCCTTCATAGCGAAGGAGGAGGAGAAGATCAAGGCCAAGGGAGTTGCTTCCTTCTACAACCGCAAGATCACGAAGTGGCACTGCCCCTACTGCACCACCAAGCTAAAGCTAAAAGATGGCTGCTTCGATCACCTTGTGTCTCATGCAGAGGATGTAGCGATTCATGGGGAGGACTACAAGATCAGGGGGCAGCATGCTGCCCTCGCGAAGGCCCTGACTCCTCTTCCCAAGTGATGTGATGATGTGATGATGTTTTATCTTTTACTTTTGTTAAACTGAATGTGGTTGTTTGGTAAACTTTGTGTGGTGGTATCTATAGTAAACTTTGTGTGTGATCTATGGTAGTAATGTATTATGCTATCTATATTTGTCTGTCCTTAAATTTGCCTGTGGTGTATGGTATGTTCTGTTTAGATGTTGTGAGCTATGAGTTTAGGTGCTGCAATGATCACACATGCCGCTTCAGTGTTGCTTCACTGATCAGACATGCTGCAAAGAATAAGCAAAAAGAGCAAATAGTCCATCATTTGATCAAATATTACAATAACAGAGCAAAAAAACAACATTTGAATGAAGATAGTCCATCATTTGATCAAGTATTTCAATAACAGATCAAATATTCCAATAACAGATCAAATATTCCAATTTGAAATTGAGGCAAAATTTGAATTTGAACCAACACTTGAAGACCATTACCCTGTGGTGTGATGTTGCAAAGTTTGCTGAACTATTATAAATGTTAGGTGATCAATCCGATCTCTTTTGCGTGGTAAAACTTATAGTCATGAGAAATGTGCTCCAAATGAGCTCCATTTGTAATCAAGTTTTTTTTGGACCTACTCCAAATGAGCCAAATATTTTTTATTAACACCTATTCAATCTATATAGTGTAGATTCGAAGTCTCACTATTTATTGAATTAATCTTCATATTTTTACTTTTTTTGAAAAAATTATGCTTTAATAGAAAACCATTAAAAAACATGTTTAAAATATGAAAATGGAAAACTAAGTTCAGATCCTTCTTATTCACTTTGAAATCAAGCTTTGGTGAATTTTTTTATTTTTTAAATTTTTCAAAAACCGAAGGGAACCCTACCTCCTCTCCTTGAACTCTCTGCAACGTTGTATGTGATAGCTCATATGTGTGACGGTTTTTTCATGAAAATGTCCATAGACCAAGTTTATGATTTTTGGTTGGTAACATGTCACATAAGACAACATTGTGCGCAGGTTTAATATTTTTTTTATTTTTTTTAAATGAATGGTGCTCATTTGACCTCGATCGTGCCACCTAGTTTTTTTTTAAATTTCCGTATACCAAGTTTAGTATTTTTCCTCGTTAGTGTGTCTTATAAAACGACGAACGGCGAAGGTTTCATATTTTTTCGATTTTTTTAAATTAGTTATGCTTAGTCAAAGCCTAGATAACCCCGTTGACCAGCTCAAAACCCCACTAAACCCCGCGGGGTTTCGCCTAACCCTAGCTCCGAACATCAGCCGTCCGATCATACACTAGCGCCAAGCGACAGCCCTCAGATGTGGTCTTCTAGAAGGGCTGGCTGTGTGCAGGCTCCGCGCCGTTGGATCAGATGGACGGCTCCGCATTGTTGGATCGTGGGGCGATCCGCGAGATATTCTCCTGTTGTTTGTGCTTACCCACCATTGACTCCGCGAAAAAAAACATAGTTATTGGGCCCAAAATAAAACCAAGCTCTAGTTGGGCCGTCGCATTGGCTCTATTTTTTTTACTTGATTGTTTTGATTGCACCTACAGAGATTGAGTTCCCGATGCCGCGGTGGGTGTGAAAACGAGCTAGTTCACATTTGACCCCATTACTGCCACGGCGAAATAACACGTTGCACTACAGCTATTTAAGCCACCCATAATCTTCTTCTTCCTCTCACATCCCTCATCTATCTCCCATCCTCTCCCATCTGCCCTTCTTGTTCTTTGACCCCATCTTGTTCGACCCATTCTCCTTCTTCTTCACATCCCTCAGCCATGCAGTACACCGGACCAACCTACCGCTTCTCACCCACCGTGCCGGAGAGGCTCTCCCCTGCCGGCATGTACGTTGAGCATACACTACGTGTGTGGGCGATATCAAGGTGGAGGAACGCAAGGGGCTTCACCGAGTTCTTCCTCGCGGCTGGCTACCGCCACCTCCCACGGGGATCTCCAACGATATTCCACGTCAAGGAGGTCATCCAAAATGGGGTGGTGGTTGCTATCCTTGCCCACTTGACCAACCCCTTCGACGCCTTCTACCTCCTCGGCCGGGTGTTTTGGTGTGGCTACGAGTTCATCGCTTTCCCTACCCACAACATCTTCACGGAGTACAGCAACATCTTCCCCACCGCATCGCGCATGGACACTCTGCTGTACCCCATCGACAACACCCCGGAGGAGCAGTGAAGGGCGCCCGGAGGAGCGAGGTGGAGGAGGAGCGAGGTGGAGAAGGCGGCGGCTAGGGTTTAGAACCCTCTATCTTTTTTTTCTTTTCTTTTTTGAATCTATGTTATGTTATTAAGTTGTAATTGAACTATATGATCGTGCTCTGCGCTTGTTGGCCCTATCTATGTTATGTTATTAAGTTTTCTATCTATCCTATTATTAAGTTCTTGCTAGTTTGTACTTTTTTTTGAATTATTGATTGTTTTTTGAGAGAGCTCCCTTTGTTCGTAAGCACCTAGTGCATGCGTAGCTACACAAGCCACCACCACATCGAGGAAGCCACAAAGAATTAAGATATGTAGCCACCTAGTGCATGCAGCCAAAAATAATAATAAAATATTGTTCAATTTATTTATCGTAGCTAAACGGGTGCAGATGCGAGTGGATCGAAAAGGATCAAACAATGTTCTAAATCGAGGAGACACGCATCGGCGCATGCAGCCAGCGACCGTTGCTGCGTCCATGGTGGCTGGCGTGCACGAAAGCAACTCAGTTAGCGCATCGTGGCGGCATGCATCGGCGCATGCAGGCCGGCTAGCTGGGTGCGAACCAGCGACAGCGACCGTCGCTGCGTCCGTGGCGGCTGGCGTACAGGAAAGCGGCTCGGTCGGCACGCATCAGCGCATGCAGGCAGGCTAGCTGTGTGCATGCATAGCAGGCTAGCTGGATACGTCGTGCATGCATTGCAGGCTTCTGTCGTGGCGGCGCGCGCAGGCGTTTCATGCAACGGCCCAACAGTCCAACGAAACCACGGCCCAACGGTCGAAGAGCGCCACCGTCCAAGGCCGCCCCACTTGTCAGGTCCAACGGGCAACACAGTCCAGTGCGGCCCCACTCGTCAGAGTTAACGGTCAAACCATTGGCCCGACGGCAACGTCCAGTTTGCCCATTTGTGAGGGTTTCGGGCAAGGGAGTGGGGAAAAGTGAGCAAAAGTTAAGAGCGTGGGGATGAATGAGTACAGCTAAGGAACCAGGGGCATAGATGTAAAAAAAACCTAATTTCATTGCATAACTATTGACTTTCGTGCTTGCATAGGGAATCACAAACCTTAACATCAATATTCTTACTAAGCCATAATTACTCATTAGCATGACTCACATATTATATCATCATATCGCAAAACTATTACAAAGAATCAAGTATATTTTGTCCAATGATCTTCATGAAAGTTTTTATTATATCCCTCTTGAAAAGCTATCACTTTGGGACTAATTTAATATGTTGGTTTTGATAACTCAAACAAATCTAAGTGAAGAACATGAGCATACAAATTTCCTCCTCTCAAAATAATATAAGTGAAGCATGAGAGAAATAATAAAGCACACCGTGCTCAAAAAGATATAAGTGAAGCACTAGAGCAATTCTAAAAAATCATATCATAATTTTGGCTCTCTCAAATAGGTGTGTTCAGCAAGGATACTTGACTTAAACTAACAAGCAAGGACTTATATCATACAAGACGCTCCAAGAAAAACTTATGATATGTGACGAATAAAAATATAGCTCCAAGTAAAATACCGATGGTCGTTAGAAGGAAGAGGGGATGCCACTCGGGGGCAACCCCAAGCTTAGTTGCTTGTTTCTCTTTGGATAATAACTTGGGGTGCCATGGGACATCCCCAAGCTTAGGCTCTTCTTACTCCTTATTCCTTCATCCATCGTGATCGCACCCAAAACTTGAAAACTTCAGTCACACAAAACTCAACAAAACCTTCGTGAGATCCGTTAGTATAAGAAAACCAATATTTACTTTATGTACTGTAGAAAACCCATTCAAATTTTGTTATTGCATTATATCTACTGTATTCTAACTTTACCATGGCTTATACCCCCCGATACAAACCTTAGATTCATCAAAATAAGCACACAATGCAAAGAAAACAGAATCTGTCAAAAACAGAACAGTCTGTAAAGATGCGAATTGTTCTCATACTTATGTAAATCCAATTTTTTAAAAAAATTATGAAAACGTGGGAAATTTGTATATAAATCTTGTGTTAAAATTTCAGAATTGTTCGTCACTTATGTGAATTACTGAAATTGTTTTACTGGACGCAAAAGTTTCTGTTTTCCAACAAGATCAAATCAACTATCACCCAACATGATCCCAAAGGCTTTGCTTGGCCCAAACACTAATTAAAACACAAAAAACACAATCATAACAGTAGCATAATTGTGCAAACACTCAAGAACATAAAGAAAAAGACAAAAAAAAATATTCATTGGGTTGCCTCCCAACAAGCGCTATCGTTTTATGCCCTTAGCTAGGCATAATGCATAGATCTAAGTATTGTCATCTTTAATTCTAGATCCATAAGATGCCCTCATGATTGATTCATATGGTGGCTTAATTATTGTTCTAGGGAAGTGTTCCATACCCTTTCTCAAAGGAAATTGAAATTTAATATTCCCTTCTTTCATATCAATCACGACACCTATAGTGCGTAAGAACGGTCTACCAAGTATAATAGGACAAGACGGATTGCAATCAATATCAAGAACAATAAATTCTATGGGCGCATAATTCCTATTTACAAGAATAAGAACATCATTAATTCTTCCCATAGGCTTTTTAATAGTAGAATCCGCCAAGTGCAAATTTAAAGAACATTCTTCAATATCGGTAAGACCAAGCACATCACATAAAGATTTCGGAATTGTGGAAACACTAGCACCTAAATCACATAAAGCAAAACACTCCTAATTTTTAATCTTGACTTTGATAGTAGGTTCCCATTCATCATGTAATTTTCTAGGGATTAAAATCTCTAATTCCAACTTTTCTTCCAAAGCTTTCGTCATAGCATCAACAATAGTAAAAGCTTTATTTAGTTCATAAGCATGGGGTGAATTAATCATGGATTGAAACAAAGAAATACAATCAATCAAAGAGCAATTATCATAATTAAAGTCTTTGTAATCCAAAAGAGTGGGCACATCACTAGTTAAAGTTTTGATCTCTCCAAACCAACTTTTATCAATTTTTTCAACAAGATTTTCACCCTCCGAATTATTGGGACGCCTTCTAACTAAAGTTGACTCTTCTTCAATCCCTCTATCATCAATTTTAATTTTACTAAACAAAGAATCAATAGAAGAAACACCAATCACTTTAAGATCTTCATCATTTTTATGAAAGCAATCACTAGAAAACGCTTTTTCTAAAAATTCTCTTTTAGCTCTAAGCATACCGGTTCTTTTCTTACTTTCATCCATAGAAACATATAAAGCTTTAATTGATTCTTCAACCTTAGGCACAAAAATTTTCAACTTGAGATTTTCCACATCATGAGAAATTCTATCAATGCTTCTAGACATATCATCAATCTTATTCAACTTTTCTTCTATCGTAATGTTGAAAACTTTTTGAGCATTGATAAATTCTTTAATATTATTCTCAAGATTAGAGGTGTTCCTATTATTATTATAAGAAGGATTACCATAATTATTAGAGGAATTACTAGGAAAAGGCCTAGGATTAAAATTTCCTCTATAAGCATTGTTATTGAAATTGTTTCGCGAGACAAAATTCACATCTACGGCATCACTATTTTTCTCAATCAAAGTGGACAAAGGCACATCATTAAGATCAATAGGAGCATTTTTATTAGCAACCAACTTCATAAGAGTATCAACTTTTTCACTCAAAGTAGAAATTTCTTCAACTGAATTAACCTTTTTACAAGTAGGTGCTCTTTTGGTATGCCATTGTGAATAATTTGCCATAATATTTTCTAGCAATTTAGTAGCTTCACCCAAAGTAATTTCCATAAAAGTACCACCCACAGCGGAATCTAAAAGATTTCTAGAAACAAAATTCAATCCCGCATAAAAAATTCGTATGTTCATCCAAAGATTTAAACCATGAGTAGGACAATTTCTTAGCATCAATTTCAATCTTTCCCAAGATTACGCAACATGTTCATGCTCAAGTTTCTTAAAATTCATGATTTGTGTCCTAAGGGAAATAATTTCCGTGGCGAAAAATACTTAGTATTAAAAGCATCCTTGCAGTTATCCCAAGAATCGATACTATTGCGAGGCAAAGAAGAAAACCAAATTTTTGCACGATCTCGCTAAGAAAACGGGAATAATTTCAACTTCACAATACCATTGTCCACATCTTTTTTCTTTTGCATATCGCATAATTCTAGAAATGTGTTAAGATGGGATGCGGCATCCTCATTAGGAGTACCGGAAAATTGATCTTTCATAACGAGATTCAACAAAGCAGCATTAATAACACAAGACTCTGCACTAGTGGTGGGAGGAGTAGTCAGAGTGCTAATAAAATCATTGTTGTTGGTATTAGAGAAATCACACAACTTGGTGTTCTCTTGAGTCATCGTGACTACGTGATAACCCACAAGTATAGGGGATCGCAACAGTTTTCGAGGGTAGAGTATTCAACCCAAATTTATTGATTCGACATAAGGGGAAACAAAGAATATTTGCAAGTATTAGCAGCTGAGTTGTCAATTCAACCACACCTGGAGATTAATTATCAGCAGCAAAGTGATCAGTAGCAAAGTAGTATGATAGTTTTGATAGCAGTAGTGATAGTAACAGTAATGGTAACAATGATAGCAATGATTTTGTAGCAAGTGTAACAGTAACAGTAGCAGTAGTAACTTAGCAAAAACAATATAAGAGAAATTCGTAGGCATTGGATCGGTGAATTCGTTGGATGATATTCATCATATAACAGTCATAACCTAGGGCGATATGGCACTAGCTCCAGTTCATAAATATAATGTAGGCATGTATTCCGAAAATAGTCATACGTGCTTATGGAAAGAACTTGCATGACATCTTTTGTCCTACCCTCCCGTGGCAGCGGGGTCCATATGGAAACTAAGGGATATTAAGGCCTCCTTTTAATAGAGAACTGGAACAAAGAATTAACACATAGTGAATACATGAACTCCTCAAATTACGATCATCACCGGAAAGTATCCCGACTTCTGTCACTCCGGGGTTTACGGATCATAACACATAATAGGTGACTATAACTTGCAAGATCGGATCTAGAACATAGATATAATGGTGATAACATAAAAAGGTTCAGATCTGAAATCATGGCACCCGGGCCCAAAGTGACAAGCATTAAGCATGGCAAAGTCATAGCAACATCAATCTCAGAACATAATGGACACTAGGGATCAAGCCCTAACAAAACTAACTCGATTACATGATGAATCTCATCCAACTCCTCACCGACCAGTGAGCCTACGAAGGAATTACTCACTCCCGGTGGGGAGCATCATGTAACTGGCGATGGAGAAGGGTTGGTGATGACGAAGGTCGAAGATCCCCCTCTTCGGAGCCCCAAACGGACTCCAGATCTGGCCTCCTGATGAAGAACAGGAGGTGGCGGCGGCTCCGTCTCGTGAAACGTGATAATTCTTTCTCCCCTATTTTTTTCTCCGAAAATGTGAATTTGTAGCGTCGGAAAAAGGGTCAGTGGGGCCACCAGGTGGGGACAACCCACCTGGGCGCGCTAGGAGGGGGGCGCCCTAGTGGGTTGTGCCCACCCAGGGGCCCCCTCCGGTGGTTCTTGGCTCCAGTAATTCTCTTTTATTATATAAAAAATCCTCGCAAAGTTTCGTTCCAATCCGAGAACTTTTATTTCTGCACAAAAAACAACACCATGGTAGTTCTGCTAAAAACAGCATCAGTCCGGGTTAGTTTCATTCAAATCATGCAAATTAGAGTTCAAAACAAGAGGAAAAGCATTAGGAAAAGTAGATACGACGGAGACGTATCACTACGCAAACAAGATTACACTCAAAAACAGATCTGACGAGAAAAAGCGAACAAAAAAGAGGGGCAAACAAAACGACAATTTTTGTGAAGTGGGGGAGATGAAAACGAGAGGCAAATGGCAAATAATGTAAATTGCAAGGAGATGAGATTTGTGATTAGGAACCTGGTAGATGCTGATGATGTCTCCCTGGCAACGGCGCCAGAAATTCCTTTTGATGCGGCTTGAACTACGTCGGTATTTCCCCAAAGAGGAAGGGATGATGCAGCACAGCTACGGTAGGTATTTCCCTCAGTCATGAAACCAATGTTATCGAACCAGTAGGAGAACCAAGCAACACTATGTAAACGGTACCTGCACACAAAGAACAAATACTTGCAACCCGACGTGTTAAAGGGGTTATCAATCCCTTTCGGGTAACGGTGCCAGAAATTGTCACGTGGACGGGAAACTAAATGTGATAGATTGGATAAATAGATCTCGATAAAACGCGAATAAAATAAAGTGCAGCAAGGTATTTTTGGTTTTTTGGAAATATAGATCTGAAAATAAAAGATGCAAATAAATAAAAAAGGCAAATAGCAATATAGATCTGAAAATATATGATGAGAAAAATAGACCCGGGGGCCGTAGATTTCACTAGTGGCTTCTCTCGAGAAAATAGCATACGGTGGGTAAACAAATTACTGTTGGGCAATTGATAGAACTTCAAATAATTATGATGATATCCAGACAATGATCATTATATAGGCATCACGTCCAAGATTAGAAGACCGACTCCTGCCTGCATCTACTACTATTACTCCACACATCGACCGCTATCCAGCATGCATCTAGTGTATTAAGTTCATGGAGAAACGGAGTAATGCAATAAGAATGATGACATGATGTAGACAAGATCTATTCATGTAGGAATAGATCCCATCTTGTTACCCTTAATGGCAATGATACATACGTGTCATTTCCCCTTCTTTCACTGGGATTGAGCACCGTAAGATCGAACCCATCACAAAGCACCTCTTCCCATGGCAAGAAAAATTGATCTAGTCGGCCTAACTAAACCAAAGATTCAAAGAAGAAATACGAGGCTATAAGTAATCATGCATATAAGAGATCAAGAGAAGACTCAAATAACTTTCATTGATAAAAAGATAGATCTGATCATAAACTCAAAGTTCATCGGATCCCAACAAACACACCGCAAAAAGAGTTACATCAATTAGATCTCCAAGAGACCATTGTATTGAGAATCAAAAGAGAGAGAGGAAGCCATCTAGCTACTAACTACGGACACGAAGGTCTACAATGAACTACTCACGCATCATCGGAGAGGCACCAATGAGGATGATGAACCCCTCCGTGATGGTGTCTAGATTGGATCTATGGTTTCTGGAACTTGCGGCGGCTGGAATTGTGTTTCGTTGACTCCCCTAGGGTTTTTGGAATATTGGGGTATTTATAGAGCAAAGAGGTGGTGCGGGAGGCCACCGAGGTGGGCACAACCCACCAGGGCGCGCCTGGGCCCCCAGGCGCGCCCAGGTGGGTTGTGCCCCCCTCGAGGCACCCCTCTGGTACTTCTTTGGCCCATCTTGTGTCTTCTGGTCCAGAAAAAATCACCAAAAAGTTTCGCTGCATTTGGACTTCGTTTGGTATTGATTTTCTGCGAAGCAAAAAACAGCAACTGTCACTGGGCACTATGTCAATAGGTTAGTCCCAAAAAATTATATAAAGTTGCTATAAAATGATTGTAAAACATCCAAGATTGATAATATAACAGCATGGAACAATCAAAAATTATAGATACGTTGGAGATGTATCAATATCCACCTGGGTGCTTAGTACCTTGACACCGCACTGATAAGTGACTTGAGTACGATGAGGTGGAGCGGTGGCATCTTGGTGATGATCCTTCGAGGGCGCTTGGCGGGGTTTGATCTTGGCGGCCCCGGCAAGCTTGCCGGGGCAAGCCTGGGCTTGTCCTCAGGTGCGGCCTCGACCTGACCAGGCCCTCCTGCCCGGCAAGGGAGTCCCTCCCTAGGTGGCCTTCTTTGTTCTTGCTTTGCTTAATGCTCTTCTTGATCTCACGAAGAGCGGCTTTTCTGGCTTATCTTTCTGTTACACACTAGTGCTGGATGTATAACCGTCTGCACGCCTGTGCATGAGTCCGGTCAACAGACGCGGATGTTTGTTGCAGATATACATAGCAAGGGCGAGCCATGAACTTAGCATAAGCCGGCCATCCAAACAGTGCATGATATGGACTCTTGATTTTGACCACCTCAAACCACAGTGTTTCTGCTTTGTAGTTATACTAATCACCAAAAGCCACCTCTAGGGCAATCTTTCCAACAGGATAAGCCGACTTGCCAGGAACCACTTCGTGAAACACAGTAGAAGACAGCTTGAGATCCTTCGCTGTCAGATTCATTCTCCGAAAAGTATCATAGTACAATATATTGATGCTGCTTCCACCATCCATAAGTACCTTATTGAACTTGTAACCGCCCACTTGAGGAGCTACAACCAGGGCCAGATGACTCGGATTATCAACACGAGGCGGGTGATCTGCCAGGCTCCAGGTTATCATGTGCTCAGACCAATTTAAATACTGTGGCACCGCCGGCTCAACCACATTGACTGCTCGCTTAAGGATTTTCTGGTCATGCTTGCAGGTGCTTGTAGTGAAGACATGATACTGGCCACTGTTAAGCTGCTTAGGATTACTCTAATATCCTGATTGGTTATTCTTCTGCTGATTACCTTGACCAGATTGCTGATTATGACCACCATGCTTCCCTTGGCCTTGATAGCCAGAATTTGAGCCGCCAAAGCCGGTCCCTGAAAACCTCCTGAGCCTGACCCGCTGGGTGGCCCATTACCGTTGTCGTGATGCTGCTGAAAGGATTGATTCCTGTATTCCCGCATAATATAACAATCCTTCCAAGCGTGAGAAGATGGCTTCTTAGGATAACTATGCTTAGGGCATGGTGCATTTAGGGCCTCCTCATAATTCTAGGGCTTTCCCCCATTATAAGGCTGCTTACTATTGCGACGCTGATTTTTGTACCCTGTGTTGGTGTTAGCCACAAAATCTGACCCGCCGTCGGGGTGCTTGCGTTTTCCACCATTACCATGGTTATTGTGATTGCCATTCTGCGTCGTGGCATTCTGTTGCTGGCCCTTGCCACCCCCGTTTTTCTTGCCCTTTCTAGATTTATCATCATCAGAGCTAGGATCCTTCGTTCCATCAGAATCAGCATATCTGGTAAGCACGTCCATGAGATTACCCATATCCGTGCACTTGTGCTTAAGCCGCCCTAACTTCTGCACAAGAGGCTAAAAATGACAGTTTTTCTCCAAAATCAAAACCGCTTGAGCCGGACCAATGCTATTGGAAGAATGGATAATGCTCGCAACCCGGCGAGCCCAATGATGGGCCAACTCATCGTCACGCTGTACACAATGCTGCAGATCAACAATTGTCATCGGCTGCTTGCAAGTTCCTTGAAAATTCTTGATGAAGTGCTCCTTCAACTCCACCCAGGTGTTCATAGAATTGGGGGGGGGGGGGGGCAGGTTCTTCAACCATGTGCGAGCCGGCCCCTCCAACTTCATTGTGAAATATTTGGCACATACTGCATCACTGATGTCCAACATATCCATGGCTAGCTCATAGCTCTCGATCCAAGCCTCCAAAGGGAGATCCGTCATGTAGTTGGGCACTTTGCGAGGACCTTTAAAATCCTTAGCCATGCGCTTATTACGTAAAGCCTACACGAGGTTCTGGTGCTCGATCCAGCTCCCACCGAAGTTGAAGGAACTACCGGGGGCGGCAGATAAGCCCCCTGGTTTAGTGCCTCTGCTTCGTGACGGGCCCTTGCACCATCCACAATTGCTTGAGCATCAATTCTCGAGTTATGGGGCGGGTTATCCTAGGGCGGGTTACAATGCCATTCGCTGCTAGAAACTGTCCGCGACTCAGCATGCCGGCTGTAGCTACGACTCGGCAGCGGGGTCGAATGTACACGATGCCGAATGTAAGAATAATTATCAAGCTGAGCAATCGCCATATGCAAAAGTTCAATGGCGTTCCGGGTTTCCACCGCGATTGGTGACTCACCGGTAATAGGAAGCGCGGTGAGCCAGGTTGCCGTTGCTACCATGTTATCCACCGGGTTGGAGAAGTGAGCCGGCGGGGTCGGCAAGTGCTGCGGTGGTGTCTGAATGGGTGGCAGGTTTTTGGGGCCGGCTCCTCCCTTCGGGCTGGCTCTGGCCGGTGAGGCTAAGAGGTTACCCTGTTACCAGGCAAATTAGAGGTTAATTGGGGTATAACCAGTGCTCCCGGAGTCCTCGGGCCTGCTCCTGGTGTGTTGAACAAATGTGTGGGCTCATAAACCAGAGGTAAATGGCTCTAGTGCCCCCGACGAAGGACTTCCTCGGAGGCGTTCTGATCAAGGGTTAGACGCCAAGCTTTTGCCTTCAAACATTCCGCCTCTGCAGTGATTGAGTGGCTTGAAACAGCGTCGGTATTTCCCCAAAGAGGAAGGGATGGTGCAATATAGCTATGGTAGGTATTTCCCTCAGTTACGAAACCAAGGTATCAATCCAGTAGGAGGCCAGGCCAAGCTATGTAAATGGTACCTGCACACAAAGAAGAAATACTTGCAACCCGACGCGTAAGAGGGGTTGTCAATCCCTCCTCAGGCAAAAGATAGATTGGTTTGTATGATTTTGGATAAATAGATCTGAGTAAAACACGAAATAAAATAAATAAAGAAAAAGTGCAGCAAGGTATTTTTGGTTTCTTTGGAGTAATAGATCTGAAAACAAAAGCGAATAAAAACAGATCGAAAAGCAATATGATGAAAGATAGACCCGAGGGCCGTAGATTTCAGTAGTGGCTTCTCTCAAGAAAATAGCATACGGTGGGTAGTGCAGAATCAGCCTTTAGTCCCGGTTCGTAAGGGCCTTTAGTGCCGGTTCACCAACCGGCACTAAAGGGTGGGGACTAAAGCCCCCCCCCCCTTTAGTCCCTGTTCGTCACGGCCCGGGACCAAAGGCCCACCACGTGGCACGAGCCCGCGCCGGGGGCTGGGGGACCTTTAGTCCCGGTTGGTGACACCAACCAGGATTAGAGGTTTAGGGGTTTAGGGTTCTAGGATTTATAATTTATGGTTTATGTTTCCATTTCGTTTTGTGTTTTCCATTTAATTGTTTTTCATTTCAAACATATTTTACGCTACTGCAGTCATGTGCCACTGCTACTACATACTGTACACGTCATATATAATAGAATTTCTCGTACGACCAATCATATATCATATATAGAATTTCTCGTATGACCAATCATATATCATATATACAATTTGGTACATACAATTTGCAGATCATTACATGCACGCATTAGGTGCAATGGTATTCTCCTTTGGGATCTATGACCTGGTCAAGCAAAAATCCCGCAATTTCCTCTTGAAGTGCTCGTATGCAGTCCGTTGGTAGGAGCTTATCCCACGTCCCTTGCATCTTTATTAAAAAAGAAGATCAATATGAATATATTAGTTGTGTGTATATATATTAGATCATGATAAAAAGAATTGTGAATTGTGTTTACGTACGTCAAGATTTCTTCCAGTTTTGCTCCTTCCGGTCATAAAGCGAATGTTCTCGCAAACATAGTATGCACATAAATTATTCCCCGATGTCTGCCTCATGCACTTTACGAGAATAGAATTCAATCAGATAATAATTATTCAAGCATGATAATGGTATTGAAACTAGAATTAAAGAGATGACGGACATAGCTAGTAGTACTTAATTACCTTGGGTCGCACCCATTTCAGATCTTGTATCCATTCACCTTTAACCTGTTTGATGAACTTTTGCCAAACCCTGCCCGCCAGCAAAGAAAATGAATAAAGGATTTATAAATTAGTTGATATCAGGAAATGAACTAAAGAGGCCGACATAGTGCAATAATGATTGAAATTACCTGTCGAGCATCCCTTTCACGATTGAGTATTCTTTAGTATCTTTAAATAGTGAGTCCAGTACTTGAACTTTTCCCTCGTCAACTTCAATGATTAACAAGATGCAGTGGAAACTGCATGCACACACGTTTGTATAATTAAGCGGGCATGTGCATAACTCATCAACTACACTTATTAACATCTAGTAAGCAAAAGCAGAATTTGTAGTACAAGACAGTAACACTCACCCGAAGTTGTAAGGAAGTACTATTTCTGGTTGGGTATTTAGTCACTTCAAAAACTCTAGCAAGGTTCTCTCTGTGTCTTTTCTCGACGTCTCATGTGACCATGTCTCTTCATTAATGGTATTTGAGTCAATGAACGCAATGCCATAGCGTCCTTCACTTTTCATTTCATACATCTTCATTCTGCATAATACCATAGAAAAGAATATAGTGAGGATAATTACAGGTAATGAACGAGCACAACTAGAGACTTAAATTACAAAAAGAAATCACTTACAGACAATAGCAACTGACGAGAGATTTGTCGAGTGCGTCTTGATTGAATAACTGAAAAAGTTCTAGAAGTTCAACCCACAGATCGTTTTCATGGAAGTAATGCTCTTCCTTGACTTTCACCATGAGGGACTCTCGCCCGGTCTTTACTTCTCTCAGGTACCACTCATGCAATTCATACATTCTCATTGATAGGAGCGGGATCTCCTCAGGCCTGACCATAGGTTGGTCGCGGACATATTTCCATGCTACTTCGTCATATGTAATCCCGGCGATAGGCTCGATCTCTAGGAGTTGATAAACAGTGACACCGGCCTCTTTAGCCATCCTTCTATGATCGTCGGTTATTACCAGCTGATCGACGACACTCACATGTTGTTGTACAATGAGTGGGGGGATCGATTGCACTGCCTGTTCTCCTAGCTGGGGGACAGTTTTCCGCATTTTTTACCTGCTGCTTGGCTCGAGCTCGACTCCTTCTCTTTTTGTGCATGATATAACTTCTTAATAGAGTGCTCATAGTCTGAGTCCCTTCTCTTCACTGCCGGTTGAGCATTATCAATAAAGTGTTATACGACTTCCTCAGGTATTTTCTCCTTTGGCGGCGAGGGCGGTTTAGGTGCAAAATGGGCCTGAACTTCGGCATCCACTACGGCATTGTTTTCCTCGTCAGTCAAGTCGTAAGGCAACTTTGGAGGAGCCCTGAGGCTTGGACCATATCTGAATTTCTTGCCAGTTGTACCGCTAGCTGCCGTAGCTGTGGCGCCTCTCTTCCGCTATTGCTGAGGCGGCAGAGACGGCTGATGCGGTGCCAGAATTGGAGGAGGAGTTGGCTGACGCAGTGCCGAACTTGGATGAGGAGTCGGCTGACGCGGTGGCGGAGACGGCTGACGCGGTGCCGGACTTGGAGGAGGAGTCGGCTGACGCGGTGGCGGACTTGGAGGAGCAGGAGTCGGCTGACACGGTGGCGGACTTGGAGGAGGAGCCGGCTGACACATCTGACTTGGAGGAGGAGTCGGTGGCCTTGGAAAGACGATGCAATCCTTTCTCCATAGAATGATACGACGTATGGGCTCTCCCAGTGTGCGCTCCTCATCACCTCCCTGAATGTCAAGCTATAGCTCGTTATATCCCAATGTCACTTCATCCACCCTGACACGAGCATAGCCAGCTGGAATCGGATTGCCATGGAAGGTTGCTTCAGGGGGATTTGTTAAAGCATAGTCGTCCGTGATACGTCTCCAACGTATCTATAATTTATGAAGTATTCATGCTGCTATATTATCATTCTTGGATGTTTTACAATCATTTTACAGCAACTTTATATCATTTTTTGGGACTAACCTATTGACATAGTGCCCAGTGCCAGTTGCTGTTTTTGCTTGTTTTTTACATCGCAGAAAATCAATATCAGACGGAGTCCAAATGCAGCGAAACTTTTTGTGGGATTTTTTTGGACCAGAAGACATCCAATGGGCCAGAGCAGCACTTGGGGGGTGCCCTGAGGGGGGCACAACCCACCAGGGTGCGCCTGGGCCCCCAGGCGCGCCCCGGTGGGTTGTGCCCACCTCGGTGGCCTCCCGCACCGCCTCTTCGCCCTATAAATTGCCAAATATTCCAAAAACCCTCGGAGAGACCCTAGATCAGAAGTTCCGGCGCCGCAAGACTCTGTATCCACGAGATCCAATCTAGACCCCATTTCGGCACCCTGCCGGAGGGGGAGATCATCACCGGTGGCCATCTTCATCATCCCGGCGGCCACCATGATGAGGAGGGAGTAGTCCACCCTCGAGGCTGAGGGTTTGTACCAGTAGCTATGTGTTTAATCTCTCTCTCTCTCTCTCTCTCGTGTTCTTGAGATGCACAATCTTGATGTATCGCGGGCTTTGTTAATATAGTCGGATCATATGGTGTTTTCCTCTCTCTATCTTGTTGTGATGAATTGAGTTTTCCCTTTGAGATTTCATTTTATCTGATTGAATACTTTTATGGATTTGAGAGCACTTGATATATGTCTTGCATACGAATACCCATGGTGACAATGGGGTATTATTTTTATTCACTTGATATATGTTTTGGCACTCAACTCGCGGATTCCCAAGGTGACATTGGGGTAATCTATGCATAGGGGTTAATGCACGTTCTTGTCTTTGTTTCTCCAGTAGAAATCTTGGGGCACTCTTTGAGGTTCTTTGTGTTGGATTGAGCATTACGAATCTGAATTTGCTTTGGTGTTATCTTAGTACGAACTCTTGGATAGATCGATCGGAAAGAATAGCTTTGAGGTGGTTTCGTACCCTACAAACAATTTATTCTTATGTTCTCCGCTAGATAGGAACTTTGGAGTGATTCTTCATCACACGTTGAGGGATGGTTATATGATCCAATTATATTAGCATTGTTGAGAGATTGCACTAGCGAAAGTACGGACCCTAGGCCTTGTTTTCAAGCATTGCAATACCGTTTGTGCTCCGTTTTATCACTTGCTACCTTGCTGTTTTGATTTATTCAGATTCTTAAAATATATTTCTACCATCCATATTACACTTTTATCACCATCTCTTCACCGAACTAGTGCACCTATACAATTTGCCATTGTATTGGGTGTGTTGGGGACACAAGAGATTTCTTGTATTTGGTTGCAGGGTTGTTTGAGAGAGACCATCTTCATCCTACGCCTCCCATGGATTGATAAACCTTAGGTCATCCACTTGAGGGAAAATTGCTACTGTCCTACAGAACTCTGCGCTTGGAGGCCCAACATGAGTCTACAAGAATAAAGTTGCGTAGTAGACATCAAGCTCTTTTCTGGCGCCGTTGCCGGGGTGGTTACGTAAGCGGCACTCACACCCCGTCAACGAAGCTCTTTTCTGGCGCCGTTGCCGGGGAGGTGAGTGCTTGAAGGTATATCTTTAGATCTTGCAATTGAATCTTTTAGTTTCTTGTTTTATCACTAGTTTGCTTTATACAAAGAAAACTACAAAAAAATGGAATTGAGGTTGCATCATAGTATTCATCTTTATAGTGTCTTTCGTGAAAATGATGGAAAAGAAAATTGTGCTCAATTGATAGAAGAAAAATTCTATAAAATGTTTGACAAAAAATCTTTGAATGATGAGCATGATTGCAATTTTGTCGGTATGAACTCTTTGAATATCCATGATGCTAATGATATGCAAAGCTACAAGCTTGGGGATGCTATGTTTGATGAAGATGATATTTTTAGTCCCCCAAGTTTTGATGTGCAAATTTGTTATAATGGTAGCATGCCTCCTATTTATGATGATTATGTTGATGAAAGTGGGTTTGGAAGAGTGCCAACTCTAGGTACTAATGATCCCACTATTTTGGAGGGTGTTGAATCTTATTGTGATAATTATGAAAGTGGATTTGGAGAGGTCATGACTTTATTTAGTGATGAATCCACTATTTTGGAAAAGGTTTCAATTGACTATGACAACAAAGTTGCTATGTATTATGATTATGGTGATGACATGTATGCTATAAAGAATAATGATAACCATGAAACTTGTCATCATGATTTTAATTTTCAATCCCATGATAGTTATTTTGTTGAGTTTGCTCCCACTACTATTCATGAGAATAAATTTGCTTATGTGGAGAGTAATAAAATTTCTATGCTTGTGGATCATGAAAATAATGCTTTATGTGATAGTTATATTGTTGAATTCATTCATGATGCTACTGAAAATTATTATGAGAGAGGAATTCATGCTTTTACATATCTCAATAATATCAAGTTTCCTCTCTATGTGTTCAAAGTTTTGAAGTTATATTTGTTTTGCCTTCCTATGCTAGTCGATTCTTTTTCCCATAAGTTGTTTGCTCACAAAATCCCTATGCATAGGAAGTGGGTTAGACTTAAATGTGCTAGTCATATGTTTCATGATGCTCCCGTTATGTTTCAATTCTTATCTTTTATGTGAGCATCATTGAAATCATCATGCCTAGCTAAAAGGCATTAAAGAAAAGCGCTAGTTGGGAGACAACCCAACACTTTTACCTACTGTTTTTGTGTGTTCGCATGATTAAGTTACTGTAGTAATCATGTTTTATAGCTTTTGTTTCAATAAAGTTCCAAGTAAAACCTTTGGGATAGTGTGGATGATAGTTGACTTGATTCTGTGCAAAAACAGAAACTTCTGCGTCCAGTACAGAAATTCCTATCTTTTACTGAAACGTGGAAAAATCCTGAATTTTTTAAAATTGATTGCTATACAAATTTTCTACGTTTTCCTAATTTTTCAGAATTTTTGGAGTTACAGAAGTATGACCTTAATTCAGATCTTTACGTACTGTTCTGTTTTTGACAGATTCTGTTTTCAATGCATAGTTTGCTTGTTTTCTAGTTTCTATGGCTTATATTGCTCAATATAAATTGTGGAAATGATATACTACAGTAGGCATTGTGTGGAAATAATTATGAATCTTGTCTTTGACAGTACCAAAGTGAAATGGTTTGCTCTTTATCATACTAACCTATCTCATGAAGTTCCGTTAAGTTTTGTGTGATTGAAGTTTTCAAGTTTTGGGTGAGATGTCGATATGACGAGAATAAGGAGTGACAAGACCCTAAGCTTGGGGATGCCCAAGGCACCCCAAGGTAATATTCAAGGAAGATCCAAGCAACTAAGCTTGGGGATGCCCCGGAAGACATCCTCTCTTTCGTCTCCAACATTATCGGTAACCTCACTTGGAGCTACATTTTTATTCGTCACATGATATGTGTTTTGCTTGGAGTGTCATTTTCTTGTTTGGATTTGCTTGCTGTTATTTAGAATAATATTTTGCATCTTACTTTTCAATAAAAATGTCAAGGATAGCCTTTACCATGCTTATTTTGCAAGTATATGAGTTGCTGTTTCAAAACAGAAAGTTTATCGATGTTGCAAAAATTCACAAGAAAAGTCAGAATGTGATAAAATGTTGAAATTTTTTGCACAATAAGCTCTGATGAATTTTGTACAGTGTGGTAAATTTTCATAATTTTTGGAGTGAAATAAGTATTGATACTCTTGCATTCTTTACAGACTGTACTGTTTTGGCAGATTGCAGTTATGTTTGCATTGTTTGCATATGTTTGCTTGTTTAATGATTCTATTTGAGGATAGGAGTATTAAATATGCAGAGGCATTTAGTATGCAATGTTGAATAATAATTTTAGTGATTTGCTACAGTAGATAATGATAAGGTGTTGCATTGATTTATACTAACGTATCTCACAAGTTCTTGTTGAGTTTTCTGTGGATGATGTTTTTAAGAATTAGGGAAACCGTGATTTGAGAGGAATGAAGAAGACACAAGAGCTCAAGCTTGGGGATGCCCAAGGCATCCCAAGTTAATATTCCAAGAAGTCTCAAGCATCTAAGCTTGGGGATGCCCCGGTAGGCATCCCACCTTTCTTCATCAACAATTATCGGTTAGTATCGGTTGAGCCTAAGTTTTTGCTTCTTTACTTGTGTTGTGCTATTCTTGGAATGTCATTTTTTTTTTGTTTTACTTGCTGTTTTAATAAAATACTTAGATCTGAAAGTTTTTAAATAAGAGAGAGTCCTCAATTAGCTACCCCATTACTTAACTACTTGCTTGATCTTCACTTATATCTTTTTGGAGTAGTTTGTCATTTACTCTCGTGCTTCACTTATATCCTATGAGTAAATTGTTGAATGAATTGAATATCATGAAGTTGAAATTATATGTTCATATCATGCCTAGTGGTAGCTTCACATTGGGTTTAGAAAGTGAAATCTTTTGAAGCTTGACAATCACAATATTGGTCATACAAGCAATTCATGAATGATTACTATAAGGAAGAGAACTTTCACATGCAAATACACTATCTTGGAAATCTTTTGTGATTGTGAGCCCCCATCAAAATATTATATGCCAAAATTGTTGACGTTGGACAAGGAAGACAACGTAATGATTTATGTTTGTTCATATTCACATAGAAGTTATATTGTCATAGATCCTTCAACATGTGGTGCTTGCCCCCCATCTTTACTAGCCAAAAATTCCGCACCAAGTAGAGATACTACTTGTGCATCCAAAAACCCTTAAACCCAAATCTTATTTTCAAGAGTCCACCATACCTACCTAAGGATTGAGTAAGATCCTTCAAGTAAGTTGTCATCGGTGCAATAAGGCAATAAAAATTGCTTCTAAAAGTGTTAGATCATTTACTGTAAGAGAAAATTGAGCGTTGTACGAACTTGTGATGGCAAAGAATAAAAGCGACAGACTGCATAATAAAGGTTGCTATCATAAGGGGCAATATAACATGATGTTCTTTTGCACTAAGGGATTGAGCATACAAACAAAAAGTGCATGGCAACCTCTGCTTCCCTCTGTGAAGGGCCTACCTTTTACTTTTATGTATATATTTACCTTCATGCAAGAGTCAAAGTTTTTCTCTCTATTCCTTTTTATTTTTCTCTTTTGGCAAGCATCATGTGGTGAGGAAAGATCTAGGAACATATATCTAGTTGGATATGGGTAGCATGAGTTATTATTGTTGACATCACCCTTGAGGTGAATACGTTGGGAGGCAAAATTATAAGCCCCTATCTTTCTATGTGTCCGGTTGAAACATTTTGCTCAGGTGTATGCGGTGAGTGTTAGCAATCATAGAAGACTATATGATGGTTGGGTATGTGGAGCTCTTACTTAGACTCTGTTGAGTAAGTTGAATTGCAATTGTTTGGTGACTAAGAATATAGGTTGTTGAGTTTCAAGAGAATTCATTGTTTGAACCTTAACATGTGAATTGGTTGCTACTTTGTCATGATGAGTTTTATGAGGAAGAGTTGCTGTTATGATGCTAGGGAAAGTGATTGAAATTATCATTGATCAAACTTATGCACTTTGCTAGCATTCACACTTCATAAATTATTTCTTTTATCATTTACCTACTCGAGGATGAGTAGGAATTAAGCTTGGGGATGCTAATACGTCTCCAACGTATATGTAATTTATGAAGTATTCATGCTGCTATATTATCATTCTTGGATGTTTTACAATCATTTTATAGCAACTTTATATCATTTTTTGGGACTAACCTATTGACATAGTGCCCAGTGCCAGTTGCTGTTTTTGCTTGTTTTTTACATCGCAAAAAATCAATACCAGACGGAGTCCAAATGCAGCGAAACTTTTTGCGGATTTTTTATGGACCAGAAGACATCCAATGGGCCAGAGCAGCACCTGGGGGTGCCCCGAGGGGGGCACAACCCACCAGGGCGCGCCTGGGCCCCCAGGCGCGCCCCGGTGGGTTATGCCCACCTCGGTGGCCTCCCGCACCGCCTCTTCGCCCTATAAATTGCCAAATATTCCAAAAAACCCTCGCAGAGACCCTAGATCAGAAGTTCCGCCGCCGCAAGCATCTGTATCCATGAGATCCAATCTAGACCCCCGTTCCGGCACCCTGCCGGAGGGGGAGATCATCACCGGTGGCCATCTTCATCATCCCGGCGGCCAGCATGATGAGGATGGAGTAGTCCACCCTCGGGGCTGAGGGTTTGTACCAGTAGCTATGTGTTTAATCTCTCTCTCTCTCCTGTTCTTGAGATGCACAATCTTGATGTATCGCGTGCTTTGTTAATATAGTCTGATCATATGGTATTTTCCCCTCTCTATCTTGTTGTGATAAATTTAGTTTTCCCTTTGACATTTCATTTTATCGGATTGAATAATTTTATGGATTTGAGAGCACTTGATCTATGTCTTGCATACGAATACCCGTGGTGACAATGGGGTATTATTTTGATTCACTTGATATATGTTTTGGCACTCAACTCGCGGATTCCCGAGGTGACATTGGGGTAATCTATGCATAGGGGTTGATGCACGTTCTTGTCTTTGTTTCTCCAGTAGAAATCTTGGGGCACTCTTTGAGGTTCTTTGTGTTGGATTGAGCATTACAAGTCTGAATTTGCTTTGGTGTTATTTTAGTACGAACTCTTGGATAGATCGATCGGAAAGAATAGCTTTGAGGTGGTGTCGTACCCTACAAACAATTTATTCTTATGTTCTCCGCTAGATAGGAACTTTGGAGTGATTCTTCATCGCACGTTGAGGGATGGTTATATGATCCAATTATATTAGCATTGTTGAGAGATTGCACTAGCGAAAGTACGGAGCCTAGGCCTTGTTTTCAAGCACTGCAATACAGTTTGTGCTCTGTTTTATCACTTGCTACCTTGCTGTATTTATTTATTCAGATTCTAAAAATATATTTCTACCATCCATATTACCCTTTTATCACCATCTCTTCGCCGAATTAGTGCACCTATACAATTTGCCATTGTATTGGGTGTGTTGGGGACACAAGAGATTTCTTGTATTTGGTTGCATGGTTGTTTGAGAGAGACCATCTTCATCCTACGCCTCCCACAGATTGATAAACCTTAGGTCATCCACTTGAGGGAAAATTGCTACTGTCCTACAAAACTCTGCGCTTGGAGGCCCAACACGAGTCTACAAGAATAAAGTTGCGTAGTAGACATCAGTCCGCCACCTTCATTGATATGTTCTTCACCTTAATGTGTAGCTCACAAGGTGTCGCACGTTGGATATCATCCACGGGGTATCTAGCCAGCAGTGCATCATCGGCCGGGGTGGAACCCACGCTGCTTCTCGGCAT
This sequence comes from Thinopyrum elongatum, assembly GCA_011799875.1. Taxonomy (NCBI): domain Eukaryota; kingdom Viridiplantae; phylum Streptophyta; class Magnoliopsida; order Poales; family Poaceae; genus Thinopyrum; species Thinopyrum elongatum. The sequence continues at coordinate 514,377,972 of CM022302.1, forward strand.
AGATGGGATGGTGCTCTCCAATGCTGGATCTGCTTGCTGTTGTAGCTGCTGAGACGCCCTTTCCTGGCTAAGTGAGTCGATCTGCTCCTGCTGCTGCATTAAAGCACTTTCCAACTCCGCGTGCTTTGATTCTAGGCCTTGAAGGCGGACTGCTTCCTCCTTCTGCTGCTCCTCCTCCAGCTTCCTCTTCTCCTCCTCCTGCTGCCTCTTTCTTGCACGGCTTCTGTAAGTGTCGTTCCAATCCACAAACCCCTCAAACCACGGAACAACGCCTTTGCCTCGTGTTCTTCCCGGGTGTTCAGGATTCTTCAGGGCGCGCATAAGCTCGTCTTTCTCTCTGTCGGACTTGAACGCACCCGTTCGAGCCTGTTCTATTACAACAAGTAAAGTGTTGGAGGCTTCTTTAAGACTTGCCCGCTCCATAACCAGCCCTGTCTCTGGGTCCAACTTCCCCCTCATGCGCATAAAACCAAGTCCTGCACCTTTCGGGCCAACTCAATGTAACTAGAGTGACCCCTGCAGCAATCATCTGTTGCTCAGCGAGATCCCACTTAGGCCGGCCGACCTCGTAGCCACCTGGCCCCAGAGTATGGTGCCACTTTTTTTTCGCAGCATTAATCTTGTTTATTCTCGACCGTTCCTGAGCTGCTTCCGATTCCTTGAACTTCACGAAAGTGTCCCAGTGATCTCTTGCCTTCTCCAGTGTTCCCTTGAATTCCGGAGTCTGCTTTCTTGCTTTGACGAAAGCGTCCATATTGTTTTCTTGTGGTTATTGAATGCTATCGTTGTCTTCTTAGGAGCACTCTTCCTGACTTTCTCCCGATCTGCATCTGTTAAATGATCTAGTAGGGTGAAATGTGACATGAGCGATTCCCAAAGCAGATCTTTTGCTCTTTCGTCGACAAAAGTAACTCCTTGATCTCCGTTTGCTGGCTTTTTCCATTCTTGAACGGAGATCGGGATTTGGTCCCTGACAATAACTCCACATTGATGAGTGAACTTGTTTGCATTCTTCTTAGGTTCAAGTGGTTGGCCATTTTGTTTGATGGAATCGATGTTGTACTTTACGCCAGTCTGCAACCTTTTGGCCGGGCCTCGAACTGCCCTGTTGCTTGTAGAAGATTTGCTCGATCCGGAGGGCTAAAAGAAGAAAGATTGATTCGTTAATATATATATATATATACAAATCAATTAATACATGTAATGATCACCGGATGCCTTATATAATAAATATACCTCGCTGGTCTTAGTTATTTGAAGAACATTTCCTTCGTCATCATTGTTATGGCCTTCATCTATTCGTTCGTCTTCATCAAATATCATACCCTTACCAGAATTGTTCATATTGCGAGCCATCATCTTCAAGTTCATTCTCATCTAGGCTTGGGGAGCGTATGATGTTGAACAGGGTCTCTTCTCCGTCTCTGCCGGTATTGTCCATAGCTTATATTAACTAATCCAGAAGAAAGATAAAACAATTTAGTATTCAAATTAGAATGCAATCAATAAGGAAAAACTGAATCATATATAGTAGATATATAATATGCATCTTGAATAATATCACTAATACATCTCGAATAATACAGATAATATGCATCATCGAATATAATCTCGAATACATCGTCTCGAATATAATCTCGAATACATCGTCTCGAATATTATCGAATATAATCTCGAATACATCTCGAGTATTAATTATCACTAATACATCTCGAATATTATCATATATATAACATCACTAGCTAATACAGATCGAATATTATCAAAGAATCTAGTTCACTCGCGGTTCCTGAGGCGCAGGCGGTGGACACCCAAAGAGAAGGAACGATCACAGGATCATAACCCGGGTGAGATCCCTGAAGAACCTGCCAAGTATTGGAGAACCTGACGTCCATCGCAACCATGTAGCGACGGACATGCTCGTCCTCCTCCCTGACACGATGGCGTACCACCTCCGCGGGGGACGGCAGCCTCCGCACCGAATGTGGCCCACGCGACCGCCACCAAAGAAGCTCTGGGTCGACGACGGGAGCCCGGTTCCTCGCCAAGCTGTGCACACCTGAAGGTAGCACCTCCCAGTGCCAGCCGGGCAGAGCCCAGTCCCGGACATGGCGCCTCTGAAGCAGGTCATCGCCACCGATCCGACGATGAGGATGCGGGCCAGGCATCGTCGACAAACTTTTTTCAAATATATACAACATTAAGATATTAACATGTTTTCGATCAATATTTTTAAGATACAACATTAAAATATATACAACATTAAGATATTAACATGTTTTCTATGCAACTTGTGTGTGTGTGTGCACCGGCGGCGGCGCGGCCGCTTCAATTCGAGGGAGGAGAGGGGGAGAGGGGCTCACAGCGGGCGAGGTCGAGGCAAACATGTGTGTGTGCATGACAAACTTTTGCAAATACAACATTAAGATATTAACATTAAAATATTTTTAATACATGGTCAACTTTTTTCTATGCTTAGTCAAAATTCCTCAACTTTTTTCTATGCAAATTTTTTCTATACTATCTATACATATGGTCAAAATTTTCCTATGCAAATTTTTATTATACTATACATATGATACAACATTAAAAGTATAAAAAACTAAAAAACAGAAGAAAAAAATAGCTAGAGAAAAAGAAACAATCTATATGCAAATTCCACCATTAATCTACAAATACATGTGTACATACATTGTATACATACATATAAGAATTTTTTTAAATGTATATCACAAACATCTAGTGAAAATTTGCATAGCTAGCTACAATTAAGCATATCACAAACATCGGGCATAGCTATAATTTACATACATACATATATACATTCATCTACAATTAAGCATAATCACAAAAATCTAGTAAAAAAAAGCCGGAGAGGGGGCGGCAAGCTCACAGCGGGCGAGCTCGAGGTAGGCGACGACGAGGTCGAGGCCGGCGATGGCGGGGTCGAGGCCGGCGCCGGCGGCGTCGGGGAGGAGGCACGCGAGCGGCCAGCGTGGAGGCGGCGCGGGCGGGGATGGCGGGGTCGAGGCCAGCGCGGGCAGCGTCGATGGGGGCTCGGCCGGGGAGGAGGCGCGGGCGACGGCGGCAGCCTGGCGGTGTCGATCCTGTGTTTCGGCGTCGTCGATCGGGGGGGAAATGCAGATGACTTTGCAAATTTTGCAAAGTCCTGCTTATATACAGGGCCTTTAGTCCCGGTTGGTGGCTCCAACCGCGACTAAAGGGGCCTTTAGGTGCGGTTGGAGCCACCAACCGTGACTAAAGGCCTGTTCCTGGCATGGTGCAGTGCGGTGGATGTTTAGTCCCACCTCGCCCAGCGAAGGGCGCCCGCACTGATTTATAACCCCCGGCGCGGTAGCTCACTCGAGCTCCTCTCTTAAGCAGGCCTTTGTGGGCCTACAAAACATGTCCTACCCTGTGGTTCCTACTAGGCCATGCGGGCCCGCATCCTGGCCCAACTGGAAGTTGGGTTTCTAGTCGTATGCAGGCCGTGGCGGCCCAGCAGGCGGGCATTTTTTTTGAATTTATTTATTTTCCATTTTTTTTTGTTTTCTACTTTATTTATTTTCTTTTGTTTCTGAGTTTTTTTTGCTTCATTTAGAGTTTTTGAGTGAATCTTTTTGCTTTAGGTCACCAAAATTATAAACTTTCTGTTAGTGCCAGTAGTTTTCAAATTCGAATAGTTTAAATTGGAATTATTTGAAATTTGTGTGAATCACTACTTTGCGAATAACTTTAATTTAAAAATAGATTTTTGAGTGATTCTTTTTCCTGCTGTTTAATATTAGTGTGTTTTATCATTATATTCAATTTGGTAATTCTTAGGTTATTTTAAATGGGTTTTTTAAACAAAAACATATTCTGTTTAGCTCTTTTCATTTTATAGCTCAAAACAATCAGTAAATGCATGAAAAATAGCGAATGAAGTCAGAAAGGGTTGAAAATTGATGACGTGGCTTTGAATGGTGCATACTGAATGCACAAAAAGTCTGGAGTTGAAATAAGTTAAAAAAATGAAATGCCTTTGTAATAGATGAGTTTTCGTCCGAAACCCTGATACTTTGAAAGAGATTGTCCAGTTTGTACATGAAGTGCATCCAGTTTTTGCCGTAACCCTCTCAACTTTTTAGCACATACTATGTGGGTGAAATGATGATACCATGCCAACTTTCAACATTTTCAGAGTTCATTTGTAGTGCTTTTCAATTTCAGGGTCATTTAGCTCGAAAAAAATCAGTAAATGCATGAAAAATAGCAAATAAAGTCAGAAAGGGTTGAAAATTGATGATGTGGCTTTGAATGGTGCATGTTGAACACACAAAAAGTCTGGAGTTGAAATAAGTTTAAAAAAATGAAATGCCTTTGTAACAGATGAGTTTTCGTCCGAAACCCTGATACCTCGAAAGAGATTGTTTAGTTTGTACACGAAGTGCATCCAGTTTTTGCCGTAAGCCTCTCAACTTTTTAGCACATGCTATGTGGGTGAAATGATGATACCATGCCAACTTCAACCTTTTCAGAGTTCATTTGTAGTGCTTTTCAATTTCAGGGTCATTTAGCTCAAAAAAATCAGTAAATGCATGAAAAATAGCAAATGAAGTCAGAAAGGGTTGAAAAATGATGACGTGGTTTGAATGGTGCATGTTGAACACACAAAAAGTTTGGAGTTGAAATAAGTTTAAAAAATGAAATGCCTTTGTAATAGATGAGTTTTCGTCCGAAACCCTGATACTTTGAAAGAGATTGTCCAGTTTGTACACGAAGTGCATCCAGTTTTTGCCGTAACCCTCTCAACTTTTTAGCACATGCTATGTGGGTGAAATGATGATATCATGCCAAATTTCAACCTTTTCAGAGTTCATTTGTAGTGCTTTTCAATTTCAGGGTCATTTAGCTCAAAAAAATCATTAAATGCATGAAAAATAGCAAATGAAGTTAGAAAGGTTTGAAAATTGATGACGTGGCTTTGAATGGTGCATGTTGAACACACAAAAATTCTGGAGTTGAAATAAGTTTAAAAAATGAAATGCCTTTGTAACAGATGAGTTTTCGTCCGAAACCCTGATACTTCGAAAGAGATTGTCCAGTTTGTACACGAAGTGCATCCAGTTTTTGCCGTAACGCTCTCAACTTTTTAGCACATGCTATGTGGGTGAAATGATGATACCATGCCAACTTTCAACCTTTTCAGAGTTCCTTTGTAGTGCTTTTCAATTTCAGGGTCATTTAGCTCAAAAAAATAGCAAATGAAGTCCTACATAATGCATGAAATAATTTGTTTGGACATAATATTTCTTCGCGTTTCAAATGCCAAAACACATAAGTACGCTAACTATTACAAATAAGATTCCCTCCGGTTTGTCCGAAGTGGGACTTTCCAGATATATAAGTCCGGAAACTCACTAGAGAAGAAAGTGATGACGGTGGTCACATCCCAGAGTGGGATCTTGCGGTATAAAACTTTTTCTTCGCGTGTGTCCCTTTGCGCCGTAACCATGGACAATCTTCATCATTTAACAGGATGCTCGGGTCAATATTCACTGTGAAGGGAGCAATTTCATGAAACTTTTCATAATCTTCTGACATGTCTGTCTTGTCCTCCACTCCCATGATGTTTCTTTTCCCTGAAAGAACTATGTGGCACTTTGGCTCATTGTATGATGTATTCGCTTCCTTATCTTTTCTTTTTCTCGGCTTGGTAGACATGTCCTTCACATAGAAAACCTGCGCCACATCATTGGCTAGGACGAATGGTTCGTCTACGTACGCAAGATTGTTGAGATCCACTGTTGTTATTCCGTACTGCGGGTCTTCCTTTACCCCGCCTCCTGTCAGATTGACCCATTTGCACCGAAGCAAAGGGACCTTCAAACCATGTCCATAGTCAAGTTCCCATATCTCCTCTATGTAACCATAATATGTGTCCTTTCCCCTGTTGGGAACACTTCCAACCCATAATGGAGAGGTTTACGAAAATATGCTCAGACTGGTGCGAAAGATATATGTCATTCACTGAAAAGGAAGTGAACATCAATGTAGTTGCACAAGCACTCCCTACCTATCCTATGGGGGTGTTTAAGATGACAAAGGGTTTTTACCAGAAGTATGAAAAACTAGTGCGCGACTTCTTGTGGGGAGACGAGGAGGGACACAGAAAGGTCCACTAGTGGCATGGGAGGAGATGATCAAACCAAAAAAAGGAGGGGGGTGGGGTTTAGGGACATGCACTTGTTTAACCAAGCTTTGCTAGCAAGACAAGGTTGGCAAATTCTTCAAAGGTCGGAGAGCCTGTGTGCTAGAGTTCTCAAGTCCAAGTATTTTCCTAACGGTGATATTCTTGACACCGTGTGTGCATCAGATGCTTCCCCGGCTTGGAGAGGTATTGAATTCGGACTGGAGCTGTTGAAAGAGGGTCTTATTTTGAGAGTAGGTGATGGGAAGAAAATTCACATCGAGAGGGATAATTGGATACCGAGGCAAGCAGGGCTTAAGGCAATGAAGTTCACAAGGCGCTCCAGATTACGCAGGGTGAACCAGCTCATTTACTCAGATAGGAACGAATGGAACGTTGAGTTGATCAACCAAATGTTTCCAGGTTTTGACGCGAATGAAATCTGCAGAATTAAGCTTCCTACCAGAAAGACAGAGGACTGCATTGCCTGGCATGCGGAGAGATCTAGAATTTTTTCAGTGAAAAGTGCTTACCGGCTGGCAACAGAGCTAGGTTAAACAACGATACAATGTCCCGGCTTCCAGCTCCTTGTGCGCTGCTGATGAAAGAAGCATTTGGAACCTAATCTAGAATCTAACATCCCTCAAAAGGTTAAGGTCACGGGGTGGAGGATCGCCACCGAATCACTTGCAACAAAACAATATAAGATGCGTAGAACCCTGGAGAAGATGGCTAGATGTTCCATCTGTGGGCTAGAGGATGAGAATGAATATCACACAGTAATTGCCTGTACCAAAGCAAGAGTGCTCAGGTCTGAATTACGAAAATTCTGGCACCTTCCGTCAGAGAACAGGTTCTGCTACACGGGGAATGATTGGCTCCTTGTACTATTAGTTGCATGCGATGAAACTACAAGGGCCCGGTTCCTCTTGCTGATTTGGAGAGCTTCGCACCTTCAGAATGGACGTGGATTTTTAAAGCCCAGGCTTCTGGACACCCCTTATCCTTAACCTCCAACATTGCTTTGAGATTCGTGCTAGACAACTAACACTAGTGGAAAACAGGGCATTAAACCCAGTTCCAGAGGGCCTTTAGTCCCGGTTCTTAAACCGGGACAAAACGAACGGGACTAATACCCAAAACCTTTAGTCTCGGTTGGCTTACGAACCGGGACCAAAGGTGATCCACGTGGCCGCTGTGGGGCGCCCAGGCAGGAGGACCTTTAGTCCCGGTTGGTAACACCAACCGGGACCAAAAGGCAGCCACGCGTCAGCAGCTCGCAGGCGCTGGGGTTTTTTTGAAAGGGGGGTTTAGGGGTTTTGTAGGGTTTTAGGGGTTTCATATTGTGTTAGCTAGCTACTACATATGGAGAGAAGTGACCTCTCTTTCTCCGTGCTTGGTCGACGGTAGCTACTACATATAGAGAGAACTCGACACTAGCTAGTAAGCAAATGAAGGAACCATTAATTACACAACATCGTGATCATGAACATATATAGAGAGAAGTGACCTCTCTTTCTCCGTGCTTGGTCGAACAACAATTTTTCGTATATCTATCCGACGCTACTACATATATACAATATAACATCCCTGACATCATCAAGCGCCAAACTCCCATTGAATTTCCGTATGGTATTCTCTGTCTTTATGTATGACGTGGTCAAGAAAGAATCCCGCCAATTCCTCTTGAATTGCTCGTATGCGATCATGTGGTAGGAGTTCATCCCGCACCTGCCATATCTAATTTAAAGAAGGGGTCAATACATATATATGAATGAAACTCAACACAATTGATGGTAATAAAATAAAATTGTGAATATTGTTTACGTACTTCATATTGTTTGTCAGAGTAGCCCCACTCAGAGGTCAAGTGGCGCATGAACTCGTAAACGTAGTATCCACATAAATTATTCCCGCCTTCCTGCCACAAGCACTTCACGAGAATAGAGTTCAATTAAAGTGATAATCAAGCATGATAAATGGTATTGATGAAACTAGAATCAATGAGAGATGCGCGGAACTAGCTAGTACTACTTACTTTGGGGTGTGTAAATCGCAGCTCCTTCTGCAGATCCGGAACCATTCCGGTGAACTTTTTCCGAACCCTGCCAGGCAAAGAAAATGATTACTTGATATCAGGAAATGAACAAAAGTTGCCGATATGGTGCGATGATGATTGAACTTACTTCTGGAGCATTGCAGTCATGTCCGCATAATCCTGGGGATCTTTACGTCTCGAGTCTACGACAGTTACTACTCCCCCATCAAGCTTAATGGATAGCAGAATAAAGTGGAACTTGCGCACGCATAACTCATCAATTACATTACTTAACCTCGAGTAAGCGAAACCGAATATGCACAAGACAGTAACACTCACTTGAAGTTGTAAGGAAAGAGTACTGTCCCTTTGTTTTGATGTCGAAGGAATGATTTTAGCAAGTTTTACTCAGTATCTTCAACTCTGTTTTGTACCATCCATTCATTTACGGTATTTGGGCTAATGAACCCAATGTCATAGATTTGTCCTCTTTTGCATTCGACGATCTTCAATCTGCATAATATAGTGAGGATAATTATATATACATGCAATGAACGAGCTGAGCTAGAGACTTAATTACAGAAGTAATACTTACAGACAGTAGCAAGTCATGAGTTGTTTGTCGAGGGCCTCTTGATTGAATAACTAAAATAATTCCACAAATTCAACAGGCATTAGGTCGACTCCAATGAGCTCATGCTCATCTTTCATTCTCACCATCAAACTATCGGTCCCATTCTTCCTGCAGCTTTCCAAGTACCAGTCATGCAATCTTCGCATCATCATTGTTTGAGGAGGATGATCAGGTTTGACGAGAGGCTTCCCGTGCTCGTATCTAAAGATCTCTACTACCTCAGCCGTTTCAAACTGTACATCATCGCCCATGTAATCACCAACAGTGGTACCGGGCAGTAACCCCGGATGATTAGCGATATCGCTAGACACCTTGAGCGGGGGGGCACGATTGCTTCTCCTATAAGTCGAGCTAGGGAATTGTTTTCCCACTTCTTCGTTTTGCTTCCCTTGCAGCACTGGTAGTACTTCCCTACCGCCGCGCTTCACCATATGTTATTCCAATACAGCGATCATAGTTGGATTGCGGCGGAGGCGGTGGTCGTCGCTTAAGGGCATCCAGAGTGCGCTTCGCATTCACCGGATCTATTGTTTCCTTCGGAGATGGACGTTTCTGTTCAAAATGGGCATGCACTTCGGCTTTCATGATGTCCGCGTATTCCTCGTCAGTCCTCTTATATGGTAACTTTGGAAGAGGCTTGAGGCTTGGACCAAATTTGAATTTATTCCCGCCTCTTGTACTGCTAGCCGCCAGAGCAGCGGCGTCTCTCTTCCACCGTTGCTGAGGCGGCGGAGTCCGCTGACGCGCCGGAGGAGGCGGAGTGCGCTGACGCGCCGGAGGAGGCGGAGGAGGAGGAGGCGGAGTCTGCTGATGCGCCGGAGACAGCTGAGGCGAAAGAGGACTCTACTGAGGGGCCTCATCCGGCTGAGTCTGCTGAGGTGCCTCAACTGGATGAGTCTGCTGAGGCGTCTAGTTTGGAAGCTTGATGTACTCCTTTCTCCATAGATAGGTACACCTTAAAGAATTTTCCAGAAGAATATCCCGTTCACCTGTAGGGTAGTCAAGCTCCAGCCCCTCAAATCCATCCATTATTTCATCCACCATCACAATAGCATAGCCATGTGGAATCGGACGGCAATGGAAAGTTTCCTTAGCTCGAGGAGGTACAAACGAGCCGACCGCCGCCTTCAAGGTCAGGTTCTGGCATTTCGTCGTTAGCACACAATGTTCAGCCTCCGTGATACTATCCATGGGGTAGCGAGGAGACATGAAATCAGGCTGAACGAGCTCCGTGGAAGCCACGCTGCTTCTCCGCTGAGATGGTGGGGTAGCTTCTGGGGCAGCGTCGACGGAAGGATCTTTGTGCCGCTGAGATGGTTAGTCGGTAGCTCGCTGGCTCCCAAGTTTCTCTAGTTTTGCTAATCTTGCACTGAGCTTCTGCATTTCGGTTGCTTCCTCTTTCTTCTTTCTCTCTCGGCTTCTATAACCACCGCTGTGGGGAAACCCATGCACCCACGGAACGGAGCCTGATGTGCCTTGTGATCATCCAGGGTGTTCAGGATTCCCGAGGGCCCCTATCAGCTCGTCCTTCTCTCTGTCGGGAATGAATGTCCCTTCCTGCGCTACCTTGATTGCTTTCTCAAGCTTTCGGATGGGTATTGCAAGTTTCTCATTCGTCCAAACACACTTCCCTGTTTCCGGGTCCAAAGTTCCCCCAACCCCGAAGAACCAAGTCCTTGACCGATCTGGCCAGTGCAATGTCGCTGGTTGGACCCCTTTAGCAAGCAGGTCTTGCTTAGCTTTGTCCCACAACGGCCGGGCTTTGTTGTAGCCACCTGACCCCGTGGTATGGTGATACTTCTTCTTTGCAGCATTTTGCTTGTTTGTCAGTGACCTTTGCTTACCCTTGTCCGATTTCTTGTAGGCCACAAATGCGGGTCAGTGATCTCTTATCATCTCATATTGACCGATAAATTCTGGAGTCTCGTCTTTCTCGACAAACTTTGTGTTCAAATGTTTCTTCCAGTTCCTGAATAGTTCTGCCATCTTCTTAAGAGCAAATGCCTTGACCTTTCGCTCTGTAACTTGGTTATTCAGATACTCCTCTGGCGGTAGGCTGAAATTTGTCATCAGTGAGGTCCAAAGATCATCTTTCAGTCTATCCTGGACATAAGAAACTTTAGGGTCCTTCTTCTTATTCCATTCTTGGACGCTGATCGGGACGCTGTCCCTAACAACAACTCGGCACTGATGTACAAATGCGTCCTTGGTCCGCTTGGGAGCAATCGGTTGGCCATCTTTCGTGACTTCTGTGATCGTGAACCTTTCATCCTGGCGCAACCTTTTCTTCGGGCCTCGTCTCCTTACGGAAGTTTGGCTCGATCCGGAGGGCTAAAAGAAGAAAGAAGCGTTAATATATGTACATACAAAACAATTAATGCAACAAGTCAGCACAAGCTTAGTTAATATATATATACCTCTCCGGACTTTGCAACAGTTAAGGCTCCCTCCTCCGTTCGGTCATCGGAGCCGTGATCATGATCTCCTTCCTCCGCCATTCGGTCACCGGAGCCATCATGATCTCCTTCCTCCTCCATTGTTGGATCACTGGAGTGATCATCCTCTCCTTCCTGACCATCGATGTCGTTGAGTAACGACAAGGGATCACCTCCGTCGCGGATTATATCCCCCAACAACTCTTCTTGTTCCAAGTCTCTATCCATAGTTTCTGCAAATATTTCAACATGGCAATATATAAACATGAGAGATGGATTACTAGCAAACATGGGGATATACAAACATGAGAGATGGATTAGTGGTCATCGAGGATACTTTGCGGACCCCCCCCCCCTCATGTCGAAGTTATCGGGGATATGTTGAATTCCCGAGAGAGTTACGACAATCGCTATGCAAGAGATCGAACTATCCATTCTACCCCATTGACCTATGCCGCCTACCGAATAAATCGATATTATTGTTGTAGTGTTATATATAAGACCCCACCCGCCACCTTCGACAAACGGGTAGGGCGGGAGGGCGAAGAAGATTGACAACGCTCTTTCTTCTAGGGTTTGGGTGGCCTCGAGAGTTGGTCGGCCGAGCGGACCGGGAGTAAATTTTGAATATATGAGTTCTTAGTCCCTTTCTCCATAATTAACATTAGTAAATTTTAACCAAGTCTATAAAAAATTTGTATGAACAAAAATTTCACACTAAGTTCTATGAACAAAAAAACCAATGGGAATATGTTCACATGAGCTAAAGATCGGCGGGCTCGGCGCCGGGGCAGGAAGCGGCGGCCCGCGTCGGGGGCTCGGCGTCGGGGCAGGGGGCGGCGGCCCGCGTCGGGGGCTCGGCGTCGGGGCAGGGAGCGGCGGCCGGCGTCGGGGGCTCGGCGTCGTGGCAAGGACGGCGTCGGGGGCAGCGACAAGGAGCTACAGAAAAAATTGACCAAGTTTTCATACATCACAATGAACATCAAAATGAACTCTAAATAAATTCTAAAGACAAAAAATTGACCAAGTTACTACAGAAAAATCATCATCATCATCTATCATCACAATCAAAGAACATCTATATATCATCATCATCATCTAAAAATCATCATCATCATATCATCTACAGAAAAATTCTAAAGAAAAAATAATCTATATATCACCATAATGAAAATAATCTATATATCACCATAATGAAAATCATCTATATATCATCATCATCATCATATCATCTATGTATACAACAGAAAAAAAATATTATCTAACAAAATTACAACAGAAAAAATAATTTATATATCACCATAATGAAAATCATCTATATATCATCATATCATCTATATATACTACAGAAAAAATTATCTAACAAAAACATCTATATAGAGGGGGCAGGGGCGGCGAGCTCACTGGGGGCGGCGATGAGGAGGCAGGGTGTGGCGAGGGGAGCGGGGGACGGCGTTGGGGCAAGGAGCAGTGTTGGAAATATGCCCTAGAGGCAATAATAAAGTGGTTATTATTATATTTCCTTGTTCATGATAATCATTTATTATCCATGCTATAATTGTATTGACCGGAAACTCAAATACATGTGTGGATACATAGACAACAACATGTCCCTAGTAAGCCTCTACCGGACTAGCTCATTGATCAAAGATGGCTATGGTTTCCTAGCCATGGACATGAGTTGTCGTTTGATAACGGGATCACATCATTAGGAGAATGATGTGATGGACAAGACCCAAACTATGAACGTAGCATATGATCGTATCAAGTTTATTGCTATCGTTTTTCTGCATGTCAAGTATATGTTCCTATCACCATGAGATCATGCAAATCACTGACACCGGAGGAGTGCTTTGTGTGTACCAAACATCGCAACATAACTGGGTGACTATAAAGGTGCTCTACAGGTATCTCCGAGGGTATCTGTTGAGTTGGCATGGATCAAGACTGGGATTTGTCACTCCGTATGACGGAGAGGTATCTCAGGGCCCACTCGGTAATACAACATCACAATAAGCTTGCAAGCAATGTGACCAATGAGTTAGTCACGGGATCTTGTATTACGGAACGAGTAAAGAGACTTGCCTGTAACGAGATTGAACTAGGTATAGAGATACCGACGATCGAATCTCGGGCAAGTAACATACCGATAGACAAAGGGAACTGCATACGGGATTAGCTGAATCCTTGACATCGAGGTTTGACCGATAAGATCTTCGTAGAATATGTAGGAACCAATATGGGCATCCAGATCCCGCTATTGGTTATTGACCGTAGAGGTGTCTTGGTCATGTCTGCATAGTTCTCGAACCCGCAGGGTCTACACACTTAACATTTGGTGACGATATAAGTATAGTTGAGTCATTATGGTGGTTACCGAAGGTTGTTCGGAGTATCGGATGAAATCCCGGACGTGACGAGGAACTCCGGAATGGTCCGGAGGTGAAGATTGATATATTGGACGAAGGGTATTGGAGTCCGGAATTGTTCCGGGGGTACCGGGTGATGACCAGCATGACCGAAAGGGGTTTCGCGGAGTCCCGGCAAGTGTTGGGGGCCTCATGGGCCAAGGGGAGGGGACAAACCAGCCCACTAAGGGGCTGAACGCCCCTCTCACCCCATCTCACGTTACCAGGGGAGGTGGGGCGCCCCATCTAGGGTTCCCTCCACCTGGCTTGGGGGGCAAGTCACCCTAGGGTTTCCCTAGGGGGGCGCCCCCATCTGCCTTGGCCGCCACTCCTAGATTGGATCTAGGGCGCCCCCTCCTCCTCCCTTCCCCCCTATATATAGAGAGGTAGAGAGAGGGCAGCCGCACCCATGGAACACATCTCTATGCCATGGCGCTGCCTCTCCTCTCCCTCGCATCCCTCTTCCTCTCCGTAGCGCTTAGCGAAGATCTGCTGAGATTCCGCCACCACCACCACCACCACGCCGTCGTGCTGCCGGAGGACTTGAGCTACTACTTCACCATCGCTCGCTGGATCGAGGAGGTGAAGGCGTCATCAAGCCGTACGTGTGTTGAACGTGGAGGTGCCATCCGTTCGGCACTTGGATCGGAGTTCGCGGGACGGATCGTGATTGGATCGCGAAGACGTTTGACTACATCAACCACGTTTTTTAATGCTTCCGCTTAGCGATGTACAAGGGTATGTAGATCCAATCTCTCCTCTCGTAGATGGTCATCTCCTAGATTGGATCTTGGTGAGCGTAGGAAATTTTTTGTTTCCCATGCAACGTTCCCCAACAGTGGTATCAGAGCTAGGTCTATGCGTAGATGACATCACGAGTAGAACACAAAGGAGTTTGTGGGCGTTGATATTCAGATTGCTTCCTTCCTTGGTCTTTTCTTGATTCGGCGGTATTGTGGGATGAAGCGGCCCGGACCAACCTTACATGTCCACGTACATGAGACCGGTTCCATCGACTGACATGTGACTTTGTTGCATAAAGATGGCTAGCGGGTGACTGTCTCTCCCACCTTAGTTGAATTGGATTCAACAAAGGCGGTCCTTGTAGAAGGTTAAATAGCAACTTGCATATCACCATTGTGGCTTTGCGTAGGTAAGAATCGTTCTTGCTAGATACCCATAGCAGCCACGTAAAACATGCAACAACAATTAGAGGATGTCTAACTTGTTTTTGCAGGGTATGTTGTGATATGATATGGCCAATGACATGATGAAATATAATTGATGTATGAGATGATCATGTTTGTAATAGTTTATTTCGACTTGCATGTCGATGCATACAGCAACCGGCAGGAGCCATAGGGTTGTCTTTAATTATTGTATGACCTGCATGTCAATCATTAAGCGCTATGTAATGCTTTACTTTATCGCTAAGTGGTAGCAATAGTAGTAGAAGCATGGTTGGCGTGACAACCCCGATGGCGACACGATGATGGAGATCATGGTGTCATGCCGGTGACGATGGAGATCATGCCGGTGCTTTGGAGATGGAGATCAAAAGCACGAGTTGATGGCCATATCATGTCACTTATGATTTGCATGTGATGTTAATCTTTTTATGCATCTTATTTTGCTTAGGACGACGGTAGCATTATAAGGTGATCCCTCACTAAAATTTCAAGATAAAATTGTGTTCTCCCCAAGTGTGCACCGTTGCGAAAGTTTGTCGTTTCGAAGCACCAAGTGATGACTGGGTGTGATAGACTCTACGTTCACATACAACGGGTGCAAGCCAGTTTTGCACATGCGGAACACTTGGGTTAAACTTGACGAGCCTAGCATGTACAGACATGGCCTCGGAACACAAGAGACTGAAAGGTCGAACATGAGTCATATAGTAGATATGATCAACATGGAGATGTTCACCATTGAAACCACCTCATCTCACGTGATGATCGGACTTGGGTTGGTGAATTTGGAACATGTTACACTCGGATGACCGGAGGGATGTCAATTTGAGTGGGAGTTTTAAGTAATATGATTATTTGAACTCTTTTGTCATGAACAATAGTCTAAAGTTGCCTTTGCAAATTTATGTTGTAGATCAATGGCTCGCGCAGTAGCTCCCCTGAATTTTAGTGCGTTCCTAGAGAAAGCTAAGCTGAAAGATGATGGAAGCAACTTTGTAGACTGGGCCCGTAATCTGAGGATTATCCTCACCGCTTCCCATAAGTCTTATGTCCTTGATGCACCGCTTGGTGCGCCACCCCCTCCAGCGACTGTGGACGTTGTGAACGCCTGGCAGTCGCGTGTTGATGACTACTCAATAGTTCAGTCCGCCATGCTGTATGGCTTAGAGCCGGGACACCAAAGGTGTTTTGAACGTCATGGAGCATATGAGATGTTCCAGGAGTTAAAGTTTATCTTCGAGAAGAATTTCCGGATCGAGAGGTATGAGACATCCAATAAGTTCTATGCCTGCAAGATGGAGGAGAACGGGTCTGTCAGTGAGCACATACTCAGAATGTCTGGGTACTACAACCGTCTGGCTGAGTTGGGAGTTGAGCTCCCGCCAGAGGCGGTGACTGACAGAGTTCTTCAATCGCTACCACCTAGCTACAAGAGCTTTGTGTTGAACTATAACATGCAAGGGATGAACAAGTCAGTCGCTGAACTGTTCGCGATGCTAAAAGTCGCTGAGTCAAACATCCAGAAGGAGCATCAAGTGTTGATGGTCAATAAAACCACTAGTTTCAAGAAGAATGGCAAGGGCAAGAAGGGTAACTCCAAGAAGAGTGGCAAAGCAGTTACCCCTCCCGTGAAGAAACCCAAGGCTGGACCCAAGCCAGAAACTAAGTGCTTCTATTGCAAGGGGACTAGCCACTGGAAGCGGAATTGCCCCAAGTATCTGGCAGACAAGAAGGGGGCCAACGCCAAACAAGGTATATATGATATACATGTTATTGATGTGCACCATATCCAAACAAGATTGATATATTGGACGAACGGTATTGGAGTCCAGAATTGTTCCGGGGGTACCGGGTGATGACCAGCATGACCGAAAGGGGTTTCGGGGGGTCCCGGCAAGTGTTGGGGGGCCTCATGGGCCAAGGGGAGGGGACAAACCAGCCCACTAAGGGGTTGAACGCCCCTCTCACCCCATCTCACGTTACCAGGGGAGGTGGGGCGCCCCATCTAGGGTTCCCTCCACCTGGCTTGGGGGGCAAGTCACCCTAGGGTTTCCCTAGGGGGGCGCCCCCATCTGCCTTGGCCGCCACTCCTAGATTGGATCTAGGGCGCCCCCTCCTCCTCCCTTCCCCCCTATATATAGAGAGGTAGAGAGAGGGCAGCCGCACCCCTGGAACACATCTCTACGCCACGGCGCTGCCTCTCCTCTCCCTCGCATCCCTCTTCCTCTCCGTAGCACTTAGCGAAGCTCTGCTGAGATTCCGCCACCACCACCACCACCACGCCGTCGTGCTGCCGGAGGACTTGAGCTACTACTTCACCATCGCTCGCTGGATCGAGGAGGTGAAGGCGTCATCAAGCCGTACGTGTGTTGAACGCGGAGGTGCCATCCGTTCGGCAGTTGGATCGGAGTTCGCGGGACGGATCATGATTGGATCGTGAAGACATTCGACTACATCAACCGCGTTTCTTAACGCTTCCGCTTAGCGATCTACAAGGGTATGTAGATCAAATCTCTCCTCTCATAGATGGTCATCTCCTAGATTGGATCTTGGTGAGCGTAGGAAAATTTTTGTTTCCCATGCAACGTTCCCCAACAAGCAGCGGCCAGCGTCGGGGCAGGGACGGCGACGGCGACGAGGAGCGGGCGGAGCAGCCTGGCGATGTCGGGGCGCAGGGCATCGGCGTCGGGGGAGAATGTGAGAAATTGGGGGAAAATTCCTAAGTGTTTGGTTATATACCCCACCCTTTAGTCCCGGTTGGTGGCTCCTTTAGTCCCGGTCCTAGCCACCAACCGGGACTAAAGCTCCTTTTCAGCAGCCGAAAGGGCGGGAAGCAAAGGGCTTTAGTCTCGGTTGGTGGCTCGGACCGGGACTAAAGGGGGGCCTTTAGTCCTGGTTGGAGCCACCAACCGGGACTAAAGGGCTGTGCTGTCGCATCCATAAGTTTAGTCCCACCTCGCTAGTTGAGAGGGGCTCAGAGTGGTTTATAAGCGCTGCTGCCGCTACCCTCTCGAGCTCCTCTCTACTGCAGGCAGTACATGCCTATTTGACGCCCTGTTGGGGCTGCTAGCACCGCGGGCCTGCATCCTGGCCCATTTCTAGGGTTTCTAGTCGTATGCAGGCCGTGGTGGCTAGTAGGTAGGCCTTTTTTTGCATATGTTATGTTTTTAAATTTTTAATGTTATTTTCAGTTATATAATTTTAGTGGCATAAATTTTATATAATTTTAGTTGCATAAATTTTATATAATTTTAGTTGCATAAGTTTTATTTTTTATTGATTCTTTTTAGTTGATTCCTTTTGCTATTAGAGTTTTATAAAAGCTTTTTAGTTTTCTGTTAAAGTTTGTAACAAAAAATACTTTATGAAATTATGAAAATTATTTTTACTATTAAAGTTTTTAAATATTAAATACTTTGATATTTTAGTTAATATTATTTTGATTCTTTTTAGTTGATTCTTTTGCTATTGAAGAATATATATTTAATTGATTCTTTTAGTTCATTCTTTTTGCTATTAGAGTTTTATAAAAGCTTTTTAGTTCATTCTTTTTGCTATTAGAGTTTTATAAAAGCTTCTTAGTTCATTCTTTTTGCTATTAGTTCATTCTTTGACCTAAATGACCCTGAAATTAAAAAGCACTACAAATGAACTCTGAAAGTTTGAAAGTTGGCATGGTATATAATTTCACCAACATAGCATGTGCTAAAAAGTTGAGAGGGTTACGGGAAAAACTGGATGCACTTCGTGTACAAACTGGACAATCTCTTTCGAAGTATCAGGGTTTCGGACGAAAAAATCATCTACTACAAAGGAATTTCTTTTTTTAAACTTATTTTAACTCCAGACTTTTTGTGTGTTCATAATGCACCATTCAAAGCCACATCATCAATTTGCAACCCTTTTGTGACTTCATTTGCTATTTTTCATGCATTTAATGATTTATTTCGAGCTAAATGACCCTGAAATTGAAAAGCACTACAAATGAACTCTGAAATGGTTGAAAGTTGGCATGGTATCATCATTTCACCCCATAGCATGTGCAAAAAAGTTGAGAGGGTTACGGCAAAAACTGGATGCACTTCGTGTACAAAATGGACAATCTCTTTCGAAGTATCGGGGTTTCGGGCGAAAACTCATCTGTTATAAAGGCATTTCATTTTTTTTAAGTTATTTCAACTGCAGACTTTTTGTGCGTTCAACATGCACCATTCAAAGCCACATCATCAATTTTCAACTGTTTCTGACTTCATTTGCTATTTTTCATGCATTTACTGATTTTTTTTAGCTCAATGACCCTGAAATTGAAAAGCACTACAAATGAACTCTAAAAAGGTTGAAAGTTGGCATGGTATCATCATTTCACCCACATAGCATGTGCTAAAAAGTTGAGAGGGTTACGGCAAAAACTGGATGCACTTCGTGTACAAAATGGACAATCTCTTTCGAAGTATCAAGGTTTCGGACGAAAACTCATCTGTTACAAAAGGCATTTCATTTCTTGACATGTAACTGCAGTGATATTCTAGATAAAAGCCATCATCAGAATAGTTGTGGATAAAAAGTATTCACTTATTCTCGGTTTGGTAGACATGTCCTTCACATAGAAAACCTGCGCCACATCATTGGCTAGGACGAATGATTCGTCTGTGTACCCAAGATTGTTCAGATCCACTGTTGTCATTCCGTGCTGCGGGTCCACCTGTACCCCGCCTCCTGACAGATTGACCCATTTGCACTGAAACAAAGGGACCTTAAAATCATGTCCATAGTCAAGTTCCCATATGTCCACTATGTAACCATAATATGTGTCCTTTCCCCTGTTGGTTGTTGCATCAAAGCGGACACCACTGTTTTGGTTGGTGCTCTTTTGATCTTGGGAGATCGTGTAAAATGTATTCCCATTTATCTCGTACCCTTTGTAAGTCAATACAGTCAAAGATGGTCCCCTGGCCAACGAGTACAGCTCATCTGCAACAGTGGTGTTACCCATGAGATGTGCTTGCAACCAACTGCCGAAAGTCCTGATGTGTTCACATGTAATCCAGTCATCACACTGCTCTGGGTGTTTGGAGCGCAGAATATTCTTGTGTTCATTGACATACGGGGTCACCAAGGTTGAATTCTGTAGAACTGTGTAGTGTGCTTGAGCCCAAGAATACCCGTCCCTACATATTATTGAGTCCGCTCCTAGCGTGCCTTTTCCAGTCAGTCTCCCCACATACCGTGATCGAGGGAGACCAATCGGCTTAAGGTCAGGAATGAAGTCAACACAAAACCCAATGACCTCCTCTGTTTGATGGTCCGTGGAGATGCTTCCTTCTGGCCTAGCACGGTTACAAACATATTTCTTTAAGACTCCCATGAACCTCTCAAAGGGGAACACATTGTGTAGAAATACAGGGCCCAGATTGGCAATCTCATCGACTAGATGAACTAGGACGTGTGTCATGATATTGAAGAAGGATGGTGGGAACACCGGCTCGAAACTGACAAGACATTGCACCAAAACATTCTTTAACCTTGGTAGGATTTCTGGATCGATTACCTTATGAGAGATTGCATTGAGGAATGCACATAGCTTCACAATGGCTAATCGAACATTTTCCGGTAGAAGCCCCCTCAATGCAACCGGAAGCAGTTGCGTCATAATCACGTGGCAGTCATGAGACTTTAGGTTCTGGAACTTTTTCTCTGCCATATTTATTATTCCCTTTATATTGGACGAGAAGCCAGAAGGGACCTTCATACTGAGCAGGCATTCAAAGAAGATTTCCTTCTCTTCTTTGGTAAGAGCGTAGCTAGCAGGACCTTAATACTGCTTTGGATGAATGCCGTCTTTTTCGTGCACACGTTGCGGGTCCTCCCGTGCCTCTAGTGTATCTTTTGTCTTCCCATACACGCCCAAGAAGCCTAGCAGGTTCACGCAAAGATTCTTCGTCATGTGCATCACGTCGATTGCAGAGCGGACCTCTAGGTCTTTCCAATAGGGTAGGTCCCAAAATATAGATTTCTTCTTCCACATGGGTGGGCGTCCCTCAGCGTCATTCGGAATAGATAGTCCGCTAGGACCCTTTCCAAAGATTACTTGTAAATCATTGACCATATCAAGTATATGATCACCAGTATGGAGGGCGGGCTTCTTCCGGTGATCTGCCTCACCTTTGAAATGCTTGCCTTTCTTTCGACATTGATGGTTGGTCGGAAGAAATCGACGATGTCCCAGGTACACATTCTTCCTGCATTTGTCCAAATATATACTTTCGGTGTCATCTAAACAGTGCGTGCATGCGTGGTATCCCTTGTTTGTCTGTCCAGAAAGGTTACTGAGAGCAGGCCAATCATTGATGGTTACAAACAGCAACGCAAGTAGGTCAAATTCCTCCTGGTTGTGCTCATCCCACACACGTACACCTTTTCCATTCCACAACTGTAAAAGTTCTACAACTAATGGCCTTAGGTACACATTAATATCATTGCCGGGTTGCTTAGGGCCTTGGATGAGAACTGGCATCATAATGAACTTCCGCTTCATGCACAACCAAGGAGGAAGGTTATAGATACATAGAGTCACGGGACAGGTGCTATGATTGCCGCTCTGCTCCCCAAAAGGATTAATGCCATCTGCGCTTAAACCAAACCATATGCTCCTTGCGTCACCTGCAAAGTCCCCCCACCTTCTCTCGATTTTTCTCCACTGCGACCCGTCAGTAGGTGCTCTCAACTTCCCGTCTTTCTTACGGTCCTCTTTGTGCCAACGCATCAACTTGGCATGCTCTTTGTTTCTGAACAGACGTTTCAACCGTGGTATTATAGGAGCATACCACATCACCTTGGCAGGAACCCTCTTCCTGGGGCGCTCACCCTCAACATCACCAGGGTCATCTCGTCTGATCTTATACCGCAATGCACCGCATACCGGGCATGCGTTCAAATCCACGTACTCACCGCGGTAGAGGATGCAGTCATTAGGGCATGCATGTATCTTCCGCACCTCCAATCCTAGAGGGCATAGAACCTTCTTTGCTTCGTACGTACTGTCGGGCAATTCGTTATCCTTTGGAAGCTTCTTCTTCATTATTTTCAGTGGCTTCCCAAATCCGTTGTCAGATACACCATTGTCTGCCTTCCATTGCAGCGATTCCTGTTTGGTACCGAGCTTTGTGTTGTCATCTTCGCAATTTGGGTACAACCCTTTTTTGTGATCCTCTAACATGCGATCGAACTTCAACTTCTCCCTTTCACTTTCTTATTGTCTCTTTGCATCAATAATGACCTGGCGAAGATCATCATCGGGCACATCGTCTGGTTCCTCTTGATCTTCAGCTTCCCCCGTTGCAGTATCACCATATTCAGGGGGTGGATAGTTCTCATCATCCTCTTCTTCTTCGGTGTCTTCCATCATAACCCCTCTTTCTCCGTGCTTGGTCCAAACATTATAGTGTGGCATGAAACCCTTCTCAAGCAGGTGGACGTGAAGGGTTTTCGAGTCAGAGTAATCCTTCGTATTCCCATAGATAGGGCATGGACAATACATAAAACCATTCTGCTTGTTTGCCTCAGCCACTTCGAGAAAATTATGCAGGCCCTCAATGTACTCAGAGGTGCATCTGTCACCGTACATCCATTGCCGGTTCATCTACGTGCATTATATAATTAAGTGTATCAAAAACCATTAGAGAACATCATGAATAGAGAAGTGACCAAATTAATAGAAGTTCATCATCACATTAAAACCAAAGTACAGTAGTGATCAAATATTATTACTGAAAAAATAAATATATAAAGTTCATACATAGTTCTCATTGAACAACATATAGCTCTCTAGAGCATCTAATTAAAACATACATTGAAACTATGTAAAACATTTCAATGCAACAACAAATGCGATCATAATCGCAACTAAGGTAACAATTGATCCAACGGCATAATGATACCAAGCCTCAGTATGAATGGCATATTTTGTAATCTTTCTAATCTTCAAGCGCATTGCATCCATCTTGATCTTGTGATCATCGACGACATCCGCAACAGGCAACTCCAATTCCATCTTCTCCTCCTCAATTCTTTTCGATTTTTTCTTCAAGTAATTGTTTTCTTTCTCAACTAAATTTAACCTCTCGACAAGAAGTTCGGTTGGAATTTCCGGTTCACATACCTCCTAGATAAAAACATCTATGTCACGTTGGTCGACATAATTGTCATAAACACTAAATGAAAGAAATAGTTATAAAAGATAATATACCACATCCGAATCATAGATAGGACGAGGGCCGACGGGGGCGGATACCAAAACCATGGCACTATATAATAAGAAACAATAATAAAATTAAGAAAATTATACAAGTATCTATCTAAATCATACAAGATTTTTTTCTTGTAGAAAGAAGATAAGAACAAGAGGCTCACCACACGGTGGTGCCGGCAACGAGATCGGCGCGGGCGATCGACGGCGGTGAGGACGGTGATGGGACGGGACGGACCGCCAAACCTAGACAAATCTTGAGGAAAATGGAGCTTGGAGGTCGAGCTTGGAGAGGAGAAAGCTTAAGTGTGGCTCGGGCATTTCATCTAATACCTCATGTGCATGCATAGAAGTGAGAACAGAGCAGCGCATGCACACCTCCCACACGGCCAAAAAATAGAGGAGAGGGTGGGAGGGGCGAGGGTATATATAGGCATCTCTTTAGTCCCGGTTGGTGGCTAGAACCGGGACAGAAGACTAACCTTTTGTCCCAGTTCCAGTCACCAACCGGGACTAAAGGTGTTGCACCAGGAGCAAGGCCCATTGGTCCCGGTTCGTGTCTGGAACAGGGACCAAAGGGGTCAGATGAACCGGGACCAATGGCCCCCGAGGCCCGGCCGGCGCCCTGGCCTCACAAACCGGGACTGATGCACCCATTGGTCCCGGTTCGTAGGAGAACCGGGATTAATGCCCTTTTCTGGCCTGGACCAAAGCCCTGTTTTCTACTAGTGTAACATACTACAGCCAATTTTCTCTTTTTTTGTTTCTTCAACATAAAATAACGTATGAACTTCAAACTTTGCAAGATACCAAAACATTCTAACTAGAATGTGGAAAAAAAACTTTCAGATTTTTTGCTTCAACATAAATATACAAAATAAGATTTCTTTTAATTAAAAATGTACTTTTTAGTATTTATTATGCACGAAAAATTTTGAAAGTTTTTTCCCACATTCTAGTAAGAATGTTTTGTGAGCTGCCAAGTTTGAAGCTCATATGTTGTTCTATATGGGAGAAACGAAAAAGAGAAAAGTACTTGCACAAATCGCGATGCAAAAATGAGTGGCTAGATAAGGGGGTGTCCTGAAGCCTATGCTCTACAATATGTTTACCTGTTCGGAACAACTATGTACATGAGGGAGGAAAAGCATCAATTTCAGTCTCGGTGGATTTCCTAGTCAAGTATGAACAAGAATTGAGTCAGTGCATGGGAGTAAAGGAGTGCATATATGGCAAAGATACTCTATTCCAGGAACCAGAACCGAGGGGCGATCGAATCAAGAAACCCACTCACTGGGAGCCCTAAGAAGTGGCTGGTGGAAATTAAACACTGATGCTTCATTCAGAAATGGTGAGGGTACAGCCACAACTGGCTGGGTGGTGAGAGATTTGACAGGGACAGTGTCCTTATCGGGTTGCAAGCGAGTTGGCCCCAACACTGATCTAGAGGAAGCTGAAGCCCTGGCAGTTGCGGCCGGCCTGGCGGCATTGAAAACAAAGTTCAGAGGCAGAGTGCTGGTTGAAACGGACTGCGCCACACTTGCAAAGCGACTGGAATCAGGTGCCCCGAACACTTCGTCGCTCCGCCGAATTGTCACAGACATACAGGAGAGCAGAGCTGCTTTCCTCGACTCTATGGTGAAGGAGACAGCCAGAACCTGCAACAGGGTAGCTCATGCACTGGCAGCCCATGCATGGGACAAAGGAGACAATGCTACTGATAGCCAAAGTACCCCCCCCCCCCCCTCAGCTAACGAAGCTAGTGAGGGGTGATCAAGTCTGCTGTAAAAGCATGTAGAAAGCCCTAGGCTTTCCCTATATATATATATATATATGTCTGTGTGTGTGAAATAGAACAAAAAGAATCTAACATGCGTTGGTTAGTAGATTAAGGAGATGAGGTCATGAGGAATTGAGAATTTGAGGATGGATGGGTTATAAACATACTTGCGACTGGCCGAGAAGATAACGCGCTCACGCCTCGCGGGTGCATAGGCGCAGAAGTGATGACCCTGATCAGCCAAGGGGATGGCGCCGTCGAGCGTGGAGGCCAGCCCTCGACTCCTCGAGACGAACCCACGCGAAGACGAAACATTATCGCGAAACACAAATTTTTTTAAATATAAATCGCGAAACACAATTACTAACTTTGTTTTTTTAGAAGCACACAATTACTAACTGGCGTTTGACGTTTGCCCAGCGAGGCGCCCCTATGTCTCGCTTTAAGCGAGGCCTATGGAATGCATCGCGTCAAGGCAGCCCTAGATTTTTTTTTTTTTGAGAAATCAAGGCAGCCCTAGATGAGCCAGCCCAAGTGTGCTGGAGGACACATCGTCGGTTTCTTCTTCTGTTTTTCTTTCACTTTTTTTTCAATTTTATTTCATTTTTTTACTTTTGTTTAAACTTCCCAAATTATCATATATATTACAAAACTAGGCTTTACATAAATTTTTGAAAAATGTTAATCAAGCATTTATAAAATGTTAAATGTGTATAAAAAATGTTGACCATGTATACGAAAAATGTATACAAAAACTATACAATGTGTGAAAAAAGGTGATCATGTATTTAAAAAAATGTTAATCAAGCTTTAACTTTTTAATTTTTTTTTAAATGCTAATCAAACATTTAAAAAATGGTAAATGTGTATCAAAAAAATGTTGACCATGTATTAAAAAAATGTTAAAACCTGTTTTTGAAAATGTTAAATGTGTATAGAAAAAATGTTGACCATGTATTCAAGAAATGTGTAACTTGTATTTTGAATTTTTTAATTGTGTATAGTAAAAAATGTTGGCCATGCACTAAAAAATGTTTAACTTGTATTTAAAAAATGTTAAATGTGTATAGAAAAAATGATGTCCATGTATTTAAAAAATGTTAAACTTGTATTTCCAAAATGTTAAATTTGTACCCCAAAAAATTATACTTGCATTTTAAAATGTTAAATCTGTTTAGGAAAAATGTTGACAGTATTTTCAAACGAAAATGTTAAACCTATATTTGTAAAATGCTACTTCCTCCGTTCAAAAATATAGTGCGTCCTTAGTTTCCGTGCTTCAACTTTGACCATAAATTTAACCAATAAGATCGACTACGGCGGGAGCAAAAATTATACCAATGAATTCGTATTCAAAAAAAGTTTTCAATTATACAATTTTTGCTCCCGCCGCAGTCGGTCTCGTTGGTTAAATTTATGGTCAAAGTTGAACCTCGGGAAGCGCAGGCACACTATATTTTGGAACGGAGGGAGTAAATGAGTATTGAAAAAAATGTAGCATGTATTTTAATTTTTTTTAAATGTGTATAGTAAAAATATTGACCATGTATTAAAAAATGTTAAACTTGTATTTGAAAAAATAAATGCACATAGAAAAAAGTTGTCTATGTATTAAAAAATGTTAAATTTGTATTAGAAATAATTTAATTAAACATTTGAAAAACAAAATTGTTAAATCTGTATAAAATATGTTTACCATGTATTAAAAAATGTTTATTTGGTATTTAAAAAATGTTAATCAAGCATTTAAAAAATGTAAATGCGTGTTAGAAAAATATATTACAAAAAAATTATATAGAAAAACAATGAAACTTGTAAACAAAGAAAACTATTGAAAACGAGAAAGAAACAAAAAAACGAATGGAAAACAAAGAAAAAAGGAAAGAAAAGAAAAAACACAGTGAAAACCGAGAAAGAAATATATGAAAATCAATAAAAAAAACAATGCAAAGAGAAAGAAAAGAGAAAAAATTGTAAAACCAGGGAAAAAACGAAGAAACCCCCTTGAAAAAATAAATGTAAAAACAAATTGAAAAACCGGTGGAAAAACCGCCTCCACTCACGACTAGTTATCACGTACTGGACGTGACTGTAGTGGATAGCAGCGCGGGTGATATTCACGTACTGTGCGTGAATGGACCGGCCCGATAACTGAAAACGCTTCAGTGAGACATCCTACCGTCGTCTCGCTGAATCCGTGAAATAGTCGCCGCGCGCCAGCGCCCATGCCGCTTTCTCTTTTCTTTTCATGGGCCACGCTGAAGTGTTGTGTTTTTTTCTTCCAGGGCTGTGAGCCTGCTGCCGGCTGGCGGGCTGGACAATGCATATGCTGCGTTCATAGGCCCCTCCAGGCATGGGCCTAGGCGGTCGCCCCTCCCTCCTATGCCCAGAGTCGGCCTTGAAAACTGGGGCTCAACTCGCTCGCAAAGGTACCCGTGAAGCATAAACATGTGTTAGGCACTTAGGCTGCCTAATGCCCAGTTGGCTAGGATGTACCCCTAAAAAAAAAGTTTGCTAGGATGCGAAAAGAAAATGATGATTATTCAACATAATCGGTCCACTTAATTTGGTTCCCCATCAAGAAATGTAGACTCTGGTATATTAAAACTTCTTATGCTTCCTATTTTGTCAGTCGGGCTTGCTAAAACTCGGTCAGCTGAGATTTAATCAAGTCTCAGACGACCTTGCAACATTTTGTGCTAACGTTTGCAATTTTTTTTCCTATCAGTTGCAGCATCTGTCTTGTTGGTTGTAGCATGTTGTCCCTCATCGATTGTAGCATATCGTCTCACCGGTTGTAACATCCGTCATTGACGGTTGTAGCATTTTAGTCACACCAGTTGCAGCATCAATTGTCATTGCTTGCAAAACCGTCCCAATATTTTTCATCATCGGTTGTAGCATCTACCATGCCTCTTGCAGCAAAGTAACTACACTAACGTCACTCGACTGAGACTTCACTAAGTCTCAATAGACTAAGTTCTAGACAGACCCTTTGTCAGTAGTTTAATGAAAACACAGATTTGGAACAACGCAAGGAAATTGCGCATTTTTTCTACTGCCATATTTTTTTTTTAAATCTTAATTATTTTGCCATTATCATCATTTTCTGTTTTCTGAATGTATTAAATTGTTCCTCTCCGTTGTATAGAAAATCATGGATGTACACCATCTTTTTAGTTTGTAGCAGCTAGCAGCAAAGTAAGTTTTTTTATTACCCGCAAAAGAAGTGTGTATTGTATTAGTTTTGTTTGGTAAGCAGCAACAAGGGCATCTTCACCGCTGACCCACAAGAGCCCACACTATACAAACGACACTTTCCAGCTGATATGTGCCCGACATGGCAAATCAAGCCGTTGATGCATGGGATTGAAGTGCAGTGGTGCATTCGATTTAGCATCGTGCACATATCGAGCGAGGAACGATCGTTCGCATAGTAGTTTCGGACCCACAAACCGCCTATGTCCGGACCGAGCAGTGTGGACCCATTTTATCATTCCACACGGTACACCATCAATCCGCGGACTGATCCGGACATCCGCTTTCCCGTAAACCGAAGGCAAACAAGGGGTTTTGTAGGAGTCCGGACCGCTGCCATGTACACAACGGACACACCGGACCCACCCAAAATCCTCTCAATTGCCCGCACCCTTTTACTGTGAAGTAGTTGCGGCGCACTCATGCCGGTGAGCGCCGCTCCAGAGCGCCAACGCTGCGTTCATGCTTGCCCAGAGCAGACGCAACATTGAAATTGCACGCCGATCGAGAGTGCCACCGACATTGAAGTTGCATGCCGGCCGATGGTGCCACCCACACTGTTACGTGGTATACGCGCCTTCTCCCCGCATGCAAACGCCACCCGTCCGTCCGCCTGCGAGCATTAAACAAGCTTGGTTGCCGAGAAACCCACTCCGACACCCGCATGCA
The DNA here is from genome assembly GCA_011799875.1 of Thinopyrum elongatum. NCBI lineage: Eukaryota > Viridiplantae > Streptophyta > Magnoliopsida > Poales > Poaceae > Thinopyrum > Thinopyrum elongatum. The sequence goes on from CM022302.1 coordinate 514,406,801, forward strand.
ACCACCACCCGTTCGTCCACCTGCTGGCATTAAAAGCCTGCCGCTTGGCCTGGCCGGCGCTTGCTATTTGTACGTGAACAATCCCATCAAGATCCGCACCACACCTCCGCTCTCGATCTGTGCACCACGCCGGCCATGCCTCGAGCTCCAAAGCACGATGGGACAATCTCTCCACCAAACAGAAGCAGGAGCTCTCCGGCATTGCGGCTGGCTAGCAGGCCTGTCGAGCGAGCTGGATACAGGCTAGCTTACCAGCGAGCTCGCGAGAGGGCAGTGACGCCAACAAGACGATGCAAGAGGCAGCCGACGATGGGCCGGCGCCACCATCCTTGCCCTGTCCATACTAGCATCACCTTAGAGCAATCACAGGCACGCTTGATACGTCTCCGTCGTATCTACTTTTCCTAACGCTTTTCCTCTTGTTTTGGACTCTAATTTGCATGATTTGAATGAAACTAATCCGGACTGACGTTGTTTTCAGCAGAACTACCATGGTGTTGTTTTTGTGCAGAAATAAAAGTTCTCGGATTAGAACGAAACTTCGCGAGGATTTTTTATATAATAAAAGAGAATTTCTGGAGCCAAGAACCACAGGAGGGGGGCACCTGGGTGGGCACAACCCACCAGGGCACGCCCCCCCCCCCTCCAGGCGCGCCCAGGTGGGTTGTCCCCACCTGGTGGCCCCGCAGACTCCAACCCTGATGCTATAAAGTCATATTTTCGGAGAAAAAATAGGAGAGAAAGAATTATCGCGTTTCACGAGACGGAGCCGCCGCCACCTCCTGTTCTTTATCGGGAGGCCAGATTTGGAGTCCGTTTGGGGCTCCGGAGAGGGGGATCTTCGAGCTTCGTCATCACCAACTCTTCTCCATCGCCAATTCCATGATGCTCCCCACTGGAAGTGAGTAATTCCTTCGTAGGCTCGCTGGTCGTTGAGGAGTTGGATGAGATTCATCATGTAATCGAGTTAGTTTTGTTAGGGCTTGATCCCTAGTATCCATTATGTTCTGAGATTGATGTTGCTATGACTTTGCCATGCTTAATGCTTGTCACTTTGGGCCTGGGTGCCATGATTTCAGATCTGAACCGTTTATGTTATCACCATTATATCTATGATCTAGATCCGATCTTGCAAGTTATAGTCACCTACTACATGTTATGATCTGGCAACCCCGGAGTGACAGAAGTTGGGACACTTCCCGGTGATGATCATAGTTTGAGGAGTTCATGTATTCATTATGTGTTAATGCTTTGTTCCGGTTCTCTATTAAAAGGAGGCCTTAATATCCCTTAGTTTCCAATAGGACCCGGCTGCCACGGGAGGGTAGGACAAAAGATGTCATGCAAATTCTTTCCATAAGCACGTATGACTATTTTACGGAATACATGCCTACATTATATTTATGAACTGGAGCTAGTGCTATATCGCCCTAGGTTATGACTATTATATGATGAATATCATCCAACGAATTCACTGATCCAATGCCTACGAATTTCTCTCATATTGTTCTTGCTAAGTTACAACTGCTATTGTTACTCTTGCACTTGATTCAAAATCATTGCTATTACTGTTATCGTTACTATTGCTGTTGCTGCTACTATCAAAACTACCATACTACTTTGCTACTGATTACTTTGCTGCAGATAATTAATCTCCAGGTGTGGTTGAATTGACAACTCAGCTGCTAATACTTATAAATATTCTTTGGCTCCTCTTGTGTCGAATCAATAAATTTTGGTTGAATACTCTACCCTCAAAATTTATTGCGATCCCCTATACTTGTGGGTTATCAAGACCTATTTCTGGCGCCGTTGCCGGTGAGCATAGCTATATTTGTTGAGTCACTTGGGATTATTATCAAATTATCACTATGAAGAATCTGAAGGATGCTAAGACTAAGATTTTTCCCTCTAAGACGAGGGGAGGTAAGGAACTGCCATCCAGCTCTGCTTTAGATTCACCTTCTGTTATAAGTAGACTTGCAACACCACCACATGCTATCAATTCTGATATGTTGCAAGTTATTGATGATGCTACTTCTGCTATGAATGCTACTCATGATGATGCTAGTACTTTGCTTTATGATAATGTGCCACTAGGTGAATTTCTTGATGAACAACTTGCTAGAACTAAAGCTTTTGAGAATGCTGAAACTGATGAAATTGTTGAAACTGATGAAGAGCTTGAAACTGAAAATCTTGAAACACCTATTAGACCTAGTTCTCCTAGATATGAATTGCCAAAGGTACCGGAAGGTTATGTTATGGATGAGGAGACAACTAGAGACATTCTTGCTTGTAAGGATAGAGATGATCTGGAAAAATTATTATGCAAGTATAAAGAAAAGACTTTGAATGCTAGAATGAAATGTGATCCTAAGTTTGCTACTTCACCTATCTTTGTTGATGATAAGGATTATGAATTCTCTGTCGACCCAGAGTTAATTACTTTCATTGAATCTGATCCTTTCCATGGTTATGAAACTGAAACTGTTGTGGCACATCTTACTAAGTTGAATGATATAGCCACCCATTTTGCTCATGATGAGAAGATTCGCTATTATTATATTCTCAAATTATTTCCGTTCTCATTAAAGGGTGATGCTAAGGCTTGGTATAATACTCTTGCTCCTGGTTGTGTGCGTAGTCCCCAGGATATGATTTATTACTTCTCTAAAAAATATTTTCCTGCTCATGAGAAACAAGCTGCCTTACAGGAAATATTTAACTTTGCGCAAATTGAAGAAGAGAGTCTCCCACAAGCTTGGGGGAGGCTTCTCCAATTGCTTAATGCTTTGCCTGATCATACTCTTAAGAAAAATGAAATACTTGATATCTTCTATAATGGACTAACCGATGCTTCTAGGGATTTCCTAGATAGTTGTGCTGGTTGTGTTTTCAGGGAGCGAACTATTGAACAAGCTGAAGAATTATTGAATAACATATTAAAAAATTATGATGATTGGATCCTTCCTGAACCACCAATTAAACCTACTCCAAAGAAGAGGGGTATCTTATATCTCAGTCCTGAAGATATACAAGAGGCAAAGAAATCCATGAAGGAAAAAGGTATTAAAGCAGAGGATGTTAAAAATTTACCACCTATCGAAGAAATACATGGGCTTGAAACACCACCACCACCTAAGGTGGTAGAGGTAAATTCTTTACTAAAGTTCGATGAAGGTGATATTCCTTATAATAAACATCCTAGTCAATGCCTTTTATGAGTTTGATAATTACATTAGAAAGCAAGATCACTTCAATGCAAATGTTATGAAACAATTGAAATATAATTCTGATATGATTGCTCGCTTGAGTGACTTGTTATTTAGAATCTCAAATGATGTTAGAGGTGTAAGAAAGCTTGCTTCTATGGTTCAAACTCAATTAGAACAGATTACTAAATCTCAAAGAGAGTTGCTTGATGAAATGAATAATAATATCAATGATCATGCTGTTAGAGTAATGACTAAAGGAGGTAGAATGACTCGGGAATCATTTTATCCTGAGGGACACCCAAAAAGAATTGAACAACACTCTCAAAGAGTTGACACTGATGTACCTAGTCCTTCTAAAAAGAAAAAGAAGAAGAAAAATGATAGGACTTTGCATGCCTCTAGTGAACCTGAAGTTGAAAAACCTCCTGATAAGGATAATGAAGTCTCTATCTCTGATGCTGAAACTCAATCTGGTAATGAACACTCACCTTCTGATAATGAAAAAGACAATGATGAGGTTCATAAAGACACTCAAATAAATAATAAAGAACCAGATAATGATGTTGAGATAGAACCAGCAGTTGATCTTGATAATCCACAACCCAAGAATAAAAGATATGATAAAAGAGACTTTGTTGCTAGAAAACATGGTAGGGAAAGAGAACCTTGGGTTCAAAAACCTATGCCCTTTCCACCTAAGTCAACCAAAAAGAAAGATGATGAAGAATTTGAACGCTTTGCTGAAATGCTGAGGCCAGTCTTTTGCGTACTCGTTTGACTGATATCTTGAAAATGCCTCCTTATGCAAAGTACATGAAAGACATCATCACCAATAAGAGAAAAATACCGGAAGCTGAAATCTCAACCATGCATGCTAATTATACTTTTAAGGATGGAGTACCTAAAAAACTTGGCGATCCCGGAATACCAACTATACCTTGCTCCATCGAAAGAAATTATGTGAAAACTGCTTTATGTGATTTAGGAGCTGGTGTTAGTGTTATGCCTTTCTCTTTATATAAAACACTTGATTTGAATAAACTCACACCTACTGAAATATCTTTGCAAATGGCTAATAAATCAACTGCCATACCTATCGGTATTTGTGAGGATGTGCCCGTTGTTGTTGCTAATGTTACTATCTTAACTGACTTTGTTATACTTGAGATGCCCGAGGACGACAACATGTCGATTATCCTCGGTAGACCCTTCTTGAATACTGCAGGGGATGTTATTGATTGCAATAAAAGCAAGGTCACTTTTCATATCAATGGTAATGAACATACGGTGCACTTTCCGAAGAAACAATTCCAAGTGAATGGTATTAATGTTATTGAAAAATCTCCCACAATCACTATTGGAAGTTTTCAACTACCTCTACCTACTGCCAAAAAGAAATATGAAATGTTTATTGTTGGGGACATCCATATCCCCATTGAGGTAACTTAGTGTTTTACGAAAGTTCTTCGGTTTCATGCTAATCGGAAGTGGTTGTTAATAAGACTTGATCAACCTTATTAATAAATCATTTTTGAGAGGTATGAAGTTGATGAATTCAGTGAGCGCTACCTTCTGTCCCTACTTTTATTTTCTGTTTTTATTAGTTAAATAAAATAAAATGCCATGCCTTGCCTATTTTTTGAGTTTTCCATGCAATAAAAAAATTGACCCAGAAATAAAAGTTCTCAGAATGCTCTGAAAATTTAATACGATTTTTTCTGAATATTTTAGAGTTTTTAGTGCAAATAACATCAAAGGGAGGTGCTCCAGGTGGGCACAACCCACCTGGGCGCGCCAGCACCCCCAGGCGCGCCCTGGTGGGTTGTGGTCCCCACGTGGGCCCTCTCACTTATCTTTTCACTCCATATCATCACCTACCTTCAGAAAAAATTCATGATTGCTCTCTGTCTCGTGTTCTTACTCTCAAACCCGCGGATTTTGATCTCTTTGCTCGAAGCTCCATTTTCGAAACTATTTCGGGGGATTGTTGCTTGGTATGTGCCTGCTCCTTTGGTCCAATTAGTTTTTGCTTTAGTGGTTTATATTTAGAATAATTAGTTGCTCTTGGTGCTGCTGTAGATGAGCTTGCATGTTAAATTCTTAGAGTTCTAAGTAGTTTGAATGCTTGATATGGTCCCTATGCATCCCTATGAGTAGTTGCTATCATTCTTATAAAGTTTTGTTGAGAAAAAAATTGTGAACTAAAAATTTCAGAATTTTGTTCATAGGAAAAATATGAGTATCTTTAGAAAGTTTGCTTCCAAGAAGAACTCCAAGGGTGTTATTGGGGAGTCATCTGACAGTGATCTCTGCACCCGGAGAATGGCAGAGGTACGGCCGTGCGAATGGCCGCATAACCCATTCATGGAAGGGGCCATAATCCTTCAAGAGTTTGCACAATATGCTGCTAATGCCGGCCTCACCGACTTCATCGCAGCTGAATGTGAACAGTATCATCTCCTCACAATTTCCTTTGTGCAAAGTTTTCATTTCCTAGTTAGGAATAATCCCCCCTGAGGTGCAGTTTAACTTATATGCCGAACCCCATCAGATACCGCTTACCGAATTTTGTAACATATGCTTGCTCCCTTCTGATGGTGGTTTAGTAGAGCCTAGGCCCGCGGAGTTTGATGGTTTTTACCGTACTCTGACAGTGGGGGATGAGAGAGGGGTGTCAGGTGTCACCGCCACTAACTTACACTTTCCTGCTGTGCATTATTTTGCTCTATTCATTGCGAAGTGTTTGCTTGCTAGAGAGAAGGTAGGTGCACTCAGTGCACCTGACTTTGCTGTTTTACGTCGTGCACTTTACGGCAACAACACTTATAGCTTGGGAGCTATTGTGGCACGTCGCCTCCACATTAACAGATCCAAGGGTAAGATACATGGTGGTATTTATGCTACTCGCTTGGCGAGTCACTTTAACATTCAGATACGCCAGCATGATTATCCTTTGCCCAAGGTTTATTTAGATCATCAGGCTATGGCACACCACCAGTTTATTGATAGCGAGAACACCACTATGGATTTTCCATATAATTTGGTCTTCAGCGAGATTACCCGTGATGTTATTCCTTTGCCTGCACCTGCTTTGTTTGATCCTATTGCCAGGGGCGGATTCAGGATTATGCCTGAGGACATTGGCGCCTATCGAAACAACATGGCTGCGGCACAGGAGGAGCCTCAGCAATGGGACCCTCAGGTGCCCGCTCCCCAACACTTCAACATAGGACCCCATGGCTTCTTCGAGTTGTGATTACCAAGTTAGGCCAAAAGCCTAAGCTTGGGGGAGTACGTATTTCCACCGACATTACTTTCATGTTCACACTTTTCATTCCAGTTGTCGGTGTCCACACTTTTTCATTGTATTATCCATGCTAGATTTATTTTCTCGCGTTCTTCTTGTGTGTTTGAAAAACTTTGAGAAAATCCAAAAATATATTTCCTGTTTCTTTTTGGTTTTTCTTCCTAGTTTAAATTGTTGTAGTATTAAAAAGAAAACCCAAAAAGATTTCCTTGTTCTTCTTTTGCTTGTTGGGAGCTCTCCCGTGTAAATAGTTTTTCTCGTTTTTGTTTTTCCTTTCTTAAATTTGCTTTCTTTCAGAAAATCAAAAACTCCAAAAATATTTCAGTGTGTTTCTCTGAATTTCTTTTTATTGAGTCGTACCGAGGAGAAGACCACGATGAAAATGTTGAGTGGCTCTCATATGCATTATTGTTGATCTAACAGAGAGCCCATGTTACCTTGTTTTCTTCTTTTTGAATAAAATATTTGCAGATTCCAGCTTAGTCCACGGCACTCTTGCACTATTATTATTTTCATATCGTTCGGTCATGCAAGGGAAAGGCAATAATGACAATATTTGATGAACTGGCTGTGGCAGAGAGAAACGGGTATGAACTCAACTTGTTCTGTTTTTGTAAATATGTTTAACCTAGTATCCATGATTCAACTCATTATGATCAAACATGTTTGCAGTGACCTTAGAGATTATAGTTTCTCATGCCATGCTTAAGTAGTTAGGAGTGGATAATGATTTATCTTGGATGTCAATATTGCGTTAAAATAATTGTGATGTAGTATGATGATATGGTATCCTCCTCTGAATGTTCGAGTGGCTTGACTTGGCACATGTTCATGCATGTAGTTGAATCAAAACCAACATAGCCTCTATGATATTTATGTTCATGGTGTTCATATCCTACTCATGCTAGTATCCAATGTTACTTATGCATAATGCATGTTCATGACCGTTTTCGCTCTCTAGCTGGCCGCTTCTCAACCTAATTGCTAGCATTCGCCTGTAATAAGTGGGAATTCTGCTTGTGCATCAAAACCCTGAAACCCAAGTTATTCTAGATGAGTCCACCATACCTACCTATATGCGGTATTACCCTGCCGTCCTAAGTAAATTTGCATGTGCCACCTCTAAAAACTTCAAATAAATATCCTTTTTTGTGTGCCTGGATTATTCATTGAGCGACAGGAGGTAGTCAGTATCTTCCATGCTAAGCGGGTTATTCTCATGATGAGTGTTTATTCACTCGTCCTTGCACGAGAGGGGCGGTAATAGGGATTCCCAGTCCCGAATTCAAATTGCAAATAATTAAACAAAACTCCCCCAGGACTGTTGTTGGTATGGACGGCACCCGTTGTTTCAGACAAGCCGTGGAGTGTGATTGTTGGTGGAGGGGGAGTAAACCTTTACTTTTATCGCTTGGGAACCGCCACTAATGTGTTTAGCATAGAAGATACCGATAACTAATGGTCGCGAAGTAAATAAGAAGGGTGCATTTCTCAAAATTTCATTTACCTTTGTTTTAAAACTTGAGCTCTGGCACCTCTGCAGATCACTGCTTCCCTCTGTAAAGGGACTATCTATTTACTTTTATGTTGTGTCATCATCTTCTCAAATAAGCGCCAGAACCTGAGAGCACTATTGTCATCCTCATGCATTGTATATAGTTAATGTTGGGTGCATCATGACTGGATCTTTTCTACCATGAATTACAATGTTTAGTCGTTGCTCGGACATTGGAGGTGCTCTGCATTTATGTTTTGCGGTCTCAGAAAGGGCTAGCGAGATACCACCATTATCATATTATATCATGGTTGCTTTGACAAAGTGTTGTTGTTTGAGATATCTTATTATTGCTCGCTAGTTGATTATGCCATTGATATGAGTTAATATAATTTTTAAGAGTTATTGTCGACATGGTTAGTTATAACCTTTACTGAAAACCTGGGTGCTACTTAAGCTTATTTATGTAAACAAGAGCAAAAGAGTTCGTAAAAGTTTTTCTTTTTCACTTTCAGTTTATCAACTGAATTGCTTGAGGACAAGCAAAGGTTTAAGCTTGGGGGAGTTGATACGTCTCCATCGTATCTACTTTTTCTAACGCTTTTCCTCTTGTTTTGGACTCTAATTTGCATGATTTGAATGAAACTAACCCGGACTAACGCAGTTTTCAGCAGAACTACCATGGTGTTGTTTTTGTGCAGAAATAAAAGTTCTCGGATTGGAACGAAACTTCACGAGGATTTTTTGTATAATAAAAGAGAATTTCTGGAGCCAAGAACCATAGGAGGGGGGCACCTGGGTGGGCAGAACCCACCAGGGCGCGCCCCCCTCCAAGCGCGCCCAGGTGGGTTGTCCCTACCTGGTGGCCCCGCAGACTCCAACCCTGATGCTATAAAGTCATATTTTCGGAGAAAAAAATAGGAGAGAAATAATTATCACGTTTCACGAGATGGATCCGCCGCCACCTCCTGTTCTTCATCGGGAGGCCAGATCTGGAGTCCGTTTGGGGGTCCGGAGAGGGGGATCTTCGATCTTCGTCATCACCAACCCTTCTCCATCGCCAATTCCATGATGCTCCCCACTGGGAGTGAGTAATTCCTTCGTAGGCTCACTGGTCGGTGAGGAGTTGGATGAGATTCATCATGTAATCGAGTTAGTTTTGTTAGGGCCTGATCCCTAGTATCCATTATGTTCTGAGATTGATGTTGCTATGACTTTGCCATGCTTAATGCTTGTCACTTTGGGCCCGGGTGCCATGATTTCACATCTGAACCGTTTATGTTATCACCATTATATCTATGTTGTAGATCCGATCTTGCAAGTTATAGTCACCTACTACGTGTTATGATCCGGCAACCCCGGAGTGACAGAAGTCGGGACACTTCCCGGTGATGACCGTAGTTTGAGGAGTTCATGTATTCATTATGTGTTAATGCTTTGTTCCGGTTCTCTATTAAAAGGAGTCCTTAATATCCCTTAGTTTCCAATAGGACCCCGCTGCCATGGGAGGGTAGGACAAAAGATGTCATGCAAGTTCTTTCCATAAGCACGTATGACTATTTTACGGAATACATGCCTACATTATATTTATGAACTGGAGCTAGTGCTGCATCGCCCTAGGTTATGACTGTTATATGATGAATATCATCCAATGAATTCACCGATCCAATGCCTACGAATTTCTCTCATATTGTTCTTGCTAAGTTACAACTGCTATTATTACTCTTGCACTTGCTACAAAATCATTGCTATTACTGTTACCGTTACTATTGCTGTTGCTGCTACTATCAAAACTACCATACTACTTTGCTACTGATTACTTTGCTACAGATAATTAATCTTCAGGTGTGGTTGAATTGACAACTCAGCTGCTAATACTTACAAATATTCTTTGGCTCCCCTTGTGTTGAATCAATAAATTTGGGTTGAATACTCTACCCTCAAAAACTGTTGCGATCCCCTATACTTGTGGGTTATCAACGCTTCACCTACATGATGGCCGAAGAGCAGGATACGGTGTTTCGGCAAGGGTTGGAGGACCAAAGGTACAACCTCCAACTCCTCGAATGAGCGCCGACTCGCGGAGGAACATATCGCCGGCGACCAGGCAAACGACAACGTCATCATAACAATGGTAGCAAACGGTTTGGGCTTCCTGGATGGGTAGCGGACGTTGCTCATGTCCTACGTACTGCAGTGTCCGCAAGCGATGGCGGCAGCATGTTCTGCGGTTGGAGAAAGACGCCCTATTCAAGGACACCGATGCGACGAAGGAGGAAGATGGCGTAGGAGACTGCAGATGTCGCCAGTTCCGCGTCAGCCGTGCCGCCACTGTCGTTCGCGGCCCGCCGCCACGATGACGCTGCCAGCACGTCCACGTCCGACACCGTCGACACAGCGGACTCGGGCGAGGAAGAGTAGCACAGGGGAAGCTGCGGCTTGGGTCCTGGGAAGGTCACTACTCTTCCCCTCCCGCTGAAACTTCACTTCATAGGGCTCATGACCAGCTCATGAGCTTGCCAGATATGGGGAAGACATGTCGTGGGAAACGGGTGCCGCCGCGGCCGGTGATCATTTAGACTAGGTTCAAAAAAGCCTAGTCCCACTGTCATTTAGTTGATATATGTAAGAGATGTAATGAATTTGGTCAGGTTTAAATGAAAATCATCCAGTTTGCGTGAAATTCATCCGTGTTATTCAAATCATGTTTAAAATGTATGCAAGCATGCACTAGTAGGAAACAGGGCATTACTCCCGGTTCCAGAGGGCCTTTAGTCCCGGTTCTGGAACCGGGACAAAACAGACGGGACTAATGCCCAAAACCTTTAGTCCCGGTTTGCTTACGAACCGGCACCAAAGGAGCTCCACGTGGCCGCTGTTGGGCGCCAAGGGAGGAGGACCTTTAGTCCCGGTTGGTAACACCAACCGGGACTAAAAGGCAGCCACGCGTCAGCAGCTCCCAGGCGCTGGGGTTTTTTTTTGAAAGGGGGGCTTTACGGGTTTTGGAGGGTTAATTTAGGTGTTTCATATTGTGTTAGCTATAGCTACTACATATAGAGAGAAGTGACCTCTCTTTCTCCGTGCTTGGTCGACGGTAGCTACTACATATATAGAGAGAACTCGACGCTAGCTAGTAAGTAAATGAAGGAACCATTAATCATCATCATCATTATAATAACAACTCATCATCATAGTCATATATATAGGAACTAGCTCATCAATCTAGCACAAAGGTAGCACATAACTCATCATCATGGTAACAAGTCATCATCATAGTCATATAAGAACTAGCTCATCATTCTAGCACAATGTAGCACATAACTACCTAACATCTCCTACTCTCTCGAAGGTAAAATAGTATAAAACAGGTAAACCCCTGATTCTCCATTATGGAGAACACAGATGAACCTATCTCCCATTTGTGGGCTGCGCTTGATGTTGCCCCCAAGTAGTTCTCTGCAATCTTTCAGAACTTTTCTCCAATCTTTGATTGTGAGGATGTCATCACTTCGACGAATCATGTATGCACTGCGGTGGTACGTAGGCCACTGCGACCTGTCAGTGGGTGCTCTCAACTTGCCGTCTTTCTTACGGTCCTCTTTGTGCCATCGCATCAACTTGGCATGCTCTTTGTTTCTGAACAGACGTTTCAACCGTGGTATTATAGGAGCATACCATATCACCTTGGCAGGAACCCTCTTCCTAGGGCGCTCGCCCTCAACATCACCAGGGTCATCTCGTCTGATCTTATACCGCAATGCACCGCATACCGGGCATCCGTTCAAATCCTCGTACGCACCACGGTAGAGGATGCAGTCATTAGGGCATGCATGTATCTTCTGCACCTCCAATCCTAGAGGGCATAGAACCTTCTTTGCTTCGTACGTACTTTCGGGCAATTCGTTATCCTTTGGGAACTTCTTCTTCAATATTTTCAGTAGCTTCTCAAATCCGTTGTCAGATACACCATTATCTGCCTTCCATTGCAGCAATTCCAGTGTGGTACCGAGCTTTGTGTTGCCAACTTCGCAATTTGAGTACAACCCTTTTTCTGTGATCCTCTAACATGCGATCGAACTTCAACTTCTCCCTTTCACTTTGGCATTGTCTCTTTGCATCAACAATGACCCGGCGAAGATCATCATCGGGCACATCGTCTGGTTCCTCTTGATCTTCAGCTTCCCCCGTTGCAGCATCATCGTATTCAGGGGGCGGATAGTTGTCATCATCCTCTTCTTCTTCGTTGTCTTCCATCATAACCCCTCTTTCTCCGTGCTTGGTCCAAACATTATAGTGTGGCATGAAACCCTTCTCAAGCAGGTGGATGTGAAGGGTTTTCGAGTCAGAGTAAGACTTCGTATTCCCACAGATAGGGCATCGACAACACATAAAACCATTCTGCTCGTTTGCCTCAGCCACTTCGAGAAAATTATGCACGCCCTTAATGTACTCGGAGGTGCGTCTGTCACCGTACATCCATTGCCGGTTTATCTGCGTGCGTTATATATAATTAAGTGTGTCAAAAACCATTACAGAACATCATGAATAGAGAAGTGACCAAATTAATAGAAGTTCATCATCACATTAAAACCAAAGTACAGTAGTGATCAAATGTTATTACTGAAAAAATAAATACATAAAGTTCATACATAGTTCTCATTGAACAACATATAGCTCTCTAGAGCATCTAATTAAAATATACATTGAAACTATGCAAAACATCTAAATGCAACAACAAATGCTCACCACGGTGGTGCCGGCGACGAGATCGGCGCGGGCGATCGACGGCGGTGAGGACGGGGACGGGACAGGACGGACCGGCAAACCTGGACAAATCTTGAGGAAAATGGAGCTTGGACAAGAAGCTTGGAGAGGAGAAAGCTTAAGTGTGGCTCGGGCATTTTATCGAACACCTCATGTGCATAGGAGGTGAGCTAGAGCAACACACACCTCTCCCACGGCCGGCCAAAAAACAGAGCAGTGAGCGAACAGAGCAGTGAGCGGGCAGGGGTATATATAGGCTTCTCTTTAGTCCCGGTTGATGGCTAGAACCGGGACAGAAGACTGACCTTTGGTCGAGGCCCATTGGTCCCGGTTCGTGTCTGGAACCGGGACCAGAAGTGTCAGACGAACCGGGACCAATGGCCCCCGAGGCCCGGCCGGCGGCCTGGCCTCACGAACCGGGACTAATGCACCCTTTGGTCCCGGTTACGAACCGGGACTAATGCACCCTTTGGTCCCGGTTTGTGAGTAAACCGGGATTAATGCCCTTATCCTGACCTCAACCAAAGCCCTGTTTTCTACTAGTGATGGTTGGATGGTCAGCTCTCGTATTACTGTCTGAGGACGTGTTCGTACGCGTACGCGGACGGATACATTGTCCGTGTTAGGGGCCAGAGTTCGAGATGCCCTAAGAGTGCATTTTTTAGTCTCATTTGGTAAGCAGCAAAGCAGTTTAGTACTACAACACATACATCTATATAACATAAACCTGTCGCATTTTGAGCTTACCACTTATCTTTTCAATCACGGGTGGACAAACCAGTACAAATGGACAACCTAAGCAGCAGGTTTGCTCTATATTTCATTTTACTTCTTACCATGATTGACAACATGCACCTATCTTCTCCAGGATGCCACCTAATTTTGCTAACAATAATTTGCCATGTTTTACCACCGTTTCAATAAGAGAAGCTCAAAAGAAATACAAATATGCAATTGTGAGATGAAGAGCACAAAAGACCCAGCGTTTATGACTTTTAGACGGGAGTCCAAACCTTAACACACCGCTAACCCATTGCCTGATGACCATCCATTCTCATCTGTTGCATACATTGTTGAGTATGAAAAGAATGGGATACCATATGTCTAGGTCATAGTAACCGGAGAAAGCATCCCTACAAACAACATCAAATATATCCTGTAAGAATATAGTTCATGCTACAAAGTGCTATAGTGTTATCATACAATATATGGTTCATGCTATAAACTGTAATGGTTTAATAGTAAGGTACATATTTGTACCAGCAATAAATTTCAATCATTTCCTATATAAGAAATATATCATTTTACCAATTCAATTATTTTCTTCTTTGAGATGTCGATGTTACTCTAAAAACCCTGAACAAATTTCTGCAGCAATGCGCAGGGCCATCATGTAGTTCTTGTAACATATGGCCCTTGCCGACACTTTGAATAGTGATTCAGGTGTCCGTGTGGGGTGTGAAACTCATGCTACCGAAGTAAGATCTCGCTTGTTATAACAGTGAACTGAGTGACTCCTTTTCTCCCATTTTCATGCAACTGGATGCGGTGACGACGATTACACGACTTGCTATTTAATATGCCTATTTCTTTCGAAGAGATCCCAGTTTATGTAACCGTGTTTTCATTTTGCGAACTGAAGGCACTGTACCATGGGGTGCTCTTGGTTGTGCAAAATGAGTTGAGTCCATGTTCTGTATGTCATTGTGAGCTAGGTGCATACAATCCTTCCTACAGCTGTAATGCCATCGCCTCTTGAGTTCATGTTCTGCCAGCACGTACTCATCCACATTTTACTTATCTGATTTTCTTACTGTCATTACTCCCTGTGTTCATAGATCGTTGTTATTTTTCAGAGAGCAATGTCATGTGTCTCTTCAGGTTTTTCAAATCAAGCATATATTTGTCTAATTTTTTTCTTTGGGTTTCTCCTTTAAATTTTTGGCTCTCAGTAATATGTTTGATCACTAAGAAGAAGTTAAAACTACTATAACAAGATGTCTGCTTACTTTTCACGCCGCGAACTAACTTGTGGTTGGATGGTTAGGAGGATAGTGGTATCCCCAGCCCATCAGGGTTTAAGTGCTAGACTTGACATTGGTGCTCGCATTATTACTGGATTTATTTCAGTCTTCCAGCGATGTTCGTTAAGTGAAAGGAGACATTCCCGTCGACTGCGAGGCGTCTGTGGTGACTTTGTAAAATCTTAAGATGCTATGCCGGCTCAGTCACTCGAAGATGCTCAAAGGGGTAGGGTGTGCTTGTGTGTGTTTATAGGGGTGAGTGTTTGCTCGGTATATGAGGGCGTTAAAAAATGAAAGGCATCAGAGTGTTGTACTAGCGTTTATTTTTTGACCGGCACGTCTCTTGTTTTTCAAATTGACCAGCACCTCCTAGCCCCTCGCTGTTTTTTTTTCATGGAATCCAACATTAGTTTTTTTGGGATAGTCGCATGCTAATTTATTACGGGAATGTTATCTGGCGACCGTTCTCTAGGAGGAAATCCCAGCGAACCCCCTTATAACCACAAGATCAAGATCTGACGGTGACAATTTTCAAATAAAAAATGCAGTAAAATAAACAAAATGCCATGCTTTTTAACAAATGTATACCTTATGAATGATCTCTCTGATCTCTAAAAAGATGTTAAAACTACTATAACGATGGTTGATTTTGCAGGACATTTAATTAGCCAGACATTGTTGTTGGTTTGGAAATGCACATGTCAACTCTCGAGTGTTATTACGTTAGTCTTATTACCATATGAACAACTAGCGCCCTTGAGATGCCTGCCCAGCCCATGGGTAATAAAGAAGTGGCTCTTGAGATTATGATTGGGTCCAATTATGGCTATTCCGAATGATGCCAAATATATATTGCATAAGAGCATCTACAGTCGCGCGCCTCAAACCGATCGTAAGCGCCTGGGCAGGCCACCCAGTCACTGGCCGGTCAAAATAACCTGACCCACCCGGACGCCTCAAACCGGCCTTAAACACACGGGTTGACTGTCACCCTTCATATCCAGCCCAAGTCCGGGGCAGCCCGGGCGCGACCGAGCGCGTCAGCCACATCAGGCTGAAGGTCGGGTCCCACATGAAACCAGTCGAAAACCCAACGGTCCGACGGGCGTCTCCTTCGGTGGGGGTGTGAACGCCGTGTGGCGCCGCTTCGGCTCGCCGCCTGAGGCCAAAGTCCGACTATTTAAGGTGGACGGTGTCCCCCATTCCTAGCCACATCTTCTTCCTCCCTCTCCGCACTGCCAGCCCGAGCCCATCCATTTCTCTCCATCTCTGCATCACTCTTCCCTCGCCGTCCGCCTCGACATGGTCTGGCAGAATAAGACTACTTAGGCTATGCTAACGCCGGAGAGGCGCTTCCAGATGCAGGAGATCCGGGCGAGGCGCATCGTCCAGATCGCAGCCGGCTTTCCTCCAGGCTCGCTGGATCTGGAGGAGGAGGCGGAGGAAGAGGAGGGAGATGCGCTGGAACCCATGGAGGGGGCAGATCCAGAGGAGGAAGACGCGACGGAGCTGAAGGAGGAGCCGGCGTCGGTTGCGGGCTTCGCTATGGAGGACGCCATGGCAGAGTTTGAGCTCGCCCAAGCAGTGGAGATGGCGGAGCAAACCACCATCCTGGAGTCCATCCAAGATGAGGCGTACATGGAGTCCAACCAGTGCTTCATCCGGCAAATACAGGCGGAGACCGATGCGCCTTTTGACGAGTTGGATGCGGAGGAGGAGGCGGAGGCCGACATGTAGCCGAAGTTGCATATGGCGCCGATGTACCCGGAGCGTTGAACGGAGATAGTGGACATCTCCGACGACAACGAGTCGTGTAGTGTAGGTTTAGTTGGTCTACGTAGTATGTAGATGTTTCCTTTGCATGGTTTATATGGCTTTAAGGGTTGAAGTATGATGTATTTGGATGCAGAGAAGGAAATTTGAGGCCCAGTTACTGCCCATGGATGCTCCCGGGCGCGCCTGCGGGCGTTTAAGGGGCCAAATTTGGTGTATCCGACTTTAGATGCTCTTGCTGAAATACATTGCATAAGTTTTTTTGTCCACAAAACAAGCCACATGTCAGCTCTGTTCTTGATCAAACCTCTCTTAGAGCATCTCCAATAGATGATGTAAAATAGGCCGGGACGAGTTTTTACATCACTGGATGGCAAAAACACTGTTCCAATAGATGATGTAGATGCAAATATTTTTACTCGGGATTTGCTCTAGATGTAAAATAGGGCACCAAGATGCTCTAGAGCAAATTTTACATCACCAGGGGACCACGCGGGGGCCATGCGGCTGGAGCAAAATTTGCATCACCAAGTGCTATTTTTTACATCACCAGGTGCTCCAACAGATAATGTAAAATGGTGTAAAATAGGGCTCCCACAAGAAGATAGTCGTGATGTATTTTACATCATTTGTTAGAGTTGAAGGTTTTTGATGATGTAAAAAACCACTATTTTGTGATGTAAATTTACTCGAAGCATAGTTTGGTGATGTATTTTGCATCATCTATTGAAGGTGCTCTTAGATGCTTATGCAAATGTGTATTTTCAGCTTGTTTTGTAGACATCTAGTTACACCAAACTTACAAATGCGTGTATTTTTCAGTTTTTTTGTAGTGCTAGTTATACGTAAGTGTAAGTCCTTAACTAAGAAAGTCAAGTTGGCTTGAGTAACATGTAAAGCCGCGTCTTTCGGGCCAAGAGAGCAACGTGGGGTGGCCTGCGTTTGAACAGATCTGAGCTGGAAGAATTGTTGACTACGTAACTTAATGTGAGCATTTCGATGGACGTGGAACGGCATAAAGTTAGCATCTTAGCTACATGCTGCGGTTGCTCAAAAAAAAAAAAAGCTACATGCTGCTGGCAAGCAAGTGGATGGATTACTCGTTTTCTGAGTGACTTGACGATAAATTTTTTGTTTAGGGCGGGTAGTGAAAGCTATGCCATCCTGTGTATGGAACACTAGGAACAGCCTTAGCTTGTAGCTAAATTAAAACAGAGAGGCCGCATCTTCCAGTTCCAGGTCATCGATGAGTGCTCTAAGCTATTGTCGTTGGGATCTACTCTCTCCGTTACTAAATATTTGTCTTTTTAAAGATTTCAATAAGTGACTACATACAAAATAAAATAAGTGAATCTACACTCTAAAATATGTCTATATACATCCGCATGTGGTAGTCTATTTGAAATCTCTAGAAAGACAAATATTTAGGAACGGAGAGAGTAATAATGTTGCGACTTGATTAAGCATTGTACTAATCGGTTCAATATAATTGCCACATCTAGCACATGCATATGCATGAGCTCGCCTCTTCTTGCCCCCATCTTCTCATTTATACTTCTATATATCGTTTTGGTATCTGTGTTTCGACGTTGGACGAACGTTAAAGATAACCAATCAGGGATATTCTATATACATCCACACAATCGATTAACCGCCATCTACACAACAAAACAACATCATTTGTAAAGGAGACAAAAACGACGTATAGTCGAAGGCACCATGACGTGGTTACATTATTTGGATGCCAGGGAGGCATCGCACATGCAGCCAACAACCATATAGGATGACGACCCTGCCGAATTGTAGATACGACTAGGCTAGGTCCTTTTAACTACACATACGAATACTTAATTAATCTCGTCTCTTCATTTATACATATGGTAGGCCGGTTGATCCAATCTCTGCTTGCTCCTCTCTTCAGTTGTGTACAAGGTATGGTCATTTCTTTGTCACCTTACAAATATGATTTTTTTTACATGTTCTCTGGTGGGGCCAAAAAACAATAACACAAAGTATAAAACCGGGGCGTTGGGAAAATGGGGTGGTTGCTGTGAGAAGGATCTTCAGTGTGCAGGATTTTCCTGATAAGCTATTTAGGGATGAGATCAAATGTTTTAAAAGCGCATATCACAATAATAAAGTAAAACAATCCTCAACCTCCGAAGACGGTAGTTTGATATTGCATATTGCGACTAGAGGCCGAGGGTGGAATCTTCCCCTCCCTCCCGGGCCGGTCGGGCGGGCGGCTCCGGAGGCGAAACCCTACCTCCCGAGCGCCCCCCACTCCGTACCCCCGCCGCCGCCGGCGGCGGTGGTGGCGGCGCCCGGCCGACAAAGGCGGCAGGCGAGTTGCGCAAGCCCTGACGGACCTACTTCGCGTGGGGGAGAGCAGTCTTGCGGGCGGCGCGGTAGCGGGCGGCTTCCGGTGAGGCGGCACACGGCGGAGAGCGCGGTGGAGAGGCAGAGAGCACGGTGGAGAAGCAGAGCGGGGCGGCTATCTTCCTCAGGCGCCAATTCGGGAGCAGGAGGTCATGACGTGGGGTCCTGGCGGATGCGGTTCGCGGCCAGGAGCGGCGGCCGGGATGCGCGGCGGTGGCCGGGGCGCACGGCGTGCCTCCTGGTCGCGGCGGGCGTGGCTTGAGGACTATGCCTCCTTTCGGGTGTTGGTGGAGGCGTGGTCTGGATCTTGTCGGAAGCCAGTGCAGGGACTCGAGCAGGGGAGCTCCAAGGGGCGCGTGCGTTCGTGGCGGGCGGCACGAGGCGCCGGCTCCTCCCCTGAGGGGCCTGGACTGCAGGAGGTGGTGTGGCCTGGCCACACCCTTGGTTGCCGGCGGATCTTGGCGGCGTCGGCGGGCGTGGTCTGGATCTTGTCGGAAGCCGGTGCAGGGACTCGAGCAGGGGAGCTCCAGGGGGTGCGTGCATTCGCGGCGGGCGGCACGGCGCGCCGGCTACTCCCCTGAGGGGCCTGGACTGCAGGAGGTGGTGTGGCCTGGCCACACCCTTGGTTGCCGGCCGATCTTGGCGGCATCGGCGGGCGTGGCTCGTGGAAGATGCCTCCTTTGGTGAGCTGGTGGAGGCGTGGTCTGGATTTCGCCGGGGGCCAGTGCAGGGGAGCTCCAATGGGCGCGTGCGTTCGCGGCGGGCGGCATGGCGCGCCGGGCCCGCCGACCAGCCCACGCCCATGGTTGCTGGCGAATCTTGGCGGCGTTGGAGCTTCGAGGACGGTTTGGAGCTGGAGGTGTTTTCTGCTCGACCATGTGCAGGTGCTGGATGGTGGTTGGCGTGCTCTCGGCCGTGTGAGGGATCGGTGTCTCGCGGCGATTTCTTCACGATGGCGAGGTGTTGCGGCAGCGGTGGTTTGTCCCCGACAGTTTGGCCCAACCTGTTGACAGAGGTGGGAGGTGCGCGACGGTTCGGATGAAAATCCTCCTCGTCTTCAGTCGGAGCTTGCGGCGACGGCGTCCGTGGTAGTCGTTTCCCTCCTTGGAGGCGTCGCCAAGGTGTGTCGGCATCTCTCCTTCTTGATCGGGTTGTGGTCTCTGGGCGAAAGCCTTGGTCCATTCCAGGAGCGGCGGTTTGGCGTCGTTACTCTGTTGAGAGCATCACGGTGGAGACTTGGCTTGAGTTCTGTTGGTGGTTCTCCGGTGCTTGGCGCTGTTCGAGCTGATCTTCATGGGTGATATGTACGCGGTCGCCGGCGAATCCAAGATGATGGCTTTTTGGGGACCGACCGAGTCCCGCTATCCACTCGCCGTCTCCGCTTAGGCATCCAAGGGTGGGTAGTGCGTTGGCAAGGAAATTCCAGTTGGAGTTGTTGAGCTTCGTGGAGTCCGGCGTTTGTTGTGCCGCGGCTAGATGATTGGCTTAGGACAGACCCTTTTGCTTCGTGTTTGTAATTGTCGTGTTGGAGTTTGGAGTTCTTGCTACACTTATTGTTCGCAACAAGTTGTAGTTTCTTGTACAAGTTTTTTGTCTTCTATAAAAATATGATACGCCTAGACGTACTCACCCAAAAAAACAATAATAAAGTAAGAGTTCTACACTATTGCGCAGAAACACGAGACGAAATAATGCCTTGGATGCAACATATGTGATGCTAGGAGGCACATGGCCTAGTTACAGCCGCCCACCTGATACGTCGGAAATGTATCTACGAACTTTGTAGTTTATTACGACATTATCCAACATATTTGCATCATATCAGGAGTTAATACTACTATTCATAATGATTTATGGGATTTTGCATGAAATCCCATTATTTTGGTAATTAACTCTGGATTGCAGAAAAACCTCCTCTTACTAGTATTTTTGACTTTCAGAAAGCTTAGGGACTCCAAAAAGGGCAAGGTTTTTTTTAACTAGCCAGCAATTTGAAAGCACAAGTGCTCCCTGGATGATTTTGGTAATTAATGTCAACATATCTCTTGTTGGACTAATATCTTCATCTAGTATATTTCAGAAAGTTTAACAATAGCGTGGCATGAACAAGAAGATGTGGAACCCCTTCAAGATACTAAGGACAAAGATTGGCAAAATATCAAGACTCTTCATTTCTATTTTAGTGATCCAAGATCACATTGAGTCAATAGGAAAAGCTAATACTATTAAAAGAGGATGATGTGTTGCTTAATGGTCTACTTGCTCAAAATGCTTAGTAATATGCTTCAAAGCCCTCAACCACTCTCTCATCTCCAAATATGTCCAAAACGGACCGAGATCAGGTGACTTGCCTCTTGCAAGTCACGCTGTACCTTACGCCCCTGTATCAGCCACCCAAACGAGATCCAACGGACAATATTGAGCCAAACCAAAAATATCGCCGGGACTTGTGGTTACACAATGGCGCCTAGTTTTCGCTTGAAATATCACAACGTGGATGGGTCAAGTCAACGTCGTAGTCTTGTAGAGGGACTTGCTGCTGCCGCAGCCAGCAGAATTGCATCGGCTGGTAGCGGATGGTGTGCACCGTCGCTGCATGCACCTCAGCTTCATGTTCGTCTGCTTCTGCACGTTGTGCCTATGCACTAGCTCCTGCAACTTCACCAACCCTTGAGAGCGCGCAACCTCGTCTGGTCAGGTGGACCACCTCGGCCGCTGCCGCCGCCAGCGCCGTGGCCACAGCAGCCTCGGCGGTCGCCACGGCGAGCACGATGGCATGACGCTGCTCGTCCATCACTGCGGGTGCAAGTGCCGACCTCGCCGCGGATTGTTGCTACTCCAACCTAGGATCAAGGATAAAACTCACGTTCCATTCGCGAAGTCGCAAACTTCTTATTTTTTGCCGTGTGCTTGAAAACGGCCAAGTCCCAAGCTGTTTGGTTGGTTTGGATCAATATTGTCCGTTGGATCTCATTTGGGTGGCTGATACCAGAGCGCAAGGTACCGCGTGACTTGCACCTGATCTTAGTCCGTCCAAAACCTAAAGTCAAATTCGGCCCCACCGATTTGATCTATCCGGCGCCACCGAGTTTCTTTGACATAGCCACTGCCAGAAACCATAATCAATTCGGTCTCACCGATCGGGATCTCGGTCTCACCGAGATGGCAATGCAAACTCTCTGTTTCCCTTTGTAACGTTTCGGTCTTACCGAAATGAGCGATCGGTCCCACCGAGTTCGCAATGCAAACTCTCTGTTGTCTGTTGTAATTATTTCGGTCTCACCGAAATATGCAATCGGTCCCACCGAGTTTGCCTGACCAACTCTCTGTTTAACTCATTGCTGAAATCGGTCCCACCGAGTTCATGCAATCGGTCACACCGAGATGAGGTCTTGCCCTAACCCTAGCACATCGGTCCCACCGAGTTGATCATGTCGGTCCCACCGAGAATCCTAACGTTCACATTTTGAACTAAATCGGTCTCACCGAGTTCTTCTATTCGGTCTGACCGAGTTGGGTCAAATGTGTGTAACGGTTGGATTTTGTGGGGAGGCTATATATACCCCTCCACCCCCTTCTCTATTCAAGAGAGAGCCATCAGAATGCGCCTACACTTTCACTACTCATTTTCTGAGAGAGAACCACCTACTCATGTGTTGAGATCAAGACATTCCAATCCAACCACAAGAATCTTGATCTCTAGCCTTCTCGAAGTTGCTTTCCACTCAAACCATCTTTCCACCATAGCCAAATCTATGAGAGTGAGTTGAGTGTTGGGGAGACTATCATTTGAAGTACAAGAGCAATGAGTTCATCATCAACACACCATTTATTACCTTTTAGAGAGTGGTGTCTCCTAGATTGGTTAGGTGTCACTTGAGAGCCTCCGACAAGATTGTGGAGTTGAACCAAGGAGTTTGTAAGGGCAAGGAGATCGCCTACTTCATGAAGATCTACCCAAGTGAGGCAAGTCCTTCGTGGGCGATGGCCATGGTGGGATAGACAAGGTTGCTTCTTCGTGGACCCTTCGTGGGTGGAGCCCTCCGTGGACTCGCGCAGCCATTACCCTTCGTGGGTTGAAGTCTCCACCAACGTGGATGTACGATAGCACCACCTATCGGAACCACGCCAAAAATCTCCGTGTCTTCATTGCGTTTGCACACTCCAATCCCATCCCTTTACTTTCTTGCAAATAGCATGCTTTACTCTTTCCGCTGCTCATACTCGTGTCATGCTTGCTTGAAATGTATTGTGAATGCTTAAACTTGTGCTAAAACTCCACCTCAACTTGAAGAACTTAAAAACTGCTACTTTTGCTTGTTGAGGGTCTAATCACCCCCCCTCTAGACACCTCTTCTCGATCCTTTCAATTGGTATCAGAGCAAAGGTCTCCATTGCTTTGGTTTAATCACCATTGGAGGAAGATAGATGAGTGTACGATTGGGAGTATTAGACGTAGAGTACCTATACTTGATGGAGAGTTCTATCATGCTTGAAAAAATGAGATGCTTGAGATTTTCAATGAATATAGTTTGAACAAGTATATTACTTGCCCTTGTGCACCTCCTATTGATCCTTTGCATCCTACCCCCGATGAGTCTCTTGACATGATCCGCAATCTTAGAACTGTTAATCTTATCATTAGAGGATTGCCTAGAAACTTGATTGAATGCTTGCCTACACTTGAATGTGCTTACACTATATGGAGGTACCTCGAGAAACGCTTTCCAAACTATTCCTTGAAAAATCTAGATGAGATTCTTCAAAAGTCCATTGCTTTAAATAAGATGAATTCTAGTGATCCTAAATTTGGTGATTGTCTATTTGAGCTTCGTGACCTCATGCATGCCAAAGGAGATGTTGAAATCATTAGTGACATCATCTCTCTCAAGTCATTATAATTCATAAAGATGAACATTGTCTTGGTTATAAATCTAATGAATTACCTTCTCTAGGTAATGATCATTCATATGATGATGATGTTGAATATGGATATTATGACGAGGATGATGATAGTGACCTTGATGACGCTATGAGACACTTTGGTCTTATGGCTAACCTTCGTGGTTACACGGCTGGAGGAAAGGAATGGGTTCTTGATAGTGGATGTACCGATCATATGACCGGAGACAAGGATATGTTTCGTGAGCTTGCTGAAAACGACGGCCCTCAAAAGTATGTCACTTTTGGTGATAACTCAAAGGGTAAGGTGGTTGGCCTTGGTAAGGTGGCAATCTCACATGACAGCTCCATCCAAAATGTTATGCTCGTTGAATCTCTTGGCTACAATCTACTTTTCGTATCTAGACTAGCCGATTTCGGTCTCAATGTTCTATTCACTGAAGTAGACTGCCAAGTGTTTCGAAGAGATAATCATAGTATGGTCTTTACCGGTATACATAGAGGTGATCTATACATTGTTGACTTCACTAAAAGAGCTCAACCTAGAACTTGCTTAATTGCTAAATCTTCCAAAGGTTGGTTGTGGCATAGAAGGTTAGGTCACGTGGGCATGCGAAATCTTGATAAGCTTATTAAAGGTGATCATATCCTTGGTGTTAAAGATGTTATATTTGACAAGGATAGACTTTGCAGTGCTTGTCAAGCAGGAAAACAAGTTGGAGGAAGTCATCCCTTAAAGAACATTATGACCACGAGAAGACCGCTTGAGCTACTCCACATGGATTTTTTTGGTCCCAACGCCTACAAGAGTCTCGGTGGTAACTCATTTGGCTTAGTCATTGTTGATGATTTTTCCAGATTTACGTGGGTGTTCTTTCTTGATGATAAATTGCAGGTCCAAAAGATCTTCAAGAACTTCGCTAGGAAGGCCCAAAATCAATTTGAAGTAACAATCAAGAAGGTTCGTAGCGACAACAGAACGGAGTTCAAGAACGCCAATATGGATACCTTTCTTGACGAAGAAGGGATTTCACATGACTTCTCGGCTACGTACACACCTCAACAAAATGGAGTTGTTGAGAGGAAGAACCGGACACTCATTGAGATGGCGAGAACGATGCTTGATGAATACAAGATGCCAAAACACTTTTGGGCGGAAGCAGTTGAGACAGCTTGTCATGCAACAAACCGACTATATCACAAGCTTCTTGGCAAGACGACATACGAGTTTCTCACCGGTAACAAACCCCAAGTTGGATACTTTCGAGTATTTGGCTCAAAGTGCTACATTCTTGATAAACATTGTCATTCGAAATTTGCCCCTAAATCTCATGAAGGTTTCCTACTCAGTTATGGCTCAAACTCTCACACTTACCGTGTCTACAACAATTTCACCCGAAAGGTTGAAGAGATGGTAGATGTGAAGTTTGATGAATCTAACGGCTCGCAAGTAGAGCAATTGCCAATTGATGTAGGAGACAAAGATCCTTCGGAAGCGATTCAAGACTTGTCTATTGGCAAGATTCGCCCAACGGAGGTGAAGGAGAGTACCTCGTCCGTTCAAGTGGAAGCCTCAACTTCACACCAAGGTGAACCACAAGTTGACTTGGAGGCATCCACAAGTGGAACACGTCAAGATGAAGGAGACAAGGAAGTACAACAAGATGAACCTCATCGACCTCCTTCTCCACCTCCACAAGAGAACACCAACGCCAACAACAATGAAGATAGACAAGAGGAAGAACAAGACAATGAAGAGGATGTTCCACACCGACCCAAACAAAAGCTCTCACGAGTTAGAGCAAGAGTCTCAAGAGATCATCTCGTCGAACAAATCTTCGATGATATTCAAACCGGGAGAATTACTTGCTCTAAGTCTCACTTAGCTAACTTTTGTGAACATTACTCATTCATTTCTAACATTGAACCTATGAAGGTTGAAGAAGCTCTTGATGATCCGGATTGGGTGAACGCTATGCATGAAGAGCTACACAATTTCGAGAGGAATCAAGTATGGACGCTTGTTGAAAAGCCCGATGAAAAGCACAATGTCATTGGAACCAAATGGGTGTTTCGGAATAAGCAAGATGAAGATGGACAAGTTGTACGCAACAAGGCCCGTCTCATCGCCCAAGGTTACACTCAAGTCGAAGGTATGGACTATGGTGAGACATATACCCCCGTTGCTAGACTTGAGTCCATACGCATCTTACTTGCTTATGCCAATCACCATGATATCACTCTATACCAAATGGACATTAAAAGTGCCTTTCTAAATGGAGAAATTGAGGAGGAAGTCTATGTTAAACAACCTCCCGGCTTTGTTAATCCCAAGAAACCTAATCATGTTTACAAACTTCACAAAGCACTTTATGGTCTCAAACAAGCTCCTAGAGCATGGTATAAATGCTTGACTAAGTTTCTTATCGAAAAAGGCTTCGAGATTGGAAAAATTGATTCTACACTTTTTACTAAAAGGGTTAATGGTGAATTATTTGTGTTCCAAATTTATGTGGATGATATCATATTTGGTTCGACTAACCCTCATTTTAGTGAAAAGTTTGGAAGGCTATTGTCGGAGAAGTTTGAGATGTTTATGATGAGTGAACTCAAATTCTTTCTTGGTTTGCAAATCAAGCAAACTAAGGAGGGCACCTTTGTTTCCCAAACAAAGTATACCAAGGACTTATTCAAGAAGTTCAATATGCAAGAGAGCAAAGGTATGAAGACACCCATGCCTACTAGTGGACATCTTGACTTGACTAAGGATGGCAAACCGGTTGACCAAAAGGTTTACCGCCCTATGATTGGTTCATTGTTATATCTATGTGCCTCCCATCCCGATATTATGCTAAGTGTGTGCATGTGTGCACGATATCAAGCGGCCCCTAAAGAGTGTCATCTTAAGGCTGTGAAAAGGATAGTGAGATACTTAATCCATACACCAAACTTTGGCATTTGGTATCCTAAGAGGTCCTCTTTTGATCTTGTTGGCTACTCCAATTCGGACTATGCCGGTGACAAGGTTGATAGAAAGTCCACTTCGGGAACTTGTCAATTTCTTGGTAGATCTCTTGTGTCTTGGTCCTCCAAGAAACAAAACTCGGTATCCTTATCCACCGCCGAAGCGGAATACATTACCGCCGGATCATGTTGTGCTCAATTAATTTGGATGACCCAAACTCTTAAGGATTATGGGATACATGTGAAACATGTTCCATTGCTATGTGATAATGAAAGTTCTATTAAGATTGCTCACAATCCCGTGCAACATTCTCGAACTAAGCATATTGAAGTTCATCATCATTTCATTCGAGATCATGTTGCTAAAGGAGACATCAATCTTAAGCATGTTCGTACCAATAAGCAATTGGCGGATATATTCACCAAACCGCTTGATGAAAAAGTATTTTGCCGTTTGAGAGGTGAATTAAATATTATTGATGCCTCAAACTTGGAGTAGAAACTCCATTCGGATACATGCAAGGCATGAGCTTGTCTTTTGACTAATCCTTGATATTACTCTTATGATGATGATCATATGTCTTGGATCTATATTTGTACCCTTGCATGTTATCTAACCCTTGTAGGTACTTGGATGAGCCAAAATCTACGAGATTGCAAGTCACTCACATCTTGAGCGATCTTTACATCACCAAGTTTCTACTATATGGTTGTTGAATACAAGGAAGCGTGGATTCACTCAACATATCCTTTGACAATTTCTATATATCAGATTTCATTTGGTATCAAGTTTCATGATTGTCATCTTGGATACACAAGTGCTCTTCCTTGCAAGACTAACCCATGTAGGAAGATGAACTCAAACTATAAGTGGTGCTCTCAACTCTTGATGAACTACATCAACCTCGAGCATCCAACACAAGTTCGACTACATGATCAAGATCAACACCACCACTCAAGGTATGTTATTCCATCTTAGAGAAGCTTTACTCCAAGACATGGGTCAAAGCAACTCACCAAGATGTGAATACACCAAAAAGCTTAAACAAAAAATGGTAACCCCATTTTGAGCTTAAACGATGAGTATGACCTACGATCAAGTGTCATCACTTGACTCCTCAGTCAATATACTCTAACATAGGTGACTTTGTCGCCGACCCCTTCTAGATGAAGTTCTCTAGTGTTTCTTAGTTTTGCATATGTTTTTACTTGTTTGTTCCCCTTATCAAAAAAAACTTCATCTAGATCCTTTTCCTTTGTATGTTTCTCTGTATTTTTATGCATCTAATTCATTGCAAATTCTTCAGTTAATTCCTTGCAAATCCTTATGAGATTTCGATTGCCAAGTGAGCTGAGTTGACAAGACTTTTCCTCTGTATTGAACTCGGCCTCACCGATTCATGCCCATCGGCTAGACCGAACTACAATACCTTGTAGAAAGTTCATCGGTACAACCAACGAGGACTAACCCGGTCTGACCGATATGCATCATCTATGACACTGCCAACTCGGTGTCACCGATGAAAATAGATCGGCGTTACCGATTTCACTACTGAGAAAACTTTTTGCCATTGCAAATGTCATTTCTTCTCCAGCTCCACTCAATGATTCTTTTCCTCTACTCGCATCTTATACTACATGCTGCTTTGTAATGTGTTTCAAGGACCAAACCTATTTGACTCAGGCTCCAGAAGGTCCCTTCTTGGAAATTGATGTCAAAGGGAGAGAGAGAGAGAGCACATCAAAGCTTATCACATGGGAAAGCACATCTTAGCTTGCTTCTCGAGATGCTTATTAACAATAGAGGAGAGAAGTCACATGTCTTTAAGAGGGGAAAGACATGTTAATAAATGTTAGTACATATCTTTTCTTGCTCTGATTTTCTCTTACCCTACCTTCTCCCATTATCCAATATCAAATTCAGGGGGAGAAAGAGTTCCTATCTAAGGGAAGAAAATCTTTGGAATTCATTGCATATCTTTAATCTTTGGGGACATGTCCATATCCAAATAGAGTACTAAGTACTTACTCATTACATGTCATCCCAGTCTTGGTAATCTTGTGGTCTCCTGAACTTGCTTCATTTAGAATGTTCTTGTGTTATCTAACCTTGTTTTCTCAAGCTCATCTCTTCCAAAGCCAGCCCAAGACCACAAGGTAAGTATATGCATCACACTCATGTGCATGATGATCTCTTGCTGATGTACATATTGTTTGCAAGAAGGACTCATGAACATAAAGGTACACTTCTTGTATACATCATTTGCTCTGATGCATATAGCCAAGATACATGTAACTCATTGCTTGCTCTGACATGCTTATGCATTCACATGATCTTACATACTATCTTTACATGATTGCATACATGTAGGGGGAGCCTATGCATGTTACATGTCCTTCCAAAGCTTTACTTGTTACTCTTCATATCCTCATCTAAAGCTTTGATGTATGTTGTCATCAATTACCAAAAAGGGGGAGATTGAAAGCACAAGTGCTCCCTGGGTGATTTTGGCAATTAGTGTCAACATATATCTTGTTGGACTAATATCTTCATCTAGTATATTTCAGAAAGTTCAACAATGGCGTGGCATGAACAAGAGGATGTGGAACCCCTTCAAGATACTAAGGACAAAGATTGAAAAAATCTCAAGACTCTTCATTTCTATTTTAGTGATCCAAGATCACATTGAGTCCATAGGAAAAGCCAATACTATTAAAAGGGGATGAGGTGTTGCTTAATGGTCTACTTGCTCAAAATGCTTAGTGATATGCTCCAAAGCCCTCAACCACTCTCTCATTTCCAAATATGTCCAAAACCTAAAGTCAAACTTGGCCCCACCGATTTATCTATCTGGCGCCACCGAGTTTCTTTGACATAGCCACTGCCAGAAACCATAATCAATTCGGTCTCACTGATCGGGATCTCGGTCTCACCGAGATGGCAATGCAAACTCTCTATTTCCCTTCGTAATGTTTCGGTCTTACTGAAATGAGCGATCGGTCCCACCGAGTTCGCAATGCAAACTCTCTGTTGCCTGTTGTAATTATTTCGGTCTCACCAAAATATGCAATCGGTCCCACCGAGTTTGCCTGACCAACTCTCTGTTTAACTCATTGTTAAAATCGGTCCCACCGAGTTCATGCAATCGGTCACACCGAGATGAGGTCTTGCCCTAACCCTAGCACATCGGTCCCACCGAGTTGATCATGTCGGTCCCACCGAGAATCCTAACGTTCACATTTTGAACTAAATCGGTCTCACCGAGTTCTTCTATTCAGTCTGACCGAGTTGGGTCAAATGTGTGTAACGGTTGGATTTTGTGTGGAGGCTATATATACCCCTCCACCCCTTCTCTATTCAAGAGAGAGCCATCAGAACGCGCCTACACTTCCACTACTCATTTTCTGAGAGAGAACCACCTACTCATGTGTTGAGATCAAGACATTCCAATCTAACCACAAGAATCTTGATCTCTAGCCTTCTCCAAGTTGCTTTCCACTCAAACCATCTTTCCACCATAGCCAAATCTATGAGAGAGAGTTGAGTGTTGGGGAGACTATCATTTGAAGCACAAGAGCAAGGAGTTCATCATCAACACACCATTTATTACCTTTTGGAGAGTGGTGTCTCCTAGATTGGTTAGGTGTCACTTGGGAGCCTCCGACAAGATTGTGGAGTTGAACCAAGGAGTTTGTAAGGGCAAGGAGATCGCCTACTTCATGAAGATCTACCCGAGTGAGGCAAGTCCTTCATGGGCGATGGCCATGGTGGGATAGACAAGGTTGCTTCTTCGTGGACCCTTCGTGGGTGGAGCCCTCCGTGGACTCGCGCAGCCGTTACCCTTCGTGGGTTGAAGTCTCCACCAACCTAGATGTACGATAGCACCACCTATCGGAACCACGCCAAAAATCTCCGTGTCTTCATTGCGTTTGCACACTCCAATCCCATCCCTTTACTTTCTTGCAAATAGCATGCTTTACTCTTTTCGCTGCTCATACTCTTGTCATGCTTGCTTGAAATATATTGTGAATGCTTAAACTTGTGCTAAAACTCCACCTCAACTTGAAGAACTTAAAAACTGCTACTTTTGCTTGTTGAGGGTCTAATCACCCCCCCTCTAGACACCTCTTCTCGATCCTTTCACAATTGCTGGTTTTCATTAGCTTAGTAGAAGAGACCGACAAAGGTGTTTGATCAAGTGATCGGTGAAATGGAGAGAGTATAGAGAAAACAGACGAAAACAACGTCGGGCTGATATCTCACGGCATGTGCCCAAATGGGTGCTCTAAACATGCCGCTCCCGCGATCCTCCATTGCTCCATGTTGGAGAGGCAACAGCTGATGGTGTTGACCATGCTTGGTGACTTTCCTTTGAATACAGAGTTGTTCCTTTCCATCCAGATTCGCCAGCTGATAAGTGCGATCATGGATTTGGTGCATTTCTAGGCTGCCGGGGCGGCGGCGTCAATGATCATCTTGACCTTGGCAGTGGTTGTTTGTCCCTCGATCCATACGTCGGGGTGCAGGGTAGAGCAGCCTCCCCATGTTGCTACCGTGCTCCACACATGCATGGCCGTTGGGCAGTCCCAAATGCGGTGCACCAAGCTCTCGAGGTTGCGCATGCAGAGCGGGCATAAATATCCGTTTGGCCATCCGCGCCGTTGCAATCTGTCGTTGCACCACAGCTGGTTCAGATGAAGCAGCCATAGGAACATCTTGTTCTTGCCCGGTGCCCACACCTTCCAGATGGTCGCCTTGAAGCTGCAGCTATTGCTTCCCTCCATCTAGGCCTTGTATGCCGAGCCGGTGGAATAGCGGCCCGAGCCGGCGAGGTTCCAAGAGATGGTGTCCCTGGCTTGCTGATCCATCCCCGGCGCCGCTGCCCGAAGCTCTCTTGCCAGCATAGTGGCCTGCTGCACAATGCCCTCCACGTCGCCATGCCTCAAGTCGAGCAGCCATCTATCTCCCTACAGGGCAGCTTGCACCGTTCTGTTTTTCCTGGTGGAGTGGCTGTACAACAGGGGGTAGGCGACGCGCAGCGGGCTGATGTCGCTTGAAACTGCATCGGTATTTCCCCAAAGAGGAAGGGATGATGCAGCACAACTACGGTAAGTATTTCCCTCATTTATGAAACCGAGGTATCAATTCAGTAGGAGAACCAAGCAACACTATGTAAACGGTACCTGCACACAAAGAACAAATACTTGCAACCCAACGCGTAAGAGGGGTTGTCAATCCCTCCTAGGTAACAGCACCAAAAATTGGCAAGTTGACGGGAGAATATTTGTGATAGATTGGATAAATAGCTCTCGATAAAACGCGAAATAAAATAAGTAATAAAAAAGTGCAGCAAGGTATTTTTGGGTTTTTGGAATAATAGATCTGAAAATAAAAGCGAATAAAAGTAGATCTCAAAGCAAATATGATAAAGAATAGACCCGGGGCCGTAGATTTCACTAGTGGCTTCTCTCGAGAAAATAGCATACGATGGGTAAACAAATTATTGTTGGGCAATTGATAGCAGTCGAATAATTATGACGATATCCAAGGCAATGATCAATACATAGGCATCACGTCCAAGATTAGTAGACCGACTCCTGCCTGCATCTACTACTATTACTCCACACATCGAACGCTATCCAGCATGCATCTAGTGTATTAAGTTCATGGAAAAATGGAGTAATGCAATAAGAACGATGACATGATGTAGACGAGATCTATTCATGTAGGAATAGCCCCCATCTTGTTATCCTTAATAGCAATGATACATGCGTGTCTTGCTGCCCCTTCTGTCACTGGGAAAGAACACCGCAAGATCGAACACATCACAAAGCACCTCTTCCCATGGCAAGAAAAATCGATCTAATTGGCCTAACTAACCAAAGATTCGAAGAAGAAATACGAGGCTATAAATAATCATGCAAATAAGAGATCAAAGAAGACTCAAATAATATTCATGGATATAGATCTGATCATAAACTCAAAGTTCATTGGATCCCAACAAACACACCACAAAAAGAGTTACATCAAATAGATCTCCAAGAGACCATTGTATTGAGAATCAAAAAGAGAGAAGAAGCCATCTAGCTACTGCCTACGGACCCGTAGGTCTATGGTGAACTACTCACGCATCATCAGAGAGGCACCAATGAGGATGATGAACCCCTCCGTGATGGTGTCTAGATTGGATCTCATGGTTCTGGAACTTGCGGCGGCTGGAATTGTGTTTCGTCGCCTCCCATAGGGTTTCTGGAATATTTGGGAATATATAGGGCGAAGAGACGGTGCAGGGGGGGGGCTCCGTAGGGGGCACAACCCCCCTGGGCGCACCTGGGCTCCTGTGCGCGCCCTGGTGGGTTGTGCCCACCACAGGCCTACCCTCTGGTACTTCTTTGGTCCACTGGGTGTCTTCTGGTCCAGAAAAAATCTCCAAAAAGTTTCGCTGTGTTTAGACTCCGTTTGGTACAGATATTTTGCGAAGTAAAAAAAAAGCAAAAAACAGCAACTGGCACTGGGCACTATGCCAATAGTTAGTCCCAAAAAATGATATAAAGTTGCTATAAAATGATTGTAAAACATCCAAGAATGATAATATAACAGCATGGAACAAGCAAAAATTATAGATACGTTGGAGACGTATCAGCATCCCCAAGCTTAATTCCTACTCTTCCTCGAGTAGGTAAATGATAAAAACATAATTGTTGATGTGGAATGCTGCCTAACATGTTCATCACATATTATTTTCTTTTGTAGCATTGACATTTGGACTTTTATATGGTTCAAAGAAATAGTCTAGTTTTGACATGAAGATTTCAATACTCAAGCATATCAACAAGCAACCATGTCTTTCAAAATATCAACACTAAAGAAAGCTATCCCTAGCCCATCATGCTCAATCATTGATCCATTCATGAAACACACTCGCATATTAGCTACATCCAATGCTCAAGAATGATCATAGTGCCCCTTAGTTGTGCTTTATAAGAGAAGATGGAGACTCAAATAAAAATTGCATAAATTAAATAGATAAGCCATTCGCAGAGGGAAGTAGGGATTTGTAGAGGTGCCAGAGCTCAAAGGAAAAAAATTGAGAGATAATTTTTTTTGAGAGGCACACTTTTCCCGTCAACGAAAACGACCGAGTAATTCCCAACACTTTCCATGCTAGATATATCATAGGCGGTTCCCAAACAGAAAATAAAGTTTATTCCTTTTTCCATCATACTTTCACATTCCACGGCTAGCCGTATCCACGGGTACCGTCCATACCAACACTTTCCAAGGAATTAATTATTTGACAACATAAAGTAAATTTCTTTTTTCATTTCGGGACTGGGCATCCCTATTACCGCCATACTCTCATGCAATGACAAGTGAATAAATACTCATCTTGAGAATAACACATCTAGTATGGAAAATATTGGCCTCCCCCTACCGCTTCATGAGCGGTACGGGCACACAAAAAGGAAATTCATTTTGAAAATTAGAGTTGGCACATACAAATTTGCTTAGAATGGCACGGAAATACCGCATAAAGGTAGGTATGGTGGACTCATATGGCAAAACTGGTTTTAAGGATTTTGGATGCACAAGTAGTATTCTTACTTAGTACAAGGGGAGGCTAGCAAAAAGATTGAGAAGCAATCAACCAAGAAACAAAAAATCTCATAAACGAGCATTAAGCATAACTAACACCAAATAATGCACCATAAGTAGGATGTAATTTCATTGCACAACTATTGACTTTCGTGCTTGCATAGGGAATCACAAACCTTAACACCAATATTCTTACTAAAGCATAATTACTCACCAACATGACTCACATGTTACTATCATCATATCTCAAAACTATTACAAAGAATGAAGTTTATTTTGTCCAATGATCTTCATGAAAGTTTTTATTATATCCCTCTTGAATATATATCACTTTGGTACTAGTTTCATATATTGCAATTGCTTTTGAGAAGCTCAAAATAAATTTATGTGAAGAACATGAGCATAAAGATTTTCATCTCTCAAAATAATATAAGTGAAGTATGAGAGAATTTCTTCAAAATTACTAACTCTCAAATAAATCTAAGTGAAGCATGAGAGTATTTCTTCAAACATATTAAAGCACACCATGCTAAAAAAGATATAAGTAAAGCAATAGAGCAATTCCATAGCTCAAAAAATTTAAGTGAAGCATAAATAGCAATTCTAACAAATCATAGCATAATTTTTGCTCTCTCAAATAGGTGTGTCCAGCAAGGATACTTGTGACAAAATAAAAAGAAAAACAAGCAAATACTCATATAATACAAGACGCTCCAAGCAAAACTCATGATATGTGAAAAATAAAAATATAGCTCCGAGTAAAATACCGATGGTCGTTAGAAGAAAGAGGGGATGCCTTCCGGGGCATCCCCAAGCTTAGTTGCTTGGTTCTCCTTGAATATTAACTTGGGGTGCCATGGGGCATTGTTGGGGCCGGATTTCGGGGACACGACATATCCCAGAAAATTAACCCCTCGTGTCATCACCAGCCCAGGATTACCGTTACTGGTGGACACGTCCTTGTTACAGATTTCCAAGCTATTACAAGAATTGGATACAAGATCATAAAGGTCTAATGATACAACAGTGATTCTGGTGGTGGATGACGGAATTGTCTCGCGGTTCTTCAACGTCGATGGGGCTCCATTCCCACAGGAACGGCTGACCTGGATAATTCCTATAACGCATGGCTGCCATCCTAGGCTCCGCACGGACATCGCTGTGGTACTCCTTGTAGAAATCCTGACCTGGCCAAGTAGATAGCCAGGGACAAGCCTGTGAGTACGTTTGAATGTACTCGCAAACATCATGAACAAAATATATATTGAATTCAACAATTAAATTATAAGATCATGATGAACCAAACTTTATGCGTATGCTCATGCTGGACTATAAAAATGCATGCTGACAGGGATTACTTCATGGCATGATAAAATATTAGCAGGTGAAAATATATAAAATTGTTAGTGATAAACAAGGAAAGCCAAAGGAAAACAAAATAAAAGAAATGCCGGTCGGATGTCAAGTGACACCACGGTAGGTCTTGAAGAGAAATGCCAAACGGGTGTCTAAAAGAGAAATCGGACGAGACAGGACCATCCGAGAACTCAGGCGACGCCACGAGAGGTCTTGAAAAGAAATGCCAGTCGGGTGTCAAGTGATACCTCGGTCGGACTTGAAAAGAAATGCCAATCGGGTATCCACAAGAGTAGTGGCGTGGTAAACCGCCTGATAACTCGAGGGACGCCACGAAGAGGTCTTGAAAATAAATGCCAATCGGGTGTCCACAAGAGTAGTGGCGTGATAGACCGCCTAATAACTCAAGGGACGCCACGGAGAGGTATTAAAAATAAAATTGAGTGCCCGGGGTAGTCTAGCCATCCCCTGAGACACCCAGGAATATAAAATAAGAGAAATAGGTTAGTCCACAATAATATGTATAACCACAGTATTATTAACAAGCATAGCAAAATATCCATGATAGCATCAGGGTGACAATAAATATTCAGCAAAAACAATTCAGGCACATTTTAAGTATTTCCTCCGAAGACCGACACTAAGACCGACACTTGACCAACCCAGACTGTAGCCCTTAACCACGGACACGGCTATTCGAATAGATTTAAGCTCTGCAGAGGATGTACTCTTTACCCACAAGTAAAGGATTTCTTTAGTCAGTACCGTGACACTGACTAATTCCCATTACGGTCTTTGGGTTGAAAACACACCTGACCAGTACACACCAGATTAACTCTCCGGATGCCAGGAATCACCCAAAGCATCGTTCAAGAAAAACTCTGAGACGGAGATGCCAACGTCCTGCATGGGATCACTATTAATATGCGCGGATTCCAAGGGGTGCCCCCCTCTTAGTCACAACTGGAAACACCCATGCCTCCTAACCCGATGACATGATTTAGTCCCAGATCCCTAGGAAACCCTCATCGTTGCCCTCTATACAGTGTGTGCATGGAAAGGGGTTATCAACTTACTGAACCATACCCTACCTGTGGCAGGAACCTGTGGCAGCACGAAACAAGTATGGGGGTTACCGGAACAAGACTCGATCTATGGTCGACTCAAGAGGCATTAAGTTTCCTGCAATGGTTAGCACAACAAGGTATTCCTTCAACAGCAATCCCAATAGGGCCACAACCCTTGCATGCTCCAACATGCACAACAACAAGGCATGATCACGCTCCAACGTGATCATCCTCCTGCTGGTAACGGTATTTTTCTTATGCCTGCTCCTGCAAGTTAGTCATGGCAACACGCGATGCATGGTACGATGAAACATGCCAACACTACACACATGCAAAATTAGCCATATGCCAGTTTTATTTGAATTTAACATAGTCATGATCAAATCATTCTAGCAAATAAACTACCATGCATTCACCATATCAAGTGTTCAAGATGCTTGCCTTGAGCATGCAGAAATACTGGGTGCACTCCAAAAGTTTGAAAATTCATCTTCCCTCCATTTCCTATTTTCAAAAACATTTAAATAACCACATAAAGCAAAAGCAGTGCCAAAAATTGTTTCAAATATTTGTGAAATAAACATTAAAATAAAATATATGAAGAATAAGGATTAACAGAAAATAATTAATTTATTTGGAGCTCATATGAATTAGTTATGGAATTCCTAAGCTGAAAGAATTAAAGAAATGAGCTATTTAAAAGATCCAGTGGAGTTAAAGTTTAGAAAGAAAATGTTCACCAAAGCTGAAATAATAGAGCATGATTTTATAAGCATTTAGAAATTTGAATCATCAAATTTGGACTTGAAATGTATGCTGTGGAATTATTGGAAGTTACTGGTAAAAGGAAAAAAAAGCAGAGGAGCGCACTGAGCGGAGTTTAACCGTGAACCGCTACTGGGCCGAGCCCAGCTGTTCGGCCGCCTGGGAGACTGATGACGTCAATGACGTATTTCGTCGAATATATATCCTCTGCGCGCAAACGACTTTGTTGCAAAACCGCCTCCACTCTCTGGCGGCTCTGGGTCACTGACAGTGGGCCCGCCTGGCCCACTGGTCAGGTTTGACCGGTCTCCGTCCTCCTCCTCGCGCGCGTCCGGCAGAAACAGAGGAGGAGCTCCGGCGATGGTTGCCGGTGTTGCAGGGCATCTCCGGCGATGCTCGGCACATGGATGGATTCAGGGGAAGATGACGCATCCGTGGGAAGTGAAATGGATCGTCGGGGAAGCTCAGGTTGAGCAGGGCTTCATCCATGGCGGAGGAGGTCATCGAGTGGAAGAGGGCTTTCGCCCTAGAGCTTGCTCTGGTGAAATTGAAGGGCGGGGTGGATCCGCGGAACCACGGGGAGGCCCCTGGTGCAGAGACTGGAGGGGGGGAGGCACTGGAGAGGTGGCGAGCTCCGAGGCGGAGGCGGTGGCAGTAGATGCCGGAGGTGAGGAGGACGACCACCTCCGGTCGTCCTGTTGCTTGGGAGACTCAGAGAGGGCGAGGGAGGGATGGTGATGGACTGAGCGGGATCGGGGGGGGGGGGGGGGGAAGGGCAGTGCCGCGGCTTTCGAAGATAAGCACGGCGGGGCGGCCATTTATGGCGCCGTCGAGGTGGTTTTGGGCGGTGGCGATGGTCAGTGAGGCCGGTGAGGTCGGTGTGGATGGTGGCCGTCCGCATTAAAGCCAGGGACACGCTGGCGGGGTCAGGCGGCACGGGCGGTGCCGTGCCTGAGTGGAAGACGGCGGCGGCGGCTCGGGTTGGTGGTGGACGGCACTAGAGGCCAGGGGAGGATGTCTGCGAGCGTTGGGCTGGACGTGCTGATCCAGAGAACGACTAGAATGAGACGGGGAGGCAGCAGGGAGGCGGCAGGACTCGATTCCAGAGGTTGCACAACGGGCGCTCTGCACGCGCTCCCGACATGCACGCTAGGCACTTGACGAAATGCCAGGGGCTCTTAGGGTGTTCCCTAGCAGCTGAAAATTTTGCAGGGTGTCATTAACAAAGATGGAAAGGATGATAGACATGTTGGTTAAGGAAGGGGAGCTAGTGTCATGTACAGTTTCCAAACATGGAAAAATTCTGTCATGCACACAAGCTGTCTGATGAAATGCTAAGGTGTCCTAGGAACTTTGGTGGGATGCCAAAATTTCCAGGATGGTGTCTCACTAGATGATAAAGATGGTGGTGGAGTTGGTTTGTGGAAAGTGAAAAGTTGTTAGTGCAAGTTTAGAAGAATTTCAGTTCTGGACAGAAACTTCAGAGGAATATTTGGTAGACCTAAATGATGCAGATGAAGCTGATCTTTTGGACTTAAGGTTTTGGTTGGAAGGACTATGAGTGGGAAAAATTTCAGGATTTTTGGAGCAAATAAAAATGGGGTTGCAGTTGAAACTCAAAAATAAGACAGAAATGAAAGGAGGTTGTTTCACTCAAACTTTCCAAAAGACCAAGTTGGGTTTTTGCATAAAAGTGATATGTAGGAATCACATGACCTCCCATAATTTTTGTGGGATTTAAAAAGAATTATTTAAAATGGTTGTAGTGTAATAGAGGCATTTAAAATATTGAAAAAGCTATTAAAAGAATTGTTTTGGGCAAATTTTTAGTGTGAAAATAATTCTTACTGTTATTAAAATGTAATTGAAATGATTTGAGAAAACTACCAAAGCCATAATATTATTTCCAAAAATTGCTATATGGAGGGAAGAATTTTGAAAATCAGAAACAGAAAATGGTTCTGAAATTAATAAAAGACCAAGTAAAAATTCAAAATTTTAATTCTGGCCAAATTTTATTTAGTAAAAACATGATTAAATTTTTGGGGTGTTACAAACTCTACCCCCCTTAAGAAAATCTCGTCCTCGAGATTTGTTAAGGACAGAAGAATTAAATGCAAATCACAACAGACAAGCAATCATGCACAGGACAATAACACACAGGCACATCATTCAATCAAGCACTACACACTGCTAGAAATATACCCATAATCGTCTATGGCGACGGTGGAATTTACAGGGCAACAGGGTTGCTAATGACAACTACTCTGGCAGACTCAGTCTACTTCGTCGACATCCAGACGGGCGTGTCTCGCGGACGTCGAGGCTTCTCCAGGGGCTTCAACGTCGGAGTTGACCGGAGTGTTATGAGGAGCTGCAGGGTTGGGGTAGCGATTATGACCCACACGGGGTGTAGTGGCTATAGTCCCGTTGGAGGAAATCCCAAAGAGACGACGGAGTTCATCCGGGGAAACGAATGCATTGCCCGGGTAGGCAACAGGGGCAGACCTCGCAGGCTCGATTGGTCTCCTGAATAGTACTATCGGGGAGTCGGTGGCAGGTGCAGCTTCACTTCTCACCGGGGTCAGGAGAGCAAGCGTCCTGCGGGTCTCAATCAGATCATTGGTGACCTGATCGAAGAGTGTCTCTTGCGCTCTCAGGTAGCGCACCAGATGCACCAGAGCAGGATCCGTCTCATGGTCTCCGTTGGCGACTTGGGTCGGCCTACCATAGCCTTCACGACTAGGGTAGTAGTAGAAGGAGCGGCAGTTAACCCTCGGTGACCGATGCCGGAGTTTAACTATAGCTTCTCGAGCTGCAAGTTGGATGGCTTTGGGCTCATCGGTGGTCGTCCTCTCGGTGAACCGGTAAGGGCGCTCTGCGGTGATGCCATTCCCGTAGATGTGCATTGTGGCCCAGTAGTGGTGGATGGCATCACTCGCGTGCTCTTGGTACATGACATACTCCGGCAGCTCTTCGATGCCGAGAGCACGACGGGTGAGATTGGAAAGGATGACTACAAAGCCTTCAAGCTCGGCTACGGTGGTCTCGTTGTGCACGATGAGGCCTGGCATCTTGGTGGTTGGGTATTGAACTGAGAGTGAGGCTGTGATGTGCTGGGTTGGGGCAAGGCTTCTCTTATAAGCCAGCGGAGTCTTCCATCACACGCTTGCGGATGGGACGACGCAGGTGTCGGCCACAGGCACACGGCCTATGGCTAGGTTGATAGGTTGGGCACCGACTATCAAAAGATGTCGGCTAGCCACTGTGCAGGCTTATCGGATGAGATGGGCTTGACTGTGGACACAGAAGGGTGTGGACGGTGCGGAAACCTAGGGATAGTGACCAGGCTAAGATAGGTTTAGCCAATGGTCAGCTTGGCTCTGATACCAAGGCTGTCGGGGCCGGATTTCGGGGACACGGCATATCCCAGAAAATTAACCCCTCATGTCATCACCAGCCCAGGATTACAGTTACTGGTGGACACGTCCTTGTTACAGATTTCCAAGCTATTACAAGAATTGGATACAAGACCATAAAGGTCTAATGATACAACAGTGATTCTGGTGGTGGATGACGGAATTGTCTCGCGGTTCTTCAACGTCGATGGGGCTCCATTCCCACAGGAACGGCTAACCTGGATAATTCCTATCCCGCATGGCTGCCATCCTAGGCTCCGCACGGACATCGCTGTGGTACTCCTTGTAGAAATTCTGACCTGGCCAAGTAGATAGCCAGGGACAAGCCTGTGAGTACATTTGAATGTACTCGCAAACATCATGAACAAAAGATATACCGAATGCAACAATTAAATTATAAGATCATGATGAACCAAACTTTATGCGTATGCTCATGCTGGACTATAAAAATGCATGCTGACAGGGATTACTTCATGGCATGATAAAATATTAGCAGGTGAAAATATATAAAATTGTTAGTGATAAACAAGGAAAGCCAAAGGAAAACAAAATAAAAGAAATGTCGGTCGGATGTCAAGTGACACCACGGTAGGTCTTGAAGAGAAATGCCAAACGGGTGTCTAAAAGAGAAATCGGACGAGACAGGACCATCCGAGAACTCAGGCGACGCCACGAGAGGTCTTGAAAAGAAATGCCAGTCGGGTGTCAAGTGACGCCTCGGTCGGACTTGAAAAGAAATGCCAATCGGGTATCCACAAGAGTAGTGGCGTGATAAACCGCCTGATAACTCGAGGGACGCCACGAAGAGGTCTCGAAAATAAATGCCAATCAGGTGTCCACAAGAGTAGTGGCGTGACAGACCGCCTAAAAACTCAAGGGACGCCACGGAGAGGTCTTAAAAATAAAATTGAGTGCCCGGGGTAGTCTAGCCAGCCTGTCGGGGACGAATCCGCGATCACCTATGGGACCCAGGGAAGGACCCCTTTACGTTCGGCAGGGAGAGACGGTCGCACGAAGAGCAAATCTAGCGAAGAACACGACAGTGCACGAGAGAGATTTACCCAGGTTCGGGCCGCACGGATGCGTAAAACCCTACTCCTACTTTTTGGTTTATTATCTGTATGATTGTTCTAGCTCCAGGAGCGCTACAGTACCGAGTAGCTGCGTACAATACTGGAGTTCTCCCTTTTCCAGTTCCTCCCTTTTCCAGTTCCTCCCTCCTCGTTGCCTATGGGCCTCCTTTTATACGCACAAAGGGGTCACCAACAGGTGGCAAACAGTAAAGGTAGAGGTGGAAAGCTGCTACAGTAAGGCCACTATTACCAGGATGACATGTCCTACCTACCACTGACGGCAGGGGACAAGGGCATTAAATGCCCATGCCTTTGCTGTCCAGATACATGTACCCGGACGTCTTGGACGTGGGAAAAGCCTATCCCACCTGCTCCTGCACCGCTAGCTACAGTGCACCGCCGTCTACACAGTGCCCTGCCACACACGCTTGGAAGGACCCAGAGCGCCACGCTGGCAGAGGCACTAGAGCAGCAGCACAGTAGCACAGTGGTACAGTAACGCTTGCCGCGGCAAGACCTTGCTGCACCTGACAGCTTGCCGCAGCCCATAGTTTGCCGCGCAAGGTAACTTGCCGGGGCAAGTACCTTGCCGCAGCTGCTATCTTGCCGTAGCCAATACCTTGTCGCAGCCAATGACTTGCCGGGGCAAGTACCTTGCCGCGGCAAGTACTCTGCTACAGCATTTACATGCTTATCACTGACGGGTCAGGACAAGCGCATTAAATGCTCTGTCTAGGTGTCCCTTAGCTTCTTGGGGATGGGAAAAGGGGCCATCCTATCAGCGCCGCTTGGCACAGTGCTCTGCCACGCATGCCTGGAGAAGGGTCCAGAGTGCCATGCTGGCGGCCGCACGGGAGCAGCAGCATAGTGGCATAACCTTGCCGGGCAGGAACCTTGCCGGGCTCAGCTGGTCATCTCGGCAAGAACCTTGCCGGGGCCTTGTCTCCAGTCTAGCTGTCCCCCGGCAAGCCTTGCCGGGTTCAGCTGGTCATCCCGGCAAGAACCTTGCCGGGGCCTTATCTTTAGTCTTGTCGAGTCCTGAGCTT
This sequence comes from Thinopyrum elongatum, assembly GCA_011799875.1. Classification (NCBI taxonomy): domain Eukaryota; kingdom Viridiplantae; phylum Streptophyta; class Magnoliopsida; order Poales; family Poaceae; genus Thinopyrum; species Thinopyrum elongatum. Next base: position 514,449,950 of record CM022302.1, read on the forward strand.
GCCGGCCCTGATCTCGCCGGCAGTAGTAGACTTGATCTTCTGGTCGAACCGCCTGGAGTCTTGTCTTGCCAGCTCTGCCTTGCCGGCGTTGTGCGGACCCATTCCCGGCAAGTAGACCTTGCCGGGAACCGGGCTTCGAATGTACTCTTGGGTGGATTCCTCCTCTGCCATGTCCTTCCCGCCTGGAGGCTGCGACTTGCCGGTGCATGTCCAGGGGTAGTGAACACCCCCCTGTTTATTACACCGACACAGCCCCTGAGACACTCAGGAATATAAAATAAGAGAAACAGGTTAGTCCACAATAATATGTATAACCACAGTATTATTAACAAGCATAGGAAAATATCCATGATAGCATCAGGGTGACAATAAATATTCAGCAAAAACAATTCAGGCACATTTTAAGTATTTCCTCCGAAGACCGACACTAAGACCGACACTTGACCAACCCAGACTGTAGCCCTTAACCGCGGACATGGCTATTCGAATAGGTTTAAACTCTGCAGAGGGTGTACTGTTTACCCACAAGTAAAGGATTTCTTTAGTTAGTACCGTGACACTGACTAATTCCCATTATGTTCTTTGGGTTGAAAACACACCTGACCAGCACACACCAGATTAACTCTCCGGATGCCAGGAATCACCCAAAGCATCGTTCAAGAAAACCTCTGAGACGGAGAGACCAACGTCCTGCATGGGATCACTATTAATACGCGCAGATTCCAAGGGGTGCCCCCCTCTCAGTCACAACTGGAAACACCCATGCCCCCTGACCCGATGACATGATTTAGTCCCGGATCCCAGGGAAACCCTCATCGTGGCCCTCTGTACGGTGTGTGCATGGAAAGGGGTTATCAACTTACTGAACCATACCCTACCTGTGGCAGGAACCTGTGGTAGCACGAAACAAGTATGGGGGTTACCGGAACAAGACTCGATCTATGGTCGACTCAGGAGGCATTAAGTTTCTTGCAACGGTTAGCACAACAAGGTATTCCTTCAACAGCAATCCCAACAGGGCCACAACCCTTGCATGCTCCAACATGCACAACAACAAGGCATGATCACGCTCCAACGTGATCATCCTCCTGCCAGTAACGGTATTTTTCTTATGCCTGCTCCTGCAAGTTAGTCATGGCAACACGCGATGCATGGTACGATGAAACATGCCAACACTACACACATGCAAAATTAGCCATATGCCAGTTTTATTTGAATTTAACATAGTCATGATCAAATCATTCTAGCAAATAAACTACCATGCATTCACCATATCAAGTGTTCAAGATGCTTGCCTTGAGCATGCAGAAATACTGGGTGCACTCCAAAAGTTTGAAAATTCATCTTCCCTCCATTTCCTATTTTCAAAAACATTTAAATAACCACATAAAGCAAAAGCAGTGCCAAAAATTGTTTCAAATATTTGTGAAATAAACATTAAAATAAAATAGATGATGAATAAGGATTAACAGAAAAATAATTAATTTATTTGGAGCTCATATGAATTAGTTATGGAATTCCTAAGCTGAAAGAATTAAAGAAATGAGCTATTTAAAAGATCAAGTGGAGTTAAAGTTTAGAAAAAAAAAATGTTCACCAAAGCTGAAATAATAGAGCATGATTTTATAAGCATTTAGAAATTTGAATCATCAAATTTGGACTTGAAATGTATGCTGTGGAATTATTGTAAGTTACTGGTCAAAGGAAAAAAAATAGAGGAGCGCACTGAGCGGAGTTTAACCGTGAACCGCTACTGGGCCGAGCCCAGCTGTTCGGCCGCCTGGGAGACTGATGACGTCGATGACGTATTTCGTCGAATATTTATCCTCTGCGCGGAAACGGCTTTGTTGCAAAACCGCCTCCACTCTCTGGCGGCTCTGGGTCACTGACAGTGGGCCCGCCTGGCCCACTGGTTAGGTTTGACCGGTCTCCGTCCTCCTCCTCGCGCGCGTCCGGCAGAAACAGAGGAGGAGCTCCGGCGATGGTTGCCGGCGTTGCAGGGCATCTCCGGCGATGCTCGGCACATGGATTGATTCAGGGGAAGATGACGCATCCGTGGGAAGTCAAATGGATCGTCGGGGGAGCTCAGGTTGAGCAGGGCTTCATCCATGGCGGAGGAGGTCGTCGGGTGGAAGAGGGCTTTCGCCCTGGAGCTTGCTCTGGTGAAATTGAAGGGCGGGGTGGATCCGCGGAACCACGGGGAGGCCCCTGGTGCAGAGACTGGAGAGGGGAAGGCACTAGAGAGGTGGAGAGCTCCAAGGCGGAGGCGGTGGCAGTAGATGCCGGAGGTGAGGAGGACGACCACCTCCGGTCGTCCTGTTGCTCGAGAGACTCAGAGAGGGCGAGGAAGGGATGGTGATGGACTGAGCGGGCTCGGGGGGGGGGGGGGGGGGGGAAGCTTAAATAGGCGGGGAAGGGCGGTGCCGCGGCTTCCGAAAATAAGCACGGCGGGGCGGCCATTTATGGCGCCGTCGAGGTGGTTTTGGGCGGTGGCGATGGCGATGGTCAGCGAGGCCGGTGAGGTCGGTGTGGACGGTGGCCGTCCGCATTTAAGCCAGGGACGCGCTGGCGGGGTCGGGCGGCACAGGCGGTGCCGTGCCTGAGTGGAAGACGGCGGCGGCGGCTCGGGTTGGTGGTGGACGGCACTAGAGGCCAGGGAAGGATGTCTGCGAGCGTTGGGCTGGACGTGCTGATCCAGAGAAGGACTAGAATGAGAGGGGGAGGCAGCAGGGAGGCGGCAGGACTTGATGCCAGAGCTTGCACAACGGGCGCTCTGCATGCGCTCCCGACATGCACGCTAGGCACTCGACGAAATGCCAGGGGCTCTTAGGGTGTTCCCTAGCAGGTGAAAATTTTGTAGGGTGTCATTAACAAAGATGGAAAGGATGATAGACATGTTGGTTAAGGAAGGGGATCTAGTGTCATGTACAGTTTCCAAACTTGGAAAAATTCTGTCATGCACACAAGCTGTCTGATGAAATGCTAAGGTGTCCTAGGAACTTTGGTGGGATGGCAAAATTTCCAGGATGGTGTCTCACTAGATGATAAAGATTGTGGTGGAGTTGGTTTGTGGAAAGTGAAAACTTGTTAGTGCAAGTTTAGAAGAATTTCAGTTTTGGACAGAAGCTTCAGAGCAATATTTGGTAGACCTAAATGATGCAGATGAAGCTGATCTTCTGGACTTAAGGTTTTGGTCGGAAGGACTATGAGTGGGAAAAATTTCAGGATGTTTGGAGCAAATAAAAATGGGGTTGCAGTTGAGACTCAAAAATAAGAAATGAAAGGAGGTTGTTTCACTCAAAATTTCCAAAAGACCAAGTTGGGTTTTTGCATAAAAGTGATATGTAGGAATCACATGACCTCCCATAATTTTTGTGGGATTTAAAAAGAATTATTTAAAATGGTTGTAGTGCAGTAGAGGCATTTAAAATATTGAAAAAGCTATTAAAAGAATTGTTTTGGGCAAATTTTTATTCTGAAAATAATTCTTACTGTTATTAAAATGTAATTGAAATGATTTGAGAAAACTACCAAAGCCATAATATTATTTCCAAAAATTGCTATATGGAGGGAAGAATTTTGAAAATCAGAAACAGAAAATGGTTCTGAAATTAATAAAAGACCAAGTAAAAATTCAAAATTTTAATTCTGGCCAAATTTTATTTAGTAAAAACATGATTAAATTTTTGGGGTGTTACAGGCATCCCCAAGCTTAGGCTTTTTTCACTTCTTATTCCTTCATCCATCGTGATCTCACCCAAAACTTGAAAACTTCAATCACACAAAACTTAACAAAACCTTCGTGAGATCCGTTAGTATAAGAAAACCAATCTTTACTTTAAGTACTGTTTTAAACCCATTAATATTTTATTATTGCATTATACCTACTGTATACTAACTTTACCATGGCTTATACTCCCCGATACAATCCATAGATTCATCAAAATAAGCACACAATGCAACGAAAACAGAATCTGTCAAAAACAGAACAGTCTGTAAAGACGCGCATTCTACTCATACTTCTGTAAGTCCAAAAATTCTGAAACATTTGGAAACGTAGGAAATTTGTATATAAATCTTGTGTAAAAAATTCAGAATTTATCATTGCTTCTGTAATTTTTAAAAATTCTGCTACTGGATGCAAAAGTTTCTGATTTTCAACAAGATCAAATCAACTATCACCCAACATGATCCCAAAGGATTTACTTGGCACAAACACTAATTAAAACATAAAAAACACAATCATAATAGAGGCATAATTGTGCAAACACTCAAGAATAGAAAGAAAAAGGCAAAAATAAATTTTATTCATTGGGTTGCCTCCCAACAAGCGCTATCGTTTTATGCCCCTAGCTAGGCATAATTCATAGATTCAAGTGTTGTCATCTTTAGTTTTTGATCCATAGGATGCCCTATTGATTCATATGGTGGCTTAATTATTGTTCTAGGGAAGTGTTCCATATCCTTTCTTAGTGGAAATTGAAATTTAATGTTGCCTTCTTTCACATCAATCACGGCACCTATAGTGCGTAAAGATGGTCTACCAAGTATAATTGGACAAGATGGATTGCAATCAATATCAAGAACAATAAAATCTATGGGCACATAATTCCTATTTGCAAGAATAAGAACATCATTAATTCTTCCCAAAGGTTTTTTAATAGTAGAATCCGCCAAGTGCAAATTTAAAGAACACCCTTCAATATTGGTAAGATCAAGCACATCACATAGAGATTTCTGAATTGTGGAAACACTAGCACCCAAATCACATAAAGCAAAACACTCATAATTTTTAATCTTGACTTTAATGGTAGGTTCACATTCATCATGTAATTTTCTAGGAATTGAAATCTCTAATTCCAACTTTTCTTTAAAAGATTTCATCATGGCATCAACAATATGTATAGTAAAAGCTTTGTTTTGTTCATAAGCAAGGGGTGAATTTATCATGGATTGCAATAAAGAAATACATTCAATCAAAGAGCAACTATCATAATTAAAGTCTTTGTAATCCAAAAGAGTGGGCACATCACTAGTTAAAGTTTTAACCTCTCCAAACCCACTTTTATCAATTTTTTCATCAAGATTTTCACCCTCCGAATTATCGGGACGCCCGATAGCTAAAGTTGAATCTTCTTCAGTCCCTTTATCGTCAATTTTAATTTTACTAAACAAGGAATCAATAGAAGAAACACCAATTACTTTAAGATCTTCATCATTTCTATGAAAGCAATCACTAGAGAATGCTCTTTCTAAAAATTCTCTTTTAGCTCTAAGCATAGCGGTTCTTTTCTTACTTTCATCCATAGAAACATATAAAGGTTTGATTGATTCATCAATCTTGGGTGCAAAAGTTTTCAACTTGAGATTCTCTACATCGTGAGAAATTCTATCAATGCTACTAGACAAATCATCAATCTTATTCAACTTTTCTTCTATCATATGTTGAAAACTTTTTGAGCATTAATAATTCTTTAATATTATTCTCAAGATCAAAGGGGTTCCTATTATTATTGTAAGAAGAATTACCATAATTATTAGAGGAATTTCCAGGAAAAGGCCTAGGATTAAAATTACCTCTATAAGCATTCTTATTGAAATTATTTCGCGAGATGAAATTCACATCTACGGGATCACTATTTTTCTCAATCAAAGTAGACAAAGGCACATCATTAAGATAAATAGGAGCATTTTTATTAGCAACCAATTTCATAAGAATATCAACTTTTTCACTCAAGGAATTAATTTCTTCAATCGAATTAACTTTTTTACTAGTAGGTGCTCTTTCGGTATGCCATTGTGAATAATTTGCCATGATATTATCTAGAAATTTAGTAGCTTCACCCAGAGTAATTTCCATTAGTACCACCTGCGGCGGAATCTAAAACATTTCTAGAAACAAAATTCAATCCCGCATAAAAAATTTGTATGATCATTCAAAGATTTTAACCATGAGTAGGACAATTTCTTAGCATCAATTTCATTCTTTCCCAAGATTGTGCAACATGTTCATGCTCAAGTTGCTTAAAATTCATGATTTGAGTTCTAAGGGAAATAATTTTCACGGGCGGAAAATACTTAGTAATAAAAGCATCTTTGCACTTATCCCAAGAATCAATACTATTGCGAGGCAAAGAAGAAAACCAATTTTTTGCATGATCTCTCATTTACCACAATATCATTGTCCACATCCTTTTTCTTTTGCATATCACACAATTCTACGAATGTGTTCAGATGGGACGCGGCATCCTCATTAGGAGTACCAGAAAATTGATCTTTAATAACGAGATTCAACAAAGCGGCATTAATATCACAAGACTCCGCACTAGTGGCGGGAGGAGCAATCAGAGTTCTAATAAAATCATTATTATTGGTATTGGAAAAATCACACAACTTGGTGTTCTCCTGAGACATCATGACTACGCAAACAAGATTGTAAAAAAAAAGATCTGACGAGAAAAGGCGAACGAAAAAGAAGGCGAATAAAACGACAATTTTTTGTGAAGTGGGGGAGATGAAAATGAGAGGAAAATGGAAAATAATGTAAATTGCAAGGAGATGATATTTGTGATTAGGAACCTGATGGATGTTGATGATGTCTCCCAGGCAACGGCGCCAGAAATTCCTTTTGATGTCGCGTGAAACTGCGTCGGTATTTCCCCAAAGAGGAAGGGATGATGTAGCACAACTACGGTAGGTATTTCCCTTAGTTATGAAACCAAGGTATCAATCCAGTAGGAGAACCAAGCAACACTATGTAAATGGTACCTGCACACAAAGAACAAATACTTGCAACCCAACGCATAAGTGGGGTTGCCAATCCCTCCTAGGTAACGGCGCCAGAAATTGGCAAGTTGACGGGAGAATATTTGTGATAGATTGGATAAATAGCTCTCGATAAAACGCGAAATAAATAAGTTATAAAAAAGTGCAGCAAGGTATTTTTGGGTTTTTGGAATAATAGATCTGAAAATAAAAGCGAATAAAAGTAGATCTCAAAGCAAATATGATAAAGAATAGACCCGAGGGCCGTAGATTTCACTAGTAGCTTCTCGCGAGAAAATAGCATATGGTGGGTAAACAAATTACTGTTGGGCAATTGATAGAAGATCGAATAATTATGACGATATCCAAGGCAATGATCAATATATAGGCATCACGTCCAAGATTAGTAGACCGACTCCTGCATGCATCTACTACTATTACTCCACACATTGACTGCTATCCAGCATGCATCTAGTGTATTAAGTTCATGGAAAAACGGAGTAATGCAATAAGAACGATGACATGATGTAGACGAGATCTATTCATGTAGGAATAGCCCCCATCTTGTTATCCTTAATAGCAACGATACATGCGTGTCTTGCTGCCCCTTCTATCACTGGGAAAGAACACCGCAAGATCAAACCCATCACAAAGCACCTCTTCCAATGGCAAGAAAAATCGATCTAGTTGGCCTAACTAAACCAAAGATTCAAAGAAGAAATACGAGGCTATAAATAATCTTGCATATAAGAGATCAAAGAAGACTCAAATAATATTCATGGATATACATCTAATCCTAAACTCAAAGTTCATCTGATCCCAACAAACACACCACAAAAAGAGTTACATCAAATAGATCTCCAAGAGACCATTGTATTGAGAATCAAAAAGAGAGAAGAAGCCATCTAGCTACTGCCTACGGACCCGTAGGTCTATGCTGAACTACTCACGCATCATCGGAGAGGCCCCAATGAGGATGATGAATCCCTCTGTGATGGTTTCTAGATTGGATCTCGTGGTTCTGGAACTTGCGGCGGCTGGAATTGTGTTTCGTCGACTCCCCTAGGGTTTCTGGAATATTTGGGAATTTATAGGGCGAAGAGGCAGTGCAGGGGGGCTCCTTGGGGGGCACAACCCCCCTGGGCGTGCTTGGGCTCCTGGGCGCACCCTGGTGGGTTGTTCCCACCACGGGCCTCCCCTCTGGTACTTCTTTGGCCCACTGGGTGCACTACAAAAAAAACCACTTCCGTGATGATACGTGTTTGTCACAGTAGGTCACGTTTTCTGTCATGCATGTACGTCCATGACAATTTTATGACAGAATCAAGATAGTCATACCAGTGCTGTCGTAGAATTGTTCCATGACAATACCAAAATTATCATCACGGAAGTGTCCACTTCCATGACGATAAATGGCGCGTCATCAAAGTGTTTTCGTCAAGGGTAACCGACACGTGGCATCCACCGTAACGGGTCGCCGTTAAGCTATTGGGTTCCGGTTTGGATCCGATAACCTGCTAATAGCCCCGACCAATGGGGATTTTCCACGTGTAAAATTCTCATTCGCCGGAGGATCCACATGTCGGCTCAGCGTTGGGACAGATGTCATCCACTCATTGTACGGGAGGCGCCTATAATGCGTTGGCACATGGCAAGGCCCAACAGTGGCCCATTTAGGTGAAAGAGGCCATCCCAGTCAAAATTAGCAGGCCGGCCCATATAGGGCCTACTTGTGTCTGGTCCATTTAAGCCCACGGCCCATACGAGATGTGCCAATTCGGCCCGTCAATGGCCCGTTAACTATTTGACACCATTTAAGCCCATCGTCAGTTCGAGCCCGTTAACAGCCCGCTATATATTTGGGCTCAATATCGGTCCCATGTGGTTTCGGCCTATTAACGGCCCATTCAAGGCATGGGCCAGTTTTCAGGATGTACGTCTTTCGGCCTTTTAGCGACCCATATAAGTATTGGGCCAGTTTCTAGCCCGGTGTGTCTTTCAGCCCGTTAACGGCCCATAAATTAGTTGGGCCATTTGCAGTCAGACCTTAGTTTTGGCCTCTTAACGGCCCATGCTCTTCATGACCAATACCAGCCAGGTTTCTCTTTCGGCCTGCTAAAGGCCCACAACACAGTTGGGCCATATAAACTCCGACCTGACTTTCGGCCTCTTAGTGGCCCATGCTCTTCATGGTCCAGTACGAGCCCGCTGTCTCTTTAAAGGCCCAAAATACAGTTGGGCCATATATAGTCTGACCTTAGAACCGGCCTGTTAACGGCCCATGAAGTCAAATGGGCCCATTTATTGCCCGCTTCGATGTCGGCCTGTTAACGACCCAGTAGGTAAAAGGGCCGAGCATTAACTGTTGGCTCGTTTCAATTATAGCGGCCCAATAGTGCTTTCGGCCTGGTTACGGCCCATTAACTTAATGTGCCCGCTAAAGTTCAAACCTATCAGTAGGCCCAATTAGATAACGTCGATTCCGGCCCAGCTATAATTTGAGCCCATTACTACGAGAATTATGGACAGGACAAAAACCGATCAATCAAAGGCCTATGAGAATTTTGGCCCATGCGAGCCCATTAGGGAATCCCATTAAGGGCAGTGGGCCGCTTCCATCATATAGGACCCATGACTGTTCATGCTAACTAATAATTTCACTGCTTTTTTGCCTTCCTAGCGACCAGTTAGCTAGAATGCAAGGTGTGCTAAGCAAACGTACGGCATACAAGGAAAAATGTTGCACATCCAGCATATATTACAGGAAATTACATCCACTGGGCAATCAAAGATTGATGCCAGTGCAAATAAATGAGCAGAACTTAATGATCTACAACCTCACAATCTGCAACCTCAGCGCGGATGACGCCCATAAGCATGTGAGCAAGTTCTTCTTTCTTTGCTACACTGTCTCTGAAAACATTGATCAGTTGTTGTTGCGCAAGAATGTGCACCTCTGATTCCTCCATTATTTCCATGATTGCTTTAGCCAGTAATTCGTTCACAAACATACATTTTTCCGTTGGATTCGAGATAGAGGAAACTCAACAGATTCAGATGGCGATTTTGGTAGGCTTGTATTATTGATAGTGGAGAGTGTCTCGACCAATGCATCATAACATAAATTAGGATGGGACCGAACAGATTAATCAAGAGTTATTGACATATTACCTGAACTAGATTTATTGGAAAGAAACAATGGGGTTGCCTTGCTATTTTCAGAGTTTGTCTTCTTATCTGCAGCAGCCTGCACCAAATTAACACACTAGCATTGCTATCATTAGCCAGGTCAGATAATAGGAAAGCAACATTGACACAACGAACGTTTGGGCAACCAGACCACACCAGCCTACACCAAATTAACACAATATGGCACAGCTATCATCAGCCAGGTAAGGTAATAGGAAAGCAACATTGACACAATGAATGATTGGGCAACCAGAACAACACTACAATTTAGTAATGTGCATGATATGAGATAGTACACTCATGCAGCTCAGTATGCAAAACTACCAGGCAATTTTTCTTACAAAAATCAACATTGTCGCCATTAATTATACATTTTGCAACAAGTAAATTTAGATCAGATAAAGGTTGGATTCACGCCAATTAACAAAATACATGCTGATGTAAAAATTTAGTGATATACAACAGGTACTTACATCAGCATTGGAGCACAGAGAATTCCCGCAAGATACTTTCCTCGAACACGATCCCAGTTTAGAAAGTCTTCTATCCTTTAAGCTTATTTTCTAAAAGAGAGATGGGTAAGAAACATGTAGAAAATATGATCTGAATGCTATAAAATTTCATGATGTGAGGATACGCACATGCTTTTTAGAATGGAGTTGACATATTTTTGCTGGACTGGAGTGAACTAGTTCTTTGGCCACTTGAATCTGCTTATTATCAGTAGGAGTTGGGTTTCTCTGTGCTCGAGAAGTATCTATGAACAGTGGAGTTGATTTACTATCTCCTGGCATTTCGATCTTTTGCAAAGAACTTGTTTGTAACCCTTCAGATTCTAACATAGCCGTCTTCCCCTTGCATGCCTTATATAGAAGAATGGTGCTTCAGTTATAAAACATGCTATGGCAGAGAGATGGAATAGGTACTGAAGAATAGAAAGGCATGACATATTGACATGTATTCCCTCCATCCGGAAATAAATGGATGTGTCTAGGTGTATTTCAGTTCTAGATACATCCATTTTTATCCATTTCTACGACATGTAATCCGGACGGAGGGAGTATGATGTAAGAGCTAGGGATACGACAGGACAACAGAGTAAAAAAACACTAGTTGAATGTAAAACTGTATGATAGCGGAATACATACACAAAAACACTAAGGCAACATATGCGTGTATGATTGGGAAACTAAGATGGCATTGCAACAGACCACTAGAACAACACTTCAATGTAAAAAAACATGGTATGGTAGACAGATGAAGTACATACTGATGAATAATAATGCATAAGATATTTAGAAGCATGATGTCCAAACTAAGCAGATGGCATTGTGACAGAGTAGAATGACAGTACTTTAATTTGAAAACATGTTATCATGAATGGAATAGGTACTGAAAAACAGGAAGGCATGACATATTTACATGCATGATCAGCAGGCTAAGCACATGGCATTGCAACAGAGTAGATGCACTCCAGGACATTATATGCATGTTGTACCCATATCACGGGCCAAGTTAGAGCAAGGACGTTGTGGGGTGAATAGGATTCGGCATCTTTCTGCAAGTCTTCTGAAGAACTGCCTTTACATGTTTCATCATATTGGGTATCATTGACGTCAAGTTTGTTGGCCGTTACATTGCTCCGTGAGGTTCTTGTGGACATATCAGTGTGTGCAATTATATCTGACATGCATGGAAGACAACTAGTGTTAGATTTATGTAATGAGTGCTTGTAGGAGACGACATAAATAGTAGGACTGGGCTTAACTAGCAGCAACAGGTCTCAAAAACTAAAGGGAGAACACAGATGAAAGCTACAGAATATGTATCGTTTGTACTCGAGATTAACTAGATGGCACACAAAAGTATTAAAGAACAACATAGGTAATACTAGAAGTGGTATAATCACCAGCCTGTGGGATAACATTGGCTGATGGATGATAACTATGGAACAACATTACCTAAAGAACAAGTCTCTTATCTGAACTATGGAACAACGTTAACTCATGAACAAGACTCTTAAGAGATCAGCATGAATATACAATGAAATGTGATAATCTATTTTCCATGCTTAGATGAATAACAAAGCCATAAATGTTGCACACAAGTAAGATGAGGGTACAACCAATCTGGCCGCCATCCATAGGAGTGAGCATCATGTGCTGACTTGTCGATGGCCCTGCAGTTGTTGTGGCTGTCCATGTCGGGCACGCACATTCGATGCAGGGAACTGTTGAGTGGGGACTATAGCTCCCTTCTGGGGTATGCTTCCCTTATTGGAGCAGCTGCGGTGAGAAGGAAGACGGTGTGGCTGAAGATGCAGAAAACGCAAAATGTTAAGAACGACACATATCTCCGATCTGAAGAAATACCCTAAGAGATCAACAGTAAGGTACAAGAGTGGTCACACGTCTGTTGACTGAAAACTAAATTGGGGTCACACAATTTTATTTTATTTTGGTATTGTCCGAGCTACGCAGAATGGCTTGATGGCCGTGTTGTGCCTCCCGGCTGACACTGTTCAGAATCTTCCCAGAAGAGCCAGCGACCACAGGCAGAGCAGCCTGCCTCTGCCATCCCTGGCCGCGAGAGCTCCGACCAAAACCCCGCTCCTCGCCCCACCGCACTGACGTGGTTGCGCCGCCCCCGGCTAATCCATAAAGACTCGCCGTCATCCAGATCCGGCGGTGGTAGTACCTTCAACCCACGCAACTCTAAGATAGCCACCTAAGCATTGCTTCCGCGGCGAACTTGCGCCCCCGCACCCTTACGTTAGACACCAGCCAACCGGCAGCCTAGGAGCTCCGCCGCCTCGAGGGGTCCTGCTTCCCATTGGGAATCAATTGGCCCAGAATAAAAATTCAGACAACTGACGCCTAAATAAAGTGATTTAAGATGAGTGTACGACCTATCTTGCGGCCCGGTGAAGTAGGCACCTCCAGCTGCCGAGTCGGTGAGGCCGGCGTGATTGCGGTGGCTACCGGCGGTAGAAAAGCAGAGATGTTGCGACGGTCGATGGCTACGGGGAAGCAGCGCTGGGGCCCTGGACGCATCCGAAGTTGGAGCCGCTCCGGCGCCATGCACAACAACAGGGGTGAATCGGCTCCATTACGGTTCACGCGGCCGTTATCGAGGTAGCTCCGGCAGCATGGAGTAAGAGGCACACGGCCCAGTGCATGAAGGCAAACGGACAGCGTGTCCGGCATTGGGGAGGAGGGTGGCGGTGAATTTGGTGCGGTGGGGGGTGCCATGGAGGAGGGGCTCAGGTTTTGCAGCTGGGGATAAGGGAGCTTCCGGGAAGAAGGTGATTTGGCGCCCACGATGTGTGAATGGGGAATTGGGAGGGGAAACCATGTCTTACGGACACATTTGTCTGAAATGTGGGGCGGAGTTACAGTTCTACCCCTGCCTTTAGGCTTCTGGGCTAGGGTCTGTGTACTGAGGGTCGAGGATAGTAGAGTAACTTTGCTTCTCCCAAATAGTGGGCGCGAGCGATTTCGGGCGAGGAGGGCGTGTTTTGAAATAGTGGGCGCGAGCGATTTCGGGGGAGGAGGGCGTGTTTCGGAATAGTCAGCGCGAGCGATTTCGGGGGAGGAGGGCGTGTTTTGACATAGTCGGCGCGAGCGATTTCGGGCGAGGAGAGGGTGTTTTGCCGCCCATGGTTTATGAATTATTTGGCACCTGTCATTTCGGCCAAGGAGAAGGCACGCTTGGATGAAGTTACGAACCTACCCTCGATGTACAATGGGCTAATTGATGCGTGTCCCACATAGGCCGGTAATTTCACGTGTCCTATTTATTTGCTTGGGCGAATTCCACCGAGCAGAGGGTGTTTAGCGATTCGTTCAAATTTTGGAGAACGAGCATCCACGTCTATCTTACCAAGTCGATTCGAATCAAATTTCGAAATATTAGCTTGCCACTTCTTTTTTAGATGGTGAGATGATGCTCGGGACTAATGTGTTTTTACATGCTCGTTGCTAACGATTTACTATATGACAAATAGTTGACCCACTCAAAAACGGGAATCAAACCAAAAATGAAATATCTCGATTCAATGAAATAGCTCGTTCACCAGGTCAAAATAGTGACTAAATCCAAAATTGAACACCTCAATTGAGTAGCATGTTGTACTGTATTATAGTACTCCATGAACATGTTGAAAGTCAAATTAATGAACTTGTTTGATATGCATATCTCCGTTCATGTGTGGATTGCAGACAACATGTTCTCCAATTCAAATATTTGAATGCAATTTTATATCGAAACATGGTTTATATCAGTCTTTGATGCATAAACGCGACCTCCCCCTCTCCCGGGCTCATGTTCACTCTCTCGCCGATAATCTTCAATTCTATCGCACGCATCCAAACACAAACCTTGTCGGTCCCCCTCGCTCTCTCTCTATATCTCTCTCTCTCTGTGTGGGGGGGGCAGGCGGGTCTTTCTAGTTCGCATGCACACTCCATGTATAGGTCTCTCTGGCACACTATGTATGATTCTCTAGTCCAAGCTAAATATCTTGGGTACACTCATCGTAAGCACACAAATTCCCTAGCTCGTTGCCCGTAACTCCCTCACGCATCACTCTGCCGTCTTGGAGCTCTTCCCTCTCTCTCTCTCTCAAACTCTCCATCTCCCTGGGTCACACATACACATGCATATCTCACTCGCACTCTATAGACCCATCTAAAACTCTCTCTCTCTCCCTCGTTCTCTCTCCATCTCACACGCACACACACACAATCTCACACCTAGCTAAGTATGATTGTCTCTCACTCAATTGTAGGCACACGCAGTCCCCCCTATGTATATGACTAATACTTAGTCTCCATCACAAACATGTGCATTGTCTCTTTCCCTCACTTGGTCTATCTCAATTTCTCTCGGGGCATCTTTCTATCGAACACACACCTCGTCCCTCGATCTCCCACCCATATAGTCCCCTCACGATCTCGAGGGGATCTCTCTACCACAAACACACCCTCTCTCCCTCCCCATGCGTCCATCTTCTCCATGCGTCCCTCTCGACCTTTGTCCCTTGTTGGCCAGACCTCTATTGGACATGTGCTATAGGGGTGTCTCTCTCCTTTGCAAACAATCACGCACTAGCTATCTTCGTGTATCTCCTCACCTCGCTTTTCTATCTCGGAGATGCATGCGTGATATGTTTGCATAAGAAATGAACACACACACTCTCTCTCTCTCTCTCTCTCTCTCTCTATTTTATCGTTTGTTGTCCTCTCTCTTTCACACACACTCTTTTTACACACTCACTCATTCTCCTTCACACGCACTTGATCTCTCTCGACTTAGGCACTCTCTTCGGTCCATAGCATATAGATTTATTAAAAAGTCAAACATCACAAAGTTTGACCTTGTACGTGGAGAAAAAACATTTACATCTAGAACGGCAAACATATATCATTAGATTCGTCATGAGATGTAGTTTCGTATGATGTATCTTTGGTATCATTGATATAAATAATATTTGCGTAAACCTGGTCAAAGTTTCCAAAGTTTGACTTCTAAAATTTTTATATGCATTGCATTATCGAACGGATGGAGTATCTCTTTCCCCCTCTCAGCTATCTGACGCACCACTCAGCCGTATCGGGGCTCCTCTATCTCTCTCAAACTTTATATCTTCCTGGTTCACACATACACATATCTCGCTCGCGCTACATAGACCCATCTAACAATCTCCGCCCTTGTTCTCTCTCTATGTGACACACACCCCCCCTAAGTACCATAATCCCTCAGTCCATCATAGGCACACACACTCCCCCCCCTAAGTATGACTATCTCTCACTAGCCATCAGGAACACACGTATTGTCTCCTTCCATCCATACGTCTATCTCGATATCTCTCGGGGTATCTTCTATCGTGCACACACCTTATCACTCGATCTCCCACCCATGTAGTCCCATCACGATCTACAGGGGATCCCTCTGTCACAAACATACACTCTCTCCTCCCCATGTCTGCATTTTCTCCATGTCTCTCTCGACCTCTCTCCCTTGTTTGTCAGACTTCTCTTGGCCACGTGCTAGGGGTCTTTCTCTCTCGGTTGCAAACAACCACACACTATCTCCTCACCTCACTTCCGTTGTCAAAGATGCATGTGTGATATGTTTGCATAAGACACACACTTTTTCTCTACTTTATTGTGTGTTGTCCATGTCTCTTTCACACACACACACACTTTTTTCACTCACTCTTTCTATTTCACACACTCTCTCTCTCTCTAGTTAGGTACTCTCTCACGTCCATAAACATATGGATGTTTTGAAAAGTCAAACCTCAGAAAAGTTTGACCAGGTATATGTGGAGAAAAACATTTACATCTAGAATGATCAGTAGATTCATCACAATATGTACTTACTTCATACTATCATTTATCTTTGGTATTGTAGATATAAGTAATTTCTTTATAAACTTGGTCAAAGTTTCAAAAGTTTGACTTTAAAAAAAATATAGGCACTACATTATCGAATGGAGGGAGTAGCTCTTTCTCTCTCTCTCTCTACTATCTCTCACGGGCCTCCCCTCTCACTCGATCTCTCTATACCGAGGGATTATACGGTCACTGTGTCAGCGTATAGCTCCGTATATTGTTTAGTTGACCGGTCAACCAGTCCACATGCTGCCTTGTCAGCTCGTGTTCTCTATCTTCGTATGCTGGCCCATGTGGCAGTGGGTGAAAATAAGTAAACTAGAGGCCCATCTGACACGCGGTGAAGTAACAGTAATGCTACACCCACGTAAACTAACGTATGGTTTTTACGTAAAAGAGGACGTGGAAACAAAGGATTGGTTCGGTGGGGATGGAAGGGCCCACCTTGTTGAAAATCAGGGCGGAGAAGAAAAGTAGTTAGGAAGATTACGTAGGTTTAAGTAGCTTTTACGTAGATGTAGGATTATTGGTGAAGTAAACAAAGTTGAAACCACTCGCGGTAGCACCCCGCACGCTAGTAAATTGAGGGCACACTTCTTCCGCGTGAAGGACGCACTCACGCACACTTCACCACTGCACGGCGGCATGCACACAAGGACGCACTCGCGCACACCCAGCACGTAATACACACCAAGCACACGTGTCCGGCGAGCCTGGACTTCATCAGCAGCCTCCCCGACGACATGCTGCTCGTCATCATCGGCCTCCTACCCACTAAATCTACCGTGCGGACCACCCTACTCTCCCGGCGGTGGCGCCCCCTCTGGCGTCGCGTCCCCCTCAACCTCACCATCGATAGCTGCCTCTGCGACGGGGATTACAAACGCATAGCCATAGTCTCCAAGATCCTTTCATCGCACCCTGGGCCAACCAGACACCTTGACATTCGCATGTTCAGTACCAACTGCAAGGTCCAAGCCAAGATCGACGAGTGGTTCTTATCCCGCGCCCTAGATCAGCTCGAGGAGCTCAGGTTTGAAGCTAGACGATGTCGCTCTCTGCCACCGTCCGCGCTCCGCCTCATGCCAACGCTGCGCCGCGCCAGCTTCAGCTCCTGCTATTTTCCCCAGATTAATGCCGCTCCCGCCCTTCTTCTCCCTCAACTCAAGCAGCTCGACCTCTTTGACATTGGCATCTCAAAGAAGGCTATGGAGTACCTGCTCCGCAGTTGTACTACGCTCGAGTACCTTCGTCTTCGGCAAATCCACGGGTTCATTAGCCTCCACATCGCCTCGACGAATCTCCGATGGATTTATTTGTCTTGCTGGCCCCGCAACAGGACATCAATTGGGAAGAGATCACTCCAGCTGTTCCACGTTATGGTCATTGAGAATGCACCTTTCCTTGAGAGATTGCTTGTATCTGATCTAGAAGGTCCAACAAAAATCAGGGTCATTGACGCGCCGAAATTGACAGTGTTGGTGTACTCATCTGCCAAATTCTCCGAACTCTTTATTGGATCCGTAATCGTTCAGGTACAACACTCATCTTCTTCTCCGTCTTCCTGAAATTCACATTTTTAAATTTCTTCTTGATGTATTTACGACTGTCATCCAGAAAATGATTCCCACAAGCTTGACCCAGTCTGTGCGCACAATGAAGATCTTGGCAATAAAATCTATCGGCCCCAATCTGGATCAAGTTGTTGGATTCCTTACATGCTTTCCATGCACGGAGAAACTATTCATCGAGGTGAAACTTCTTTCCTATTACTAAACGGTAATCACAACGTAGCTCAATTCTTTCGTAATTTTCCCAAATTACGATGACAAGTGTAGTGTTCAAAACTGCATCTACGCACTGCACCGAAAGAAATGTTTTTAGTATTTTTTCTCACGTGATCACATGCATCGTTTTTTTGTTGTACTACTAGTTGCCTAGGCTAGTCATAGTGGCAAGTAACTTAGACTAGTAACTCTATGGTTAGCCTAAGAGCAAGTACTACCTCCGTCCTGGTTTACTCTTTGTATTTTGTAGTATCAAAATTTGACCATAGATTTAACTGACAAAATGTTAATGCATGTCACTAAAAATTATATTGTTGGATTCTTATTTGAACATAATTTCAAATGGTATAATTTTTGGTGACATGCATTGGCATTTTCTTAGGTAAATCTATGGTCAAAATTTTACACTAAATACGAGGTAGTACAAAAGTGGGCTATAACGGCCCTCCACTATGTAGGCCAAAACACGTGCCAAATTCACTTCTGATGCATTTGGCATCGATGCCCCTCCATTGCTCACCTGGTGCCGCAATCTAGATCACCTACTTTGCTCCAGTGCCAAATTAACTCGCGCAATGAAAAAACACTTGCGTGGGAGAGGGAGAGAACTGAGGCAATAAAAATCACTTGTTTGGGAGAGGGAGAGGCTGGTGTAGTTGGTTTGATTGATTTGTTTATACATGTGGGTCTGTGTGCACAGCGAGTGCCAACTCCCTCACATCGCTAGAGCGGTGCCAAAATCTTTTGATTTGACATCGATGCGTATTATGTGGCATACTTTTGAGAAATATGGCATCGACCACATAGTGGAAGGCAACAAATGCCCAAGCTCTTCACGTGTTCCTAGGTAAATGAGAGGAAAGAGAAAGAGAGAGAGAGTGAAAAAATATCACTAGCCTTAGAGCCAACCCTATCATATGAGCGAATGATATTGGTACCTCTTGATGATACGGCAATCTTATACAGCCAGCTACTCTAATATGTTCTCTTCTTTTGCAGATAAAAAAAGACCCGAAAGTGAAAAATGTGCGGCACTATAACAATCTCATCGAATGCCTTGATCTCCATCTTACAGAAATTGATTTGATCGATTACCGAGGCAGCACATCTGAGATTAAATTGGCCAGGTTCTTTGTTCTGGGGGCAAGTGTGCTTAAGGTAATGAGGTTTGGCGTTCTCTGGCGAAACAATGAATGGCGTGCTGATCACCGCAAGCGTCTAAGCCTAAATGACAAAGTCTCCGCAGAAGCTGAATTTGTTTTTGAAACATCAAGTCGCCAGAGACTCAAAAATATATTTGCCCATTAGTGACTTGTCAGGGCGGTGGATTTTAGTTTGTACGATAATGCTGCATCCACCTAAAGTAACAAAAGTTCTTACGTAAACTTCCTAATAATTCCCTCTTCGTAGGTGGGGCATTACTCCTTGCATTTGTAATATTAGTTTGAAACTTGTAATAGTACGACTATCCAGCATGAGGTACTATGTTACGATAAATGTTCGCGTGCATAGGTGCGGCAACGATATACCCATTACTCGAGTACAATATTTATTATTACCAGCAAGAGGCCCATGCGTTGCACGGAACATCAAGATGCATTTATACGAGATGTTTATCTTGTGGGAGACGAAGATGAACGAGGGAAAGCCTTATCTGCAAATGTGGAGAGGGGTGCGGGTATCTTTTTGCAAAATTGCCATAGTTTGCTTTCTATCTGTCAGATACAGATCAGACGGTCTATATTGCAGGATGGCAGGCACACCATCATCACCAACTTGGTTTTTTATAAGAGTTTCTTTATTTCTCTATACTACTCCTATAAAACCTGAGGGCTCCTTTGATTCAAGGGAATTCTATAGGATTTTTGGAGGATTAAAATCCTTTGAAAATTTTCCTACGTTTGTCCTTTGATTCACAGGATTGAATCCCATAGGACTTTTTCCAATGGAATGTTTTGAACTACATTTCATAGGAAATCTAACATCCACTCTAACCTCTTTTTACAATTCCTTTGCTTTTCTCGAGAAATCAAACGCTCCTTGCTAATCCTATAGGATTCAAGTGGCCATGACACTCCAATCCTATACTTTTCCTATTCCTGCGTTTTCAAAATCCTGCTGATCAAAGAGGTCCTGAGTTGGTGATGATGATGTGCCTGCCATCTTTCACCAATAGCCATTGGATCTAGATCTGACGCATACAAAGCAAACTGCTACAGTTTGCAAAAAGATGTCCGCACTTGTTCCCTATTTACAAGCAACTCCGTGCCTCTCACAATCAGCCTTATCTCTTCCCCACCACATCTAGAAGGCCATGGAACAATCTGGCGCGATGGCCGCTGCCGGCGCCGTCCACCCCCAATCTTGGTGTTCCGTGTAATGCACGGGCATCTTACTCGTATAAGAAAATAGTAGAGATACTCGTGGCAACGCACGGGAAATTATGTCGAACACGGCTAGTTGTAAGCAGGCTAGCTCTACAGCCACGATGATAGTGACTGCACACGGTGAGGCTGACTTTTGTATGCCGAACACGGCGCCTACACTCAGGTGTCATCTCCGGCGCAGGTTCTTGTCACTTCCCTGTGATGAGCAGCATGTAATAATTTGACCAACGGGTAGTACAGTACTACTACATTGGTAGTACTACTACTAGTCTAGCACCACCATCTGGATTTAGTAGCACTATCACGTCCGTCTGGATTTAATATTTGACTAGCAATATCTAGTAATGCATGTCACAAAAATTATACTACTCCCTCTGTAAATAAATACATGGAGTATTGTTTTATTCGGTTTTGAACATAGTTCCCGATGATATTATACACTCTCCCTTCCAGTAGATGGCTCAAATCTGAAATCTCATCAATCAGACTACTATTGTACTCACCGAGCGGTCAGCTTGGTAAGCTACCAACAAAAAATTGCAATCAAAGACTACTATTGTACTCCCTCCGTACTGGTGCGTTAGTCACATTACGAAAACCAAATAATCCCAAAACTTTTAGGCGCGGTGCATTAACTACCCACCTCATTCCCTGTTTTTGGCCATGAAAAAAGAAATCATCCAATAGGAGAAGTGGGGTGCGTATGCATTCAATGACTTGAGACTACTTAGCACAACATGCAGTGCTCAATTCTCTTTATGCAATGACATTAATTACAAAATATTACTCCTACCTCCGTCCTGGTTTATTGGTCCCCTTATTATTTTTTGCCAAATTTTGACCATAGATTTAACTAAAATAATAATAATGCATGTCACCAAAAATTGTATCATTGGATTCGTATTTGAACATAGTTTCCAATGATATTATTTTTGGTTACATGCATTAACATTTTATTAGTTAAATCAAAGGTCAAAACTTGGCGCAAACTGCCAAGGGGACTAATAAACCAGTAAACATCAAAGTTTTCTCGTTTTGCCCCAACTTGGTCTCGTTGAGATGACTATACTGCACCGACACGGAGGAAGGGCCGAGGAGTCGATGGCCAACACACACGTGAATGCAACGCAGTCTGCACTTCTCATATAAAGGCTCCCCGCCAGTCCAATCTACGAAATCCTACGCACCTACGCACCCTAACCAAGGGCAAGAGTGATCACTCCAATCGCAAGATCAGTTGACTAGAAGCTAGACCCATGGAGGCGATGAACGCGAGCATCAGCCGGCTGTGCTAGATGGTCCATGATGCCGGCCTACGGCTCGACACCGAGGAACGTCTCCAGGTCGTGCTTGAGGCCGCCAGGGCGAGATGCCTCTTGGACGACAGCTTCGTCTCCTTGTTCGATGAGGTCCTCATCGGCTTCCTCGACAAGTACACCTTCGTCAAGAAGCTCGCCGATGACCTTGACGTACGCCTCCAGCCCACGCGCCCAGGCTCTGCGATGCCTGCCACCCTCAATGGCCTCTATGGTGACAACCTCTTCGACGCACTGGTGGCCCTATGACTGCTCACCGCCGCGCCGGAGAATGTCCACCTCGAGGTCGCGCTCGCCGCGCAGCACCTGGCGCAGCAAGACACCATCGACATAATCACCCACGTCTACGCGCAAATCATCCACAAGGACTACTATGTGCAAGAGGAGGACGATAGGAAGCTGGCCTTCTTGGACCGCAGGGCAACCTTGGACAACATTGTTCAGAAGCACGTTGAGCTCGCCGCCAACGCCGCTGCTCCTCACACATCGGTTGGTGACCCGGAGCACTAGGGCGTGAGGATGTCGTTGATGGATCCGTATGTATCTTTATCTTTCCGTCAATTCCATGTAGTAGTATATTGTACTAGTAATTATCTTACCTTTCGCATCAACTTCATAATTTTCGTACGTACTCCATGCATGAACCGCACCAGAACCAAACTTCTCATTACACTAGGGAAAATCGTTATTTCTATCTATCGGTCACGCCATGGAGCAGAACCAAATTTTACAAGTTACAAGTTCAAAAGGAAAAGCCTGCCGTGTTCGCGTCGCACCCCCACACGGTTGGTACGGCACGCCGCTCAAGGGGGAATGCGTGCTGTGTTGCATTTTTACTTACAAGTGGGACCATAATTGAGCAAACCGACTATCGGCAAACCCCCACTCCGCCCACCGCGCGATTGCTGAGTTAGAGAAAACAAGAGGGAGAAGAGATAGTTGTAGCATGGACTCCAAGAAAATTGGTGTCAGATGGGACTCGTGTGGGTGGCGTGTGCCGTACTACTAGACGTGAATGCTAGTTATGGCCCATGCCACCCCACTATATCGAGGTGCTGGTTACGTAGAGCGAACACATTATCTCTCCAGGAGTACGGTACACCACTAGTACTACTCACATTATCGCAAAATTTCCTGGAGTCCATGCTCAGCCCTCCTCTCTCTCTCTTCTCAGCCAGCCAACAAACACGCGGAGTGTGCCCATCATCTGTTTGCTCACATGCGGTCCCACATGTCAGTGAAAACGCAAGACGACCCACTGAACCTGCACATCTTTCACCTTGACGTGCTGGTGATGAAAAACAAATCCAATAAAGATCTTCGGTGGCTGCTTTTGGAGTTACTCAAGAGTAAGATTCTATTTACAGTTTAACCCAAGATGCACATCACGTGGCTTCAACTAGCACTCCATTTTCTTGCATGACACGACCTGGATGCTGGATGTCCCACGTGTCGGCAAAAGGAGGAAGAACTCAACCAAATCTTCTCCACATTTAGACCGGAGGAGTAGGAAACACGGCAAGCCTTGTGCCTACATCATACTATGTACAAGCCCACCTCACGCAGTCACGCTATCACCATATTTCTCGGCCCCCGTGCGACACCTAGCTCTAGTTGATGGTATACTACTACTAGGACTAACTATTGCACTAGCATACTCCTCTATTAGGTTGGCTCTATGTGATGTGGCAACTTCATATAACCGGATGCTGGCTATACTACTACGGTACTCACACTCCAAGAAGTGACTCGAAAACCATTCATAAATTGAGTTTATGACATGCATATGCAAGTGTACCATTCATTACATACAACAAGTCGTCAACACACAACGACAACAAGGATACATGTTGGATTACAGATTATTTCCAACAAAACATTCTAGTAAATACTAAAGTTTTTATCACACAACAAATAACAAACAATGAAATAAACTTCAGCTCAACCAATCCTCGGTGTTGGAAACACTTGCTTTGAACCATAAGTAAGCCTCTAGGAAGGGGAAGCTATTGTCAATATCGAGACCAACGCAGGACTCATCATCCAGGCTGAAGCGGCCTATATCAGGACGCATATTGTGATAGCTAGGGTAGGGAACCATAGCAATGGCCGATGTATAGATACAGTTGCTACTCATAAATGGTAGTAACATTGTGCCAACAGCAGCTGGATCGCCTTTCACCATCATTGGATAGTTTTGTCCAAGGAAGAGCGAGTTTTCTCCAAGACTATCAATACGGAACCAGGCAGAAGGTGCTGGCGCTAGCACACTAGTATCCATACCGAATACCCAGCAATGGAGGTTGGAATAGGTCCGGAGAGTGCGACCATGGGAGACAACACCTGCTTCCTTAGTAATATCAGCAGTGCGCTGTATACATGCAAGAAGAGGTGATCCAACAGAATAAGTTGCCAGGCACCACTGAGTATGTAGGTCCTGCTCTTCCTCATGCTCGTGATCATCACCATCGTCATCTCCCCCTTGGTTATAAATTTTTTCAAGTATAGGTGGTGGAATGTTCACAGGACCTTGGAAACACAAGAAGGTTAATTAGTACGGGGATACTAACTCGCATGCACGTGGATGAAACAATTCTAATTACGGTGGAAGACAAACGTACCGAAACAATAAGGATTCCATGCAAAAACAATGCCATGAGTGGTGGCCACAAACACAAGACTGTCATATTGAATTGCATCACAGTACTCATCTGTGTACATAAATTGATTTTTGAGCAATATCCATCGAGGCATGGAAGTAAGGACGGCAACAAGCTTGTCGAAGATAGCAACAACATGATAGTTCGTGTAATC
Organism: Thinopyrum elongatum; assembly: GCA_011799875.1. NCBI lineage: Eukaryota > Viridiplantae > Streptophyta > Magnoliopsida > Poales > Poaceae > Thinopyrum > Thinopyrum elongatum. The sequence continues at coordinate 514,474,606 of CM022302.1, forward strand.
CCAAGAGCGGTTGGGAACTCGACAAATTGCTATCTTCTGTAGATGACAGTCACCATGATCGTATTTGAACCTTGTCGCGGGAAACCACGGCCACCGATGGGACCAGGAGGGCCCTTGCTGGTTCGGCAGGGGGGCGTCGCATTGCACAAAGAGCAGACGAGTGTGTGGCAGCACGGCAGAGATCACACAGGCATTTTTACCCAGGTTCGGGCCGCCGTGAGGCGTAAAACCCTACTCCTGCTTTGGTGGATTGATGGTGGGAAGGTGGTGGTGGAGCGTAGTACACTTGCCCGGCAAGGGTTGCCTTAGGGTGGCAGTGGCTATGCGTGTATGGGGGTCTGAGTTATCCAATCTTCTAACCCTCTCTACGGTCGCCATGGGCCTCCTTTTATAGATTAAGGGATCACCACAATGGCAAAATAGTCATTATGCACTGATAAGATAGCAAACAGTGCTATCATACCTAACTCTGCGGGCTGACAGGGCGCATTAAATGCACCGCTCAACATCACATCGTTGGTTGCCCGGCAAGGCTTGCCGGGCAATCTCGCCAGCTCCACGCCTGCTCGCTCAACACGTCACAGGACAGGTGTCATCTGCAGGTGTTTCCTGCAGGGAGAGGCTGCCATGTGGTGAATGGCTGCCACTTAGTCACTCCGCGGTTTGACACCGCACTGATTGACGACGTGGGTTGTGGTGGAGTAGTTGGTGAGGTGGTTTTGCCTCCGTGTGCCCCGGCAGGCCCTGCCAAGACGTCTTGGACGTTGTCTTCTGGGGGTGGCCTCGCCCCTTGCCGAGCTCACCAGCCCGGCAAAGGAGGCCCTTCTCCTGATGGTGCCTTGCTTCTTTGGCTTGATCTTGGTCCCTCTGATCTGCATGTTAGTCCTTTGAACCTCTTAGTCCCTTGTATTCTGACTTGGGTTGGCACTTCAATCTCGTCCCCGTGCCTGTGCATAGTCTGGGCAACAGACCCAGGGTTTGTTGCACCGACAGAAGCCCCCGGGCCTGCCCCGAACGCGCTGCCGAACGTCGTCGGGGTAGGGCCTAATAAGTGCACAGGAGGGGTAGCTGAAGAGGCTGGTCTCTTGAGGTCTTCTTTGCTTCTTCATTAGCCTTGATTCCGGGCCAGTTGCCGGTTTCTCCGCGCGTCGTGTAAGGCCAATGGTGGTGGGGCCGCTCTAGTGATGGCCCATGAATGACTTTAACGCACGGGGGATAAACCGCCAATTCACTCTTCTCACCACGCCCTTATCCTTAGCCACGTATGCTGCATGCATCGCGCGGGGTAGGTAACAGAGGCGCGTGGTGTGGGAGAGCGTCAAGGCGAGGGCCCGGTCATCTTGAGTTGGTGGAGGAGGACGGTGGCCGCCTGTTGAGGGAGCGGCTCCCCTCCCCGATCCGCCTATAAAATGGAGGGGTGGAGGAGGGCGAAGTAACCCACCCTCGCATTCTTCTTCTCCTCCGCTTTCTGCCTCTACTGGTTATGTTGAAGAGGAGAGCCTGGGGCCAGCCCCCGGGCTCTTGGTTGGGGCTAGTGTTGCCAAATGCCGGTGCTGGCGCTCGGGGAGTGAGCCTGGTCCTTGCTGTGGCGAACCTCTTGGTTCCTTCGAGGCTCGGCCAGGAGGCGGGGCTGGAGACCATTGGTAATCCCAGTACTTCCCCTCCCAGAGGTCTTGGGGCTGATGTTGATGAGAGACGCACCTTCCTGCCCGCCAAGGCGGGGAGCGGTGCGCCTCAAGCCCCCTGGCTGCTCGCCGCCTCCCCGGGGAAGGCGCTGGGCTGGAGTCCCGGCCTTCCCCTAGAACGGTGTTGATGAAGATGAAGCCAGGGGAGAAGGAGAAGACGGGAGGCTGGCCGTCTAGTAGGAGCACGACTGCATCGACGCGTTTGTCTCGTACTGGCGACCTGTTGCCCGTCTGTCTGGCTCTTCCCCCCTTTCCCCGGCGCCGTCATCAGCGTTTTCCCGGGCCGCCGGGGAAAGGCTTGCCCCTCTGGCGCCTCCGCTTCCCCTGGGGGTCATCTAGCTGGGCCCCGTCGTCCTCCCCTGCCGGTGCCTGTGCTGGAGCCCCCCGCTTGGTCCTGGAAGTGGTGATCCTGGGGCTGCCAGGGCGCTCCGCACGTCTTCCTCCTTCGCAGCCTCGCCACTCCCGATCTTGTCAGGCTGTGCCAGCGCGTCGCCCACCCTCTTCTCTTCCCACCGCACTACCTGGGATAAGAGGGACAGGGATAGGAGTTTACGGAGCACCTATCTTTTTTCAATCTTAAACTTGTAGGCAATTGCCAAATTTTAATTCAAATAGTGTAATCTCTCGAGTCCATGTTTGTGTTCTGTAATGCTTGTACTTGTATCAGCATATTAATGAAAAAGATGAACCTTGCCGGGAACCCGTGCATGTGTATGTCCATGCAGAGGCGAGATGCCTCTTTAGTGTAAATAAACGAGTTTTCCCCGGCGGCTATCCTACCGGCACCTTTTCTGTCTACCGGAGAGCTATGTCTACCGGGCAAGAGGCAAAGGGCCAGCCCCCCGCCAACTTCTTTTTACCAAAGGCCACTACGACCATCCTGTCCGAAGCAATGTTTGAGTCAGGGATGGGAGCACCTAAGTCTCAATAGAGTGGCGGGGTTTTCTTATGCACAAGTTATAAATTACAGAACACTAATGGACAGGAGGTAGAACTCATCTGTTTGGCTTGCCGGGGATCACAGTGTCGGGCAATCTTCTCAACTCCTCGTCAAAGCCAAGTTCACAGCAAGAACCTGCAGCTTCATGCGGATGAGAATGAATGCAGGATGCGATGCTATCTATATGCATATGCAAATGCTCATGAAATGCTTATGCAGTGATCTTGGAATGGTCATGCATGGATGCAATCTTGGTCGGGGGCCCCCCACAGTGCTTCTTTATTTTCTCTTGCACAGGGTCATCACCTTGGCTTTGTACAAGGGGTTACATGCAGCTGAGGCAAGGCCTGTACAAAAGGGTGGCTGCCGGGCAGGGCCCGACAGCCGCACCTTACGGGTAGAACTTGCAGAGATGCTCAATATTCCATGAGTTTTGCAACTGAATGCCATCTCCGGTCTCCAGACGGACTGCGCCAAGTCTGGTGACTCGTACTACCCGGTAAGGGCCTTCCCACTTTGGTGACAACTTGTTTGTACCCTTGGCAGACTGAACGCGCCTAAGGACAAGGTCACCTTCTCAAAACACCGGGCGTGAACCCTGCGGCTATGATAGCGACGCAGGGCTTGCTGATAGCGTGCAGCACGCGTAGCAGCACGGAGACGGTTCTCCTCGAGTAGCACAGCATCATCACACCGGTGCTGATCTTGCGCTACTTCATCGTAGGCAAGCACTCGAGGCGACCCGTAAATGAGTTCCATGGGGATACCTGATTCTGCCCCGTAGACCAGGGAGAAGGGAGTCTGCCCGGTAGCTCAGTTTGGTGTCGTCCTGAGGGACCAGAGAACTACCGGCAGCTCCTCGATCCACCGCCTGCCGTGCTTCTGCAGCGTATCAAAGGTTCTTGTCTTGAGTCCACGCAGCACTTCAGCGTTCGCCCTCTCAGCTTGCCCATTGCTCCGGGGGTGTGCCACAGAGGCAAATGAGATCTTGCATCTGAGGGCATGAACATATTGCATGAAGGCGCGGCTCATGAACTGGGTGCCGTTGTCGGTAATGATCCTTGCCGGAACTCCAAAACGACACACCAATTCTTTCAAGAACTTGATAGCTGACTGAGCAGTCACCTTTCTCACGGTAGTCACTTCCGGCCACTTTGTAAACTTGTCGATAGCAACGAACAAGAATTCAAAGACCCCGATTGCTCGGGGGAAGGGGCCGAGGATTCGAGCCCCCAGACCAAAATGGCAATGATAGAGGGATTGTTTGAAGAGCTTGGGTAGGCAGGTGGGTTTTCTTGGAATGGAACTGGCAGGCTTCACATTTGGTGACTAGCTCGACCGCATCTTGGAGGGCTGTGGGCCAATAGAATCCTTGCCGGAATGCTTTCCCAACTAGTGCCCTTGATCCAATGTGGGAGCCGCACATGCCTTTGTGTATCTCAGCCAGCAGTTCCTTTCCTTCTTCCCGGCAGACACACTTTAATTTCACACCATTGGGCCTCCTTCTGTACAGAGTGTCATCGACAAACTGATACATACTGGCCCTCCGGGCTACTTTTTCAGCTTCGTCTTGGTTGCCGGGAAGCTCTCCGGTTTGGAGGAAGTGGACAATGTGCCTTGCCCAAGTTGGAGCCTGGGGCTCAGCAACGAGGACTAGCGGCACCTCCTCTGCTGCAGGAGCACATGCCTCATTCGCGGGGTCCATGGGCCCGGCTAGAGGGTGTGGTCCAGCAAACTGCGAGGATTTGTTTCCGGCAGGGTCTCTGCCAGGAGCGGACGGCTCTACCGGGAGAGGCTTACCGAAGTCCAACTTTCTCCTTTTCCGGGCCATTGTTGCTGGGGATACGGAGGGCTGAGTGAGATGGAGAACAAAAGTCCCTGGTTCCACAGGGAGCTTCTGCGCAGCACACTTTGACAAATGATCAGCTATGCTGTTTTCCGCACGGGGTACGTGCTCTGTTTGCAATCCGTCAAAGTGCTCCTCCAATCTCCTGACTTCCTCGACGTATGCCTCCATTAATGGACTTTGGTAATCCTTGTTAACTTGTCTCACCACAAGCTGTGAATCTCCTCGAATGATCAGCTTCTTAGTTCCCAACTCAGCTGCAATCCTAAGCCCGGCAAGGAGCCCTTCATATTCTATTGTGTTGTTGGTTGTTTCTTCCCAGGAAAAATGCATTTGGACGACGTACCTCAAGTGCTCCCTGGAGGGGGCAACAAGAAGCACGCCAGCTCCTGCACCTTGTAGGGAAAAAGCACCATCAAAATACATAATCCATTCTTGGGGCGATTCCTTGCCAGGGATAGCTATCTCCGTCACTTCCTCATCAGGGGTTGGCATCCATTCTGCAATAAACTCTGCCAATGCCCTGCTCTGAATAGTTGATGTGCTTTCAAACTTCAAACCAAAACTGGATAACTCCAAAGCCCAATCAACTATTCTGCCGGTAGCCTCAGGGTTTCGGAGTATCCGTTGCAACGGGAAACGAGTGACAACCGTGATCTCATGAGCTTGGAAGTAGTGGCGCAGTTTCCTTGAGGCCATGATGAGACCAAAAATCAACTTTTGCACGCCAGAGTACCTCCATCTAGCCCCCTGTAATAAGGAGCCGACGAAGTACACTGGGCGCTGCACCAGTTTCTTCCTTGCCGCGTCCTTGGGGTTGCTGTCGTTGCCATGCTCATTGCTGTCCTAATTCTTCTCTGACTCTGTCGGTCTCTGCTCACTCTCTGCCTCATCCACTTCTCACTGCGCTACCAAAGCTATGCTGACTACTTGGTTGGTTGCTGCTAGGTACAGTAGCAATGGCTCCTGGGGTTTGGGAGCGACCAAGGTAGGCACGGAGGACAAGTAGGCCTTCAACTCTTGCAAAGCTGCATCTGCTTCCGGGGTCCACTTCATGGGTCCTGCCTTCTTCAAAATTTTGAAGAACGGCAGGGCGCGCTCGGCAGACTTGGAGATGAATCTGCTTAGCGCGGCAACGCATCCTGTTAGACGCCTCACATCCTTAACTATCCTTGGTGCTTGGATCTGCTCGATAGCCTTGATCTTGTCGGGATTGGCTTCGATCCCGCGATGGGATACAAAGAACCAAAGCAACTTGCCAGAGGGAACACCAAATACACACTTCTCCGGGTTGAGCTTCAAATTGATTTTGCGCAGATTAGCAAACGTCTCCTCCAAATCTTGAATAAGGGTGGCCCTATCCTTGGTCTTGACCACAATATCATCCATATAGGCTTCTATGTTTCTGTGCAACTGTGGCTCAAAACCAATCTGGACTGCCCTTGCAAAAGTGGACCCAACACTCTTTAATCCGAATGGCATGCAGACACAACAGTACGTACCATATCGAGTGATGAACGACGTCTTCTCTTCATCTTCCTTGGACATGAAGATTTGGTGATACCCAGAATACGCATCTAGAAAGGAGAGCAAATCACAACCTGAAGTGGAATCCACAATCTGATCGATACGCGGCAAGGGAAACGGGTCCTTCGGGCAAGCCTTGTTGAGATCTGTGAAATCTATGCAAAGCCTCCACTTCCCGTTAGCCTTCCGGACTACCACTGGGTTTGCCAACCACGTGGGATGCAGTACTCCTCTGACCAATCCAGCTGACTCTAGTCTCTTGATCTCTTCTGCAATGAATTGCTGCCTCTCCAAGGCCTTCTTCCGGACTTTCTGCTTGATAGGTCGGGCATGTGGGCAGACAGCAAGGTGGTGCTCGATTACCTCTCTGGGAACACCGGGGATATCAGATGGTTGCCAGGCAAACACATCGATATTCACCCGCAGGAAGGCAACAAGCGCGCTTTCCTATTTGTCATCGAGGGTGGCGCTGATAGTGAAAGTACCATCAACGCCAGCCAGCCCTGCCGGGAGCTTCTTCACTTGGGGTGTAGAGACCTTGGATCTCTTGCCATTGGAACACTCCGGCACGTCATCAACGGGTGCCGTGCACTCGGTGGGGGCACGCTTCCCGGACTCTTTGCCGGAGTCCCTGCAATCCCTCTTCTTTCCTTTGCTTTCCTTAGCGGGAGCTGCTGCTGCCGCTGCCTCTGCTGCGACCGCATCCCTGTACATCTTGTCCACACAAATGATTGCATCCTTCTCATCTGATATGATGGTGATGACTCCCAGTGGCCCAGGCATCTTCAAGGTGTTGTAGGCATAGAGAGATGCTGCCATGAACTTAGCTAGGGCCAGGCGTCCAAGAATCCCATTGTATGGCAGGGGGAGATCAACCACATCAAACACAATCCTCTTAGTCCGGTAATTCAGTTCTCCCCCAAACATTACCGGCAACATGATATTTCCCTTAGGACGGCTTCTGCCGGGATTAACTCCTTGAAACGTGCTGGTAACCTCCAACTCTTCCTCTGCTATCTGAAGCTTGCTGATAACTGCTGGGGAAATTAGATTCAACCCGGCCCCGCCATCCACCAACATCTTCATGACCTTGAGGTTGCAGATTGTTGGGGAGACCAACAATGGCAAACACCCTACCGCAGTGGTATGGCTAGGATGATCCTCCTCGTCAAAGATGATGGGCGTACGGGACCACTTGAGCGGCTTCTGGGCCTCGGGCACTGGCTCCACGGCATTGACTTCTCACGCCCACCGCTTGAGTTGGCGATGAGAGGTGTGCAGAGATGCACCCCCGTCAATGCACAGGGCGTCGGTCGCCTTCTGAAACTCTTGCTCACTGGTTTCCTCTTCATCCCCTCCATCACTCTCGTCACCACAGGCTTCCTTCTCTCGACCTCTTGCGGGTTTTCCTTGGTTCCGAAAGGGTTTGCCGGGGCGATTTACTTCACCACCTCGGCCCTTGCCGCCAGCAACATTCTGACCCTTTTCCTTGTCACGCTTCTCATACTCTGCTTTCTGTCTTTTGACAAGCTGCTCAACCTGATAACACTCTTGAAGATCGTGGCCCTTGGTCCGATGAACCTTGCAATATGGCCCATCACCTTTCCCAGCTTTCTCGGCAGTAGCGGCTTCCCGGCAGTCAGCGCACACGACAGCTTCCTTGCCGGGGGCCTCAGCTTTGGCCTTCTTGCGAATACTAGGCGTACCCGATCCTTCAACAGTCATTACTGCATTATCCCTTCGCTTCTTATTGCGCTTCTTGCTCTTCTTCTGACTGGTTGATTCATCCTCATCCTCTGAATCAATATTGGTGCAATCTTCCTCTCCGGGCAACTTTCTTCCCTCCTCCATCAGAGCACACTTATCCACCAACGTGTAGAGCACCTTCACAGTCTTGGGCAATCGTATGTTCATCTTGGAATGAATCTGGCGGTTGCGCACATTGGACTGAAAGGCGGCTATCACGGCTGCCGGATGGATATTTGGGATATTTCTATGAACTTTGCTGAATCTTTGTAAATACTTACGGAGGGTCTCTCCTTCCTTTTGTTGGAGAAGTTGCAAGTCGCTGGGTCGGCCCGGCTCTTGGTGGCCACCGGTGAAGGCACCGATGAACTCATGGCACAAGTCTGCCCATGACGAAATGGAGTTCTCTGGCAGGTGCATCAGCCAAGACCTCACATTGGACTTGAGGGCCAAAGGAAAGTAGTTGGCAAACACCTTCTCATCTCTTCCCCCGGCAGCCTGAACAGTGATGGTGTAGATGCTCAGGAACTCTGCCGGGTTCAGCCTCCCATCGCACTTCTCAGGTATCTCTGGCTTGACCGTGCGAACGGACGGCCAACGGACTTGCTGCAGCTCACGGGTAAAGGCAGGGCAGCCAACCTCAAAAGGTAGGCACCCGCCAATATCAAGCGCGGGCTCGTCGACGCCGGGGCCGTCGCACCCATCGGTCCGGCGGAGGTCATCGCGGCGTTGCTCGACAACGGAGCGCGTGTCTCCTCTCCGCCTATCCTCCGGGGCTCGTTGTTGGCCTGGATGCGCTTGAGGGTCAGAAGAGGCCATCGAGACGTCCTCGGGGTTTGGATTCTATTGCGCTCGCGCTGGCTGCCATGGCGGGGACTGCACCATGGGGATGGCCCTTTCTGTACGGTTAGCAGCATGAGCCATTGCTATCGCTTGGGGCGGCCGTGGCAGGCCAGCTCGCCGTGAGCCCCCAACTTCGGCAAAACCGAGCAGACTTTGGATGGTGGCACGCCATTCGTCCATTTGCTCGGCCGCTGGCGGAAACCTCAGCAGCAGCTGAGCCTGCGCCATGGCCTCCGAGGCTGTACTTGGCATGGGTGATGATGAAGTCGATCGCACCGTCGCTCGGCTCCTGACGGTGCCATTAGCGGCAGCACTGCGCCCCCGCTGCTGCGGGGCGACCACCTGGATGGCAGGGTTGTGCGGCGAAGGTGCTCGAGGGCCAGTGGCTCCGTCAGGCGCAGCGGGTTGGTCGACCCGTCCTGGGGGAGGTGCACGCGCTGTGACCGCACCCGTGGTGGGAGCGGTCGGAGGGCGGCGATTCGCCCCGGCCCGAGCGCCGTTGCTGCGGCTATGCCCGTCGACGGGCGGAAGGGGTGAAAATGGAGTAACCCCTTCACTCGGACCTTGTGGAGCGTGGCCGTCGGGATGTTGCTGATGCTGCTCTCCTCCGATGTCTCCTGCTCATGCATCGGCCACGGGGGAAGTGGTGACGGCGCCGCCTGCTCCGACCACATCCCCAGCAGCGTCCGTGTCCTCGTGTGTCTCCGCACACCCCGCAGCATTAGAGGCCGCGGGTGGCGGAGCCTTCGAGGTGGAAGGATGAGGCAAAGAACCGGGTTTCTTCTTGGGCGCCATGGTCGATGGCGTCATCGATGATGCTGATGGTGATGAAGGTGACGCGCTACACACACCTTCAGGTTCGCGCAAGCGGTCCACCTACCTGGCGCGCTAAAGATGTCGCGGGAAACCACGGCCACCTATGGGACCAGGAGGCCCCTTGCTGGTTCGGCAGGGGGGCGTCGGATTGCACAAAGAGCAGACGAGCGTGTGGCAGCACGACAGAGATCACACAGGCATTTTTACCCAGGTTCGGGCCGCCGTGAGGCGTAAAACCCTACTCCTGCTTTGGTGGATTGATGGTGGATAGGTGGTGGTGGAGCGTAGTACACTTGCCCGGCAAGGGTTACCTCGGGGCGGCAGTGGCTACGCACGTATGGGGGTCTGAGTTATCGAACCTTCTAACCCTCTCTACGGTCGCCATGGGCCTCCTTTTATAGATTAAGGGGTCACCACAATGGCAAAACAGTCATTATGTACTGATAAGATAGCAAACAGTGCTATCATACCTAACTCTGCGGGCTGACAGGGCGCATTAAATGCACCGCTCAACGTCACATCGTTGGTTGCCCGGCAAGGCTTGCCGGGCTATCTCGCCAGCTCCGCGCCTGCTCGCTTGACACGTCGCAGGACGGGTGTCATCTGCAGGTGTTTCCTGTCGGGAGAGGCTGCCATGTGGTGAATGGCTGCCACTTAGTCACTCCGTGGTTTGACACCGCACTGATTGACGACGTGGGTCGTGGTGGAGTAGTTGGTGAGGTGGTTTTGCCTCCGTGTGCCCCGGCAGGCCCTGCCGGGACATCTTGGACGTCGTCTTCCGGGGGTGGCCTCGCCCCTTGCCGAGCTCGCCTGCCCGGCAAAGGAGGCCCTTCTCCTGATGGTGCCTTGCTTCTTTGGCTTGATCTTGGTCCCTCTGATTTGCATGTTAGTCCTTTGAACCTCTTAGTTGTAACACCCCTGGTGGTTAGCTACAGTAATCACTTTTGATAATGACAAGTCAGCATGTTTAATAGTGCATGATCATCATTAGCATCATATTGCATTTCAACTCCTAAGTCAAAATCCAAATTTAAATAAAAGGGAAAATAAAAAAAATAGATATAAAATAAATAAATAAATAAATAGTTAAGTTAATAATTAATTAATTAAGTTAATTACTCTGTTTAAATTAAACTAATTAGGTTTAGTTAACCTAATTGTTAATTAACCACATAAACTATTAGTTAGTGTTAGTAGTCTATGACTTGTGGGTCCCCTTGACCTTGTTGACTGGTCAATGTTGACCCAGTCAACGCTGACTGTACCCTGCTGACTATTGACCGTTGACCAATTTATTAAATATTCCCGAAAATCAATAAGACTTTAGAAAATCATATAAAATAAACCGTAACTCGGATGAAAATACTTTCTACATGAAAGTTGCTCAGAACGACGAGACGAATCCGAATATGCGGTCCGTTCGTCTGTCACACATCCCTAACTATCCGAACATGCAACCCTGCTGTCTATTCATCCGGGTAGCACCAAGATGTATCGTGATCTCCGTCAAAGGTACTGGTGGTCTAAAATGAAGCAGGACATTGCTCGTTATGTTGCTGAATGTGATGTTTGCCGTCGCGTTAAAGTAGAACATCAGAAACCAGCTGGAATTCTGCAACCGCTTCGTATTCCTCTATGGAAATGGGATAAGGTTCAGATGGATTTCGTTACAGGACTTCCCAGGTCACAGAAGGGTCACGATGCTATTCTTGTCGTCGTCGACCAACTCTCTAAAGTTGCACACTTTCTGCCTGTCAAAGAGACTATCACTGCTAGTCAGTTAGCAGAGTTGTATATCTCCAGAATTGTATCACTCCACGGTATTCCGAAGGAGATCAGTTCGGACCGTGGCGGTCTTTTCACTTCCAAATTCTGGGAAAGTTTCCAAACAGCTATGGGAACTCATATTACCTGGAGTTCAGCTTATCATCCCCAATCCCAAGGCCAAGTTGAACGAGTTAATCAAGTGCTTGAAGATATGCTTCGGGCTTGTGTTATATCGTTCGGTAAGAAGTGGGAAGAATCTCTTCCTTATGCGGAATTCTCTTACAACAACAGCTATAAAGCCAGCTTGAAAATGGCTCCCTTCGAGGTACTCTATGGACGTAAGTGTCGAACCCCTCTGAATTGGTCAGAAACTGGGGAACGACCGCTCGTGGGTCCGGATATTATTCAACACACCAAAGAACAAGTCCGTATCGTCCGTGAAAACCTCAAGGCGGCTCAGGACCGCCAGAAGAGCAACTATGATCGCAAACGATGGGGTTTGACTAATCAACCTGGTGATCAAGCTTATCTGCGTGTCACTCCTATGAAGGGCACTCACCGTTTTGGAATCAAGGGCAAACTAGCTCCACGCTACATTGGTCCTTTCCGCATTGTTGCAAGACGTGGTCAGGTGGCATATAAATTGACTAGTAGGCAGTCTAGTCCTTCTGTTGGCTGCAGGAAGAAGCTCGACAGGATCCCAAAATTGTGATGGGCACCCTTGTAGTGAATTCAATCCCAGCTTCAGTCCTCTTTGATTCTGGAGCATCGCACTCCTTCATGTCCGAAAGTTTTGCGCGAAGCCATGATATACTTTTCGAGGAGATGTCCATCCCATTAGTAATCCATTCACCTGGCGCTAATTGGCAAACTACCATGGTAAGCCACGGTAACCACATTGTGATCGGAGGATTGATGTTCCCCGTTTCACTCATTGCTCTCAAGACCTCCAACATAGACATTATTCTAGGTATGGACTGGTTGAAGCCTCATAAAGCTTTGATTGACTGTGCCACTGAAACAGTCCGCCTCACACACCCTTCCGGTCAGACTGTCAGATACTCAGCTCGTACAGTGCAGGACGCCGAAACTCAAATATATGTTCTTAATGCATTGAATGCTTCACCTCTTGAAGGCATCGAGAACGTTCCAGTTGTTCATGATTTTCAAGATGTCTTTCCAGAAGAACTTCCAGGAATACCCCCTGCTAGAGCTGTTGAGTTCGTCATCGACTTGAAACCTGGCACTACCCCTATTGCGAAGCGCCCTTATAAGATGCCTCCGCATCATCTTCTCGAACTTAAGGAAGAAATTGACACGTCACTTAACAAAGGTTTCATCCGCCCCAATTCCTCTGCTTGGGGAGCACCTTCACTCTTCGTTAAGAAGAAGGATGGAACTAACCGATTGGTTCAGGATTATCGGCCCATTAACCAAGCTACAATCCAGAATAAATATCCGCTTCCTCGGAACAATGATTTGTATGATCAACTTGTCGGTTCCTCAGTATTCTCTAAGCTTGATTTGAGATTGGGATATCACCAGATCCGAGTTCGTGAAGAGGATATTCCGAAGACAGCATTTGTTACTCGCTATGTTTCTTACGAATACACTGTCATGTCTTTCGGCCTGACTAATGCTCCAGCTACCTTCTCCCGGTTAATGAACTACATCTTCATGGATTATCTCGACAAATTCGTCGTGGTATACCTGGATGATATTCTGGTTTACTCGAAGAATGAAGAAGAACATGCCGAACATCTTCGACTTGTACTGGAGAAGCTGCGTGAACACCAGCTGTATGCCAAGTATTCCAAATGTGAATTCTGTCTTTCTGAAGTAACGTATCTCGGCCATGTGATTTCGAAAGATGGCATTGCTGTTAACCCAGAACGAGTTCAGGCTATTCTTGACTGGACTCCTCCGAAGAACGTCAAGCAAGTGAGAAGTTTTCTCGGCCTTGCAAGCTATTGCCGTCGCTTTGTCGAGAACTTTTCCAAGATTGCTATACCTTTGACCGATCTGCTTCACAAGGGCGTTAAGTTTGAATCGACAGACAAATGTCAAGAAAGTTTTCAAACACTCAAAGACAAGCTGACATCTGCCCCAGTACTATCTCCTCCAGATACCCGCAAAGACTTCGTGATTTATTGTGACGCATCCCGTGAAGGATTAGGCTGTGTCCTAATGCAAGAGCGTAAAGTGATTGCCTATGGCTCTCGTCTGTTGCGCCCACATGAAGAAAATTATCCGGTACATGATCTAGAACTAGCTGCTGTGATCTATGCATTGCAGTTGTGGCGACATTACCTTCTCGGTAATCGTTGCGAGATATACACGGATCATAAAAGTCTGAAGTACTTGTTCACTCAACCATCTCTAAACCTCCGTCGGCAAAGATGGATGGAGGCCATTGCGGACTATGATTTGGGTATTTCTTATACCCCTGGCAAGGCTAACGTGATGGCTGATGCCTTAAGCCGCAAGTCCTATTGCGACAACCTCATGGTTAGGCGAGCACAACCTCGTCTTTTTGAAGAACTGTGCAAGCTAAATCTGCGTATTGTTCCACAGGGATCTCTTAATAACCTTGTGATACGACTAGATCTTGAGAAAGCTGTTAAGGATGCGCAAGCTAAAGATGCTGAAATTGATCTGATGAAGAAAGACCTTCACCTTGTAAAGTACTGGGATTTCTCGCTGTCTGAAGATGGAACCTTGTATTTCAAAAACTGCATTGTCGTACCTCGCTTCGAGCTTATGACTGACAAGGTCATGAAGGAGGCACATGATACCCCGCTGTCTATTCATCCGGTAGAACCAAGATGTATCATGATCTCCGTCAAAGGTACTGGTGGTCTAAAATGAAGCAGGACATTGCTCGTTATGTTGCTGAATGTGATGTTTGCCATCGCGTTAAAGCAGAACATTAGAAACCAGCTAGAATTTTACAACCGCTTCCTATTCCTCTATGGAAATGGGATAAGGTTCAGATGGATTTCGTTACAGGACTTCCCAGGTCACAGAAGGGTCACGATGCTATTCTTGTCGTCGTCGACCAACTCTCTAAAGTTGCACACTTTCTGCCTGTCAAAGAGACTATCACTGCTAGTCAGTTAGCAGAGTTGTATATCTCCAGAATTGTATCACTCCACGGTATTCCGAAGGAGATCAGTTCAGACCGTGGCGGTCTTTTCACTTCCAAATTCTGGGAAAGTTTCCAAATAGCTATGGGAACTCATATTACCTGGAGTTCAGCTTATCATCCCCAATCCCAAGGCCAAGTTGAATGAGTTAATCAAGTGCTTGAAGACATGCTTCGGGCTTGTGTTATATCGTTCGGTAAGCAGTGGGAAGAATCTCTTCCTTATGCGGAATTCTCTTACAACAACAGCTATCAAGCCAGCTTGAAAATGGATCCCTTCGAGGTACTCTATGGACGTAAGTGTCGAACCCCTCTGAATTGGTCAGAAACTGGGGAACGACCGCTCGTGGGTCCGGATATTATTCAACACGCCGAAGAACAAGTCCGTATCGTCCGTGAAAACCTCAAGGCGGCTCAGGACCACCAGAAGAGCAACTATGATCGCAAACGATGTGGTTTGACTTATCAACCTGGTGATCAAGCTTATCTGCGTGTCACTCCTATGAAGGGCACTCACCGTTTTGGAATCAAGGGCAAACTAGCTCCACGCTACATTGGTCCTTTCCGCATTGTTGCAAGACGTGGTTAGGTGGCATATAAATTGGAGTTGCCACCGCAATTCCCTCATATCCACGACGTCTTCCATGTGTCGCAACTTCGTCAATGCTTCAAGGAATCTCCGCACCGAGCTGTGGATCACGAAATGCTTGAATTGCATGATGATCTATCGTATAAGGAGCATCCGATCCGCATTCTCGATGAAGCTGAACGTCGGACCCGTCAGAAGGTTACCAAGTTCCTCAAAGTGAAGTGGTCAAATCATACTGAAGATGAAGCCACTTGGGAACGCGAGGATAATCTTCGTGCGGAATACCCCGAACTTTTTCCTTCTACCTCTTAATTCTCGGGACGAGAATTCTTGTTAGTAGAGGAGATTTGTAACACCCCCGGTGGTTAGCTACAGTAATCACTTTTGATAATGACAAGTCAGCATGTTTAATAGTGCATGATCATCATTAGCATCATATTGCATTTCAACTCCTAAGTCAAAATCCAAATTTAAATAAAAGGGAAAAATAGATATAAAATAAATAAATAAATAGTTAAGTTAATAATTAATTAATTAAGTTAATTACTTTATTTAAATTAAACTAATTAGGTTTAGTTAACCTAATTGTTAATTAACCACATAAACTATTAGTTAGTGTTAGTAGTCTATGACTTGTGGGTCCCCTTGACCCTGTTGACTGGTCAATGTTGACCCAGTCAATGCTGACTGTACCCTGCTGACTATTGACCGTTGACCAGTTTATTAAATATTCCCGAAAATCAATAAGACTTTAGAAAATCATATAAAATAAACCGTAACTCGGATGAAAATACTTTCTACATGAAAGTTGCTCAGAACGACAAGACGAATCCAAATACGCGGTCCGTTCGTCTGTCACGCGTCCCTAACTATCCGAACATGCAACCGTCCCTCTCCGGTCATCTGTCTGACAAATGTCCGCAGCCGGGAATACTTTCCCGGATGAATCCCCCTCCTTCGCCAGTATCACCCGGCACTGTGTTAGATCACCTCTGACACCGCGTATTGCCATGTTATGCTTTGTGCTGCACTTGTTCGCTGTGTATTTATACTGTTTCCTCCCCCTCTTCTCTCTCGTTAGACCCCGACGTCGTCCCCGAGACCGGCGCAGCTCCGAAGACCGAAGACTCCACTGACGACCTTGCCCTTGCCGCCGAGCAACCAGGCAAGCCCCCCCCCCCCTTGAGCATACCGATATCGCCCATTGTAATTTCCCATGCTTGCATTAGAATTGCTGCTGCTACTGCTTTACCTATTCTGATGCATAGCCTGTTTATCGTAACCTGCTGTTGATAATTACCTGCATATCCTAAACTGCTTAGTATAGGCTGGGTAGAGACCTATCAGTGACCCCACTTGTCCCGACTGCCGCGCTGGATTGTCAGAAGACCCGATCAACGGGATTGAAGACCAGGCCCCGACACCGCACATCACCCCCCTTAGTTGTAACGACACTACAGCGTTACTATCGAGTGCCGAGGGTGAAACCTCTTGTAGCACTTCTGATGTTAACTCTGTAGAGTAGCTATTCGGTCGTGGTCATCGAGGGTGATTCCTCCTTCACCACTTCCGGTAACGACGCTGTCGTACAACACCTCAAGTGTGAACCCAGCGAGGGTGATTCCTTCGAGTTCACCTTGACGGATACATCAAGTAGGAATCCAACGAGGGTGATACCTCGGATTCCCCTGATGTTATGGACACACGGATACTTGGACTTTACACTGTTACTTGGATAGGCGGGTCGACCCTGAGGGGTACCCGCGTGCGCCTGAGAGGCGAGTGTTGTGAAGACGGGTGCCTGCATGGTGCCCGAGTGATGAATACGAGGCACGGCCGGGCATTCTTAACCCTTGCAGCAAGTCCTCAAGACGGGGCGATGGGGTCACATCTTTCGTGAGTCTCTGCTCGTTACCGCAAGCTCTAGTCCATTAACGATTTGGATATTTGATCCGAGCAGGTCTCTGGCCTGATAGCACTAACCATCACGTGGGCATAGTATGGGCGTTCTGCATCGTAGCATCAGCCGAAAGCTCTGTCAGACGTCTAGTTCAGCCTTGCGGCCGAGATGGACCGGCGCCCTCCGGGTGCCTGGCTTCAGCCTGCTCGCAACGACCCGGAGTGCACAGGGCGATGGCCCAAGACCCCAGAGTGCTTAGGATGTAGACCGGCGGGGACCTCTCTGCTGAGCTTTAGGTAGGGCTGCGGTGTGTCGTTTGGCCGAGGCCGGGCATGACCCAGGAAAGTGTGTCCGGCCGGAGTTAATCGAGCGTGTTGGGTAAGTTGGTGCACCCCTTCAGGGAAGAAAACTTCTATCGATAGCCTGTCCTATGGTAAAGGACACTCGGAGTTGTATCCTGATTGATACAATTTAGAATTGGATACTTGGATACTATGGCTCTGGGATTGCTTCTCGCAGGGAGTCGAGAAGGGATCTCAGGACGAGGTTGATGACTGTATGGCTCTGGGATTGCTTTCTCGCAGGGAGTCGAGAAAGGATCTCTGTGTGAGGATGAGACTTAATGATACTGCTACATTATATTGTACTGTTCTTCTCTCTTCTATTGCTGCAAGACCTCTGAAGATGCTAGTCTTCGATAGGACTAGGCCTTCTCTCTATTCTTGCATTTCTGCAGCCCAGTCCACATATACAGCCTCCCTTTGAAAATGTTGCATATGTAGTGTAGATCCTTGCTTGCTGAGTACTTCTGAGTACTCACGGTTGCTTTGTTTTCCTTTTCTCCCCATATCAGTTTGACGTGACCAAGATGACGGAGCCCCTGAGACAGATGCCCCGTCGATCGACTACTACTACTACCCAGAGGATGGATTCTACTACGAGTTAACTGACGACCAGGAGTAGGATCGGAGGGTCCCAGGCAGGAGGCCTACGCCTTTCGATCGTAGTGTTTTATTTTGCCCCGCCTTTCTAAAGGCCTTTCTGTTTCTCTTTTAATATCTGTACTCAGATATCTGATGCTTCCGCTGACGCTTGTACGCAAGCTTATGTATTCGAGCCCTCGAGGCCCCTGGCTTGTAATATATAGCTTGTATGACTTTATTTATGTTTTAGAGTTGTGTTGTGATATCTTCCCGTGAGTCCTTAGGCTTGATCGTGTGCATTTGCGTGTATGATTACTGCATGATTGAGCCGGGGGTGTAACATTAGTCCCTTGTATTCTGACTTGGGTTGGCGCTTCAATCTCGTCCCCGTGCCTGTGCACAGTCTGGGCAACAGACCCAGGGTTTGTTGCACCGACATGCTTCATCCTCTCCTCTTCAGGGAAATCCCAACGCAACTCACAAGTAGCAATGATACTTGGAGTCCCTCGAACCATTGATGAACGATCCCTTGTACCGCCCACGAACAGTCCCTCCTACCAAAGACCGAAAGCACGACCTCTCTACTTGGTTGCAAGCATGCAGCCTTCATGACCCGGCAACTCTGAGCCGTCTAGAGCTAATCGTCGCCGGAGAATTGGAGGGAGGAGATTAGAACCACACAGGGCTTCTAATTATGAGGACAAGAGGATTAGCCTATCTGTAATCAGTCAACTAGGACCAACTAGAACTAGAACTAGAAGAACTAGAGGAGGCTCCAAAACTTGTGTGTAGAAAAGGGCCAATACCTCAAGTATATATAGGTTAGGAGGAGAGGAGGGGGCGCCATGATACGTCTCCAACGTATCTATAATGTTTGATTGTTCCATGCATTTATTGGCCATTATATATCATTTTTTGGGACTAACCTAATAACTTGGTGCCAAGTGCCAGTTGCTATTTGTTGCCTGTTTTTGGTATTCCAGGATATCAATACCAAACGAAGTCCACATGCCACGAAACTTTTTGATGATTATTTTCTGAACATAAGAGACCCTGGAAGCTTCGAGAGAGGGCTAAAAGAAGGAGTAGCCCACAAGGCACTAGGGCGTGCCCAGGGGGCAGGCGTGCCCTGGTGGCTTGTGGGGCCCATGTTCACCTGTTTGACCTAATTCCGCCTCTATAATTTCACTAAAATTGGGAAACAAATAGAGAGCCACACAAAACACTTTTTCCACCGTCGGAAGCTTCTGTACTCGCGAGATCCCATTCCGAGGCTTTTTCCGGCAATCTCGCGGAGGGGGAATCGATCACAGAGGGGCTCTACATCAACCTTGCTGCCCTTCCGATGATGTGTGAGTAGTTTACCATAGACCTACTGGTCCATAGCGAGTAGCTAGATGGCTTCTTCTCTCTCTTTGATCTTCAATACAATGTTCTCCTCGATGTTCTTGGAGTTCTATTTGATGTAATCACTTTTTGCGGTGTGTTTGTTGGGATCTGATGAATAGTGATTTTATGATCAGATTATCCATGAATATTATTTGAGTCTTCTCTGAACTCTTTTATGCATGATTATTATAGCTTGGTATTTCTCTCCGATCTATTGACTTGGTTTGGCCAACTAGATTATTTTTTCTTCCAATGGGAGAGGTGCTTTGTGATGGGTTCAATCTTGCGGTGATATATATCCCAGTGACAAAAAGGGACAAGTCACGTATTTGTATTGTTGCCATTAAGGATAAAAAGATGGGGTTTATTCATGCGTGAGTTTACTGTGTCTACATCATGTCATCTTGCTTAAGGCCTTACTCCGTTCTTTATGAACTTAATACTCTAGATGCATGCTGGATAGCGGTTGCTGTGTGGAGTAAGAGTAGTAGATGCAGGCAGGAGTCGGTCTACTTGTCTCGGACATGATGCCTATATACATGATCATTGCCTTGGATATCGTCAAGATTATTCGCTTTTCTATCAATTGCTCAACAGTAATTTGTTTACCCACCGTATGCTATGTTCAAAAGAGAAGCCTCTAGGAAAACTATGGCCCCCGGGTCTACTTTTATCATATATTAAAAACCAAAAATACCTTGCTACAATTTTATTTACTTTATTTTATCTTGTTTTTTATTTATCAATCTATCACTACGAAATTTGATCCTTGCAATTAACTGCTGAGGGATTGACAACCCCTTGTTCGCGTTGGGTGCAAGTATTTGTTATTTTGTCTGTAGGTACTGCTAACGAGGTGTTGCTTGGTTCTCCTACTGGATTGATAACCTTAGTTCTTAACTGAGGGAAATACTTATCTCTAATGTACTGCATCATCCTCTCCTCTTCGAGGAAATCCCAACGCATCTCACAAGTAGCAGGAAGAATTTCTGCGCCGTTGCCAGGGAGACATCATCAACATCTATCAAGTAC
Organism: Thinopyrum elongatum; assembly: GCA_011799875.1. Taxonomy (NCBI): domain Eukaryota; kingdom Viridiplantae; phylum Streptophyta; class Magnoliopsida; order Poales; family Poaceae; genus Thinopyrum; species Thinopyrum elongatum. The sequence continues at coordinate 514,494,754 of CM022302.1, forward strand.
CATCGCATTAACTTTCATCTCATTGCATTTATATTATTGCCATTTACCTCTCGTTTTTCACCTCCCCCACTTCTAAAACGTTTTCACAAAAACACAACAATATTTTCGTTTGCCTTTTTGCTTGTTTGCTTGCTTTTTGCCCTCATGTTAACACTCAAAAGAACAAGAAAGAAATAAGACAAATAAGATGGATCCTCATCCACTTGCTAATCTTTTGGAAAGATCCAATTGCTAGTGATTTGAATGCACTTGATTATCTCTACGAAGTTTTGCTTGAAAATCATGAATCTGAATGATTGCAATGATACCTCCTCGAATGAAAAGCATGATTGCAATGATGTTATAAAGTGATTCATCATACCTCCTCAAATGAAAAGCATGATTGCAATGATGTTATTATAAATTCTATTAATGTCAATTGTGTTAATGATATGCAAAACCCACGCTTGGGGATGATGCTTTTGTTATCTCTACTACTTATTGCAATGATCATGATTGGGGTGATGCTTCTTATGATCTTGAAGATTTATTTAAGCCTCATGATGAATATGAAATTGGTAATAATGTTTGCAATAATATTGAAAGTGGGTTTGAAAGAGTGTCAACTTTAGGAAAAAATAATCCCACATATCTGGAGAGTGTTCAAACTTATGAAATTATTGATAAAAGTGGGTTTGGAGAGGTCATGACTTTAGGTAATGTTAACCCCACTATTTTGGAAGATTATAAAAAATTTATGCATGTGGATCATAAAGAGAATATTGTTTATGATAGCTATATTGTTGAATTTGAGTACGATCTACATGTAATTATTATGAGAGAGGAAAATATGGTTGTAGAAATTTTCATGTTACTAATTCACCTCTCTTTGTGTTGAAATGATTAATGCTTCCTTCTTCCTATTTGCATATGCTAGAAATTACTTGTCTTGATAATTTGTTTTCCTATAAAATGCATATGCATAGGAAGTATGTTAGACTTAAATGTGTTGGTCACATGTTTTATGATTCTTTCTTTGTGTTTCAATTCTTGTCTTGTATGTGAGCATCATTAATATCCCAAGCCTATCTTAGTGGCTATAAAAAAAGCTTATTGGGAGACAACCCAATTGTTTCTTTTTCTGATTTTCTATGTGCACACAATTATGATACGGTTATGGTTTTGTTTTTTGTGTTTTAAATTAGTGTTTGTGCCAAGTAAAGCCTTTGGGATGATTTGGATGATAGTTGCTTTGATTCTGTGAAAAAATAGAAACTTTTGCGTCCAGTAGGAGAATTGTTAAAATTTGCTGGAGCGTGAAAATATTCTGAATTTTTTACACATGATTTATATATAAATTTTCCATGTTGTCCTAAGTTTTCAGAATTTTTGGAGTTACATAAGTATGGTCATTGTTCTAATTATTACAGAGTTTTCTATTTTTCACAGATTCTATTTTCATTGCGTTGTTTGCTTGTTTTGATGAATCTATGGATTGTATCGAGGGGTATAAGCCATGGTGAAGTTAGCATACAGTAGGTATAATGCAATAATAAAATATAAATGGGTTTACAATAGTACCTAAATTAGTGATTTGCTTTGATATACTAATGGATCTCATGAAGGTTTTTGCTGAGTTTTGTGTGCTGTAGTTTTCAAGTTTTGAGTGAGATTATGATGGATGAAGGCATAAGGAGTGGCAAGAGCCTAAGATTGGGGATGCCCGAGGAACCCCAAGGTAATATTCAAGGACTCCCAAGCATCTAAGCTTGGGGATACCCTGGAAGGTATCCCCTCTTTCTTTTACCAACTATCGGTAATTTTAATTGGAGCTATATTTTTATTCATCACATGATATGAGTTTTGCTTGGAGTGTCGTGTATTATATGAGTATTTGCTTTGTTTTCTTTTTAGTTTGTCACAATCATATTTGCTGAACACACCCCTTTTGAGAGGGACAAACATAATTCGTGATTTGTTAGAATACTCTATGTGCTTCACTGATATCTTTTGAGCTAGGCAGTTGCTCTAGTGCTTCACTTATATTTTTTAGAGCACGGCAGTGGTTGTATTTTAAAGAAATGGTTGCACACTCATGCTTCACTTGTATCTTTTTGAGAGTTGATAATGGTAATGTCAATTAGTACAAGTTATGAATTTGGTCCTAATATGATAGGTATTCAAGAGGGATATAATAAAAACTTTCATGTAGATCACCGAATATGATAAGTTTGATTCCTTGCAATAGTTTTGCGAGATAAAGGTGGTAATATGTGGATTGTGCTAGTGAGTAATTGTGGTTTAGTAAGAATATTGGTGTTCAGGTTTCTGATTCCTGAAGCATGCACGTATAGTCTCTCGTTATGCTATGAAGTTGGAGCATGGTCTATTATTGATTCTCTTCCTTATGAGTGGCGGTCGGGGATGAGCGATGGTCTTTGCCTATCAATCTATCCCCCTAGGGGCATGCATAGTAGTACTTTGCTTCGAGGGCTAATAAATTTTTGCAATAAGTAAGTGAGTTCTTTATGACTAATGTGATTCCATGGATTATACACACTCTCACCTTTCCGCAATTTGCTAGCCTCTTCGGTACCATGCATTGCCCTTTCTCACCTTGAGATGTGGTGCAAACTTCGCCGGTGCATCCAAACCCTGTGATATGATACACTCTATGACACATAAGCCTCCTTATATCTTCCTCAAAACAGCCACCATACCTACCTACTATGGCATTTCCATAGCCATTCCGAGATATATTGCCATGCAACTTCCACTGTTCCGTTTTTATGACACCCATCATCATTGTCATATTGTTCTGCATGATCACATAACTAACATAGTATTGGTGGCCTAGCCACCGTTCATCATTTTTATACATGTTATGCCAGATCATTGCACATCCTGGTACACCGCCAGAGGAATTCATATAGAGTCATATTTTGTTCTAGTATCGAGTTGTAAGTAAATAGAAGTGTGATGATCATCATATTCATTATTAGAGCATTGTCCCAAGTGAGGAAAGGATGATGGAGGCTATGATTCCCCCAGAAGTCGGGATGAGGCTCCAGACGAAAAAGAGAGGCCAAAAAGAGCCCATCAAGAAAAGAGAAAAAAAGAAAAAGAGAGAAAAAGAGAGAAGGGCAATGTTACTATCCTTTCCACACTTGTGCTTCAAAGTAGCACCATGTTTTTCATATAGAGAGTCTCCTATGCTTTCACTTTCATATAACTAGTGGGAGTTTTTTGTTATAGAACTTGGCTTGTATATTCCAGTGATGGGCTTCCTCAAATGCCTGAGGTCTTCATGAGCAAGCAAGTTGGATGCACACCCACTTAGTTTTATTTTTGAGCTTTCATACACTTATAGCTCTTAGTGCATCCGTTGCATGGCAATCCCTACTCCTTGCATGGACATCAATTGATGGGCATCTCCATAGCCCGTTGATTAGTCTTGTCGATGTGAGACTTTCTCCTTTTTTATCTTCTCAATATTATCTCCATCACCATACTCTAGTCCACCCATAGTGCTATATCCTTGGCTTGCGCTCATGTATTGCGTGAGAGTTGAAAAAGCTAAAGTGCATTAAAAAGTATGAACCAATTGCTCAGCTAGTCATCGGGGTTGTTCATGATAAATACTTTTTGTTAAGAAGATGGAGCATGAGAAGGCTATATGATTTTGTAGGGATAACGCTCTTTAGTGTTGATATTTTGAAAGACATGATTGTTTGTTGGTATGCCTTATTATTATTGTTTTTATGTCAAACTATAGACTATTGATTTGAATCATTTGGATCTTAATAGTCATGCCACAAAATAGAGATTACATGATGAACATGTTAGGTAGCATCCACATCAAAACATTTGTTTTTATCATGTACCTACTCAAGGACGAGCATGAATTAAGCTTGGGGATGCTCGATACGTCTCCAACGTATCTATAATCTTTGATTGTTCCATGCTATTATAGTATCAATCTTGGATGTTTTATATGCATTTATATGCCATTAAATATCATTTTTTGGGACTAACCTATTAACCTGGTGCCAAGTGCCAGTTGCTATTTTTTGCCTGTTTTTGGTTTTCCAGGATATCAGTACCAAACGAAGTCCAAATGCCACTAAACTTTTTGACGATTTTTTTGGACATAAGAGACCTAGAAGCTTCGGGAGAGGGCCAGAAGATGAAGGAGTAGCCCGCAAGGCACCAGGGCACGCCCTGGTGGCTTATCGGGGCCCACGTTCACCCGTTTGACCTAATTCTGCCTCTATAAATTCTCTAAAATCGGGAAACCAACAGAGAGCCACCCAAAACACTTTTTCCGCCACCACAAGCTTCTATTCTTCCGAGATCCCATCTGGAGGCCTTTTCTGGCACTCAGCCAGAGGGGGGATCAATCACAGAGGGGCTCTACATCAACCTTGCTGCCCTTCCGATGATGTGTGAGTAGTTTACCATAGAACTACCGGTCCATAGCTAGTAGCTAGATGGCTTCTCACTACTAGAAAAAGGGCTATAGCTAATATAGACATTAGTGGCGCACTATGTATGTGGTGCGCCACTGCCAAATAGCAGTGGCGCACCACACATGGGTGTGCCACTAATGTTTATATTACTAATGGCGCACCTTGTGTGTGGTGCGCCACCGCTAAGTTTCTCCTGGGCACACCCCCCTCCCCAGACTTACCAGTGGCGCACCGTGGTTTGGTGCGCCATTACTAGTTTTAACTAGTAATGGCGCACCACACCCACGGTGCGCCACTACTAACAATTTTTTTTCAATTTTTTTTTCAAAACTAGTAATGGCGCACCACACACCAGGTGCGCCATTAGTAACCCTAGTTACCAATGGCGCATTCTTAGGAGGTGCGCCATTGGTAACCTGAGAGCAACTAGATATTTTTGACAGCCACCTACCACACTCACTTTCCCCACTTCATTCTCTCCACCTCTACCAAGCTTGGTCTCGGCTGCCTCCTCCTCCTCACCTCATTTGCACCATAGATTCACCCAAATTAAGTGGTTAAATTTCCTTTTTTTGATAGGTAAGTAAGGGGAAAGCTTTCTTTATGTTCTAGATCTACTTTTTTCTCCCTCCAACAACGTACACACTTTTTATGGCCTAGATCTACGTATGTTTGTGGTGTTGCATATGTTTGTGTTTGCAGGTACCGGTATTTGAAATGCGATAGTTGCCAATATTTTGCCGGAATGTTGATTCATTTCCGTTTCGGCGAGAATTTGGCACTATGCATTCTTTTTGGTCCTATTTTTAGGCAAAGTCATGCCAATTTTTTTTTGGTTCTAAAATATCATTTTGCTCTACCCCGCAGGCGACCATGGTCCGCACGATGACCGAAGGCATCATGAATAGGTTTTTGAGCTCCGCAAAGGCCGAGATGCTTCAAAAGAACGAGACGGAGATAAGATGTTCGTGTCGACGATGCAAGCTGAAGAGACTTATGGACCCGGATTCCAGACAGGTGCGGGACCACCTGCTCTTGCATGGTTTCATGGATGGCTATTGGTGGCAAGGTGATGAAGATGATTATGAAGTCGTCCATGGGGGCCGGGCAAGAAATAAGGAAGGGCAGCAAGACAATAGCGGCAAGGGCGGGCGAGAAGACGAAGAATCTCCAGGACATGATCACGAAGTATATGCAGGACACAGTCATCATGTAGAAGATGCCGGACATGATGATGAGGAAGATCAAGACGAAGGGCATGATCATGAAGATGAAGATGCCGGAGCAGACGACGATGGACCATCTTCTCTCTCTTCGATATTCAATACATTGTTCTCCTCGTTGTTCTGGGAGTTCTATTTGATGTAATCCCTTTTCGCGGTGTGTTTGTTGGGATCCGATGAATTGTGAGTTTATGACCAGATTATCCATGAATATTATTTGAGTCTTCTCTGAACTCTTTTATGCATGATTATTATAGCTTTGTATTTCTCTCCGATTTATTCATTTGGTTTGGTCAACTAGATTGATTTTTCTTGCAATGGGAGAGGTGCTTTGTGATGGGTTCAATCTTGCTGTGATCTATATCCCAGTGACATAAAGGGAGAAGACACATATTTGTATTGTTGGCATTAAGGATAAAAAGATGGGGTTTATTCATGCGTGAGTTTACTTTGTCGACATCATGTCATCTTGCTTAAGGCATTACTCTGTTCTTTATGAACTTAATACTCTAGATGCATGCTGGATAGCGGTCGATGTGTGGAGTAATAGTAGTAGATGCAGGTAGGAGTCGGTTTACTTATCTCGGACGTGATGTCTATATACATGATCATTGCCTTGGATAGCATCATGATTATTTGCTTTTCTATCAATTGCCCAACAGTAATTTGTTTACCCACCGTATGCTATGTTCAAGAGAGAAGCCTCTAGTGAAAACTCTGGCCCCCGGGTCTACTTTTATCATATATTAAAATCCAAAAATACCTTGCTGTAATTTTATTTACTTTACTTTATTTTGTGTTTTATTTATCTATCTTCCACTACGAGATTTGATCCTTGCAATTAACCGCCGAGGGATTGACAACCCCTTGTTCGCGTTGGGTGCAAGTATTTGTTATTTTGTGTGTAGGTATTGCTAATAAGGTGTTGCTTGGTTCTCCTACTGGATTGATAACCTTGGTTCTTAACTGAGGGAAATACTTTTCTCTACTATACTGCATCATCCTCTCCTCTTCGAGGAAATCCCAACGCAGCTCACAAGTAGCACGCCATAAGGGGGAGGGAATGTCCCCTCCCTTGGCTAACCAAGGAGGAGGAGGACCCGCCTCCAATTCGGCCTCCCTCTCCCCTTTCCATGGGGAGAATGGGGCGCCACACTTATTGGGCCCAAGTGGCCGAAGTGGTCTTCCATCACTTGGCCTTTTAAGGCCCGTTGATATTAAAATTAATATAAAAGCCTTCTAATTATTATTAGACCCTTTTATATATAATTTAACATCGCCAGAAACATTTCCACCTATATATATATATGTATCGGTAATACCCATATTACCCGATATTCCCTGAAACCCTTCCTGTGACCCCGAAACACTTCCGGATCCTCTTGAAACTATTCCGAATATTAATGAAACAATTCCTCAAATATTATTCTCATCACTCCCACCCTACTAAAACTCACCAGATGGTGATTTCCCTAAGCTTGTGACCCCATAGGTTCAGTAACTCATAGACATGAACAAAACAGTTTGTTCAATGACCGATAGCGGGACCGTGGACATCCATATCGATCCCTATGAGCACACGGATGATATTCGAGTGAACCTATGGTTATCACGTGATTCCTCCTTTGCTTAGCCATACTTTACAAAACCCGGGATGCATCGGTATCCTCCTGAGTCATCACCATGCTCACTATACTAAAATCCTCATTACCAGTTTTATTCTTCTTTCTCGTTATTGTGTCCCGACATCCTCGTGATGTAGTCACCTGTGTTTGGCCAGATGATGATGGATGCCGTCAGATCGATAGGGCCCTAAGAATGTCTCTCCATCGTCGGAGGAGCAAATCCCACTCTCGAGCTATCTGGCCACTTGTCACTTTCCGATGAACCTGTAAGTTGTCATTATGACCACCGTGTTACATGTGATGTTTGAGCAACACCAAAGACCACTGTACGGTATGAAGTGACCATGATACTCTCATGTTCTAAGGATCAAAATCACACGTTAACACTCTGTGTTATTACAATTGATTACAGACGATATTAACTTAATTCATAACATACAAGATTGGGTCAATTTCAACGTCATAATCTCAATGTTGTTTTAGGACTATTGTTATGCTTAATGATATCCTAAGATCCGGAAAACGTGATCACCAACAACACTTGAACTAGTCTTAGAGGCGAGACAAGGAACCTTTATTTCATCTGTTTATCATTTCACACGTGCATATAAGTTTTCCACTGAATCACATATTCCAGGATCATAGACGTTATAACATGAAATATAAACTATTAATTATGAACATGGAAATATAATAATAAAACATTATTGCCTCTAGGGAATATTTCCAACACTAGTGTAGTAATTTCTTTGCTTAGTTTTACAGACAAAATGTTCGAGAACATTTCTGGTTAGTCTTGTTCTAACTTAAGTGAGAGATTAATAATCTCTATAAGTTGTATCATCCTCTTACTTGCACTTCTAAAAAGCAAACCTTTTCTCAAAAAATTTATTTTCTGAAAAACACTTTGTCCTTTAATTTTCTTAGAGGAGCACAAAACCTACAATGAAGCCTTTGTCTATAAATATTCTATAAACCTTTATAGTTTTATCAAACCCTTTTAGATGGTGCTTCTGTTTAGTGAATATTATGATGTTTCATTTATAAATCCCCCAGAAAAATTAATGGGAGTAGATGGGTAATAATTCCACAATTATTAAATTGCTTGCTAAACCTATGACTTAGATATATTTCTTTATGAAAGAAGAGTCCTTGTTTTATCTTCTATCGTAATGATATTATATCTTCATCCTGAATTTCTTTGAACTATTTCAAATGTTTTCAATCCTTATGTTTAATCAAGTTAATCATATTCACTCATAACATTGATGAAGTAGAAATATTCACCATGTCCTATTATGTCCTTCGGACTTTATACATCTCAATGTATTTAGTCAATTCTGATAAAGACTTTTATATTTCATCACTATGAAGATCAATAATCTGATATAACCAAGCAGTGACACACACAAGTGTTTTTATTAGTCTTCTTAAGAGGTTTAGCATTAATGTTATAAATCCAAATTTCAAGATTCACCATGAATAAACCATCACAAAATAGAGTTTTAATCAAAACATATTCTCATAATAATCTGAACAACTATTGTTTAAAATTTATAAGAATATCCATCGCATAACCAATAGGATAATGCATTACATAACTCTGAAGCAAAATAACTATTATTTCAGTTCTAAGATAAATCTTGAAGTTAAATTAAAGACATGACTTTGACAGTCTCCGAGTAGCGATCCCATCACCATTCCCGACTTGTATCATGACTTCATTTCTTCTCTCCTTGTGAGCTCTCTGTAGTCCCTGCATCGGTTTGCAAAATGAGAGCAACCAATCAGTATCAAATACTCATGACATACAGAAATTTTACAAGTACAATAACATTAACTTCATGTAACTAGTATATCTGTATCAGAAGAACCGTTCTTCATAGCCGCCAAATACTTCTGGCAGTTATGCTTCCAGTGTCCTTTCTGCTTGCAGTAGAAACATTCAGTCTCTTTAGAGGATCCGCCCTTGTTCTTCTTCTGAGACTCGGTCTTACCGGCTTTAGTAGATTTCTTATTCTTGGAGTTTCCCTTCTTCTTGAAATTTGGTCTTGTTGACCATCAACATTGTTTTGTTGTTCTGCATTCCAGCTTCCACAGTTTTGAGTATCGCAAGCAACTCGTTTGCACTTTTCTCCATCCCATTCATGTTGTAATTTCATGATAAAGCCATCGTAAGATGCGGGAGTGAAGCAAGCATAATAACGGTACTAAGTGTTGGAGGAATTTGAAATTCCAGTGAAGCCAGTCTATCAACATAGCCAGCAAGCTTTACTATATGCTCACTCATGGAGGAACCCTCTTTTATCTTTCATTCGATCAAGGCCTTGGTTAATTCAAAATGTTCAGTCCTTTCCTACTTCTTGTACAAAAATTTCAGTGGATCGTTCAAAACGCTTATGTAGTTCAGGATCCATGCAAGTCAACATGAGGCACTGGATAGAATCATAGTCATCATTATGAGCAGCATAAGCAACAACTTCTTCTGGTGTTGCATCCTTTCCAGGAGCATCACCCAAGGGATGATCCATCACGTACTCCTTCTTAGCACTCCTGAGAATAAATCTCAGGTTCCCGATCCAATCTGCATAGTTTCCACCATCAGCAACCAACTTTTCTTTCTCAAGCATAGGGGCTAAGTGAAACATATTGCCAGCCATTTGATCTACAATGATAATCACACAAATAATTTAGACATAATTCATAATTAATATTTGCACTAGTTATTAAACAAATTTTAATATAAAGTGCACTCCTCAAATCAAAATATCTCATAATTGATAGCGAGTGATTCAAGATCCTAATTTTATTTTTCGTCATTCATGTGGACATCACTTATGACGAAAATTTTGACCGGTAGGCAAACTATTGCGGATCATATCCCCATATGACTCTTGTTCATCTTTTGATGCTTTGTGCTCCGAGCTCAGAACGATTTTGCTAGAATTTTAGGACAACTGAGTGCTATCTACTAGCATGGTCTAACCAGTTCCGTCTTACACCTCATGTCCCTTATGTACTCATGTGGACATGACTCACTCCGGAACGCTACGTGTTATAGATGGTTGCAACACTGGGAAGAGCACCTTTTAACTTAATATTTACTGTGAGAGATCACCCTAATAATTGACTAATGCACAATCAAAGGGTGCAAACAAAAAAGGGATAAACATCTCAGGCATTTCATAAAAGCATGATATGGTATAGCCCTGGGCGCTAGGATTCTTCGTGACTATCTTCAATCTCTAGTTGAAGCTTCATGACGGCCAATATTTCGTTGCCATGGCAACCGTTTCGAAAACGTCGCTATGGCGGCAATTTCAGAAAATGTTGTTGTGCGGTAATTTCAGAAAACGTTGTTGTGGCGACCGTTTCTGAAAATGTTGCTGTGGCACCAAATTTAGAAATTCTGTCGTGGCACGAAATTATAGCTCCTCATCCCACGCCAAGTACACCTTCTCCACATCGGGGTCCTCCGTGTATGGTTGCCATTATCACCTGTAACCTGTAGCCTATCTCTACGATATTTACATTAACGTGGCAATCTCGTTGCTCGAGCCATCATGTCGTGATGCGCAAGCCACTTAACATTACAACATATAACCATCTCATACATAAACTCGTTATCATAACGAAGGCTATATGCATACCCTGCAAAACAAAGTTAGAAGTTCTCTAATCGGTTTTAGCAAAATTTTAGTTATGTGGTTAACTAGTTTTAACTAATAATACTAGCTACCTATGTCCACAATTTAGGCGATGATTCTTGATGCTAGATTAAGTTTCGGGGTGTGTGAAATAAGAGACTTAGTTAAAAGTCTCGTCCCCAACACTAAACTTCGTCAAATACGCATGACCCCCTAGAAGATCATCCATCTTTGGCACCATCTTATGTACGCGATGACTCACTATTCTCAACTATGGTGAAGCCCAAAGAACTGTTAGCAGATCAGCGACAACCAGAGCCGATCGATTGTCAGAACCTTGTGGAAAGCGACATGATAACCCACAAGTATAGGGGATCGCAATAGTTTTTGAGGGTAGAGTATTCAACCCAACTTTATCGATTCGACCCAAGGGGAGCAAAAGAATATTTGCAAGTATTAGTAGTTGAGTTGTCAATTCAACCACACCTGGAGAACTAAATATCTGTGGCAAAGTGATCAGTAGCACAGTAATATGATAGTTTGATAGCAGTGGTAGCAAAGGCAATAGTAACAGTAATAGTAATAGTAGCAGTTTTTTAGTGGTTGTAACAATGGCAACAACGATAGTAACTTAGCAAAGATCAATATGCGAAAAGCTCATAGGCATTGGATTGATGATGGATAATTATGTTGGATGACATTCATCATGTAACGGTCATAACATAGGGCGACGCAGAACTAGCTCCAATTCATCAATGTAATGTCGGCATGTATTCCATATAGTCATACATGCTTGCGATAAGAACTTGCATGACATCTTTTGTCCTACACTCCCATGGCAGCGGGCCCATAAGGAAATCTAAGGGATATTAAGGCCTCCTTTTAATAGAGAACCGAACAAAGCATTAACACATAGTGAAGACATGAACCCCTCAAACTACGGTAATCACCTGAAAGAAACCAAATTATTGTCACCTTGCGGTATGCGGATCATAACACATAATAGGTGCATACAACTTGCAAGATAGGATCAAGAACACAAATGTATTCGTGAAAACATAAAGGGTTCATATCTGAAATCATGGCACTTGGGCCCTACTGACAAGCATTAAGCATAGCAAAGTCATATCAACATCAATCTCAGAACATAGTGGACACTAGGGATCAAGCCCTAACAAAACTAACTCGATTACATGATAAATCTCATCCAACCCATCACCGACCAACAAGCCTACTCGCTCCCGGTGGTGAGCATCATGAATTTGGTGATGGAGGAAGGTTGATGATGATGGCAGCGTCGAATCCCCCTCTCCGAAGACCAGAATGGACTCCAGATCAGCCCTCCCAATGAAGAACAGGAGGTGGCGGCGACTCCGTATCGTAAAACATGATGATTCCTTCTCTCTGATTTTTTTGGACGAATAGGTACTTATGGAGTGGCAGTTAGGGTTGCGGGAGCTACTAGGGGCCCACAAGCCTGCCAGGCGTGCCCCCTGGGCTTGTGTGTAACACCCCATGTACTTAACAACAGTGATCACCTTAGTTAATGCCATGTCAGCAGTGTTAACAGTGCATAATCATCATTTGCATCATATTGCATTTCAACTCCTAGTTCAAACTTCAATTATATTCAAAGTGGAAAATAAAAGTTGTTCAAAAACAGAAACTAAAATGTTCATTAAATAACAAATATTCCAGAGACAATGCTAAAATTGTAACCAACATTTAATAGATTAATTAAGTGACTCTAACAGTACCAAAACAGCTAGGTTTAATACATTTTATTTAATACAAAATTTGTGTGAACTCCATTTTCTTCCAAACCAATTTTTAGCAGTGCTAACTAATGCACTGTATGTATTGGAACAAGTAACCTATATTACAAAATTGTGTATGAGGCCACACCTTATTGCAAAAGTAGAAACAAATGAAAAACAGATAAATAGAAAAGAAAAAGGCAAAACAGAAATAAAACAAAAATAAAAAGCAAACCCCCCACTGGGCCAACCGGCCCAGCAGCCCACCGTCCCAGGCCGGCCCACCCCGCCTCCCTTATCCCCTGGGCAGCCAAACCCTAGCACCCCTCACCCCACTTCCCCCACCCCCATCGCTCCCTCCTCTCGATCCGATCTGGATCGGAGGGGACGACCCCCCCCCCCCTCGACGCCGTTCGCCCCTCGCCGCTCAAGACCGCCGTCGTCGCTCGCCGGAGCACCGCTGCATCGTCCCCGCCGACCCGTCCTCATCTCTTCCCCGACTGGCCTCCTCGTCGCCATGTCGTCGCTCGCCCTCGACGGCCGAAGCCACCTGGTCCCCGTCGACGGACTGCCCTGCCCCACCTCTCCATCGCCGGCCGACCCCGAGCCTCACCGCCCCTCTCCCCACGAACGCTGGTGAGGGCCTCACCCTCCCCCGTCTCTCCCTCTATCCCGTGCCCGCAGCGCCCGGCCACCACGTTTCCCCTCCCCCTGTCGAGCTCACCGTAGCCCCGCCACCGCCTGGCTGCATCCTGCTTGCTTCGCCGCTGCCTTTCGCTCGCGCCACTGCTACCGCCAGCCCGCGCTCATGCTCTGGCTTTCCCCCGCTCGACCCCGTGCCGCCTCTGTCCGCCGCGCCCCGCACCGCGCCCGCATGCGCCCGGTCGCGTCCAGCGCTCGCGCACTCGCCACCAGCTCACGCCTCCCCCTCCCCCCCACATGTGCTCGCGCTGCCGTCGTGGCCCCTGACCTCCGCTGCGACCTGGCCCTGCTCTGCCGCGCTGCCCACACGCTGCAGCTTTGCTCACCTGCGCCGCCCGCAGCTCGCGCACGCGCCCCCGCCGCGGCCCCGCTCACCCCCGTGGGCGCTCGCCGCCGCCCGTGGCCTTTCTGGCCGCACGACCGCGCGCCCGTGGCCGCTGCGGCCCCTAGGGGCCAATGACGAATGGGCCCGATGCCCCTAACCCTGACAAGTGGGGCCCAGCCCCACAGAACGTTTAAAAAAATGAAATGAAAATGAATTAAATAAAATCAGTAATTAATAATTAATTAGTTAGTTAATTAAGTTAATTAATTTTGTTTAATTAAACTAATTAATTAGTTAGTCTAATTAATCTATAATTAGTTAAACTAAACCCTAATTAACCTAATCAGTCAATGACAGGTGGGACCCACACGTAGGTTTGACTAGGTCAACTACACTGTTGACTGCTGACGTCAGCATGATGTCATGCTGACGTTATCTGATACTGTTCTGGATGATGTTGGATTAAATATTTAAATAAATTCTAGAAAATAATTAAAACTTTAGAAAATCAAATAAAATAATCCGTAACTCCGATGAAAATAATTTATATATGAAAGTTGCTCAGAATTTCGATACGAATCTGGATACGCCCTCCGTATTCCTGACATATGCCCCTAGCTAGATGAACATGGAACTTTTAGATTGATTTCAATAAATGAATAGTGCCCAACTTTAATTAAATAAATCCGGATAAATTCCTGAATTAACTAAATCATTTAGTTAGGCTGTAGAACACCCCAGCATATCATTTAGGCATGTCTTACATATTGTTTGCATTTTTGCCGTGAATTTATTGTTTCTCTCCCCCTCTTTCTCTCTCGATAGACGCCGAGACCGATGCTGTTGCAGCAGATTACGACTACGCTCTAGACGAGCAGCCCGTTGACGACCCCTCTCTCTTGCCAGAGCAACCAGGCAAGCCCCCCCTTGAGCATCCAGATATCGCCCATTCCATTTCTCCTGCTTGCATTAGATTTTGCTACTGTTACTGCTTGTTCCTATTCTGATGCATAGCCTTATTTTGTAACCTGTTTATTGCTACCTTACATGCCTATGTTAAACTGCTTAGTATAGGTTGGTAGTGAACCATCAGTGACCCCACCACCTTACCCTTGTTGCCCCTGCTTGATCATCGACGACTCGATCAACGTGATCATCGACCAGAGACTAACACATCACTTCACCCCCTTCGTTGTATGACTCTGCATAGTTACTATTGAGTGCCGAGGGTGATACCTCGTAACGCACTCCTGATGAACACTCTGCAGTGTAGCTGTTCGGACGTGGTCATCGAGGGTGATTCCTCCTTCTCCACTTCTGATACGACTCTGTCGTGCAACCCCTCAGTGTGAACCTCGAGGGTGATGCCTCATACGTTCACCCTGATGATTTCGTCGAGTGGAATTCACCGAGGGTGATTCCTCGGGGTTTCCCCTTGATGTTATGACCACACGGTTACTTTGACCTTTGTTACAGGCGGGTCGACCCTGATGGGTACCCGCAGGGGATCTATGATGTCGGGTGTGCCGGAAGGGCACTCGAGTGTGATATTGTGGCGGAGCTTCAGAAACTCTGATTATCTCCGTGTGTTATTAAGTGAGCATATCGGATTTGGGTATTTGATCTGAGTGGGTCGACGTGCCCTATACGCACTACCACCATGCGGGATTATGGTTTATGGGGCCCTCTGCGATGTACGTTTCTCCCGAAAGCTCTTCAGACGTCATGTTTCACCGTGCGGGCTGATCGCCGGGAATGGGCTGGATACTTCACTGACGAGTTCAGTGTCGCGCCTGCACCCCGGCCAGCCACGCAACGCGCAGGGTATCCAGGGCGATGGCCCAAGACCTCTGGGTGCATAGGTTAGTCCGGCGTGCTGACCTCTCTGCTGAGCCTAGGTAGGGCACTGCTTCGTGTTGATCTTCCGAGGCCGGGCATTACCCAGCAAGTGTGTCCGACCAGAGTTGATCGAGCGTGTTGGGTAACAGTAGTGCACCCCTGCAGGGATGAATAATCTATCGATAGCTGGTCCTACGGTAAAGGACGCTCAGTTTGTGTATTCTGGTCTACTACTTGAACTGGATATTTGTTACTTAATTGAAGCTTCGGGATAGCTTTCTCGCAGGGAGTCGAGGAAGGATCTCTAGGCTTACTTCAACATGTTTGCTTAATAAAATGCTATCCAACTCTCTTCTATTGCTGCAAGATGGTAGCTTCGTGAAGATGTTTGAAGATGCTAGTCTTCGATAGGACTAGGCCTTCTCTCTATTCTGGCATTTCTGCAGCCCAGTCCACATATACAGCCTTTCCCCTTTGATAATGTTGCATATGTAGTGTAGATCCTTGCTTGCTGAGTACTTCGGATGAGTACTCACGGTTGCTTTGTTACTTCTTTTCCCCATACCCCACTTTGTTGATACATCAGACGACACATACTACTGGATCGAGCCAGCCGACCAGGAGTAGGATCGGAGGCTCCTAGGCAGGAGGCCTTCGCCTTTCGATCTAGAGTCGTTGTTTGTGCCAGCCTTCTTAAGGCAAACCTTGGCTAACTATGTCTGTACTCAGATATTATTTGTATGACTGACTTATGTATTCGGATCCTCGTGATCCCTGGTCTGTAATATTGTGGATCTCCGTTTATTTGTGTTAGAGTTGTGTTGTGATATCTTCCCGTGAGTCCCTGTGCTTGATCGTGCATGTTTGCGTGTATGATTAGTGCACGATTGAGTCGGGGGCTTCACATTGTGGCATCTTGGTGGCCCCCCTCTAGTATTTCTCTTTGCCACTATTTTTAATATATTCTGAAATAATTCTCTGTAATTTTTTATCTCAATCCGAGAACTTTTATTTTTGCACAAAAACAACACCATGGCAATTTTGCTGAAAACAGTGTCCAAAACAGGAGTAAAAGTGTTTGTAAAAGTAGATATGTTTGGGACATATCAACTCCCCCAAGCTTAACTCATTTCTTATCCTCAAGCAATTCAGTTGACAAACTGAAAGTGATAAAGAAAAACTTTTACAAACTCCTTTTGTTCTTATTGCTGTATATATGCTTAACTAATGTTCAAGTTTTCAGCAAAGATTATGAACTAACCATATTCATGATAACATTTAGGTCTCACATTTACTCATACCAATGACATAACCAACTAGCGAGCAATAATTAGATATCTCGGATGCCAACAATTTGTCAAAACAATCATGATATAATATGATAGCATGGTATCTCGCTAACCCGTTCTGAGACCACAAAACATAAATGCAGAGCACCTCTGAAGTTCAAGCAACGACTAAACACTGTAATTAATGGTAAAAGAGATCGAGTCATGTCACACTCAACATTAACTATACTCAATGCATAAGAATGACAATAGTGCTCTCCAACTGGTGCTTAAATGAGAGGACAATGACTCAACAATAAAAGTGAAATAACATACAAGTAAATGGATAGGCCCTTCGCAGAGGGAAGCAGGGATTTGCAGAGGTGCCAGAGCTCAAAGCTTAAAACAAAGATAAATATAATTTTGGGTGCTATGCCTTTCCTATCAACGTCACGACCGAGAATTTTCAATATCTTCCTTACTAAACACATCAGTGACGGTTCCCAAGAGGAAAGGTAAAGTTTACTCCCCCTCAGCCAACAAACACAAAGCCTTGGCTAGCCGAATCCTCGGGTGCCCTCCATACCAACAACTTTCTGGGGGAGTTTGTTTCATTATTTTTGCGATTTGATCATGGGACTGGGCATCCCGAATACCAACCCCTCTCGTGTAAGGACAAGTGAATAAACACTCATCATGAGAATAATCCGCTTAGCATGGAAGATACTGACCGCCCCTGTTGCTCCATGAGTGGTACGGGCACACAAAACATATGCTTATTTGAACGTTTAGAGGGGGCACATGCAAATTTAGTTGGAACGACAGAGTAACACGGCATATTGGTAGATATAGTGGACTCATCTAGAACAACTCTGGGTTTAAGGACTTGGATGCACAAGCAATATTCTTGCTTAGTACAGGCGAAGGCTAGCAAGTAGATTGAGAAGCGTCCAACCAGAGAGCAAAAACGGTCATAAACATGCATTAAGAATAATTAACATTGTATACGAGCATGAGTAGGATATCAAACACCATGAACAAAAATATTGTGGAGGCTATGTTGGTTTTGAATCAACTACATTCGTGAACATGTGCCAAGTCAAGCCACTCGAATCATTCAGAGGGATATACCATACTATCGTACTACATCATAACCATTTTAATGCATGTTGACACTTAAGATAAATCATTATCGACTCCTAGCTATTTAAGCATGGCATGAGCAATTATAGTCTCTAATTGTCATCACAAACATGTTTACTCATAATAAGCTGAATCAAGAACGATGAGCTAAACATATTTACAAAAACAAAAACAAGAGGAGTTCATACCAGCTTTTCTTCACCTCAATCACTTCGTCAATCATCGTCATTATTGCTTTTCACTTGCACGACCGAATGAGATGAAAATAATAATAGTGCAAGTGTGTCGTGGACTAAACTGGAATCTGCAAACATTTTATTCAAAGGAGAAGACAAGGTAATATCGGCTCTTTGTTAGATCAACAATAATGCATATGAGAACCACTCAACAATTTCATCGTGGTCTTCTCCTTATGAAAACTCAAAGAAAAGAAAAGAATTTCAGAGAAACACACAGAAATATTTTTTTCGAGTTTTTGTTCTTTTTCTGAAGAAAGTAAAGGAAGAACAAAAAATGAAAACGAGAAAAACTATTTACACGGGAAAGCTCCCAACAAGTAAAAGAAGAACGGGAAATCTTTTTGGGTTTTCTTTTTAATACCACAATCTACTGAACAAGAAAAACTGAAAAGAAGCGAGAAATATTTTTTTTGATTTTCAAAATTTTTCGAACACAAAAAAGAATGTGAAAATAAAACTAACATGGATATACAATGAAAAAGGATGAACACCGACAACTGGAATGAATGTGTGATACATGAATGTAATGTTGATGAGAAATACGTACGCCCCCAAGCTTAGGCCTTTGGCCTAAGTTGGTCTACAG
Source organism: Thinopyrum elongatum (assembly GCA_011799875.1). Classification (NCBI taxonomy): domain Eukaryota; kingdom Viridiplantae; phylum Streptophyta; class Magnoliopsida; order Poales; family Poaceae; genus Thinopyrum; species Thinopyrum elongatum. The sequence goes on from CM022302.1 coordinate 514,513,556, forward strand.
CCCCTGGTAGCCTTAATAATGCCCATAATCATAGTTAGGGTCGTACTGAAGTGCAGCCGCCACAGCTTGGCGAGCTACCTTATTAAGGCGGGCGGCCTCCTTCGCCCACTCGTACTCCTCTACCTCCCCTTCAAGTATATAATATCTTTGTTTTTCCTGAAAGTTGAAGAAGGCAGGAGCAGACAAAGTAATATGGAAGACACGACGCTTGTTAAATATTAGTTGTTACTGAAATGGTGGGTCGCCCTCTCAAGAAACTGGTGACACTCAACAGCCTCATAATCAAGAAAACTAGGCGGTAGCAATATATCATTTCCTCTAATGGGTACTGTCGGTTCTATATCTGGCATATCTTGTAGTAGGGGTCGTAAGCTAGGCGTCTTAGAGGAATGGTAACACGGACATAGGATTTTACCCAGGTTCGGGCTCTCTCGAAGAGATAATACCCTACGTCCTGCTTTTGATTGTATTCATATGGGGTGTAGTACAGAGTACATGTATCTACCACGAGATTGTTCTAGTGAATATCAGTTAATCTATTGACTAGCCTGGCCTTGGTTTATATAATGCACCAAAGGCCTAGGGTTTAGAGAAGTCCTCGTCTTAGGCTCCAAGTCTTGTGGAGTCTTCATTGTATATGTCATGGTCTGCCCGAAGTGGCCCATTGGTGAACCACCATGGGGGTTCTCAGCCTTTCCTACAGGCCGGGAGACGACTTGGTGAGTACCCCCTAGTTAGGTATGCCAAGTTGAGCAGCTAGACGAGCGGCGTAAACTCCACCAAAGAAATCACCAACGGAGGCATTATTATGCAATAGACGTGCAACAATGGCCCCTATGTTAAACAGTCTATCCCTCAACACTACACTCTGAAGAACGCTCAAGTCAGGGGGCGCAAATATGACTACAATCATGTTTACCATTAATGCATCTACCTATGAACAGAGAAAATAATGTATGGTAGGAAAATGGATGCTCCCCATAGTGGCTTGTGTTATGCCTCTAGTTTCACCCCTAGTAATATTTAGTAGAAATTCATTGCAATCGGATTTACGAGGCTCAGTGCATATCCCCCAATAGGGAATTTTGCAAGCTTCACATAATTCTTTGATGTCTATGCGAAAAGAAGTTTCATATAAATTGAAGATAACAGCATCTGAATTGCGATGAGGCACATACTCAAATTTTCGCACAAAAGAATCAGTAAGATTAGAGTACCGTGGGCACTTATCTGACACGAAGTTAGCCAACATGGCATTGTGCAGGTATTTGTCAAACTCCTCCTTAATACCGGCTCGAGTCAAGAAGAAGTCCGATGGCCATTCACATGGGTGCACAAGTGCTGCCCATGGTGGTTCGAGGTGCGACTCACGTATAGCAAGCCTTGGAGAGCTCTTGATCGAGGAACCACCTTGGAACATTTTCCTAAGCATTTTCTTCCTCTGAAAATTTTCTAAAATTTTTAGTTACTCAAAATAAAAGTGAACCAAACTCAACAAGATTGATAGTAACTACTCCCATAACTGTCTAGAGGCTATAGCATGCATTAAAACTACTTTCGACTATATAAATTCAACATGCAAGCTCAAGAACATGGTCACCATAGAAGCAAAAAATTTGCAATGTATAAATCACTAGAACAAAAACTAATTGGACCATTGAAGGAGTCACATACCGAAGAATAATCTCACAAAACAGTTTTGGAAACGGAGTTCCAAGCAAGGAGGTCAAAATTTGTAGGCTAAGGAGCAAGAACACGGGTTTGAACAAGCTAGTGATTTTTTCTGGAGGAAGTAGAAGCAAGTGGGCGGCTGGGATAAGTGAGTGGGTCCCTATGGGACCCATCAGCCCACTAGGCGTGCCCTGGGGGGGGGGGGGGGGTTGCGCGCTCTGTGAGCTTGTGGCTCACAGGTGCACCTGTGACGCCCCCGGCTCAATCATGCACTAATCATACACGCAAATGCACACGATCAAGCCTAAGGACTCACGGGAAGATATCACAACACAAACTCTAAAACATAAATAAAGTCATACAAGCTTTATATTACAAGCCAGGGGCCTCGAGGGCTCGAATACATAAGCTTGCGTACAAGCGTCAGCGGAAGCATCAGATATCTGAGTACAGATATAAAAGAAAACACAGAAAGGCCTTTAGAAAGGCGGGGCAAAATAAAACACTACGATCGAAAGGCGCAGGCCTCCTGCCTGGGACCCTCCGATCATACTCCTGGTCGTCAGTCAACTCGTAGTAGTAACCACCCTCGGGGTAGTAGTAGCGATCATCGGCGGGGGCAGCTGTCTCAGGGGCTCCGTCATCTGGTTGCATCAAAAGGGATATGGGGGAAAAAGAAAGCAAAGCAACTGTGAGTACTCATCCGAAGTACTCAGCAAGCAAGGATCTACACTACATATGCAACATTATCAAAGAGAGGCTGTATATGTGGACTGGGCTGTAGAAGTGCCAAAATAGAGGGGAAACCTAGTCCTATCGAAGACTAGCATCTTCAGCGGTCTTGCAGCAATAGAATAGAGTAGAACAGTACAATATAATGTAGCAGTATCATTAAGTCTCAACCTCACCCAGAGATCCTTTCTCGACGCCCTGCGAGAAAGCAATCCGAGAGCCATACAGTTATCAACCTCGTCCTGAGATCCCTTCTCGACTCCCTGCGAGAAGCAATCCTAGAGCCATATATCCAGGTATCATCTCACGGTCTAGTTGTGTCGATCGTGATACAACTCCGAGTGTCCTTTACCGTAGGACCGGCTATCGATAGAAGTTTTCTTCCCTGCAGGGGTGCACCAACTTACCCAACACGCTCGATTAACTCCGGCCGGACACACTTTCCTGGGTCATGCCCGACCTCGGCCAAACGATACACCGCAGCCCTACCTACATCTCAGCAGAGAGGTCCCCGCCGGTCTACATCCTAAGCACTCAGGGGTCTTGGGCCATCGCCCTGTGCACTCTGGGTCATTGCGAGCAAGGTGAAGCCAGGCACCAGGAGGGCGCCGGTCCGTCTCGGCCGCAAGGCTGAACTAGACATCTGATAGAGCTTTCGGTTGATGCTACGATGCAGAAAAGGCAATACTATGCCCACGTGATGGTTAGTGCTATCAGGCCAGAGGCTTGCTCGGATCAAATATCCAAATCGTTAGTGGACTAGGGCTTGCGGTAACAAGGAGAGACTCACGAAAGATGTGACCCCATCGCCCTATCTCGAGGACTTGCGGCAAGGGCCAAGAATGCCCGGCCGCGCCTCGTATTCATCACTCGGGCACCATCCAGGCAACCCGTCTTCACATCACACGCGGGTACCCCTCATGGTCGACCCGCCTATCCAAGTAACAGTGTAAAGTCCAAGTATCCGTGTGTCCATAACATCAGAGGAATCCGAGGTATCACCGTCGTTGAATTCCCACTCGATGTATCCGTCAAGGTGAACTCGGAGGAAGCACCCTCGCTGGGTTCACACTTGAGGTGTTGTACGACGGCGTCATTATCGGAAGCGGTGAAGGAGGAATCACCCTCGATGACCACGACCGAATAGCTACTCTACAGAGTTAACATCAGAAGTGCTACAGGAGGTTTCACCCTCGGCACTTGATAGTAACGCTGCTGTGTCGTTACAACTAAGGGGGGGGGGGTGATGTGCGGTGCCGGGGCCTGGTCTTCAATCTCGTTGGTCGGGTCTTCTAATAATCCAGCGGGGCAGTCGGGATAAGTGGGGTCACTGATAGGTCTCTACCCAGCCTATACTAAGCAGTTTAGGATAAGCAGGTAAGGAATCAATAGCAGGTTACATTAAACAGGCTATGCATCAGAATAGGTAAAGTAGTAGCAGCAGCAATTCTAACGCAAGCATGAGAGAAAGAATAGGCGATATCGGGATGATCAAAAGGGGGGCTTGCCTGGTTGCTCTGGCAAAGGCAAGGTGGCCAACGGTGTCTTCGGTCTCCGGAGCTACGGCGGTACCGGGAACTACGTTGGGGTCTAACGAGAGAGAAGAGGGGGAGGAAACAGTAAATACTAAGCAAACAAGAGCATGACATGGTATTAAACGGTGCTAGGTGTGATCTAACGCGGTACTATGCGATACTGGTGAAGGGGGGAAACATCCGGGAATGTTTTCCCGGTTCCGGACATTTGTCAGACAGATGACCGGAGGGGGAACGGTTCCAAGTTCGGATAGTTGGGAACGTGTGACAGACGAACGGACCACGTATTCGGATTTGTCTCATCGTTCTGAGCAACTTTCGTGTGCAAAGTTTTTTGATCTGAGCTACGGTTTATTTTCTACGAGTTTACAAAGTTTTAGTAAACATTCGAAATTATTCTAAATCAAAAAATGTATTATTGCATCAGCATGATGTCATGCTGATGTCAACAGAGTCAACAGTCAACTCTGACTGGGTTGACTGGTCAAAGGGGCAATGGGGCCTGTTTGTCATTGTCACTCAGCTAACCTAACAGTTTAGTTAAGACTAATTATGTAATTAGGTCAATTAAGCAAGGTTAATTAAGTTAATTAATCATATTACTAATTAATTAATTATTTTTATTAGTTATATTTTTATTTTTATTTTTAAAAGAAAAGGGGGCTGGGCCCCATGGTCCAGTGGCACAAGGCCATAGCGGGCGCGCGGGTTAACGGGGCTGCAGGCCCGGGCGCCATGGGCGCGGGCGCCGGACATGGCCAGCCGGGGCCGCGGCCGCGGGCGACGGCGGCTAGGAGGAGCTGCGGTGAGCGGCTGGCCGGCGAGCTGGAGCGGGGCGAGGCCAGGCGTGCGGGCCGCTGCGAGGCAGCGCGCAGGTGCAGCGGGGGCGTCGGGCGGCGCAGGGGCCGGCGACTGGTGGTGGCCAGTGCGGGCCCCAGAGAAGGCACGGGACGGGGGGGTTTGGGGGCGCGTTTGCGTGGGGCAGAGGCAAAGGTTGCTGGCGGCAGGGTCGCGGGCGCCAGCGAGCGAGGCGGAGCACGCACGGGCGGACGACGGCGGCTCGGGGCGGAGCAGGGTAGGAGGCCATGCGCGAGCGGGTGGCGGAGGGCAGGCGCGGGCGGCTGCCACAGCGGGCGAGCGCGAGGCGAGGTGTGGGGCGCACGCGCGTGCGGGTGGCCGCGGCGAGCGGAGGCAGGCGGGGCGAGCGGCGCCAGCGCAGGCGTGCGAGGCGAGCGCAGCAGCAGGTGCGAGCGAAAGAGGAGGCCGGGGTTTGGCCTCACCGGCGTTGACGGGGAGAGGGGCGGCGAGGCTGGATGGAGCCAGCGGGGAAGACGACGAGGAGGCGCGGTCCGGCGACGGTGTCGGGCGCGGGGCGGCGTCGAACGGCGGCGAGCGCAGGGGCGCTGCAGTGGAGTCCAGGCGGCAGGCGCTGCTCGATCCCCTCCCCTGATCCAAACGGGGGGGGGAGCAGAGGAGGGGCGAGGGAGAGAGTGGGGATCGGGTGGGGGTTAGGGTTTGCCCCGAGTGGGGTTGTAGGGGTAGAGGTGGGCCGGGGGAGGGAGCTGGGCCGGCCTGGTGGACCGAGGCCAGCTGGGCTAGGCCCAGTTGGCCTGGGGGGGGTTCCTTTTTTTTTTCTGTTTTGTATTTCTTTTCTTATTTCCGTTTTCTCTTTTTCTTTTCTGTCTTTTGCAAAAATATGTGGCCTCAATTATAGTTTTGTAAAATAAGTAGCTTTGCCCAATAAATATAGTGCAATATTTAACACTGATAGAAAATGGTTTGGAGTCCATACGTTTTCAATTGGATTTTATTTAAATGAAAAGGTATTAAGTAATTCTGTTTTGGTACTGTTTCTTACTATTAGAGTCCTTTTACCATTCCAATAAATGTTGCAATCATTTTTATAAATGCCATGGGAATATTTGCAACATGGTGCACATTTTTGTTTTCCAATTTGAACAACTTTCAGTTTCACTTAAGTTTGAATTTCCATTTTGAATTTGAACTTGAAATGAGATATGTTCCAAATGATGTTTAAGCACTGCTGATCATGATGACAGGGCTTAATCAAAAGGGTGATAACTGTAGCTTAATACATGGGGTGTTACAAATCTCCTCCACTAACAAGAATTCTCGTCCCGAGAATTAAGAGGTACAAGGAAAAAGTTCGGGGTATTCCGCACGAAGATTATCCTCGCATTCCCAAGTGGCTTCATCTTCAGTATGATTAGACCACTGCACTTTTAGGAACTTGGTAACCTTTTGACGGGTTCGACGTTCAGCTTCATCGAGAATGCGGGTCGGATGCTCCTTATATGAAAGATCATCTTGCAATTCGAGCATCTCGTGATCCACAGCTCCGTGCGGAGATTCCTTGAAGCAACGATGAAGTTGCGACACATGGAAGATGTCGTGGATATGAGAGAATTGCGGCGGCAACTCCAATTTATATGCCACCTAACCACGTCTAGCAACAATGCAGAAAGGACCAATGTAGCGCGGAGCTAGCTTGCCCTTGATTCCAAAACGGTGAGTGCCCTTCATAGGAGTGACACGCAGATAAGCTTGATCACCAGGTTGATAAGTCAAACCCCATCGTTTGCGATCGTTGTTGCTTTTCTGGCGGTCCTGAGCCGCCTTGAGATTTTCTCGAACGATACGGACTTGTTCTTCGGCGTGTTGAATAATGTCCGGTCCCACGAGTGGTCGTTCCCCAGTTTCTGACCAATTCAGAGGGGTTCGACACTTACGTCCATAGAGTACTTCGAAGGGGGCCATTTTCAAGCTGGCTTGATAGCTGTTGTTATAAGAGAACTCGGCATATGGGAGAGACTCTTCCCACTTCTTGCCGAAAGAAATAACACAAGCTCGCAGCATGTCTTCAAGCACTTGATTTACTCGTTCAACTTGGCCTTGGGACTGAGGGTGATATGCTGAACTCCAGGTAATATGAGTTCCCATAGCTTCTTGGAAACTTTCCCAGAACTTAGAAGTGAAAAGGCCTCCATGGTCCAAACTAATCTCCTTCGGAATGCCGTGGAGTGAAACAACTCTGGAGATATATAATTCTGCTAACTGACTAGCAGTAATCGTCTCCTTGATAGGCAGAAAGTGTGCAACTTTGGAAAGTTGGTCGACGACGACAAGAATAGCATCGTGACCCTTCTGTGATCTGGGAAGTCCTGTAATAAAATCCATCTGAACCTTATCCCATTTCCATAGAGGAATAGGCAGTGGTTGCAGAATTCCAGCAGGCTTCTGATGTTCTGCTTTAACTCGACGACACACATCACATTCAGTAACATATCGAGCAATATCCTGCTTCATTTTAGACCACCAGTACCTTTGACAGAGATCACGATACATCTTGGTGCTACCCGGAAAAATAGACAGCGGGGTATTATGTGCCTCCTTCATGACCTTGTCGGTCATAAACTCGAAGCGAGGTACGACAATGTGGTTTCTGAAATACAAGGTTCCATCTTCAGACAGCGAGAAATCCCTGTACTTTTCAAGGTGAAGATTTTTCTTCATCAGATCAACTTCAGCATCTTTAGCTTGCGCAGTCTTAACAGCTTTCTCAAGATCTAGTTGTATCACAAGGTTATTAAGAGAACCCTGTGGAACAATACGCAGATTTAGCTTGCACAGTTCTTCAAAAAGACAAGTTTGAGCTCGCCTAACCATGAGGTTGTCGCAATAGGACTTGCGGCTTAAGGCATCAGCCATCACGTTAGCCTTGCCAGGGGTATAGGAAATACCCAAATCATAGTCCGCAATGGCCTCCATCCATCTTTGCTGACGGAGGTTTAGAGATGGCCGAGTGAACAAGTACTTCAGACTTTTATGATCCGTGTAGATCTCGCAACGATTACCGAGAAGGTAATGTCGCCACAACTGCAGTGCATAGATGACAGCAGCTAGTTCTAAATCATGTACCGGATAATTCTCTTCATGCGGGCGCAACTGACGAGAGCCATAAGCAATCACTTTACGCTCTTGCATTAGGACACAGCCTAATCCTTCACGGGATGCATCACAATAAATCACAAAGTCTTTGCGGGCATCTGGAGGAGATAGTACTGGGGCAGATGTCAGCTTGTCTTTGAGTGTCTGGAAACTTTCTTGACAATTTTCTGTCCATTCAAATTTAATGCCCTTGTGAAGCATATCAGTCAGGGGCTTAGCAATCTTAGAAAAGTTCTCAACAAATCGACGGCAATAGCTTGCAAGGCCAAGAAAACTTCTCACTTGCTTGACGTTCTTCGGAGGAGTCCAGCCAAGAATAGCCTGAACTCGTTCCGGGTTAACAGCAATTCCATCCTTGGAAATCACATGACCAAGGTAAGTTACTTCAAAAAGCCAGAATTCACATTTGGAGTATTTGTCATACAACTGGTGTTCTCGGAGCCTTTCCAGTACCAGACGGAGGTGTTCAGCATGTTCTTCTTTATTCTTCGAATAAATCGGAATATCATCCAGATATACCACGACAAATTTGTCGAGATAATCCATGAAGATGTAATTCATCAGACGGGAGAATGTGGCTGGAGCATTGGTTAAGCCGAAGGACATGACAGTGTACTCGTAGGAGCCATAACAAGTAACAAATGCAGTCTTCGGAATATCCTCTTCACGAACACGGATCTAATGGTAACCCAACCTCAAGTCATGTTTAGAAAAGACCGATGATCCAGCAAGTTGATCATACAAATCATTGATCCGAGGAAGCGGATATTTGTTCTGGATTGTGGCTTGGTTAATGGGCCGATAATCCTGAACCAATCGGTTAATTCCACCCTTCTTCTTAACGAAGAGTGAAGGTGCTCCCCAAGAAGAGGAACTGGGGCGGATGAAACCCTTCTTAAGTGACATGTCGATTTCCTCCTTAAGTTCAAGAAGTTGGTGCGGAGGCATCTTATAAGGACACTTCGCAATAGGGGTAGTGCCAGGCTTCAAGTCGATGACAAACTCTACAGCTCTAGCAGGGGGTATTCCTAGAAGTTCTTCTGGAAAGACATCTTGAAATTCACGAACAACTGGAACGTTCTCGATGCCTTCAAGCGGTGAAGCATTCAATGCATTCAGAACATATATCTAGCTCTCAGCATCCTGAGCTATTCGGGCTGAGTATTTGACTATCTGGCCAGAAGAGTGAGTGAGCTGGACTGTCTTAGTAGCGCAATCAATCAAAGCATTATGTGCTGTCAACCAGTCCATACTGAGAATGATGTCTATGTCGGAAGGTCCAAGAGCAATAAGGGAAGCAGAGAACATCAACCCTTCAATTCTGATCTGATTGTTGTGACTTACCATCTTGGTTTGCCACCTGGAACGGGGAGTGATAATCTCTAATGGAGTGGGTAATGAGCTCATAGCTAACCCATGTAATTGTGCAAATTGCTGGGACACAAAGGAATGTGATGCCTCGGAATCGAAGAGAACAGAAGCTGCAACTGAATTAACTGGCAGAGTTCCCATCACAATCTTAGGTGACTCACGAGCTTCTCCCATTTTGACATGAGTGACCTGGCCACGACCCATAGCAAGCGGCCTGGCCTTACGACTTCTGGAATGATGGGTTCGATGGCCCTTCGTACGACCATCAGGAGGATGTGGTGCATCCTGGGGAGAAGCCATGGCATTGGACTGTCCTCCCTGAATCGTTAGCTGTCTCGGCGACGGAGGTAGGCGAGGTGCAACATAAGACGGCCTTGGTGTTGGAGCAGGTCGATGATGAACATTGTGTGGGATCCAGACTCGACGTTTCTGAACAGGCTGACCCGAGGTTGAGCCAGCTTCATGAGTGCGCTTGAGCGACTCCTGGTGTTTAGTCAGGGCAGTCTCAACTCGGAAAGTTTGGCTGACAAGCGTTGCGAAGTCTGCAAAATCAAGGACAGCAAGTGCGAGGTTTATATCCGTACGCAGTCCTTCACGGAATTTCTCCTGCTTGCGGGCGTCAGTGCAGACGTCATCTTCAGCATAGCGGGATAATTCGAGAAATTTCCTATGATATTCATCCACGGTCATTGTGCCCTGTGTGAGTTTGTGAAACTTCTGCTTCTTCTAGTCGATCAGACCTTGAGGAATGTACCGTGCACGAAAGGCTGACTGAAATTCCTGCCAAGTGGGTACAGATTCAGCAGACAACATACCCTTATGGCTTTCCCACCATTGAGCAGCTGGACCCTTTAAATGGAAAGTCGCAAAGGCGATGTAACTGTCAGGGGCCACACTAGCTGACTCCATTTCAAACGGGATGTCACGAAGCCAATCATCAGCATCCATAGGATTGGTGGAGTTGCGAAAAACAGGCGGGTTGAGGCGAACAAATTCTGGCAGTGAGATCGGTCCAGGCTCCTGACGAGCATCGTTGCATTCCAAACGTTTTACCAGACTCTCGTTGAGCTGACAGTTCAATTCAAACTACTGCATCATTGCGGCAATATAGGGTGGAGGTGGAGGATTGTCAGCCATCCTGCCAAATCAACAGGGGCAGTTTAGCAAGTAAAACTGCAGGTGTATGAAATGATTCATGAAGTAACACGCACAACAGAAGGAAGTGCAATAGATACTTCATCATATTCGCACCAGACATTCAAATCCACACATAGCCTCGATTACAATCCGGCAATACGACAGCTGAAAGGGGAAGGCTAGACAACTAGGCGACACGTAGGCACGCGGCAAGGAAGTACACAACGAGACATAGCAAAGGCTACATCGACGTCGGAGAAAACTATTGGAGCGAGGAGTCTGCAAGTGACAACACAGGGTGCCCTCGATAAAAGGATCCTGCAAGAAGAACCTGACTCGCAATCTTGAAGGAAGGGGGGAAATTTTCAGAACACCGGGTGGATGTGATCACGAGAACCTAATGTTGAAGTTAGTAAAATTTTAACCCGAGTAGAAGAGAGATCAGAGTCCCAGAGTAAAGTTCGAGGAGTAAAAGATCCTAATACCACCCAATTGGCGACGTGGGCCCGTAAGCCACATAGCCAAGTTAGTAAAACAGTTTTCAAGTACTAGACTCAACTACAGCCAAGGAGTTGGAAAGGGGGATTCCTAGAGGCAGTCGGCTCTGATACCAACTTGTGACGCCCCCGGCTCAATCGTGCACTAATCATACACACAAATGCACACGATCAAGCCTAAGGACTCACGGGAAGATATCGCAACACAACTCTAAAACATAAATAAAGTTATACAAGCTTTATATTACAAGCCAGGGGCCTCGAGGGCTCGAATACATAAGCTTGTGTACAAGCGTCAGCGGAAGCATCAGATATCTGAGTACAGATATAAAAGAAAACACAGAAAGGCCTTTAGAAAGGCGGGGTAAAATAAAACACTACGATCGAAAGGCGCAGGCCTCCTGCCTGGGACCCTCCGATCCTACTCCTGGTCGTCAGTCAACTCGTAGTAGTAACCACCCTCGGGGTAGTAGTAGCGATCATCGGTGGGGGCAGCTATCTCAGGGGCTCCGTCATCTGGTTGCATCAAAAATGATATGGGGGGAAAAGAAAGCAAAGCAAAAGTGAGTACTCATCCGAAGTACTCAGCAAGCATGGATCTACACTACATATGCAACATTATCAAAGAGAGGCTGTATATGTGGACTGGGCTGCAGAAGTGCCAGAATAGAGGGGAAACCTAGTCCTATCGAAGACTAGCATCTTCAGCGGTCTTGCAGCAATAGAAGAGAGTAGAACAGTACAATATAATGTAGCAGTATCATTAAGTCTCAACCTCACCCAGAGATCCTTTCTCGACGCCCTGCGAGAAAGCAATCCCAGAGCCATACAGTTATCAACCTCGTCCTGAGATCCCTTCTCGACTCCCTGCGAGAAGCAATCCCATAGCCATATATCCAGGTATCATCTCACGGTCTAGTTGTGTCGATCATGATACAACTCCGTGTGTCCTTTACCGTAGGACCGGCTATCGATAGAAGTTTTCTTCCCTGCAGGGGTGCACCAACTTACCCAACACGCTCGATTAACTCCGGCCGGACACACTTTCCTGGGTCATGCCCGGCCTCGGCCAAACGATACACCGCAGCCCTACCTACAGCTCAGCAGAGAGGTCCCCGCCGGTCTACATCCTAAGCTCTCAGGGGTCTTGGGCCATCGCCCTATGCACTCCGGGTCATTGCGAGCAAGGTGAAGCCAGGCACCAGGAGGGCGCCGGTCCGTCTCGGCCGCAAGGCTGAACTAGACATCTGATAGAGCTTTCGGTTGATGCTACGATGCAGAACGCCCATACTATGCCCACGTGATGGTTAGTGCTATCAGGCCAGAGGCCTGCTCGGATCAAATATCCAAATCGTTAGTGGACTAGGGCTTGCGGTAACAAGTAGAGACTCACGAAAGATGTGACCCCATCGCCCTATCTCGAGGACTTGCGGCAAGGGCCACGAATGCCCGGCCGCGCCTCGTATTCATCACTCGGGCACCATCCAGGCAACCCGTCTTCACATCACACGCGGGTACCCCTCATGGTCGACCCGCCTATCCAAGTAACAGTGTAAAGTCCAAGTATCCGTGTGTCCATAACATCAGAGGAATCCGAGGTATCACCGTCGTTGAATTCCCACTCGATGTATCCGTCAAGGTGAACTCGGAGGAAGCACCCTCGCTGGGTTCACACTTGAGGTGTTGTACGACGGCGTCATTATCGGAAGCGGTGAAGGAGGAATCACCCTCGATGACCACGACCGAATAGCTACTCTATAGAGTTAACATCAGAAGTGCTACAGGAGGTTTCACCCTCGGCACTTGATAGTAATGCTGCAGTGTCGTTACAACTAAGGGGGGTGATGTGCGGGGCAGTCGGGATAAGTGCGGGGCCTTGTCTTCAATCTCGTTGGTCGGGTCTTCTGATAATCCAGCGGGGCAGTCGGGATAAGTGCGGTCACTGATAGGTCTCTACCCAGCCTATACTAAGCAGTTTAGGATAAGCAGGTAAGGTATCAATAGTAGGTTACATTAAATAGGCTATGCATCGGAATAGGTAAAGCAGTAGCAGCAGCAATTCGAATGCAGGCATGAGAGAAAGAATAGGCGATATCGGGATGATCAAAGGGGGGGCTTGCCTGGTTGCTCTGGCAAAGGCAAGGTGGCCAACGGTGTCTTCGGTCTCCGGAGCTGCGGCGGTACCGGGAACTGCGTCGGGGTCTAACGAGAGAGAAGAGGGGGAGGAAACAGTAAATACTAAGCAAACAAGAGCATGACATGGTATTAAACGGTGCTAGGCGTGATCTAACGCGGTACTACGCGATACTGGTGAAGGGGGAAAACATCCGGGAATGTTTTCCCGGTTCCGGACATTTGTCAGACAGATGACCGGAGGGGGCACGGTTCCAAGTTTAGGTAGTTGGGAACGTGTGACGGACGAACGGACCGCGTATTCGGATTCGTCTCGTCGTTCTGAGCAACTTTCATGTACAAAGTTTTTTGATCTGAGCTACGGTTTATTTTCTATGAGTTTACAAAGTTTTAGTAAACATTCAAAATTATTCTAAATCAGAAAATGTATTATTGCATCAGCATGATGTCATGCTGATGTCAGCAGAGTCAACAGTCAACTCTGACGGGCGGCGCAGGGGCCGGCGACTGGCCGTGGCTAGTGCAGCCACCAGAGGAGGCGCGGGACGGGGGGGGTGAGTTTGGGGGCGCGTTCGCGCGGGGCAGAGGCAAAGGTTGCAGGCGGCGGGGTCGCGGGCGCTAGTGAGCGAGGCGGAGCGCGCACGGGCGGACGGCGGGCGGCTTGGGGCGGAGCAGGGTAGGGGGCCGTGCGCGAGCGGGTGGCGGAGGGCAGGCGCGGGCGGCTGCCGCAGCGGGCAAGTGCGAGGCGAGGTGTGGGGCGCACGCGCGTGCGGGTGGCCACGGCGAGCGGAGGCAGGCGGGGCGAGCGGCGCCAGCGCAGGCGTGCGAGGCGAGCGCAGCAGCGGGTGCGAGCGAAAGAGGAGGCCGGGGTTTGGCCTCACCGGCGTTGACGGGGAGAGGGGCGTCGTGGCTGGATGGAGCCGGCGGGGAAGAGGACGAGGAGGCGCGGTCCGGCAACAGTGTCGGGCGCGGGGCGGCGTCGAACGGCGGCGAGCGCAGGGGCGCTGCAGTGGCGTCCAGGCGGCAGGCGCGGCTCGATCCCCCCCTGATCCAAACGGGGGGGAGCAGAGGAGGGGCGAGGGAGAGAGTGGGGATCGGGTAGGGGTTAGGGTTTGCCCCGAGTGGGGTTGTAGGGGTAGAGCTGGGCCGGGGGAGGGAGCTGGGCCGGCCTGGTGGGCCGAGGCCAGCTGGGCTAGGCTCAGTTGGCCTGGGGGGGGGTTCCTTTTTTTAAATTTTTTTTCTATTTTGTATTTCTTTTCTTATTTCTGTTTTCTCTTTTTCTTTTCTGTCTTTTGCAAAAATATGTGGCCTCAATTATAGTTTTGTAAAATAAGTAGCTTTGCCCAATAAATATAGTGCAATATTTAACACTGATAGAAAATGGTTTGGAGTCCATACGTTTTCAGTTGGATTTTATTCAAATGAAAAGGTATTAAGTAATTCTGTTTTGGTACTGTTTCTTGCTGTTAGAGTCCTTTTACGATTCCAATAAATGTTGCAATCATTTTTATAAATGCTATGGGAATATTTGCAACATGGTGCACATTTTTGTTTTCCAATTTGAACAACTTTCAGTTTCACTTAAGTTTGAATTTCCATTTTGAATTTGAACTTGAAATGAGATATGTTCCAAATGATGTTTAAGCACTGCTGATCATGATGACAGGGCATAATCAAAAGGGTGATCACTGTAGCTTAATACATGGGGTGTTACAGCACCCCCTGGGGTGTGTTCAGTGCCTAAAATTCTTAAATATTCAACAAAAAATCATACTAAATTTTCAGATCATTCTGAGAACTTTTTATTTTTCGATCATTTTTTTATTGCACAGAAAATTCAGAAAACAGGAAAATCATGGCATTTCTACTTTATTGACTTTAAATAACAGTGAGTAAATAGTGGGTACAGTAGGTTGTGCTTACTAAGTTCATCGACCACATGCCCCTAAAAAAGAATCCATTAATAAGGTTGATTAAGTCTTATTAACAAACCATTTTTGAATGACATGAAACAAGAAGAATCTTTGTATAACACTAAGTTACCTGAACAGGGATACGCATCTCCCCTATAATAAGAGTTTCATATTTCTTTTTGACTGAAGGAAGAGGAAATTTTAAACCTCCAATAGTAATTGTCGAAGCTATTTCAATAACATTGATACCATTCACTTTGAATTGTTTCTTCGGAAAGTGTACCATATGCTCATTATGATTAATATGAAAAGTGACCTTGCTTTTGGTGCAATCAATAACATCCCCTGCAGTATTCAAAAAGGGTCTACGAGGGATAATTGACATATTGTTGTCCTCGGGCATATCAAGTAGGACAAAGTATGTCAAGGTAGTTACAGTTGCAAATACAACAGGCACATCCTCACAAATTCCAATAGGTATAGCAGTAGATTTATCAGCCATTTGTAAAGATATTTTAGCAGTTGTGAGTTTATTCAAATCAAGTCTTCTATATAAAGAGAAAGGCATAACAGTAACACCGGCTCCTAAGTCACATATAGCAGTTTGAACATAACTTCTTTTAATGGAGAATGATATAGTGGGTATTCCCGGATCTCCTAGTTTCTTAGGTACTCCATCCTTAAAAGAGTAATTTGCAAGCATGGTGGAAATTTCAGCTTTAGGTATCTTTCTCTTATTAGTGACAATATCTTTCATGTATTTAGAATATGGGGGCATTTTCAATATATTAGTCAAACGAGTACGCAAGTAAATAGGTCTAAGCATTTCACCAAAGCGCTCAAATTGTTCCTCATCCTTGTCTATAGGTGGTTTAGTTGGAAAAGGCATAGGTTTCTGAACCCATGGCTCTCTTTCCTTACCATGTTTCCTAGCAATGAAATATGTTTTATCATACCTTTTATTCTTAGGAGGTGGGTTATCAAGATCAACAGCAGGTTCTATTTCAACTTCATTATCCGGCCCTTTCTCATTGTCTAGTTGAGCATCAACATGAGCATCATCATTATCATTATCATTATCGCTAGGTGAATGTTCATTACCAGATTGTGTCTCAGCATCAGAAAAAGAAACATCATTACTATTCTCAGAAGGTTTTTCTACCTCGGGTTCTCTAGAAGCATGCAAAGTCCTATCATTTTTCTTTTTCTTCTTAGATGAACTAGGTGCATCAACATTAATTCTCTAAGAATCTTGCTTAATTCTTTTAGGATGACCTTCAGGATAAAGTGGCTCCTGAGTCATTCTACCTCCTCTAGTAATTACTCTAACAACATGATCATTCATATTATTGTTCATCTCATTAAGCAAATCATTTTGTGACTTAGCTACTTGTTCCAACTTGGTTTAAACCATGGAAGCATGTTTCTTAGACCTTTAAAATCATTAGCAATTCTAAACATTAAGTCACTCAAACAATCAATCATGAAGGCATTGCATTTCAATTGTTTCATAACATACGCATTAAAATGTTCTTGCTTAACAATGTAGTTGTCAAATTCATCCAAGCACTGACTAGCAGATTTATTGTAAGGAATATCACCTTCATCAAATCTTATAAGAGAATTTACCTCTACTACCTGTGTCGGGGTGTCAAGACCATGTATTTATTCAATACGTGGTAAATTCTTAACATTTTCAGCTTTAATACCTTTTTCTTTCATAGACTTCTTTGCCTCTTGCATATCTTCAGGGCTGAGGAATAGAATACCTCTCTTCTTTGGAGTGGGTTTAGGTGGTGGTTCAAGAAGTGTACAATCATTATCATTTCTCAATATATTATTCAATAGTTCTTTAGCCTGCTTAACAGTTCTTTCCCTAAAAACACAACCAACACAACTATCTAGGTAGTCCCTAGAAGCATCGGTTAGTCCATTATAAAAGATATAAAGCATTTCATTTTTCTTAAGAGGATGATTAGGCAAAGCATTAAGTAACTGGAGAAGCCTCCCCCAAGCTCGAGGGAGATTCTCTTCTTCAATTTGAACAAAGTTAAATATTTCCTGTAAGGCAGCTTGTTTCTTATGAGCAGGAAAATATTTTTCAGAGAAGTAATATATCATATCCTGGGGGCTATGCACACAACCAGGAGCAAGAGTATTAAACCATATCTTAGCATCAACCTTTAACGAGAAAGAAAAAAACTTAAGAATATAGTAGTAGTGAATTTTTCCTCATGAGCAAATAGGCTGGCTATATCATTTAATTTAATAAGGTGTGCCAAAACAGTTTCAGTTTTATAACCATGAAAAGGATCAGATTCAACCAAAGTAATTAACTCAGGATCGATAGAGAATTTAGAATCCTTATCGGTAACAAAGATAGGTGAAGTAGCAAACTTTGGATCATATTTCATTCTGGCATTCAAAGATTTTTCTTTCAGATTACATAGTACTTTCTTAACATCTTCTCTATGATTACAAGCAAGAAATTCTCTAACTATCTATCCATCCATAACATAACCCTCAGGTACCTTAGGCTATTCAATTCTAGGAGAGCTAGGTCTACTAGGTGCATCATCTGTTTCAACAATTTCATTAATTTCAGCATTCTCAAATTCTTTAGCACTAGCAAGTTGTCCATTAACAAATTCACCTAGTGGCATAGTTTTATCAAGAATAGTACTAGCATCATCAATAGCATCATTCATAGCAGATCTAGCATCATCAATTACATGAAACATATCAGAATAAATATACCATGTGGCGGTGTCACAAGTCTACTCAAAACAGAGGGTGAATCAAGTGCAGAGCTAGATGGCAGTTCCTTACCTCCCCTCGTCTTAGAGGGAACGATCTTGGTTCTAGTATCTCTCAGATTTTTCATAGTGATCAACTGATATAAATCCCAAGTGACTCAACAAATAAATCTATGCTCCCCGGCAACGGCGCTAGAAAAAGGTCTTGACTACCCACAAGTATCGGGGATCACAATAGTTTTAGAGGGTAGAGTATTCAACAAAAATTTATTCATTCGACACAAGGGGAGCCAAATAATATTTGCAAGTATTTGCAGTTGAGTTGTCAATTCAACCACACCTGGAGAACTAAATATCTGCGGCAAAGTGATTAGTAGCATAGTAATATGATAGTTTGATAGCAGTGGTAGCAAAGGCAATAGTAACAATAACAGTAATAGTAGCAGTTTTGTGGTGATTGTAAGTAACAACGGCAAAAACGATAGTAACTTAGCAAAGATCAATATGCAAAAATCTCGTAGGCATTGGATCAGTGATGGATAATTATGTTAGATGACAGTCATCATGTAATAGTCTTAACCTAGAGCGACACAGAACTAGCTCCAACTCATCAATGTAATGTAGGCATGTACTCCGTATATAGTCATACGTGTTTGCAATAAAAACTTGCATGACATCTTTTGTCCTACCCTCCCATGGTAGCGGGGTCCATAAAGAAATCTAAGGGATATTAAGGCCTCCTTTTAATAGAGAACCGGAACAAAGCATTAACACATTATGAGTACATGAACTCATCAAACTATGGTAATCACCAGAAAGAATCCCAATTATTGTCACCTTGCGGTATGCAGATCATAACACGTAATAGGTGCTTACAACATGCAAGATAGGATCAAGAACACAAATATATTCGTGAAAACATAAAGGGTTCATATCTGAAATCATGGCATTCTAGCCCTAGTGACAAGCATTAAGCATAGCAAAGTCATAGTAACATCAATCTCAGAACATAGTGGATACTAGGGATCAAGCCCTAACAAAACTTACTCAATTACATGATAAATCTCATCCAACCCATCACCATCCAGCAAGCCTATGAAGGAATCACTCACTCTCGGTGGTGAGCATCATGAAATTGGTGATGGAGGAAGGTTGATGATGACGATGACATCGAATCCCTCTCTCCGGAGCCCATAACGGTCTCCAGATCAGCCCTCCTGATGAAGAACAGTAGGTGGCGATGGCTCCGTATCGTAAAACACGATGATTCATTCTCTCTAATTATTTTCTAGATGAGTAGGTATTTATGGAGTTGGAGTTAGGGTTGCAAGAGCTAACAGGGGCCCACAAGCCTGCCAGGCGCGCCCCTGGGCTTGTGGCGCCCTGGTGGCCCCCCTCTAGCATTTCCCTTTGCCAGTATTTTTTATATATTTTGAAATATTTCTCCATAAATTTTCACCACAATCCGAGAACTTTTATTTCTGCACAAAAACATGACCATGGCAATTCTGCTGAAAACAACGTCAGTCCGGGTTAGTTCCATTCAAATCATGCAAATTAGAGTCCAAAACAAGAGCAAAAGTGTTTGGAAAAGTAGATACATTTGGGATGTATCACGACACCATGCCGACGGTGAATTGAACCAAAGCAACACTCCAGGGAAGCATAGCAAGAACATCAACCCTCACAATCACATGTGATCTGGATTGCAACCTTCACCTATTCCTATAACTGCTCATGATTCCACTTTTGGGAAACGTAGTAGAAAACAAGAAATTTCGCGCCTACGTACACCCAAGATCAATATGAAGATGCATAACGGGTTGGGATCACGATCATTACCGTCACCGAGTTACAGCAAAAGAAGAACGTGTCGGTGTAGATCGTACTTGGAGTCCCTCGAACCATCAATGAACAATTCTGTGAACTATTTTTATTGCCTTAAGCTTGTGATCTCATAGGTTCGGTAACTTATAGACATGAACGAAACCCCTTCCTTCAATGACCGACAATGAAACCATGGACGTCCATATCGTCCCCTATGAGCACACGAATGATATTCGAGTGAACCTATGGTTATCATGTGATGTTCCCTTTACTTCGTGATACTGCACAAACCTCGGGATGCATCGGTATCCTCCAGAGTCATCACTATGCTCACTATACCGAAATCCTCGTTACTGGTTTTCTTCTTCTTTCTAGTTATTGTGTTCCTGCATCCCCGTGACGAATTCACTGATACATATCCAACATATCTATAATTTTTGATTGTTTCATGCTATTATATTATCAATCTTGGGTGCTTTATATGCATTTTTATGCTATTTTATATCATTTTTGGGACTAACCTATTAATCCAGTGCTAGTTCCTTGTTTTTGGCTTTTTAGAAAATCAATACCAAACAAAGTCCAAACACGATCCCTACGCCCTAGGGGGTAGGGTGCGCCCCCTGATCTCGTGGGCCCCATGTACCTCCGTTTGACCTAATCTCAACTCTATAAATCAAAATATATTCCTAATGAGGACATCACTAATAAAGTTACACCCACAGCCCCTAGTGCTACATATACTGGACCATTACTAGAGCTCGTGCACGCCAATTAAATTACATGGTACTTTCGTTTCTTGGTAATGATTCTACTGTTCATGAGAATATGATGCTGCCTAAATTGGATACACTTGTTTTGCATAAAAATGAAGTGCCTAGCTAGGACAAGAAGGATGAACATTGGAGCATGATCAAGCATGGAGGTGATGGCATGTGCAAGGGGAATAAGAACATAGTTTCTGGTGGAGTTTTCAGCACTTTGGAGCGACCATGATGACGTACAAGGACATGGACAAAATATACAAAACGCCCTTCCATAAATTTCGTCCATAGATTAATATAGGTGTTGCGCCACCTTACTTTTGGGCCAGGCCCATGTAATTTCGAAATACTACTTATAGGCTATTTTTAGAGTCTGTATTGTAGAGGAAACGACTTAGGAGATGTTTTAGTCCCACCTTGCCAAGGGGGGATGAAATCCCCTCTCTTCCCCCCTACAAATACAGCCCATAAGGCACAGTTTAGACTCTGGGTTTTGTTTAGATTAAAGTTTGCCATAGCTGCAACTCGGGTGCTTCATTTGTGTTCAATGACCAGACCAAGATGTCACAGAACCCCACTTTCATTAATAAAGCTTTCCTCTTCCATTCGCAATATTCAGATTGCAATTTCAATTTCTTGCTTGTTTTTCATTTGCATGCAGGAAATAGACCTTCATGGTCAGGTTGATCATGCTCTGGCATGGTCAATAACCTCTCCGAGTTGGTTTAGTGATTGCTAAACCACGCCGTCCTCTCACATTCGTAGTTGGATCGCCAAAGTCTACAACACCAAAAACGATATCCACCATCTCATCGAAAGATAGGACACCTTTGCCCCTATCAATTCCCAAACCAATAAAGAGCCACCCGAAACACTATTTCCGCCACCGCAAGCCTCTGTACTTCCGTGATCCCATCTGGAGGCCTTTTCCGGTACTCTATCGGAGGCGGAATCGATCATGGAGGGCTTCTACATCATCCTTACTACTTCTTCTCTCTCTTTGATCTTCAATACAATGTTATCCTCGATCTTCTTGGAGTTGTATAATCTTCTTTTGCAGTGTGTTTGTTGGGATCTGATGAATTGTGGGTTTATGATCAGATTATTCATTGAAAGTAATTGTGTCCTTTCTGAACTTTATTATGCATGATTGTTATAGCTTTGTATTTCTCTATGATCTATCAGTTTAGTTTGGCCAACTAGATTGATTTATCTTCAGTGGCATACGTGCTTTGTAATGGGTTCAATCCTGCGGTGTCATCACCCAGTGACAGAACGGCTAGCGAGGCACGTATTGTATTATTGCTATTAAGCGTAAATAACGGGGTTTAATCATATGGCTTGAGTTTACTTTGTCTACATCATGTCATCTTGCTTAAGGCGTTACTCTGTTTGTCATGAACTTAATACCATAGATGCATGCTGGATAGCAGTCGATTGGTGGAGTAATAGTAGTAGATGCAAGCAGGAGTCGGTCTACTTGTCATGGACATGATGCCTATATACATGATCGTTGCCATGAATACATCATAACTATGCGCTTTTCTATCAATTGCCCAACAGTAATTTGTTTTCCCACCGTATGCTATGTGTTCAAGAGAGAAGCCTCTAGTGAAAACTATGGCCCCCGGGTATACTTTTATCATATTATTAAAACCAAAAATACGTTGCCGCAATTTTATAATTTTTATTTTATTTTTCTTTTTATCTATCTATCACTACTAGAATTAATCCTTGCAATTAACGAGTTCAAGGGGATTGACAGCCCTCTTGCCCGCTTGGGTGCAAGTATTTACTTCTGTGTGTGTAGGTGCTGAAGAAGGGAATTTGCTTGGTTCTCCCATTGGTTCGATAAAATTGGTTCTCACTGAGGGAAATACTTATCTCTACTGTACTGCTTCACCCCTCATCTTCGGGGAAAATCCCAACGCAGTTTACAACTAGCAGTCACCTCTGTCTGGCTAGATGATGATTGATGCTGTCACACCAAGAGGGTCCTAAGAATATCTCTCCATCGTCGGTGGAGCAAATCCCACTATCGAGCTATCTAGTCCCTTGTCAAACTTTCCGATGAACCCGTAAGTTGTCATTATGATCACCGTGTTACATGTAACATTTGACCAATCCCAAAGCCCACTGTATGGTAAGAAGTGACTAAAGTACTCTCATGGTCTAAGGAGAAAAATCACACATTAACACTCCATGTTATTACAATTGATTACAGACGATATTAACTCAATTCATAACTGACAAGTTTGGGCCGATAAAATATGATCGTTCTTCCAATGTCATAATCTCAATGTTGTTTTAGGACTATCGTTACACTTAATGATATCCTAAGATCCGGAAAACATGATTACCAAAAACACTTGAGCTAGTCCCAGAGGAAAGACTAGGAACCTTTTATTTAACCGTTTATCATTCCACACATGCATATGAGTTTTCCACTGAATCGTGTATTCCAGGATCATAGCAGTTATAGCGTAGAATATAAACTCTTTAATTATGAATTCGGAAATATCATAATACAAATATTATAGCCTCTAGGGCATATTTCCAACACCTCTCCCACCCTCTGCTCCTCCCCGCTTTGTCTCGCCGGAGCTCTGTCACCAGCAAGCTTTGATATTCCACTATGGGGACCGCCATGGCAAGCACTCCCATGATTGGAAGGTGGCAGACGAGCCGGACTACCAGTGAGTGCATGACCCGCAGAACCAGCTCTCATGTGAGTGGGATGACAATGAGCAGCTTCTTCTCCCGTAGGAGTTGTTGGATTTCCTTGAAGAGGAAGGGTGATGTAGCACAATAGCAGAAAGTATTTCCCTCAGTTAAGAACCAAGGTTTATCGAACGAATAGGACGCACCACACTAACAACATTAGAAGTACTTGCACACAAACACAATGATTGCTTGCACCCAACAAAGGCAAGGGGGTCATCACTCCTCTTGTTCTTGCCAATTACAAGATTAAAAGCAGATAGTGATGAGCGAAGTAATAAAAAGTAAAAGAGCAAATAGAGAGAAATTGTAGAAACTTTTGTATTCATGAAAATAAACATGGGGACCATAGGTTCACTAGTGGCATCTCTCTTGAAATCATAGCAATAGTGTGGTCGACAAATTACCGTTGGGAAATTGACAGAATTGCGCATGGTTATAATTCTGATCATTCGTGGAATAGTCTCACATAGGCATTACGTCCGTGACCAGTAGACCATTAATCTAGCTGCATCTACCACTATTAATCCACCCCAAGACCCTTATCCAGCATGCATCGCAGAATATTAAGTTCATGATAAATAGAGTAATGCAACAAGCATGATGACATAATGTAGACAGGAAAAGATCAACCAATATGACCAAACCCCATTGTTTTACCCATAGTGGCAACAACGCAATAAGTGCCTTCACCCCTCCTGTCGTAGGGCAAGATCACCACAAGATTGAACCCACTACTATGCACCACTCCCTCTGAAGACCTACTCATCTAATTTGCCAACGAAGACACATAGGTCGGAAAGCATACATAGCTATAAAATTACACAAGAGAGAAACTTCAAGAGAATCAAAATAGATCAATGAGTAATCTAGCTACAGTTCATCAAATCACAACAAACACACTTCAAAATATTGCATCGGATTGATCTTATAGAAGACAATTGTATTGCAGATCAGAGAGAGAGAGAACCATCTAGCTACTACTATGGACCTGTAGATGATGCGGTCACCTATTACAGTAGGGTCAAGGACCCATCATCTGGGACCCATAGGGGGCCCATCACCATCGTAGGTAGGTCTCTAGGCCATGCCAGCATTCGGATGCGTCCATCAGGAGGATCACTCGGACGACTCTACATCACTCGGACAACCACACGTCACTCGGCGGACGATCAACCACTCGGACGTACAGGGCAAGAGGCGTCGTGGGAGCTGCAATGGTTGAGGATCCTAAGTCGTCCACTAAATAGAGTTATAGCTACTGTTACCTGTAACTACTGTAGATAGGCTCATTACACTAGTAACAGCCTCCTTCAATGGCATTAATTACTCCGACGACGTGGGAGACATGGGGCTGCAGCGCACTCTATATAAGCCGCACCCCCCTCCATAGCCTGGGACGGGCAACCTTGTAATCATATTCATCAAATCAAAGCAAGCCTCAGGGCACGAGAAGTAGGGGTTTTACCTCCACCGAGTGAGGGGCCTGAAATCGTTAAACATCGTGTGTTAGACCTACGCCACAGCTGGTCTCTTCCCCCTTATTCGTACCCCTAGTACTCATTGTCAGGATCATAATCCCGACAGTTGGCGCCCACCATGGGGCTAGGTGTCTAGCAAAATTTCACGGTGTAGGTGGATTTTCTTCATCATCATCATGTCAGTCGGCGGCGAAATCCATTTCGGGACGATCGCCTTCATCGTCGACAACTCAGCGTGGCTACACGAAGCCCCGCTGGACGTGGAGGCGTTGCCCGTTCGTGGCGCGATGCACTTCTGCACCTCCTCGTACGGAGTCCTTCTCTGACAGCCCTCGGCCCCGTACCGAATGGTTGCCCACACCACCAGCACGCGGCGTCGCAGGCGCTCCGGGCGTTCGCGGCTGCAGCGCTAGATCAAGCACGCCGTTGCCACTCAGGCAGCAGCAGAGCATGTGGCGGCTCTCGAGTTCGACGAGCTCGCCCTCGACCTCTCCAGCAGATCACTCAGCGATTCCTCAGAGGAGTCCGAGTCCAATAGCGATGATCCAACCGCTGAGATCCTCATGGCGGACAACTCCGAGCACTGCGCACCCCTGGCTACACAAACGGTCGTGCGGGGACGTCTCATGTCAACACCGACGGTGGCCTTCCGGGCCACGACCGTATGTGCCTCAGGCCCTCACTCGGGAGCAGCGGGACGAGCTCCGTCGCAGGAACGATCAGCTTCTAAACACCCCCCATCACAGGAACAACTCCTGAGGCATTGGCCATGGAGTCGACTCACCTGGCCACCTTGGCCGAGCGCGAGCGCCTCGAGTGGCATCGGAAGGATCTGGATGAGCGTGAGCGCAGTCAACCCAGTTCCAGTCGGCACAAGCGTCAGCTCTACTCGAGTGACCAGCCTCGTAAGTACCAAGTTCTTAGTACTCCGTTACAAAATCTAGCGGCCGCCACTCGGATCACGGATTCCATTCAGCCCTTTGGCTCTTCGGCCGGACAAGGGATTGATCAGATCCAAGTGCTTCTCAAAACAGCACTATCGCAGAATGCGGTGGTGTCCCAGTCCAGAGATCGGATCCATAGCGCATCCGTGCATGCGGAGACCATCCAGTCGGCTCATAGCCCACTCGGCTCGGGCAGGCACCGAGCTAGTTCCTCCTCCAGAGACTGTCACGAAGATCGGAGAAGTGATTGAGTCGCGTCGCCCTGGCGTAACAACGACTACGATTGTGCCCTGATGCCTCCGCCACGAGATGTCGTTGTCGGAGGGATTGACCGCGGGTAGCCTCATCTACACCCCTTAGCATTTCAAGACATCGGGGCTAGCAAAGCCCCTCGCACCTTCCGGACACTCAGCCGGCTCCTTGGGCAGGCTAGGTCCAAGCAGCTGGCTCCCAGAAGACGGCGCGCTCTTAGAAGGCGGCTTCAGGGGAGGCCGCCTCCTAGCAGACAGCCCATCCTCCCCTCGGAGTCTGCACTCAACCACTACGACGAGACGGAGCGTGGCTATAGGGCCACCCTCTCCCCCAAATCCCAGGGGGGCATGGCTACAGTGCGAGTTGACCAAGCGGTCACCTACCTGCCATGCGCAGGACTGTAGCCATGCGACCCTCACCCTGGCCCTCGTCAGCAAGGGCCCTACTACAGCAAAAGGCAATCAGTACGGCCCGCAGGCGGCGGGCCCTACCTATCCGTGAGCTCCCAGAAGATGGCGCATTCCTAGAAGGCGGCTTCGGGGGCGGACCGGCCCCCAGAAGGCGGCCTTCCCTTTCCCTCAAAGTCCGCACTCACCTGCTCCGACGGGATGAACCTTGGCTACAGCGTGCGCTGACCAAGCGGCCACCAATCCGTCAGAAGGCGAGACTGTAGCCATGCGACTCCTGACGTGGCCTCCATCATCAGGTACAATGCTACAGCAAAAGGCAATCAGCGTGGCCCGCAGGCGGTGGGCCCTACCTGTCGGCCGGATTCTCGGCAGCCGGCGGGGCCCTCCGGAGTCGGGCCCCAGCAGCCGGCGGAGAACCCAGCGACCCTAGACACCGATGTTCGGGTCCTACACCCTGCCGTGTTACCATTGTACCC
This sequence comes from Thinopyrum elongatum, assembly GCA_011799875.1. Taxonomy (NCBI): domain Eukaryota; kingdom Viridiplantae; phylum Streptophyta; class Magnoliopsida; order Poales; family Poaceae; genus Thinopyrum; species Thinopyrum elongatum. Next base: position 514,540,145 of record CM022302.1, read on the forward strand.
CTGGGGGGCAGGCCTATATAAGACCCCCAGGATCACCCATGCAAAGGGTTCAGCCCTCATTCCACCATACACCATAGCTAGGAGAAGATAGCTAGCCTTGCCCTTCTTCCTCCTCTAGCAACACAGCTCAAGGAGCAACCTTGTACTCCCTTTGATCATAGTCATCATGCGGAGACCCCGCCGAGCAGGACTAGGGGTGTTATCTCGCCGGAGAGCCCTGAACCTGGGTACGTCTCATGTGCGATCGAGCTCGTGCTCACTCCCGCTTCCAGGGCCCGATGACGTCTTCTTGGCTCCACCCATGATAAGCCACCCTCTGGCATCTGTCGCGAGAATACCCCGATAGTTGGCGCCCACCGTGGGGCCTAACACAGTGTCGGCCGGAGAAACGTTCTGGACGGGAACCCTCTTCCTCTCCGGCGAGCACGTCGCGGCCGGCCTGATCAGCCCACCCGGCGCGCCCGCCTGCGCTTGCACCAGCGCACCGCCTAACGAGGGGGCAGCCTGCCCCGCGAGCTGCCTTGTCGACCTCTTCGGCAAGGCCAGCCTCTCCGACGAGCCTGCCTCCGAAGCCGAGGCCCTCCGCTCCGTCGACCCCCTCTCTGAGGTTTTCAAGAAGCTCACCGTCTCCGACGAGGCCTCGACCGACGGGTTCCCCGCCGACGTGGTGGTCGTTGATGATCCACTCCCTCCTGTCGCCAGCGACGCCGAAACCGGCATCGTCGCGGAGGTGTTGGTCACAGGCCACAGCCAGGCCTCTGACGGGGCCATCCAGGACCCGTTGCGAGCAGCGATGCAGGACCTGGCGGCTCCCGTCGGAGCCCATGCCGACGCCGCAGCGCTAGAAGAAATCCGTGTCAAGCTCCTCGACAGCGCCACCAAGATGGCGGCCATGAAGCGCCGCGCTGAGGCCAACCAGCGCAACATCGACCACATAGCTGGCGGCACGCTGGCTGCGGCCGAGCCTAGCCGAGCCAGCGCCATCCGACAACGCGGCGAGGCCATCGCCAGCATGCTGGGGGTCGGACGCCCGATCTATGACACCCCCGTGCAGAACCTGCGCGCCGCATAAGCGGCAGCGGAAGAACTCGAGAACCTGGAGGGCGATGAACGGCGCAGTCAGCTAGACAGCCTCTAGGAACTCCTCAACGCTGCAAACACGCAGCAGGACGCGTGCAACTGCGTGGTAGGAGCCGGCCGGCAGGCCGACCTCCCGGAACGGAACCCTCCACCCCGTCGTGAGCATGGAGCTACCTCCCGGTCCCCAAGCGGTGGCGACCGCGGCCAGCGGAACCCGGAGCCAGCTGCTAGCCGCAGCCGGCGCACCCGCCTGACGGTTGTCAACAGCCGGCAAGTTCCTCCAAGAGTGGAGGACCGGCGACAGCAGGACGAACGACCGCCTCTCCCTCGCAGGGAGAGGCTGGCCTCTCCGGCGCCGGTAGACCACCCGACTCTCGGGGGCCGGCTAGGCCCCCGTGAAGGAGTCGGCGAGAATGATGCCCGCCACCGGATCGAGCGGCTAGCTCGATCCCTGGCAGTCAAAGAGGAGGACACTGTCGGCCCGGCCTGCTTCGGCCCCCGCATCCGCGATGAGCCCTTCCCCAAAGGGTTCTCGCTCCCCCGAGACACTCCCAAGTACACCGGCTCCGTGAAGCAGGAGGACTGGCTGACCGACTATGCTACGGCAGTCAGCATGGCAAACGGCAACAAGCGCGTTGCTGTGAAGTATGTTCCGTTCATGCTCCAGGGCACGGCCCGGACATGGCTGAACAGCCTCAGACCCTACAGCGTCAACAGCTGGTTGGACTTCGCCGACGTCTTCGTCCGCAACTTCATCAGCACCTACAAGCGGCCCCCAAGCCACGCCAGCACTCCATGTGCGTTCAGGGCCAGCCTGAGTCCACCCGCGACTACCTGACGCGCTGGGCCGAGCTGCGCAACTCCTGCGAAGGGGTGTATGAGGTGCAGGCCATCGAGTACTTCACCGCCGGGTGTAGAGAGGGCACCCTGCTCAAGCACAAGCTTCTGTGCAATGAGCCGGCTACATTGGATGAGCTCCTGGTCATGGCGGACAAGTACGCCACCGCCGACTCCTCCATGAAGTCAGAGATCCGGGTTGACACATTCGGGAAGGTGCTCCCGCCGGCTCCCCAGACGCCGGCTGGTGACCCCAACCGGCGTCCACAGCCGAACGACAACAAGCGCAAGGCCCAGCAGCCGGCTACCAGCAACCGGCAGGTGGCGACCATCGAGGACGAGCAGCCGGCATGCCAACCCGGCCCCAAGCAACAGCGGGGCGGCAAGGGGGCCTGGCTGCCGGCCTTCTCCTTTGAGCAGACCCTCGACGCTCCATGGAAGTTCCACAGCGGCGCAAAGCCGTCTAACCACACTACCCGCCAATGCAACTGGCTCACCAGAATCGCCAAGGGTGAGGGCTTGCCGCCTCCTCCGGCCGGCCCGGCGGCTCTGCCTCCTCAGCAGCCAACGTCCCGCCCGGTCGGCATGCTCCAAGACGAGTTCCCTGACACAAACGCCACCTATGTCGTCTTCACCAGTGAAGCCGACGACAAGCACAGCCGGCGTCTGCAACACCGCGAGGTGAACGCTGTCGCTTCGGAGGTCCCCCAATTTATGCACTGGTCCGAGAGGCCCATCTCCTGGAGCCGTGATGACCACCCGGCCGTGATGCCCTCGTCGGGTGCTTATGCAATGGTGCTGGACTCCACCTTCTCAACGGAGAGGCGGGCCTGCCGTTTCTCACGGATCCTGATAGACGGCGGTAGCAGCATCAACATCCTCTACCGAGACACCATGGAGAAGCTGGGCATCAAGGAGAAGCAGCTCCTGCCCAGCCGGACCGTGTTCCATGGCATCGTCCCCGGGCTTTCCTGCTCCCCAATCAGCAAGATCAAGATTGATGTCCTATTCGACGACAAGACCCACTTCTGCCGCGAGCCGATCTGGTTCGAAGTGGTCGACCTGAACAGCCCCTACCATGCGCTCTTGGGCCGGCCTGCGCTGGCCAAATTCATGGCAGTGCCGCACTACGCCTACCTGAAGATGAAGATGCCGGGTCCCAAGGGTATCATAACCATTGTCGACGACTACCAGAAGTCGCTCACGTGCGCCGCTGCCAGCAGCCAGCTGGCCGAGTCCCTCATCATCGTCGAAGAGAAGCGCCTCCTTGACCGGGCTGTGGCTATGGCCAGCAAGCAGCCGGCCATTCCATCTGACCCCAAGGACGCGGAGACCGGGGCCTCCTTCCAGCCAGCCAAGGAAACCAAGAAGAACGCCTTGGACCCGGCGCACCCAGAGAGATTTGCTGTCGCGGGGTCTCACCTCGACAGTAAATAGGAAAGCGAGCTCGTCGACTTCCTCCATGAGAATCGGGATATCTTCGCATGGTCCCCCAAGGACATGCCGAGTGTTCCGACGGATTTCGCCGAGCACAAGTTACATGTGAGATCGGATGCAAAACCGGTCAAGCAACCCCTCCGCTGCCTATCAGAAGAGAAGAGAAGGATCGTTGGTGAAGAAACCGCCTGGCTTCTGGCAGCCGGCTTCATCATGGAAGTGTTCTACCCGGACTGGCTTGCCAACCCAGTCCTCGTTTTGAAGAAAAACAACAAGTGGCGCATGTGTATCGACTACACTAGCCTCAACAAAGCCTGCCCCAAGGACCCTTTTGCCTTGCCCCGGATAGATCAAGTGATCGACTCCACGGCCAGCTGCGAGCTACTATCCTTCTTGGACGCCTACTACGGCTACCACCAGATCAAGCTGGACCCGGCCGAACGACTGAAGACCGCCTTCATCACCCCTTTCGGCGCCTTCTGCTACATCACCATGACGTTCGGCTTGAGGAATGACGGCGCCACCTTTCAGCGTTGCATGCAGAAGTGCCTCCTGAAGCAACTCGGCAGGAAAACCCACATCTATGTGGACGACATTGTGGTGAAGACAGAGAAGCACAGCACCCTTTTGTAGGATCTCAAGGAGACCTTCGCCAACCTGTGCCGGTTCTAGATCAAGCTCAACCCGGAGAAGTGTGTCTTCAGAGTACCAGCCGGCCAGCTCCTTGCCTTCCTTGTTTCTGAGTGCGGGATCGAGTGCAACCCCGTGAAGATCAAGGCCATTGAGCAGATGAAGAAGCCGACCCGGCTGCGGGACGTCCAGAAGTTCACCGGGTGCTTAGCCTCTCTCAGCCGGTTCATCAGTCGGCTGGGCGAGAAGGCCCTCCCTCTGTACCAGCTAATGAAGAAGACCACATACTTCGAGTGGACCGATCAGGCGGACGAGGCGTTCCTCCAGCTCAAGCGGATGATGTCCACGCCACCTGTTCTGGCCGCTCCGGCTGCTAAATAGCCCATGTTCCTCTACATCACCGCTACCAGCCGGGTCGTCAGCACCGTGATCATTGTCAAACGCCCAGAAGACGGCAAAGCACAGCCGGTCCAGAGGCCGGTCTACTACCTGAGCGAGGTGTTGTCTGCCTCCAAGCAGAACTACCCCCACTACCAGAAGATGTGCTACGGCGTGTACTTTGCCGCCAAGAAGCTGAAGCAGTACTTCTAGGAGCACACCATCACGGTCGTCTGCACTTCCCCCCTTGCCGAGATCATGGGCAACAGAGACGCCTCAGGCCGGGTGGCAAAGTAGGCCATTGAGCTGGCTCCCCACACCATCCTCTACCAGCCCCGCGCCGCCATCAAGTCGCAAGCGCTGGCCGACTTCCTTGTCGACTGGGCCGAGACCCAGTACCTACCGCCAGCGCCGGATTCCACGCATTGGCGAATGCACTTCGACGGCTAGAAGATGCGCACCGGTTTGGGAGCCGGCATTGTCCTCACCTCTCCCAAAGGCGACAAGCTCAAGTACAAACTACAGATCCACTTTGCCGCCTCCAACAACGTGGCCGAGTACGAGGCGCTCGTCCACGGGCTTCGGCTAGCCAAGGAGATCGGCATCCGCCGCATTCTATGCTACGTCGACTCAGACTTAGTGGTCGAACAGTCTTCTGGCGATTGGGACGCCAAGGACGCCAACATGACTAGCTACCGCTTCCTCGTCCAGCAGATGAGCGGACACTTCGACGGTTGTGAGTTCCTCCACGTGCCACGGGCCGACAATGAAGCAGCCGACGCCCTGGCACGGATTGGCTCCACTCGGCTGGCCATACCAGCTGGCGTCTCCCTCGAGTTCCTGTGCAAGCCGTCTGTCAAACCTTCGCCGGAATCAGAATCCATCTTCATGCCAGCTGACCCTGGAACAGTCGTATCCGGCTCGGGGACTTCAGCATTCTGCCCGGGGACTTCTGCAGGCGGACCGGGGGCTGCAGCACCCGCACCCAGCCCGGGGACCCCAGAACCCAGCCCGGGGACCCCAGAACCCGGCCCGGGGACTGCTGCAGTCGGCCCGGGTACTTCAGCGACGCAGCAAGCCGTGGCCGGCTCCGACCCGCCGCCTCCCAACCCGGCCGCCCTAGTACCGGTTGCCGTCTTGACGGTGGTAGAAGCTCCATCCTGGGCATAGCCCATCCTCAACTTTCTGGTAAGCCGCGAGCTGCCAGCCGATGAAATCTTGGCCCGGCAGGTGCAATGTCGGGCGGCTGCATACACAATTGTCAACAGAGAGCTCGTTAGGCGCAGCGTGACTGGTGTCTTCCAGCGATGCGTAGAGCCGGAGAAGGGCATAGCAATCCTCAGGGATATTCATCAAGGCGAATGTGGCCACCATGCCGCCTCCAGAGCCCTCGTCGCCAAAGCTTTCCGCCACGGTTTCTTCTGGCCGACTGCTTTGGACGACGCCAAGGAGTTGCTCCGCAAGTGCAAGGGGTGTCAGTGCTTCAGCTCCAAGCAGCACCTGCCGGCTTCTGCACTCAAGACCATTCCCCTCACCTGGCCGTTTGCCGTATGGGGATTGGACATGGTGGGCCCATTCAAGACAACAAACGGCGGCATGACCCATCTGCTGGTTGCCGTGGACAAGTTCACAAAGTGGATTGAGGCGAAGCCAATCAAGAAGCTGAATGGTCCGACTGCCATCACATTCATCGCGGATATCACCGTCTAATACGGCATCCCGCACAGCATCATCACCGACAATGGAACGAACTTCGCCAAAGGCGCCTTGGCCCGTTTCTGCGCGATGCAGGGCATCCGACTGGACCTCGCGTTCGTTGCTCATCCGCAGTCAAACGGCCAAGTGGAGCGAGCAAACGGCCTCATCCTGTCCAGCATAAAGCCTCGGCTGGTCGAGCCTCTAGAGCGCTCGGCCGACTACTAGATCGAGGAGCTGCCGGCCGTCCTTTGAAGTCTTCGGACTACGCCAAATCGAGCAACCGGCTTCACACCCTTCTTCCTCGTGTACAGGGCCGAGGCTGTCATCCCAACTGACATTGAGTTCGACTCGCCTCGCATCACCATGTACACGGAGGCGGAAGCCAAGGAGGCGCGAGAGGACGGCATCGATCTACTGGAAGAGGCCCAACTGCTAGCACTCAGCCGGTCCGCAATCTACCAGCAGAGTCTGCGCCGCTACCACAACAAGAAGATCAAGCCGCGCGCCTTCCGCGATGGCACCCTTGTGCTCCGGCTGATCCAGCGAACAGCTGGCCAGCACAAGCTCTTGGCCCCTTGGGAGGGGCCTTTCATCATCAGCAAGGCCCTGGGCAATGACTCCTACTACCTCATCGACGCACAAAAGCCCAGGGCGCGCAAGAGGGACAATGCCGGGCAAGAGTCGGAGCGCCCGTGGAACGCGAACCTTCTCCGCCCGTTTTACAGTTGATGCAGTGTATGTACCACGCTACCTTTTGTATTAAGCAAAGACAACAGGTCCCCCGAGGCACACTCGGGGGCTACCTTTTTATCTATATGATAAGCTTCGCCTATGAATGTGCTCTTTCATTCTTCCGCCCTGTCTGGGTCCGGTCAGCCGGCCCGGGGGCTCGCCGCTTTGACCTAAGTTGGCACCACCCGAAGTCGGCTAAGTAGTGTGCCGACGCCAAGGCCCTCTCCTCGCCTCAGCTACAGCTCGCAGCGCGACTGTCCAGCTGGCAAGAGCTAAAGGCTGGAAATGTTGTCCACACGAATAACGACTAAGGAAGAACACCAATACAGGCCAAGCTGGCTCCTCGCCTCACCCGTCCGGCTGCCCAGCAGCCGGCCGGCCGGCTTCTCGCTCGACTAGCTACGCTCTAGGCGGCTGAAGTAACTTGCCTATTCTAAACGGCCAAATCCCTGACCCAGCCACAGACCGTAGCGCGGATGTCCGGCTGGCAGGGTGGCGGCCAGAGGAACGCTGCAAAAGAAAAAGCCAACAAGAGCAAAGGCAAAACCGAGCAAGAGCCCGGCAAAGAGACAAGCATGTGAAAATAAGTTATTTACATTGCAAAAGGCCCAAGGACAGCATTCATCAGAGTTTAATACACCCCCAGTGGGTGGAACTGCGCATGATTAACTTGTTCTTAAGTACAAGATAGAGAATTTCAGAAGATAAAAAAGGCCGCCTAGGCCGAAGGTGAGGCGGGCTGCTCGGACAGGTCGGCGGTGGCTGAGGCACCGGCTGGTGGGGCTTCCGGCTGGCGGGTCTCGGCCTGGTCGGCATCGGCGGAGGCTGACGTAGTCTCCCGTGGCTCGCTGGCCGAGGTCGGGTCGGGCTGAGTCCGGCTGGTCGCTCAGCCATCAGGTGCGACGTCATCGCCTTCCTCATCCCCGCTCTCCTCCGTTCCTTCGCCGCTAGAGGCGATCTCCTCCATCGGGTCCTCCCCCTCGTCCGGGTTCAGCCCGAACCAAGAGGGCGGCACCTCAGTGCCGTCTTCCTCCCAGTCCGGGACGAAGACGCCGACGTCGGCATAGTCGGCAAGGGCTGCTGCGTGTTCAGCGATCGCCTCGCGCTCCGCCTCCAGCTCCGGCGCTGCCTCGTGGCGAAAAGTGGCCAACTGAGCCAAACTCATGCCTGGGTACCACACCTTGACAAATTCAGCATCATCCTGGCGCCTGCCCGTGCCGCGACACCCTTCCAAGCGTCGGGCCGCTTGGCCGCCACCTCCAACCAGTCGGCGGTCTGACTGGGAGCCCTGGGCACCTGCACACCCGGCCAGAGCCCCTCGAAGACCTGGGAACCAGCGCGCTGAAATCAGCGAAGCAGCCGGCGGACCGGCACAAGGCGCAGCTGGATGGCCCGGAACTGCTCGCCCATAGTCCAAGGCCAGTCTGGCGCGATCTCCTCGCCCACCCGCCTCCGCTCTTCGCGCCGTGCCTCGATCGCCTGGCTGATGACGCCGGTGTTGTCCGAAAAGCACTCTGCGCGAAAAGAAGACAAAGGAATAAGAGGCCGGTTTCCAGCACCAGCCGGCACCTCCAAGCAAGAAAGAAAAGTTACCTTCGAGCATGCCCTCGATCACCTCATAGCCTTCCGACAACAACTTCTCCCTCTCGGCCCAGTCCGAGCGTTGAGTCTAGAACTCGGCCTTGAGGAGCGCCTCCCCGTCCTTCAACTGCCGGACCTGCTCCTTGTGCTGGGCCTCCTGGTTCGCCAGCTCCTTCGCAAGCCAATCGCGCTCTGCGGACGCCTGGCTGCGCTCCTGCTCCTTGGACTGGAGCTGGCTCTCGAGCTCGCACACGCGCGTCCGCAGCTGGGCGGCGGCCTCTATAAAAGCAAGAAAGAAACGTCAACATCGACAAAACCAAGAAGTCGTCCTAAGATCCGGCCCGACTGCTCAGCAGTCGGCCCGAATCTCGGGGCCTACACCCAGTGGGTGCGCTTGCGCGCCCCCACTGAAAGCCGACCTATGTACCGTGGCTCTTGTTTAGATCAGCAGTCCGGTTGGCGAGCTGCTGGTTCTGGGAGTTGTAGGCGGCCGCGCGCAGGTTGTGGTAGTCCTGCAGCAAGAGCAACACTTCAGCATTCAGAAACATGCCTTGAAGTTCCAACCCGCCTGCTCAGCACCCGGCTTGGAACTCGGGGGCTAAACCCAGTGGGTGCGCTGGCGCGCCCCCACTGAAGATTGCAAAAATAAAAAGCAAGATCGAGAGCGTACCCGAACGGACATCTGCATCGCCAGCATCTCGTTCCTGGCCTGCAGAACGGTGGCGCCGTGGGCGTTAAACTTGTCCAAGACGTCCTGCACTGCAACGTTCAGGACGGCCGGGCCAACTCCTGGCGCCCAGCCAGGCGGAGCGGAGCTCGAGGCTTCAGTGTCAGGCGCAGGCAAACTCGCGGCCCCAACCTCCATCGGCCTCGGCCAGAAGCAGCCCGCGATGGACGTAGGCACGGGGAGGTGTGGGTCATCATTGCCCGGCTTGTCACCAGCTCGGTGCTCGTTGGCGGCACCTCTGGCCCTTCGGGATAGCCGCCTCCCCGCTTGTCAGCACCCGGCGCGCGCTGAGCATCCTCCGGGATGATTGGGTCGGCCGCCCCCTGCTTTGGGGCCGTCTGGTCAGCTCCGACTGCTCCAGCCGGCGGCCGGTCCTCCACCACCGGTTGCTCCGGCTGCTGCATGTCGGAGGCCTCCGGAACCTCGCCGCTGACCAGGTCCTCCATGGCCTTGGCATCGGCCCCCGCCTGCGCCTTGGTCCCAGCCTCCTCCTGGACCTTGGCCGCAGCCTTGGCCTCCGCCTGCGCTGCAGTCGCCGCCTCAACCTCCAGTCGCGCGGCGGCCTCCCGCGCTTCTCGCGCATTCTTTTCCGTCGCCTCCCGAAGGGCGGCGGCCGGGTTCATGCGGCGGGCCTCCTCAGAGCCGCCTGCTGCTCCGATCAGCGAGGCGGAGGGAGCCCGTGACACGGAAAGGGGAGCCCTGCGCGTCAAGGCAAGCAAAAGATAAGAAACTCGCAAGAGAGGAAAAGCCAAGACGAAACAATCAAGACAAGAGCAGTAAGAGCACTCACGCGGACACCAGTGGGCGTTCCTTTGGGATCCTCCGGACGGCAGCCGTCTTCGCGGCCTCTTGCCGCCTGGTGGCGGCCGTCGACTTGGCATTCTTGGTCGGCCTGCTGCCGAACATCCCCACATCGGCACGGTGCTTAGACGCGCCGGGTGCCCCAGTCGGTGCCCCGCCTGTCGGCCGTGCCGCCGAGGAGCCGGCACCCGCCCTGTCAGTGCCTTCAGGGCGGCGTTGCCCGTCGCCGTCCTCATAATCATCCAGCCAGTCCTGGACACCGCCTCCCGCGCCGCCTCTTGCGGCTCCGCCTGCTCCAGCGCCGCCTCCCCCGGCGGCGTCGTCTTCCTCCAACGCGGCCGCCACCAGCTCGGGGTCGCCCACGTCGCTCATCTCCTAGTCCGCCATCCATTGGTGGCTAGGAGCCGGCGCGGCGGCTGCCACCTGGCTGGCGAAGTGCTGCGCCGCGTTCGGGTGGTCAGGGCGGATGAAGAGCACAGCGTGAGAAAAGAAAGGGGACCAGATTCTAACCGTAGGCGGCGGGTTGGCGCGGCTGTACGGTGGCTTGCCGAAGCTCCAGTCGGTCTCTCTCAGTTGGCTGTTGGAAAAGTAATTAACATGCCGGACCACCTCAACAGTCGACAGCTCCTTCGTCGACATCCGGCAGGGGTCCCGGCGGCCGCTCATCTCGCAGATCGGATGCGGCCGGAATTGGAGGGGCGACACTCGGCAGTAGACGAAGGCGGCCAGCAGGTCCGCTGGCTGGAGCCCCTTCGAGTCCGTCATCTCCTGAAGACGGTCGAGGGCGTTGGTGATGGCAGCCGGCAACGGTTTGGGCTGCTGCCCCCAATTGTTCCGCGGTTCAGCAGGCGGGCCAGGCACAAAGGCCGGCAGGTTGACGTAATCACGGGTCAGGTGGACGTTGCGGACGTAGAAGTATGACTTCTGCCACAACTTCACCGACTCGTGCAAGACGACGAGGGGAAACCGGGTCCCGGCGCCGGTGCGCCGCACGGCGACGCAATCGCCTCACTGGGCCGGCTCGCCCTTGGCCGCGGAGCCGAGCTTGAGGTAGAAGAACCTTCCCCACAACTCGAGTGTGGGCAGGACACCGAGTTAGCATTCACAGAAAGTGACGAAGGCAGAGAGAAGGTCCACTGTGTTGGGCGTGAGATGGTGAGGTTGAAGGCGGTAGAAGTCGAGGAACTCGCGGAGGAAGGCGCTCGCCGGCAAGGCGAAGCCACGGAGGAAGTGGCTATGGAAGACGACGTACTCACCGGCCCGTGGCGCCGACTAGATCTCCCGCGCATCCGGGATGCGTGCCCCCATGCACGCCTCATTGGGCATCCACCGCGTTTCGCGGAGGAACTCGACATGCACATGGTGGACATTCGAGCCGTCCCACTTGCCTCGCGCCATGGTCCGTGGTGGCTTGGCGGCGGCGCGGCGAGGTCGGGTGGCGGCGAGTCTGCGGTGGTGCGGCGAGGCTAGGCGAAGGCGAGCTGCGGTGGCACTTCGGTGGTGGGCGGCGCAGAAGCACAGCGGCAACAAGGAGAAGAAGAAGAAGGAGAAGAAGAGCGGAGGGGGGCGAGTGCGTTCATCCGCACCCCCTCCCTCCTACTTATACGGCAGCGGAGCCGAAGCGGCAGGACGTGGGGAACGTGGGGATTAACTGCGCCCACGCCCTGCACGACCCCGTAAATTCTGCTCCTTAAAAACGCGTGATCATTATGCCCCAGAAGGGCAACCGCCCACCTCGGTCGCAGCGGATCCGCGCGCGTGCCGAGGCCCTGTAGTGGTGGGCCCGAGCCTGTGGCGACGTCACATCGCGTGCGTGGGCTGGCAGGCCGGCCTAGCCTGCTGGTGCCGTGTGGCGAGCAAGCAACGGGCAGCAAGCACGGCACCCTGTGGCGTCAGCTCGGCGCCCGCCATGACGGTTCAAATTCACCAGACGGCCGTCTTTGCCTCGGCCGGCTCTTGTCGGACGGCTTCTCCCAGCCGAACGAAGCAAGGGCACAGGGTCTCTTAGAGGAGGAAACTGCTGAGGCACTCCGGCTTTGAGCCGCGGCGCCTCACCAGCTTCAGGGACTACTGTCGGAGGGATTGACCACGGGTAGCCTCATCTACACTCCTTAGCATTTCAAGACATCGGGGCTAGCAAAGCCCCTCGCACCTTCCGGACTCTCAGCCAGCTCCTTGTGCCGGCTAGGCCCAAGCAGCCGGCTCCCAGAAGACGGCGCACTCTTAGAAGGCGGCTTCAGGGGAGGCCGGCTCCTAGCAGATGGCCCATCCTCCCCTCGGAGTCTGCACTCAACCACTACGACGAGACGGAGCGTGGCTACAGGGCCACCCTCTCCCCCAAATCCCAGGGGGGCATGGCTACAGTGCGAGCTGACCAAGCGGTCACCTACCTGCCATGCGCAGGACTGTAGCCATGCGACCCTCAGCATGGCCCTCGTCAGCAAGGGCCCTGCTACAGCAAAAGGCAATCAGTACGGCCCGTAGGCGGCGGGCCCTACCTGTCCGTGAGCTCCCAGAAGACGGCGCATTCCTGGAAGGCAGCTTCGGGGGCGCACCGGCCCCGAGAAGGCGGCCTTCCCTTTCCCTCAAAGTCCGCACTCACCTGCTCCGACGGGATGGAGCATGGCTACAGCGTGCGCTGACCAAGCGGCCACCAACCCGTCAGACAGCGAGACTGTAGCCATGCGACTCCTGACGCGGCCTCCGTCATCAAGTACAATGCTACAGCAAAAGGCAATTAGTGTGGCCCGCAGGCGATGGGCCCTACCTGTCGGCCGGATTCTCGGCAGCCGGCGGGGCCCTCCGAAGGCGGGCCCCAGCAGCCGGCGGGGAACCCGGCGACCCTAGACACTGATGTCCGGGTCCTACACCCGGCCGTGTTACCATTGTACCCCTGGGGGCAGGCCTATATAAGCCCCCCCAGGATCACCCATGCAAAGGGTTCAGCCCTCATTCCACCATACACCATAGCTAGGAGAAGATAGCTAGCCTTGCCCATCTTCCTCCTCTAGCAACACAGCTAAAGGAGCAACCTTGTACTCCCTTTGATCATAGTCATCATGCGGAGACCCCGCCGAGCAGGACTAGCGGTGTTATCTCCCCGGAGAGCCCCGAACCTGGGTACGTCTCGTGTGCGATCGAGCTCGTGCTCACTCCCATTTCCAGGGCCCGACGACGTCTTCTTGGCTCCATCCATGATAAGCCACCCCCTGGCATCTGTTGCGAGAATACCCCGACAGTCGCGTATGGGCGCCAGCCCTACGATGATAGGCGGATGTATGGTGACGATCGCATGCCGAGTCCCACTCGCCCGTCGAGAGACGCTAGAGACCCGATGTTCAATGCAAGATCCGTTCTTGCTCGGAACCTGGTCGACAGAGGCCGGGCCCTGCGGGAAGGCCAAGATCACAATGTACCGTGTGGTTCAGTACCATCAGGTCCCGAGTGTTTCAGCCGTTACATACGGGTGGCTGAGATTCGCAACAACTTTAGGTTGGCCACAGGGATCATCAAGTTCACCGGCGAATAAAAGCCTGAATTTTGGCTAGAAGATTACCGAGTAGCAGTCCAGATTGGCGGCGGCAACGATAATGTGGCCATGAAGCATTTACCGCTGATGCTAGAAGTTTCTGCTCGGGCTTGGTTAACACAGCTCCCACCGAGTAGCATTTTCTGCTGGATGATCTGGCGAAGGTGTTCGTCAAGACCTTTGAGGGCACATACAAGAGAGTAGGAGGTTTGACCGTGTTGCAACACTTCGTGCAGAAGCAGAATGAGACTCTCCTAGAGTATATTTAGCGGTGGACCACTCTGCACAATACGGTGGAGAACGTCACCGAGCACCAGGCAATCTGTGCCTTCAAGGCCGGAGTTAGATACCGAGAGCTGAACATGAAGTTCGGCCGAACTGAGACCCCGACTCTCAGTCGGGCTATGGAGATAGCCAATCGGTATGCCAATGGTGAAGAGGAAGACCGACTAAGGAGTGGCAAGAGCCGAGCCGGCGACGCCCATTAGTCAGGAAACAAGGGCAAAAAGCACAAGCGCAAAGCAGATGCCGGAGGGAGTGCCGAGGCTGCGGCTCTAGCTGACCAAGGCAAAAAGAGGTCCCAAAAACAGAAGAAGGATTGGAAGGGGGAAAAGCAAGTCACCATGAAGAGCGATATCCTCGACCAACCTTTCCAGATTCATACAAAGAAAGATGAAGAGGGAAATTTGATCCTGCCCAAACACACCACTCGGGAGTGTCGGCTCCTGAAGCAAGAGATGCGGCAAGATCCCTCTAGAGACAGGGAAGAAGATGATGATGATGAGGCCAAGGGTACTCCCGGGTACCCCAACGTTGAGAATGTCCTCACGATTTTCGCCGACGTGGAGAGCAAGAGTCGCCTCAAAGTCATAAACCGAGAGATCAACATGGCAGTTCCGACTGTCACCAAATTTCTCGACTGGGCCAAGACGCCAGTAACTTTTGATCTGTCGGATCACCCGGCTCACATACCGAACCCCGGACGGCAAGCCTTGGTGGTGGATCCAGTTGTGGGAGGGGTCCAACTGCGCAAAGTCCTAATGGACGGCGGCAGCGGGCTTAATATCAACTACGTCGACATGTTGGAGGCGATGGGCATCCCGATTACCTGACTCAGCAAGAGCAACATGCAGTTCCACAGTGTAATTCCTGGGAAGAAGGCTAAATCACTCAGCCAGATTGCCCTCGACGTAGTATTCGGCGAGGAGAAAAACTTCCGAAAGGAACGGCTGACTTTCGAGGTGGTGGACTTCCGGAGTGCTTACCATGCCATCTTGGGTAGGCCTCCCTACGCATGTTTCATGGCCCGTCCATGTTGCGTATATCTTAAGCTTAAGATGCCAGGGCCAAAAGGCATGATCACTATCACAAGCAATAGGAAGTTGGCCGAAGAGTGCCTCCAGAAGGGCTCCCAGATTGCTGACGAGCAGATGGCGATGGCTGAGCTGGACGAATATAAGAAGGCGATGGATGCAAGCGAGTTGTTGAAGACCAAGAAGCCAACTGTGGAATCTGCTTTCCAGTCGGCCGGGGAAATGAAGCCAGCGCACATCCATCCTAAAGACCCAAACGCTGCCCCGACCAACATCTCCACCACCCTCAATAGCAAATAGGAAGTCGAGCTCGTCCAGTTCCTCCGTGAGAACTGGGACATCTTTGCATGGAAACCTTCCGACATGCCAGGTGTTCCCAGGGGACTGGCCGAGCATAGACTCCGTGTCAACTCAGTGATAAAGCCTGTCAAGGAGCATCTTTGGAGATCCTCAACCGAGAAGTGCAAGGCGATTGGTGAGGAGATAGCATGGCTCTTAGCCGCCGAAGTCATCCGAGAGGTGTACCACTCCGAGTGGCTCGCCAATGTCGTCTTGGTGCCAAAGAAAGACAAGTCTCTCCGAATGTGCATAGATTTTAGGCATATCAATCGGACCTGCCCAAAAGATCATTTCCCTCTCCCTCGCATAGATCAGATAGTAGATTCTACTGCTAGGTGTGAGCGGTTGTCATTTCTGGATGCGTACTCCGGGTACCACCAGATCCGATTGTACGGACCTGATGAAATAAAAACAGCGTTCATCACCCCATTCGGGTGTTTCTGCTATATCACTATGCCATTTGGTTTGAAAAATGCTGGTGCAACATTCCAACGCATGATCCAGAAGTGCTTGCGGAAATAGATCAGTCGGAACATAGAATCCTGTATGGATGACATCGTGGTCAAGTCCAGGAAAGGTTCCGACCTCCTGGCAGACCTCGCTGAGACTTTTGCAAAGTTGCACACTTACGACATCAAACTTAACCCAACCAAGTGCACATTCGGCATACCCGTGGGCAAATTACTCGGTTTCCTCATTTCCGAGCGAGGGATCGACGCCAATCCTAAGAAAATAGGGGCTATTGTCCGAATGAAGCAACCAGAACATCTACACGACGTACAGCGCCTCACAGGCTGCTTGGCGGCCCTGAGTAGGTTCATCTCACGACTCGGTGAAAAGGCCCTGCCGCTTTACCGATTGATGAACAAGTCTGACAGGTTCGAGTGGACTCCCGAAGTGCAAGCCGCGTTCCAGGAACTTAAAGCCATGCTCGCCACCCAGCCGGTGCTAGCTTCTCCGAGCAGCAAGGAGTCTTTGCCCTTATACATCGTGGCCACGAGCCAAGTTGTTAGCACGGTCCTCACGGTGGAACAGGAAGAACAAGGGAAAGCCTTCAAGCTCCAGCGACCAGTATACTACATCTCTCAAGTCCTCATGCCTTCCAAGCAAAGGTATCCACATTATCAGAAGCTAGTATATGGAATTTACCTAACTGCAAAGAAGTTGGCGCATTATTTTCAAGAACACTCGGTCACGGTGATAAGCGACGCCCCTTTATCCGAGATCATGAACAATAGAGATGCCACTGGCCGAGTGGCCAAGTGGGCCATTGAGCTCCTCCTGTTGGACATCAGGTTTGAAGCCAAGAAGGCCATCAAGTCGCAAGCCCTGGTAGATTTTTTGGCCGAATGGATTGAGCAAGAACAACCTGTCCCGAGTGTTCCCGAACACTGGACGATGTTCTTCGACGGCTCCAAGATGCTTCACGGCTCCGGGGCCAGAGTGGTCTTGGTGTCTCCTAAAGGAGATCGACTCAGTTACGTTCTTCAGATTCACTTCGACTCCTCCAACAACGAAGCTGAATACGAAGCTCTTCTGTACGGGTTGTGAATGGCAATCTCTCTGGGATTCGCCGACTGATGATCTATGGCGACTCAAACCTAGTGGTGAATCAAGTAATGAAGGAATGGGATATCCGTAGTCCGGCAATGACTGGCTACTGCAACACCGTCAGAAAACTAGAAAAACTCTTTGAAGAGTTGGAGCTCCATCATGTGCCACAAATCAAGAACCAAGCAGCCGACGACTTGGCCAAGATGGGCTCTACTCGGAAGGCGATGCCCAAGAATGTGTTTCTCGAACACTTGCACTCTCCCACGATCAAGGAAGACCCTTTTGTGGAGGAGCCCCCACAACCAGTCGGTCCTTCCAATCCGACTGAAGTAGACATTCCCGCAGTAATTGATCTGGTCCAAGTGGTATTGGTCATCACTCCCGAGTGGACCGAACCATATCTGGTGTACCTGCTTAGGTAGGAAATCCTAGAAGACGAGGATGAAGCTCAACAGATCGTCAATCGGTCCAAAGCTTTCATAGTCATGGGGGATCAACTGTACAAGAAAAGTATGAATGGAGTCACTCAGCGACGCATATCCCTGGAGGAAGGGCAACAAATATTGCAAGAGATTCATTCGGGAACATGCGGGCATCATGCGTCCTCTCGGACCTTGGTCGCCAAAGCATTCAGAGCCGGATTCTATTGGCCCCGAGGCAACAAGGCCGCCCGAGACATAGTGGATCAATGCGTTGGGTGCCAGTTCTATGCAAGCCAGTCACACAAGCCGGCGTCTGCACTGAAGCCTATCCCCCTCACCTTGCCATTCGCTGTCTGAGGACTCGACATGGTCGGAGCTCTTCGGACCGGAGTGAGTGGCTTCACTCACCTATTGGTAGCAGTGGACAAATTCACCAAGTGGATCAAGGCTAAACCTATAAAGAAGCTGGACTCAGCTACTGCGATTCAGTTCATCGAGGAGATTATCGTTCGATTCGGAGTCCCAAACAGCATCATCACCGACAATGGGTCTAACTTCGACTCGGACGAGTTCCGCGAGTTTTGCTACACCCAGGGCACTCAGGTTGACTACGCCTCCATGGCGCACCCGCAGTCGAATGGACAAGCCAAGAGAGCAAATGGGCTCATACTTCAGGGATTGAAACCTCACCTCATGCTTGATCTGACTCATGCAGCAGGAGCCTGGGTGACTGAGCTGCCGTCGGTCCTCTGGGGCCTGCACACAACCCCAAATCGATCCATGAACCGCACTCCATTCTTTATGGTGTATGGGTCAGAAGCGGTCTTGCCGAGTGATCTTCTCCATAATTCTTCCCGAGTGGATCTCTACTTGGAAGCTGAAGCCGAGGAAGCGAGACAAGATGGCTTAGACCTTTTGGAGGAAGAACATGAGCTTGCGCTTATAAGATCAACATTGTATCAACAACACCTGCGCCGCTACTACGATAGACACGTCAGAGGACATGCCTTCCAGGAAGGAGACCTGGTCCTCCGAGTGGATCAACAGAAACCTCACAAGCTGGCACCTCCCTGGGAGGGGCCATTCGCCATATACAAGGTCTTCCACAATGGAGTATACAGCCTATACAACTTCACCAAAGGAATTGAAGAGCCCAAAGCTTGGAACGCAGATTTGGTCCGCAAGTTTTATACTTAGAATAAAATTTTCTCCCTTGTAATAGTTAGTCCGAATGAACTAAGATGAATAAAAGTCTTACCTTTCCCATATATCGTATAGTTTGACCTACGGTCTTGTTTCACTCAGGTGACTAATCGCATTCGGAAACTAACACACCTCCAGTGGGAGTCGAGAGGAGAAAGCTTAGCCGCGAACCAGTCCTCGCCTAAGTTAAAAAACAATCCGAGTGAGGACCTGCTCGACACTCAGGGGCTTAGCTGCGAACCAGTTTTTGCCTAACTTAAAAAACAATCCGAGTGAGGACCTGCTCCACACTCGGGGGCTTAGCCACGAACCAGCTATCGCCTAAGTTAAAAAACAATCCGAGTGAGGACCTGCTCCACACTCGGGGGCTTAGCCGTGAACCAGTTTTCGCCTAAGTTAAAAGACAATCTGAGTGAGGACCTACTCCACACTCGGGGGATTAGTCGCGAACCAGCTTTCGCCTAAGTTAAAAAACAATCCGAGTGAGGACCTGCTCCACACTCGAGGGCTTAGCTGCGAACCTGCTTTCGCCTAAGTTAAAAAACAATCCGAGTAAGGACCTGCTCCACACTCGGGGGCTTAGCCGCGAACCAGCTTTTGCCTAAGTTAAAAAATAATCCGAGTGAGGATCCGCTCCACACTCGGGGGCTTAGCCGCGAACCAGCTTTTGCCTAAGTGAAAAGACAATCCGAGTGAGGATCCGCTCCACACTTGGGGGCTTAGCCGCGAACCAGCTTTCGCCTAAGTTAAAAGACAATCCGAGTGAGGATCCGCTCCACACTAGAGGGCTTAGCTGCGAACCAGCTTTTGCCCAAAGTCAAAACAAAACACGAAGCAAATAGAAGCGCAAAGGGTTTCAAATTAAAGTTCCGATCCATCCGAATGTCTCCAAGGCAAAATGAGCCCAAACGCTCGGCAAAGTATTTCATTACAACAACCACCTGGCACTCCAGGGCAAATTCAACCAAGTGTTTTTAAGCTTCAGGCGGAGGGCTGGCTGGATCAATGAAGGTCTCCAGATCGATCCCATTGGCGATGCGAGTGGCGGCTTCAGCGAAGGTCTCCATAAAATCCTCAAACTTGAGGTTCTTCTTGTTCACCACTCGGAGGTTCTTCAGCTTTTCTTCATCCACATTCTTCCAATGAACGCGCCACATCAGCACCACTCCGGGCGGCGGATTTCTTCCAAGCCTTCACCCGAGCGGGAACATCGTTCAACCATGTTAGGACCGACTCCAGGTCCTTCCGAGTCTCTTCACCTAGCTGCAACTCCTCGTCAATCCGACCCGCCGCACCTTTTTGCCCGAGTGATGAAGCCCAATGCGTTCTCCAAGCGGTCTTCAAGCCGAAGGATGGCAAGGGCGGCGTTGTCAACGACAAGCGACCTAGAAGGGTCCAGGTCCCTCTCTATCCTCTACAGCTCTAGTTCCTTGTTATAGCAATGCTCTACGTCAGAAAGGACGATCTGTGCGCAAATGATCAAGGAAAATTTGGCAATATGCAGATTTCACTCGGCTGAAGAAAAACTTACCAACGAGCTTCTCACTAAACTCTTCACAAACATCTTCAATGTGCTTCTCCAAGGCATCCTTCTTTTCAGTCAGTTGGGTGACCTTCTCGTCCAGCTTGACCTTCTCCTGAGCGAAAGCCTCGGCGGTAGCCTTAAGCTTCTTGATTTCCTCCTCCAACTTGCCGACTGAAACAGTTTCTCATCGGCGAGTTTGGCCATGGTCTTTGCTTCCTTCTGGGCTAGCGCCAGGTCCTTGTCCTTGTTCTCCAGCACCTGCTTCATGGATTCTAAAAAATAGAAGTCTTAAGCCTCATTATGAGTTGGGCATTCTCGCTATGAACATCTGTCAGAGCGAAATGGTTCGGATCAAGAGGGAAGAACATCATTTAGCTATCAGTCGGAGGAAATATCTTACCTCCCATGGCCTTCTTCTCCTGCTCTAGTCGGGCGCTCTTGAGTTTCTCAGCCTCCAAGTCAAGTCGAAGGGTTGTCACCTCCTTCTCCATTGCAGCATAGTGGGATTCCATCTCGCAAGTCCTCTGCAACATACAAAAAATAAAAATATGGTCAGCCAAAAGATAAATAATGGCATTGGGAGGAATATGATGGAGTTGGGCACCAAATAAATTGAGGAATGCTCGAAAGAAAGGGTGTGGAGGCATCGAGAAACCTCGCTCGACGTGGGTGACGAGCAGGACGTGCTCGTCTGCCTCAGGCGCTGGCTCGATCTCCCTCGCACCCGGGCGACGCCACCCGTCGTGTGGGGTCAGTCCCTCCTCCGCCAAATCCTCTAGTTGCTAAGCAGAAACACGCGACAAGAGCCATTCCCCCGACGCGCCACCGGCCGCCGTGCCCGAACCAGAAGAGGTGGCCTTCCCCGCCTTCTTCGCCCTCTCCGCCTTCGCCGTGGAGCCTTTCGCCATCGCCGTGCACTCAGGTGGAGAAGAGAAGCGGAGGAGTCAGGAGGAGAGGAAAGGGATCTGAGGCCAGGAGCTCTACCGCCCAATCTTTTATATTGACAGACAAAATCTTGGGATGGATCTCTCACCACGAATCCCAGGATCAATGGCCCGCACGGCAAGGCTTTGCACAGGGCAAGCGCAACACGTGGCGGGGATCATGCACGCAAATCGAGGAGCCACGCCCCCCACTTTCCCACTAACACGCAACGTTGCCGCTTCTGCGCGCGAACACGCGAATTCAAATCCTGAGATTTTCAGGACAGATCAATCCGATTGATTACAAGCGATTCCTTTCCTAAAGGACGCACATCAGCCCGACTGACCACCCTCCATGGGAACCCGTGCACTGGGCCACGTTAAAAACCTGACTGAAGTCCTCTTCAGGTCGTTATGTGATGAGCTTGACGCCCCTCCGCGGGTTCACTTGGCCCTTTTGGTAGGCTCCAAGGCGCATGACTCGTGAACCTGGACTCGTAGCAGGCCTGCGCTGACGTTCCCCTGGGATATGGAGTGGCATCTCTCCGGAGAATCAGACCACGCGCCGGCGTCGCCACTCGGGTTATAATGGCATGCCACACTCGGGCCTCTAGTCTATCTCCTCCGAGAGACAAAACGAATGCCACCGGGTTTTTCTCGACGATCAACAATACCTGGTCATTCAGGTAAACCTAAAGTCCAAAATCCGTTGTGTTTTCGTCCAAGGAACAACAAATCACAGTTCAGAAACGTATCCCGAGTGTCCCTGCGGCACTCAGATTCAACAGAAGGGTCGGTTTGTTCATCCTGCGAAATCCCAACCAATTCGGGGGCTAATGATGCAGTCACCTATTACAGGTACGGTCAAGGACCCATCATCTCACTACAAAAAAAAGACACATCCGTGACATTTTGGGCCGAATGAATTTTTTTTCTGTCATGCTTATGACACTTCTATGATGATAATTATGACAAAACCCGGTATCATCATAGATGTGGTGGGCTCCTACTTCTATGACAAAAAATCATGACAGGAAATGGGCTTTTCTTCCTGGGCGGGTCGGAGACGCACCTGCATGACATTCTTTGGGCCGTCCATGAAGAAAAAATCATGGTAGAAGCGAGGGCGAGGAAAATTTCGGGGAGTTCCTGGTTACGGTGGGTGGTCGGGGCCAAGCGATGCATGGAGGGATTGCACGTTTCTCTCGTACATGTACGCGCGTGTGTGCGAGGCGTTGGGCTCTTACTGAACCCGAGTGAGGCGTTCGCTTACTGAACCCGAGCGATCGATTCTTGGCTGTTAACTAAACCCAAGCGATCGATCGCAGCTGCTGCTGCTTACTGAAGCCGATCGAACCTGCTGCCTCTTGCTGAACAGTGAACGTGGGGGTTGTGGTTGAACGAGTCGAGACGTACGCGGTTGGGGTTGGATGAACACTTCCCGGTGGGGGTTGGATGAACAGTTCCCGATGGGGGTTGGATGAACAGGACCCCGAGAGGAGGCCGCCACAGCCGAGCTGGTTGGGGGTGGATGAACAGGACCCCGTGGAGGGCTGGTTGAATAGTAGTCAGTGGAGGGCTGGATGAACAGTAGCTGGTGGAGGCAGGAAGAAGATGCGATGGATGAACAGTGCAGGTGGAGGCTGAAGGAAGTCGACGGTGGGTGAACAGTAGCTCCGTGGAGTCCCGTTTTGCGGTACGCCACACCCCTCCGATGAACAGGACCCCCGTTTCGACCGTAGCGCTCCAACACAAGTTCGTTTCCTCCGTTTCGCGGTACGCCACACCCGTCCTGATGAACAGGACCCCCATTTCGACCGTAGCCGGTCGAACAGAAGGCTGTTTCCTCAGTACTGCAGTACGCCAGACCCCGTTTCGGCTGTTCCGTCCAAGCCGGTTGGCTCCCGTTGAACAGGACGCATTCCGGCCCAGTCTGTTGCCTCCCGATGAACAGGACGCTGTTTCTCCGTTCCGACCCAGCCGGATGGCTGCCCGATGAATAGGACGCCGTTGCTGCCGTCCGTTGCCTCTCCATGTACATGAGCCCTGGACGTACGTATGCGCGAGTACGTGTTCGAGACCCCGCCCGTATGTATGTACGTGACCGTATTTTTTTGCATGTGGCTGTACGTACGTGTACACGGTTTAGAAGGGACTGCCTGAACTGCTACGTCGGGGGCTCTACTACTACACGTGTCGCTGCTTGCTCGGCCAAGGTTCATCGTTAAAGAGAGACCGATCAACCAGTATGTACGTACATGTTCGGGACAATGCTATGTACGCTTCGACCGGGTGGGTCCTAGCTGTCAGGGAGGATAAGGATGCACTTCCTTGCGTGCGAAGTTATTGATGGTGGGTCCGAGCTGTCAGGGGGAGGATTCATTTTTTTCCGCGCCTAATATGGAGGCACTTTCCTTGCATCCGAAGATATAGCTGGTGGGTCCTAGCTGTCAGGGGGGAAACGTTTTTTCGCAAAATACAGCTAAGCCAAAATACAGAGGCCCTTCCGGTAGGTCCCTGCTGTCAGGTGGAGGAATCATTATTTTGCGCGTAATAAGGAGGCACTTCCTTGTTGCGGCCGTGGACCCAGCTGTCAGCCTCTCCACGTATAATCCTCTTCCGATGTAAGTCGTTCCTTGACCACATTGAGCACGCCGCGCCGAGAGCACCAAGGCGGTGGACAACGGCGAGGCCTAGGAAGGGAATGACCCGGAGCTGAGGAAGACTCGGCAGTTGTTTCCCACGCGGAGGGGCGTACGAGGGTTTACTGGTTGGGCTGCAGTGTGAGGCTGCCGTCGCTGGAGAATAATAGCAGGTCTGGGTGAGTACAGGGATAGCTAGGCCAGCGATGAGAGTAGGATGGGGCGGTGAGGCCTGCGCAGCAGCAGAGCTGGCCACGGGAGGCAGGAGCAGGCAGCACGACCGGCGCTGGTTTGGGCGGCTGGAGCAGGAACACCAGAGGTTGAAGAAGCACTACGGCCGTTGGATGGACATCATACGGTCACTGGAGCTAGAATCGTTCATATTGACTAAGTTGAAAAAGCCCTTCGTCCGCGTCAACTTAGTAGGCCCACAAGTCAGCCTCCAGCTATGGTGGGTCCCAGATAGCAGGGGGAGTATTCATTTTTTTGTACGTAATAAGGAGGCACTTCCTTGCGTGCGAAGATATAGCTGGTGGGCCTGAGCTGTCAGCTGGAGGAACATTTTTTCGTGAAATACAGAGGCCCTTCTTGTGGGTCCCTGGTGTCAGGTGGAGGAATCATTATTTTACGCGTAATAAGGAGGCACTTCCTTGTGTGCGGCCGTGGACCCATCTGTCAGCCTCTCCACGTACAATCCTCTTCCGATGGATGTCGTTCGTTGACCACGTTGACCACGCCGCGCCTAGAGCACCAGGGCGGTGGACGACGGCGAGGCCTAGGAAGGGAACGACCCGGAGCCGGGGAAGACTCGGCAGTGGTTGCCCATGCGGTGGGGAGTACGAGGGTTTACTGGTTCGGCTGCCATCGCCGGAAAATAATAGGAGGTGTCGGTGAGTAGAGGAATGGCCTGGCTAGCGATGGAGTAGGGTGGGGCGGTGCGGCCTGCCTGGCAGCACAGCCGGCCACGGGAGGAGCGAGCAGGCAGTCCCGCCTGCGCTGGTTTGAGCGGCTAGAGCAGGAAGAGCAGAGATTGAAGAAGCACGGCGGCCGTTGGATGGACATCCAACAGTCACTGCTATCGTGTGTTGACTAAGTTGACACGGCCTTGCGTGCGCGTCAACCTTTTTTTAGGAAAGCGTATGCGTCAACCTATAGTAGGCGCACAAGCCAGCCTCAAATCTGTGGAAAACAGCATACATCCCATCTGCCATTATTTCTAATAATTTACAGCCCATTTGCTAATTCTTAAGGACTTTTTTTGGAGCCCATATTCTTTTTGTTAGCATTACAACCCATATTGTGGCCACGGATAAAAATTTCTACGAAATTTTGCACATTTCGGTGCGGTCCGAACTGTTTTTAATCCCGAAATTTCGAGTCACATTTAAACTAATTTAAAAATAATAAATTTATATCAATTTAAAATCCAACATAATTTTCCCCGCAAAAAACAATTAAATTCGAAATGTCGAAATCTTTAAAAACGATATTTGAAACTAATTGCCAGTTTGCTGTGTTTATAAATTTACATCCCATTTCTTACTACTTCATTTTCTGGGCAAGCGAATACATCGCTCTCGTCTTGAAAGATTCGCAGCCCAGCAGGGCTGAGAAAGCAAGTAGGCCTCCGTTGGGTATTTCTTTAAAAAAAAGTAGAACTGGGATAGCCATTTTCAGCAAGAAAAAAACACAACTGGGCTCATCATGTGGTAAACATAAAATAAAACCCTGGCTAGATGGGCCACAGCCCCCGCACAGCCCCGTTGTTACCCTGATCCGTCTCTAAAACAAGTATAAATAACAACTGCTTGTTCCGCAAAAAAAATAGTAAATAACAACTGCGCGACCTGCTGGGTCCCTGGTGCCAGCCACTCGTTGTGTAATTCTCTTGTTTATTGACTACGTTAACAATGGCGTGGGCCCCAGATGTCCAACCATTAGAAGGAACCATTTTTTTGGGCTTGTAATAACGAGGCACTTGCTTGCGTACTGCCATGAACCCTGGTGGGTCCCTACTGTCATCCTCTCCATGTACAGTCATCTCCTTGTTCCTCTCGGTTGTTGACAACGTTGACAACGCCAGACGGCGGCGCACCGCACATGGCGAGCAAACCAAGGCGGAGGACGATGGCAATGCCTCGGACGGAACAAACAGGAGCAGTGGAAGATGCGCTCGTCTATTCGCAGGCGGAGGGGAGTACGAGGGTTGACTGGTTCAGGTGCGGGTGCGTGTTGGGGCTGACGTTGCCGGAGAATAACAGGACGTGTGGGGGAATAGAGGGAGGGACTGGCCAACGTTTGAGGGTATGGTAGGACGGCGGAGGCGCAGCCAGCCGTGGGAGGCGGGAGCAGGCGGAACCGACGGGGTGGTTTGGTTTGGGCGGCTGGAGGAAGAACACAAGAGATAGAAGATACACGACAGATGTTGGATGTCAATCCAACGGCTAGTAGGCAGAATCGTTTGTTGAGTAGTAATTAAGTCGACACCACCTTGGATAGGCTTTTTCCTCATGGGTCCCAAATGTCTGAATCCAAATCTGTCACGGTCATGCAGCCTTTCTTATGAAAATTTACAACCCATTTGGTGTGCTAGTTCAAAATAAGTTTGTGGGTGCTGGTGGGGGCTAATCACTTGGGTTCTGTAATGCACATTGAGCTCAAGCAGCCGGCGAGAGTGATGTTATTTCTCTTGGTTGGGATTTGTTGCAATATTTCACTCTTAATTAAACAAATGGCAAGCCATTTGCCTTGTTTCAAAGAAAATATGACAGTCACAGCCGAGTTGAAAAGGGCAACAACATCTAACTCCAGCTTACAAACTGTACAAAAGCATGAGGGTTAATTGTTCATCAGGTTTAGATAAAACCCAGATTGAATAGGGCAACAACATCTAACTCCAGCACTGTTTTTGGTAGTCACTGTCAAATGGATCGGTCAGGTCCATAGAATGAACATCCTGGGTCGTAAAATTTACTGGGTTATGACCACAAGATGTTGTAAATAGAAGCCCGGCAAGTTCAGAAGCCCTTTTGTCCACCTGAAACTCCTTTTTTTGCTCTTCAACATACCCATCCGCCAAAACCATGCTGCTGATAAACTTAAGCCTGATAGACAATAGTAACCTCGCATTCAGCAGGAAGAATGTGACAAAGCTAGTGTTTGCACGGTTGGCTACATATTGTTCCAGCGTTATTGTCTTCAATCGAATGTCACGAGAAGTGAGAAAATCCCGGTGCTTATGAATCCATCGATTGGTAATAACTTTCTTACCCCGTCCTGTTGCCTAAATAGACATGAAGATTGAAAACAGTTAAGGTCTAAAAAAAGAGTGTCGAAAGAGCAACAACTGAACGGTTAATTCTAGTACATTATATGCGGGCTTCCAATGTGCATGAAATTATCACCTTTATATACAACTTCTCCAGACATGGAAAGCATTGCAGCAAGCCAATAATCTTGCTCAGATCAAAACTATTCATTTGGATATATAAGATCTTGACAAAATCCAGCACCATTGATAGGCTATCCATGGAGAAACTCTTCATTGAGCATAGAACATAATATTAGTACAAAATGTGTACTCCAAGATGATATAGAACTTATGCGCAGAAATTTAAAATGCAGCTTATGATTACAAGTGTAGATGATAATATACAGTACTTGAAGAACTGTGGAGCCAAACACCATCTTGAAATGAGCACAGAGATCATGTATTACACCCAGGGTCTCCAGTTTAGGCGCAGAGACGACAGTTATTCGCGACGGTGAATAAATAGAATCAAGGATCAACCTTTGAAGTGAAGGGGCATCTTCGATGATGAGCTGCCTTCCGTCAAAAGAAATTCCAATTCTTACAAGGTTAGGCGACTTTATTTCGAGACAACCAATTCTAACTGTGAAAACAAGCACCAAGCACTCCAGGGCAGGGCAACTGGAGTGGATGATGCTGTGCAATGAGGCCTCCAATATACGAACCCGCACAAGTGAAAGTTTTTTGAGAAATGGGAGTCGAAGATTTAGTACCAGATTGTCTGGTAGGTAGCACAGCGCAAAGGTGGCGGTGTGGAGAGGAGAGGAAAACCGCGAGATGCACATCGGTGCTGAGGGCACAAGTACATGGCGTTTGGTATCTGGTAGGTGATTTCCTAGGGAATAGTAGAACTCAAGCAGCTGTAGTTCTGTGAATTCAAGGGATTTTAGCCAGGCGTCCACCATGCAGGGCATGCTATGCTTGCTCAGGTAGCATGACGGGTTGTAGAGGCTTTTAACGGAGCCCTGGTGGGAGGAGATGATGGCTCTGGGGAGTTCAAAATCATTACAGAGAGATAGCTGACGATAGTCGAGATTAAGGGCCGCGGCGCGCCATAGAGGGTGCCACTGAGTTGAGAGGACTTGGGTGCAGCAGCAATCCTTGGTGGGGAGAAGCGAGATGATCTCCCCAAGGATGGCATCCGGGAGATCGCTGATGCGGTCCACCCGAGATTCTACGGGTTCCTAGGATCCGATGGGGGTAGGCTCGCCGCTTCTCCCCGCGCTGCCGGGTGCGGGATCTACAACAGGCGTCGCCGCTGGCGGGAGCCTCATCTTCTTGGCGCTGGGGTCAGCCGACTCCATTTTCCTCAAGGGCGTCGGGTTGAGCTCACGGATTTGAGCAGAGTAACAAATGATGAGGCTAGTTGTAGTGCGAGTGAAGAAGAAGGGGAGCTGGGGTTTTTCTGTAGTAGTGAGGAAGAAGGGGAGTTGGGGTTTTCTGTAGGAGTGATGTGAGAAATTTGGGGGTACGAGTGGAGCGAGCTGACGTGAGGTGGGAGGAAGAAGAGCACCCAGGTTTTTTTGGGGGGCAGTGTGCTGGGTAGCGCCTCTCATTAAGTAAATATATGGGCTTTTGAATTGATTTTATTATTTACTAGGGTGGATGGGCTGTTTTGTCCTGGGCCCAGAGAAATAATTACTACTATTACAGTGGAGACACTCTATAGCTACCCAGAAAAACAATTACTACTAGTAAAGTGGATACACTACCACTTCTGGCTCCTCCGAGGTCATCGAAACGTCTCCCTCTACTGAATGCCATTTTACTTTGGTTGACCGACATGCGGGCCATGCAGCGCGTGGGCCCAAATGCCATCCACCAAATTAGAAGGCGGTATGCAGGCGAAGAGTCACCCTGGTCGTAGCGCGGCAGTAACGAGCCATCATATCACAAAACCCCACCTCCCCGCAGTCTAAGTTTGACAGACGAAGCAACCATCATTTCACTCTTCGCTGAATCCCCTTCTCCCTCACCGTATTCAAGAAAGCAAACACTCGCATCTGCCATTGTTCTTCTCTCCCAACGAAGGGAAGGTAAGCGGATCCGTGATGTTGGTATATTTTCTTTCAGAAAAAAGAACTTTTGCAAAGCAGTAACCGATCCTCACTCTCTTTTTTGTTTCATTGTCATTGCGATTGTGTTTTCCTTTCAGTTGTCTACTAGTATTCGTCAGTTTCATGATGGACCAAGGAGAACCAGGCAAAGATCTGCCGATGTTGGAGTAGACGCGGGAGGCTGATCCCCACGAGACAGAGAGCTCCAAGAAGATGGATGCAGCCACCGAGCCGACCCCAGATACGCTCACGACCACTACTGAGATGGTAAACGCCCCGTTTGAGGTTACAGCCCCCGTGGCCCTGCAGGAGCAGTTTTCCCCCTTCGAGGATGTGCCCCCCCCCCTGCCCCCCCCCCCCCCCCCCCCCCCGCTGAGCTGCCCAAGGTGATATTCTTCTTGCCGATCTTGATTGTGGGTTTTCATCTAAGTATGCGGTGATAAATAAAGCAAAATTTTATTAGCTTCGATGCCATGCTACCTTCCCTGTCATGCATACTTTTGACTCTACATAGTGGTTTAAATAACTTCTGTTTCTTATATTGGAAAGTAATTCAGAATTTTTTTCTGTTTCAATTAGAGCCCTGATGCAGACAAGGATTGTGTGGTTGTACATGTCACTCGCTATGAGGCGGATGACCTGAATATACACACTAGGAAAACAAAGTTCTTAGGCTGTTGGATCCTAGAAGCCATTTGCACTTATACCAAAGTTGAGATGTATTCCAGCCTCACTGTTGTCAGGCGTGTTGTCCAGGGTGTACTGAAGCACAAGAAGTTCAAAGCTACTCCTTCGTTTGTGAGGCATACTGTTCTTGTCAAGCTTACACAGGAAGATGATGTGGCATGCCTCCACAAACAAGTTTATGAGTGGCAAGGCCACAAGGTTATCTTCAGGAAGGTTCACAGGATTGAGCTGCTGCCAGACGTCCTCAATGATGTTCATGGCAAGGTCCGTCTTGTGTCCATCCCAAATTAGATCAAGGCATGAAATAGTTTCCCCAGCTAGTGTTTAAAAGTAGTTTGGATTGTGTCTAATTATCCGAACCTTGCCTATTATCGAGCCCTCTGGGCTAGTACTCTATTTGAATCCGTCTATGGGAACTACTGCTACTTTTGTGTGCCCGTGAATCATGTGAGAACCATCCTAATTGTTGCTGAAACAGATGCGTCCACACTAGTTTTTTCGTGTAATATGGCATGGTAAGACATAAGTTGTCACGGTTTATCATACGAGCAGTGTGTGTTCGATGAAATACAGTACTTGTTCAACAATTGTGCGCCAACATATACATAGGGTACGTAAGGCCGGTTAAGTACTTGTAAACACTGTTGGTGCTACCCCACTTGTAAGCAGTTGTGCAAAACACGGCACATTGGCTCAGCTCGCTTCAACACTAGAAAAGTCAGCTATCGACCAGCTAACAATCAATAATCTGCTCTCTGACAAATAAGTAACTACGTATCTTGTTACAGTGGTTCATGCAGTTAACTGAGGCCACAATGTAAATTCCAAACGTTCACACGCTAGTCCAGCATTCATGTTGAACATTCACATTAAACTCGGTTTCATAAAATACTTGAAAAGCATAAGTTAAGCAATTTTATACATCTCAATGATTCATAGAACATGACAAACATTTACTAGTCTCTACTCTTATAAAAAACAGAGTTGGTGATGATGGTGTGCCTGCCATCCTGCAATATAGGCCGTCTGATTTATATCTGACGGATAGGAAGGAAACTATGGCAATTTTGCAAAAAGATACCCACACCCCTCTCCACATTTGCAAATAAGGCCTTCCCTTGTTCATCCTTTTCTCTCACAAGATAAACTACTCATACAAATGCATCTTGATGTTCCGTGCAACGCACGAGCATCTTGCTAGTTCACAGCAAAAGACAAAGTTGTGAGAAGGTTTACAAATCAGGAAAAATCAAGCAAGGCTTCTCTGAGCAAAGGGCCTCCCTAGGCAGGCTTTAATTTCCTGGATTTCACTCTAGTTTTCTTGTTGCCACCATCCAAGGTTAGGTTCTCTAATTCTAGAATAACCAATTATAATTCTGTTCTTAGTTGGAATGCTGAACTGAACCATGTAGTGTACTGACCATCTGAACTTCTTATGCAGTTCCACTAAATTTAAGCACCGCTATTTGCAGAAATAAGCAGACCACAATGCCTCTTGTCCGCGCACCTGTCCCAGAAACCTCCGTGCAGCCGTGCCAGCTAGTCCTCTGTCCATGGATGAACTGGGAGAAAGTGCATTCTCGGCTAGGATGCAGTTGTTTTTGCTCATCCCTGCACTGCAATCAGGAAGTAAAATGTACGAATCAGCTTCTTTTAGATCGCGTTGGTCATTCTACCTAGTTACTACCAATGTAGGAATACCTGAAATACGGGTGGTTAGATGACGACAGCTAGGAATAACCATCTCATTTTGTGCAGTTATACTAAAACTGAGGTGTGTACTTTTGTTTGCGCAGATAGAAATGATATGGAGACACACATCCCTGTTTGCGCAAATATGAAATACGGTTATTTAAATAGTGCAGTTATTTGCAGTGGCATATGGTTAACAGCAACATCTATTGTGTTATAATTGGCACTACATTGAAAGTATGAAAGTGCCCTTAAGTAAGAAGTAGCATCACGTCACATCAACACTGCCACTAGATTAACATGCAGAACAATAGCATTAGTATTACTGTCATGAGAGTAGCACATGGTCAGTAAATGTGCAATCAAATTTGTGCAGTTCCACTGGGATGAAGCAAAGTTAGCAGTGTGAGATTTAAGTGTAACTGCAAAAACACAATTCATGGGAAATAAAGCAAGATGGAAGCACTTCATAAAATGGTGGTGGCATTGCTTCAATTTATCGACGGCACTAGACCATTACTTAATAGTGACATTAGGTGGCATTGCTTCAATTTATCGACGGCACTAGACCATTACTTAATAGTGACATTAGGTGGCATTGCTTCAATTTATCGACGGCACTAGACCATTACTTAATAGTGACATTAGGTGGCATTGCTTAATGCTTCATGTGATTTTACATTAACGGTAGCGATATGGGCGTAGGGACAGCAGGGGCATAAAGTGGTGAGGCAGATGTGGTTGCCGAGAGCGACAAACACTCAGGCAGCATGTCTGCATTTGTCCCATTTTTATCTCCTCGGCGACATTTTCCTATGTGAGCACAGGAAATCTAGACCTGCTCGTTCTCATTTGCGTTGTCCCCCAACACCCCTCAGTTTCTTTCCTTTTTCGACCAAGAGAGAGGTCCACTTCCCCCCCACCCTTCGCCATCCACCACGCTTTCTTTGCCTTTTCAACCAAGAGACCGGTTGGGTAGCCAGTATCTACTACTTTCCCCCGTTTCCCCTTAGAACCAAGTCCTAGATTCATGCTACAGCTTTCCCACTTTCTTCCCTGTTTGAACCAACTCTTAGATTTGAATGTATGAACTAGCTTTACCTCTAATAATAGTAAAAGTCTAGGTGGCTTTGGAACAGCCGACGGAAGTAGAAAAAGATCCACACACAGCCACGTGGGGAGCTGGGGTAGTAGAGGAAGGCAGGTTTCGAAGGAATATATACCTGAGGGTCATTGGCATGTGGCAAAGACGGAGTTGGGAAGCCGCATCTTGGCCACAATACCGCAGGGACGAAGAAGGGGTCAGAGGCCCTCCCAAGCCGGCCCTGTCTCAGAGAGAACGGCACGGCCACCGATCGGGACGCGCGGGCAGCTATTGGTCTCCTCCCTCGCCGCCAACGACTACATGAACGATGCACCTACACCCCTGCCCCGGCCGAGGTGGTCCGGCCGGATTTGTGACCAGCCGTGAGCAGAGAGAGTGTGTGACCACCTATCTCTTGCTTAGATCTGGAGAGCATGAGAGAGTGAAAGAGAGGAACCCTAGTAAAGCAAGCGCCGAGGCTCCTACTTATATATATAGTGGAGTGATTTTGTTGTAGCAGCCGTTATTAAATTGAATACGCGCGAACCACTATTTTCATTTAAAGTTCAAGTAAAAATAAAACTCGATCAATAACGTGCCACCGCTTCCAAGTCGCACTATCAAATCACCGCGTCCAGGACGCACTATGTACTATATCATTCACGTGCGGTCCCCGACCTTCCATCAAGTTGAAAACTAGACTAGTCAAAATGTCAATTGGGATGCCTCTTTGTAAACATATGCGCTCCTAGCTTCAAAAAAAATGCGCTCCTATGTGTACCCGCGAGTGGGTGTGAGAGAACTAGTGCGTGCGTGCACCGCTTCTCTTCGTGAGAGTACAATATACTACGCCCAAAGAACGTTTGCCACAAGAGTAATAGTATAAGTGTGTGACATGTGAGTTAAAATAAAAGGTGCGCGACGTCTTTTATTTTTTAGAAGTTCTGAGGGTAGGGTGTGAAGAGCACATATGTGTGTGACGTCTACCTACAGATAGACGGTGGGTGCGACAGGACTCGGGAGAGTCGTGACTCGTGAGGGTGCGTGTGTGCGTGTGAGAGAGGGGGCACGTGTCAATGCAATGCATGTGTCCGTAAATCATATCTGACAAAAATTCGCCACAAGCCGTTTCCTAACGAACGCCATAAGAACCGTTAGATCGGCACCCGACAGTGTCAGTTTTGCCATGGCATTTAATATAACAGTCACTCCTCCGACACACAAATCTTCCACGTGAGTGTTAGCAACTGCCGTATGCTCCTCCCTCCGTTCCAAAATGTAGTGCATATAGCTTTATTGAAAATCGAACCTTGGAAACTTTTACCGAGTTTTCGTATACCAAAATGCACATATAGAATACCCAGTATATATCATTTCATTCATCTTCGAGAGGTAACTATAAAGATGGGGGAGGAGTGTACAAAGAAAGACCGTCGTATCACCTGCAACAATTTCAACCATCCTTTGGTGTGGAGGAATATCATAGGAACTCTATATGATATGATTTTTATAGGATTTTTTCCTTTAGAGCCAATTGGTTCATAGGAATAGATTCATATACTCCACATTTCAAAGGAAAATAGACATGATATCATTTTTATAGCTTTAGAGCCACTTGGTTCATATGAATGGATTCCTATACTCCCACAATTTCAAAGGAAAATAAATATTAGCGTATATTAAATAGAAAAGTTCCTATGATGTGAACCAAATGACATCTCTTTTCTAATCCCTCCTCATAGGAATTGAGATACATGTCATCTCTAGATTCAATAGAAAAGTTCCTATGATGTGAACCAAATGACATCTCTTTTCCAATCCCTACTCATAGGAATTGAGATACATGTCATCTCTTTCCCTACAACTTCCATATATACATCTTCTATTCATAAATAGCTAGTACAACCCACTAGTAGCTTTTTTCCTGGACATGCAACTATGGCACATGAACACGTCATGCATGCAAGTCATAAATCACATTGATTTTGTACTCTATGCATGCAAGCACCATATCATCAATTCGTGCATGTTACTCATAAGTTACTTCTTGCATTAGATTTTGTATTGACAATGTATGTGTTGGTCACGTGCACACATATGTAGTTCACATTCACATTTTTGTTAGAAATGTCATTCTTTTAACTGCAATTCATTTTTTTCTCTTTGTATTACATTTTCATTTTAAGCATACATTCACTTCCCATTAGTTATAGATGTTTTTGGAGGAACTTTTATGCATTATTTTGAGTAGCAAATTTCACGCGGCCGCGGGTATATCAAAATGCGGGGCCCAAGCGTCATTGCCTTTCGGTCGAACCTACGTCCACAATTTTTTGTATGTATATCTCCACTGCTCCCCGAACCCAAAATGCTACCTCATTCCCGTAAAACCAAGCGGCCCACCCGTATTAAGGCATCGACTCGAACTCAATCCCTCTCTCGTTTACTACGGCGTGGCCCCGCACGCCGTAGTACTCCTACAAACCCTACCCGCCGCACGCATCATCGGTTTTCTTCAAGAGGACGAGGGAGAAGCGGATTTGTAGTGGAGGCTCCTACCCTAGGGCGCCCTAGGTAGCTGCCGCACGCATCATTGTTTTTTTTCTTTATGCTCTTGCGCCCTAGAGTGAAATGATGGTCGCTTCGTCCATCCCGCTTAATGCGGGAAAGGTGGGGCTTTGTGATTTGACCCCTCATCACTCATTTACTACTACTGCGGCGCTACGACTGGGGTGCCTCCAAGTCCAACCACTGCTCCGAACTATAATTTGGTGCATCACACGTGGAACAAGACGGTGGATGAGCCACATGTCGGCCAAAGGGGTCCTGTTAAGTGTGTCACCATTTCATGTGCGGACTGACCCTGCTGAGTTGGTACGCCAACAAGACAGGAGCAGCCTACCACTTGGTTTTGCTCCTTGGTGAATCTCGACTATATTGATATAAAAAGATACTAGTAGTATCCAGATTACTCCTTCCGTCTCGGTTTATAGGGCGTGCATCTTACGAAAACCAAATAATCCCAAAACACTTAGGCGTGGTGCATTAACTCCCACCTCGTTTCTTGTTTCTTGACATATCAACCAAAAAGAGATGTGGGGCGTGCATGTTTTCAATGACTCAAGACTACCAAACATGACATGCAGTGGTTAGTTCATTGCATGCAATGCTATTAATTAGCAAATAAACATTAAGTTCTCTCGTTTTCCCCTCCTTCTTGGTCACGGTGCACAACTTAAGATGACTTATTCACCTAGACAGAGGGAGTAGTAAAAATGAGGTGATTTTACCGAGCGGTGGGCGGGGGAGCATGGCCTGTCATGCGGTCCCATGTGTCATGATGTACCAAGGCGATGCGCATCCCTCTTGAGGCAGAACAATGGTAGAAGCAATACATGGTTTTCTTGAAGGAGATGATGGTGAAGCAGATTCAGCGAAGTGTGAAATAATGGTTGCTTCGTCCATCTGGGGGAAAGGTGCGGCATTGTGATTTGACGTCTCATTGCTCATTACTACTATTGGGGCGCTACGACTGGGGTGCGTCCCCCCTACTGTTCTGCACTGTTATTTGGTGCATGACATGTCGACCCGGTTGCTATATGTCCCACATGTTGGCGAGAGGAAGTACAAAATTCATGAAAGCGAGCATCTCCACTCTTTTAGTACAACGGAGGAGTACAAGACACGGCTTGGTTTTGGCTGCTTCGCGCGATCCATCGATACAAACCTGGACTAAAAAAGGCGAGGGCGGGTCTTTTCCCGCGCGGCTGGGAGGGGAGTTTGGCATAGTCTGTTCGAGGCAACGAGGCAGGAAGGGAAACAAGCAAATAAAGGTTGAGCAACTTAGTTTTGGGAAAATCTGATTTTACGGAGTACGTACCCACTATGGAGGTAGTACTACTTACTACTCCCTCCTTTCCGGTTTATAGGGCTCATCTAAAAAAATTCGTTTTTCCATTTTATAAGTCTCAATTCTACTAGTACTTACCATCACATGTTTGGATTTTGAGGTGCATTAAATCACCCGATGCAAGCAGTATCAAGAGAAAACTCACCAATGCATGTAGAAGTTCATGAAAATTTAGTGGTCATGCATGCATTCGTTGTAATTAATGCATCGGTAAACATAACTTTTTGAGAAAAACGAGCGTACTAATTAAGTACTTGTGCAAACTACGAAATTAATTCCACCACTCACCGTCTACCTTGGTTGGAGAGATTTTGAAATTGAGCCATAAACCAGAAAGGAGGGAGTAGTAACATAGCCTAGGGTAGCTTGCTATACCACGGACTCCAAGGAAATTGCTGTAGTACTTCTCCTATGTACTACCACTATACTACTCCTACTACTAAAAGACATATATTTCAAACAATATGATAATCTCTCTAACCAAGGTAGGGGAGTATATGTCTAACGGAGGGAGTAGTAAAATTTTATCCGCGTCCTGCGAGCCACCGTGCGCGTGGGCGACGGAGCAGGCGTAGGCGTAGTAAGCAAGCTTCTCCTCATCCTACGACTCTGCGAGCCACCGCACCCGTGGGCGGGGGAGAGGGCCTAGCAAGCTTTTCCTCGTTCTGCGAGTTGACGGGACACATCAAAAGTAGTACTACAAAGCATCTCTAGTGTATAGAGCCTTGCCTCTAAGGTAGGCCCCACATGGTTTGCCTCTTATCAAATGGAAAAACCACAATGTATAGAGACTCTAACCAGCCTCTAAGGTGGGCCCTAGCAGAAATTTAAAAAGTATTGATTAGCACCACATTTGTCCAATCAGTACTATTTCTCTTCTACTCCTACTTTCTTATGCTTCCTAAGGCTGACAAGTGGGACCAGATGGATTGTTACATTGTTAGAGGCAGCCTCTAAGGTTAGACGCGATGCTAGCCAATTTTTTGTTAGCGGCAGTTCATGCAATGTATAGAGGCCTGCCTCTTAGAGGAGAGAGAGGGCTTAGAGGAAACAAAAAGCATACATTGTGGATGCCCTAAGTGCCTACTTTCCGGTCTATATGACTCAATTTGAAATCCACAATGTATCCATACTAGATGCTGAGTGGTGGAATAAATCTGTTACTTCCATAGTTCGCAAAAGAACTGAGCATGTGAGATGGTGAACGGAGGGAGTACGATACCATTAGTACTATAGTTCTTTTGGAAGGGTTGTAGTAGTCCCTCCCATTCACATGTTCACATTTCAAGCTTCAATAAAAACGTTGCATGCAAGGATTAAGAGAAACCTCAGCAATGCATGTACTCCCTCAATCCATAACTTTGACCACATGTTAGAGCAATAATATGACATCCAACTTACACAAATCTTACCATCAAATTCGTACGTGGTCATTATACTGCTAACACATGCATGCGTTGCAATTAGTACGTACTCCCTCCGTTCCTAAATATTTGTCTTTCTAGAGATTTCAACAAGTGACTACATACGAAGCAAAGTGAGTGAATCTACACTCTAAAATATGTCTACATACATCCGTATGTTTGTAGTCCATTTGAAATGTCAAGAAAGACAAATATTTGGGAACGGAGGGAGTACATGATACAGTAGTAAACACTCACTATCTAGTAGTACTAGTACTCTACACTACTACTACTATGAGGCCATCCAACTGTGTCCCGGCAAAAGACCGCGGACACCGATTATTCGTTCATATTTAAATTTGTTTTCACACAGCAAAATATCCATGAAAACAAGACATGGAAAAATTTCATGGCGAACGAGGGATTTGAATGTGTTGGGAGGGGTGGGGCTGGAAGGGGCTGTTTGGATCTTGCCCGGGGTAGCCAAAATATTGGCGACCCTTTTGTCCACCCGTGCCTTTGCCACCGATGAATGAGGAAGAGCTCGGGTGCTCATGCATCCTCCAGCGCGCGCGTTGGAGACGAGATCGCACGAGCTGTGCTTTTTTTGTCCCACCACGCCGCCCGAGCCGGGCGCAGACCGACCGGCGACCCGCAAATTACGCCATCCAACCGTACCCACACACATTCTGACAATAACTCAACCAACCGGACAAAATTCATGCAAACACAGTGATATTTCATATAAATAATGACGAAATTCATATAAAATACCGAATTATCATATAAACATGACGGATTTCATTACATTCAAATCAACTAAGCGGTGCTACTCCTGAACAACACAGGTATAATAATACCTAGCCTAAATGGTCACCCGTGGATCCGTTTGTCTTCCTCATGTCCGGCAGCACGATCACCGGACTGCCGGGAGCCCCGGAGGTATATGCTTCAGCGCAACGGATGGCTCGCTTCCCCACCACTCAACTGACATCATTGGCTGATGCCCAAGATAGAGTCTGAAGGGGGCTTCTCCGCTTCCGTGGAGCCCATGCGGGGTCGACGAAGGTCCTCGCAATAGAAGGATCTAGCAAGACACCTGTTGGGTATGCCGGCGTCGCCTCGGCGTTGGCCTTCATGGGACCCAAGCGGCGGCGGCCTCCCGTGTTCTACTTCTCCTCGATGATGGCAGCGGACGCGGAGGCGCTGGCCACCGACTCGTCGCTCTCCGCGCACCCGGCTTCTGTCTCTGTTTGCATAGCGCGGCCACAGGCATGGGAGTCTCAGCCACAGAAATCGGAGACGCGGTCGCAGACACGGGAGGCGGCGGCGTGGACGGCAGCGACGACGCCCATGTTCCCTGCCGTGCCGGCGTGGAGCAGCTCGCCGCTCCTCGTCAAGCTGGCCTGGAGCGGCGAGTTGTTGAACCACGCACCGGCTTGGGGCGGCAACTGGCTCCATCGGGCGACGGGAGGGAGGTGGATCAGCGAGCTGCATAGCTCGTATCCGGCGGGCTCGGCGGGCCACCCATCCGGCTTGGATGCTGGATAACTACTCTTCATAAGCCATTGTAAGAGTGCAGAAAATGGTGAAGGACGAGATAGGGGAGCGGCGGAGGTGTGCGATTCTTGGCCGGCGTCTGGCCTCGTTTAAATAGGAGATTAAATAGACGGCGGACGGAAGGAGCTCGGCCAACGTTGCTTTTAATACCGGCCCGGTCATGAACGGACGTGTGTCCGGAGTGGGTTTCTCGGCTTCCACACGGGTTTCATGGAGGCGTTTTAATGCGGCAAGGAGGCGTGTTCAGCCGGGCATGCAGCGAGCGGCGCCCTCAACTCTGACATACGACACCGCACCGTTCTTCCACTGACGTGTGGGCTCGTTGGGTACCTGGCCTGGATGTCAGTGACCCAACACAGGCATCGCACGACAGAGGAGCTTTTGGTGGGCCAGGGTGGTGAGAAGCGGGCATTTCATAAACCGATGATTGTTCATTGAGTGTGATGTCATCTAATTCATGTAGGTTGATAAGCCTACTATATAATGTAAGAGAATTTTAAAATTTTCATATATACATTGATAGCCCGTTCGATACGTTGTGATTCATAAAGACCACTGCAAACATCAATGTTCTGCTTATCACAGATAAGATTGATTAATACCCGTAAGAATCCATGTCCTTAACAAAGGGTGCATGCACGTATAGGTTGAGCGTGTGTCTTGCGTCGTGTGCTATGTGCATGCAGGCGTGTGAGTGTTGCGTGCGTGCATGTGTACGTTTTAGTGTTGCATGCATGTGTGCGTGCGTGTGTTCATGAGTGCATGTGTACGTGTCAGTGTTGCACGCCTGCATGCGTGCGTGTGTTCGTGCGAGTGTTGCGTGCATGTGTACATGTGAGTATTGCATGCATGCATGCGGGCGTGTTTGTGCGCATGTGTGATGTGTTTGTATTCACCCCAGTGGCTCGTGCGTGCGTGCAATTAAAACGGCAGGCTCAACATATCATCACAAGGCGATCCTTATCCGATGTGGTTAGGGCGCGCGGGCTGCCAACCAGAGGTCTCACGACTTCGAATCCCCACCGACCACTAATTTATTACCATTTTTTTCTTTTATATACGCGCTGACGGGTGGGCCCTACGGTAATGTGCGCTGGTGAATGTGGACCGTTTGACAGGTCAATTGATCGTGTCATCAACAAATTACGGAGCTGTATGGTGAGCCAGTGACCGTATGATCACCATAGAATGTATTTTATTAACATAGTACAGACTCAAGTTACCATTTCTTTCTTTCATATACGCGCTGACAGGTGGGCCCCACGGTTACGCGCGCTGATGGTGCAACACTAGTTGCGCCATGTGGAACGTTTGACTGGTCAATTGATCGTGTCATCAACAAATTACGGAGTTGTACGGGTGAGCCAGTGACCGTATAATCATGACATGTATTTTTTTAATACAGTACAGACGCAAGCGCTCATATATACGCGCAAACACTCACCGCTGTAAGCACACACATGCACACCCTACCCTTATGAGCACATTAGAGAGAGTGAGCCAGCATATGATCTTGAGATTTTACGAAGACACCATAGGTGCCTCGTAGTCGAGGGGAACGTCTCCTCCCACTGAACGCACATCGCCGGAAAATACTGAGATTAATCCAGGATAAATGCGAGCACCAGGACTTTAACCCTGGTGGGCTGGGGAAACCACTGTCCTCCTAAACATCCAACCACAGGTTGGTTAGCACCACAAAATGTATATGGTGACCGTGATGAGTTATTCTGAAGTCCAGTGACCATATCGTGCTTTCGCTTCAAATACAATGACTGTAAGTGTCGTCAACAAAATACGGAGCACGCATCAAATACAATGTCCGTCAGTGTCATCAACAAAATACGGAGACGTATCATGAGCTAGATACCGTATGATCACCACGAGAATGTATACGGTGACAGTAATGAGCATATTCTGAAGTCCAGTGACCGTATAGTGCTTTCGCTTGAAATACAGTGACCGCCACGTGTGAATGTGTCAGGGGCATACTTTTAGAGGGCCGAGAGATAGTTTGTGTGCATACGTGAAAGGGGTGTAGAGAGAGGAGGTGTCTGGTGGAGACAAGGAGAGATATGCCCTTCGTTTCTCTTTCCCATGACTAATATTTTAGGAGAAAATATAAACATTCACAATGCAGAACAAATATTATTGGATGCACCATGCAATTAACTTTCATGTATAACTTTGTACTATTGTATATGCTTATTTTCTTAGTGGCCGATTGTGTGTGGGGCGTGGTGCGCACATCATTTCTAGTTGTGGTGGGTCAACGTGAGGACTCATGGGTCGGTTCCATCCTGCGCCACATAGGTTGGACCGAGAGGCATTATACGAAGACCCATGTGGAGGACTCGGCGTACAAGACGAAGCTACCAGAGTCGTGGAGGACTCTATCCCCACTGATGATAAGCCGACTATATATGATTTGTAACCCTAGGCCCTGAGTATGTTATATAAGCCCCGGGGCTAGTTCATCGATAGTATACACACACGCACAATGGCTGGTATTCACGTGTACTTTGTACACACCCCTATCACAAATATACAATACCAGGAGTAGGCTTTTTCCTCAACTGCAAAGGCCCGGACTTGGGTAAAACTTTGCATCATATTACCATCTAGCCTAACAGTCAGGGATATCCTATCGAATGATATGATGGAATCATATCTGCCAACTACTAAGAGAGAGGTGTGGGGGGGGGGGCAATGTGTGTGAGAGAGGCCTAAAGATAATGTGCGTGCGGGAGACACGTAGGCACATATATGTGCCTATAGAGGGCTAGTAGAGACCGTGCGTGTGTATATATGCATGCGAGAGAAATAGTGTTTTCCAACTAAGATTAGTGAAAAGAGTGGTACATACTAGTAAGAAAGAGAGAGGGAGATATATAGAGAGTGTGTGCGTGAGATACCCCGGGAGAGATTGTGAGCATATGTGAGAGAGAAATGCCGATGTATATAACGTGTGTGCACTTATGCGTCAGATAGAGAGATATATAGTGCGTGTGTGAGAACGGGCCGAGGCATAGTGCATCTACGTGTAAAAGGCGGTTCTACGCATTAAATTAAAATATAAATGGCATTATTATTTTTGGATGATATCATGAATTTTGCAATTTGCGTATGAACGAACATCGGTCTATCAGACACCCATACTCTATTGAATTCTAGCATGTGCATGGGTTTATTTCATATTATCGATCCACAGAGTGAGAGTGGTTTGAAATCCAGACAATGCATTGCTTTTGCAATTCATATATAAACATTAATTAGTGCACTCCATGTTGTTAGTGTCAAGCACTTTATACATTTGTCACTTACATGGATACATTCCAAATTGCTAGCTACGAAATAGAATAAATATTGAATTCAACATAAAGGGGGTTTCGAAGATTCGAATTCATAGGAAGTGCATTCATCTATTTGAATCCGAGATAATGGCATTTGTAAATCAGATCTAAAAGGGGGCATCAATCTTTGTTGTGCGTTTGAACATGCTATATATTCATACGCATGTCTAACAATTTTTTTGCAACCAAGGAGATTATGTCTGGAACCATATTTTTTAATATATATACTCGTGTACAATGTATATTCAAATGTACCCCCTCCATTCCAAAATAATCGTAGTTTTAGGATTTTCAAGAGTCAAGATTTGTGAAGTTTGACAAATCCTGAAAGTTCGGTTCAAGAGAACTGAATATGTTAATGCTTCTGCTCCCAAATATTGAACGAAGCGCCAAATAAGCCTCTGGTCACCCGAAACCGCGCGAGACTAATGTTTGGTGGTAGGAAATTACTGTCCTGACTCTGACCCGTGTAGCCTATCGGCCAGATGTCCAAAGGTCTAAACCGGGGTAGGTTTGTAACTTCACCAAGACGCCAGTCTCAACCGCCTCCGAGAAGCATTCATACGCCATGGGCGCCCAAACACCCATGCGCTCGGCTGAAATCTATCCCGCCCACCATTTCAGACACCTGAGATTACTGTCCTACCCCTGACCCGCAATATGTCCGAAATTTTAGATGGGGGCAAAGTTTGTAACTTTCCCCCCAAATTTCAAACAAGC
Organism: Thinopyrum elongatum; assembly: GCA_011799875.1. Classification (NCBI taxonomy): domain Eukaryota; kingdom Viridiplantae; phylum Streptophyta; class Magnoliopsida; order Poales; family Poaceae; genus Thinopyrum; species Thinopyrum elongatum. The sequence goes on from CM022302.1 coordinate 514,583,272, forward strand.
GCGTCCCAAACCGAAACATTGTTCCCCTTTAGTTCCCCCTCCCTCCGTTTCCCCATTCATACTCCGTGGGCGCCAAAACGCCCTCTCCACCAGCCGCGAAACCCCAGCCTCCTCCGTCCTCCACCCCATCGCACCCAATCCACTGCCGCCCTCCTCCATCACGCCGGAGCCGGTACCCCGACGTCGTCGTCCAACGCAACCGCAACCGCAATGCCCTCAAGGACTTAGCAGCTGAAGCTGAGGCAGAGCTGCCTCCACGACGCCGACGCTGACGTGCGCCATACCAGAACCACTTCGACCACGCCGTCCTGCGCCTCACTGCTGCCGCTCCACTGTTGCAACCGTCCACCGCACCGGAGCTTGTATTGCTCCTAATTTGTTAAATTGCATCTCCTTAGCTTACACATTATACATGTGAATATGACACGCCTTCCTGTTTTTGGTGCATACTACATCTGCCTATCAAACCATGTTCTTACATCAAACTACTATTCTTGTGTATCTTGCATCTATCACTTATGATGAGATAGTCACGCTCGTGGGTTAGTATGAGATGCACTACTCTTATAAAGAGTGTAGTTTCATCCTCCCCATATGATTCTCAAGAAACAGCAAGTCTAGATGAAGATATTGAACGTAGCACTGTACTTGAAGACCGCATTTCCCCTACACCACCATCGCAGGTGCTTGCTCTAACTTCGCAGTGTGATATGTGGTTGCATGCTACATACGGTGTCTAGCTTGTAATGCTTCTAATTAGGGTAAATTGCATCTGCTTAGTTTACACATTATACCTGTGAATATGACATGCCTTCCTATTTTTGGTACATACTACATCTATCTGTTAACTATGTTCTTATGTGAAACTACCTCTCTTCTGTATCCTGCATCAATCACTTATGATGAGACACCTTTATTCGTCGCATATTGCATATTATTTCTAGCCTGTTGCCATGTATTGCTTCTAATTTGGTCAAATACATTTATGAGGCCACCCTTTTAATTTGGCAGAGTGATATTGGTTTCATCTTTCATATGGTTTCTAGCTTGCATTGCTTCTAACTAGTTCAAACACCTTGTGCTTAGTTTACACTTTACACATCGATCATACATGTCAATATGTCATGCCGTCATGTTTTTCATACATATTCCGTCCTCCTATCATGCGGTTGCCTTACATGAAAGTAGTGTTCGTCAGTATCATGCATCAATAAGTTCTGAAGAGCAAATTTTATTCCTTTTTCTTGTGGGTTTGACTTGACAAGGCAAAATCAAAAAAGAGGAAGGAAAAGAGTAAGGAAGGCGATGATGGTGGTCCTCTGCGGCAACGTAAACAGAGCATCTCTAAGGATTCTCCTCGTACTGCTAGTGCATTACAAGTTCCAAGTATCCGCTTCCCTACTCCACCATCCCAGGTGCTTGCTCTAACTTGGCAGTGTGATATCTGGTTGCATGTTGCATATGGTGTCTAGTTTGTATTGCTTCTAATAAGTGTAAACTGCATCTGCTTAGCTTACACATGATACGTGTGAATATGACACGCCTTCCTGTTTTTGGTACATACTATATCTGTCTATCACACCATGTTCTTACATGAAACTACTCTTCTTGTGTATCCTGCATCACTCGCTTATGATGGCACACCTTTAAGTTGGCAGTGTGATATTGGTTTGCGTCTTGAATATGATTTCTAGCATGTAGTGCTTCTAATTTGATGAACGCCACCTATGACGAGACAGTTTTAACTTGGCAGAGTGATATTGATTGCACCTTCCATATGGTGTCCAGCTTAAAGTGCTTCTAATTTGTTGAAGTGCCTACTGCTTAGTTACCACATCATAGGTGTGAATATGTCAAGCCGTCCAGTTTTTCGTACATAGTCCATCCTCGTATCATGACTTTGCCTTTCATCAGAGTAGTATTCATCAGTATCATGCATGAATGAGTTCTGAAGAGCGAATTTTATTCCTTTTTCTTATCGGTTTGACCTCACAATGCAAAATCAATAAAGCAGAAGGAAATTGGTAAGGCATTGGATGATGGTGGTCCTTCCGAGCAACTGAAACAGAGGGTCTCTACAGATTCTACTCCGCCATCCTCCCAACAAGATTCGCAAGACAACGCAAGGCTAGACAGCCAACGTAGCCGTGTAGATGATGAGCACATCTCCCCTACTCCACCATCGCAGGTGTTTGCTCTAACTTGGCACTATTATATGTGGTTGTATGTTGCATATGATGTCTAGCTTGTATTGCTTCTAACTTTGTTGAATTGCATCTGCTTACTTTACACATCATGCCTGTGAATATGACACGTGTTCCTGTTTCTAGAACATACTATTGTTGGGGAACGTGCAATTTCAAAAATTTCCTACGTTCACGCAAGATCTATCTAGGAGATGCATCAACGAGAGGGAAGAGTATGTCCACGTACCCTCGTAGACCGAAAGCAGAAGTGTTAGCTTAACGCGGTTGATGTAGTCGAACGTCTTCGCGATCCAACCGATCAAGCACCGAACGTACGGCACCTCCGAGTTCAGCACACGTTCAGCTCAATGATGTCCCTCGAGCTCTTGATCCAGTTGAGGATGAGGGAGAGTTCCGTCAGCACGATGGCATGGCGACGGTGATGATGAAGTTACCGGCGCAGGGCTTCGCCTAAGCACTACGACGATATGACCGAGGTGTGTAACTGTGAAGGGGGCCACCGCACACGGCTAAGACAAATCTTGGTGTCCTTTGGGGTGCCCCCCTCCCCCGTATATAAAGGAGGGTGGGAGAGAGGCCGGCCCTCCTAGGGGCGCGCCAAGTGTATGGAGTCCTACTAGGACTTCCAAGTCCTAGTAGGAATCCCTTTCCCTTTTCGGAGTAGGAGAGAAGGAAAGAGGGAAAGAGAGAGGGAGTAGGAAAGGGCAAGGGGAGCGCCGCCCCCTTTCCCCTAGTCCAATTCAGACCCATGGGGGGGGGGGGGCGAGCGCCACCTCCCCTTTGGCTTGCATCCTCTTTTCCCGTATGGCCCAATAAGGCCCATTACTTCTCCCGGTGAATTCCCGTAACTCCCCGGTACTCCGAAAAATACCCGAATCACTCGGAACCTTTCTGATGTCCGAATATAGCCTTCCAATATATGAATCTTTACCTCTCGACCATTTCGAGACTCCTCGTCATGTCCGTGATCTCATTCGGGACTCCGAACAAACTTCGTTAAACAAATCACATAACTCATAATACAAATCATCATCGAACGTTAAGCGTGCGGACCCTACGGGTTCGAGAACTATGTAGACATGACCGAGACACATCTCCGGTCATTAACCAATAGCGGAACCTGGATGCTCATATTCGCTCCTACATGTTCTACAAAGATCTTTATCGGTCAAACCGCATAACAACGTACTTTATTCCCTTTGTCATCGGTATGCTACTTACCCAAGATTCGATCGTCGGTATCATCATACATAGTTCAATCTCGTTACCGGCAAATCTGTTTACTCGTTCCGTAATGCATCATTCCGCAACTAACTCATTAGTCACATTGCTTGCAAGGCTTCATATGATGTGCATTACCGAGAGGGCCCAGAGATACCTCTCCGATACTCGGAGTGACAAATCCTAATCTCGATTTATGCCAACCCAACAAACACCTTCGGAGACACCTGTAGAGCATCTTTATAATCACCCAGTTACGTTGTGATGTTTGATAGCACACAAAGTGTTCCTCCGGTATTCGGGAGTTGCATAATCTCATAGTCAGAGAAATATGTATAAGTTATGAAGAAAGCAATAGCAATAAAACTTAACGATCATTATGCTAAGCTAACGGATGGGTCTTGTCCATCACATCATACTCTAATGATGTGATCCTGTTCATCAAATGACAACACATGTCTATGGTCAGGAAACATAACCATCTTTGATAAACAAGCTAGTCAAGTAGGGGCATACTAGGGACACTCTGTTTGTCTATGTATTCACACATGTACTAAGTTTCCGGTTAATACAATTCTAGCATGAATAATAAACATTTATCATGATATAAGGAAATATAAATAACAACTTTATTATTGCCTCTAGGGCATATTTCCTTCAGTCTCCCACTTGCACTAGAGTCAATAATCTAGTTCACATCGCCATGTGATTTAACACCAATAGTTCACATCTTTATGTGATTAACATCCATAGTTCACATCGCCATGTGACCAACACCCAAAGGGTTTACTAGAGTCAATAATCTAGTTCACATCGCTATGTGATTAACACCCAAAGAGTACTAAGGTGTGATCATGTTTTGCTTGTGAGAGAAGTTTAGTCAACGGGTCTGCCACATTCAGATCCGTATGTATTTTGCAAATTTCTATGTCTACAATGCTCTGCATGGAGCTACTCTAGCTAATTGCTCTCATGTTCAATACGTATCTAGATTGAGACTTAGAGTCATCTAGATCAGTGTCAAAGCTTGCATCGACGTAACTCTTTACGACGAACTCTTCATCACCTCCAGAACCGAGAAACATTTCCTTAGTCCTCTAAGGATAATTTTGACCGCTGTCTAGTGATCTACTCCTGGATCACTATTGTACCACCTTGACAAACTCATGGCAAGGTACACAACAGGTTTGGTACATAGCATGGCATACTTTATAGAACCTATGGCTGAGCCATAGGGAATGACTTTTTATTCTCTTTCTATTTTCTGCCGGGGTCAGGTTTTTGAGTCTTACTCAACTTCACACCTTTGCAATACAGGCAAGAACTCTTTTGACTGTTCCATTTTGAACTAATTAAAAATCTTGTCAAGGTATGTATTCATTGAAAAAACTTATCAAGCGTTTTGATCTATCTCTATAGATCTTGATGCCCAATATAAGTAGCTTCACCGAGGTCTTTCATTGAAAAATTCTTATTCAAGTATCCTTTTATGCTATCCAGAAATTCTATATCATTTCCAATCAGCAATATGTCATCCACATATAATATCAGAAATGCTACAGAGCTCCCACTCACTTTCTTGTAAATACAGGCTTCACCATAAGTCTGTATAAAACCATATGCTTTGATCACCTTATCAAAGAGTATATTCCAACTCCGAGATGCTTGCACCAGTCCATAGATGGATCGCTGGAGCTTGTACACTTTGTTAGCACCTTTAGGATCGACAAAACCTTCTGGTTGCATCATATACAATTCTTCTTTAAGAAATCCATTAAGGAGTGCAGTTTTGACATCCATTTGCCAGATTTCATAAAATGCGGCAATTGCTAACAAGATTCGGACAGACTTAAGCATCGCTACGAGTGAGAAAATCTCATCGTAGTCAACACCTTGAACTTGTCGAAAACTTTTTGCGACAAGTCGAGCTTTGTAGACAGTAACACTATCATCAGTGTATGTCTTCCTCTTGACGATCCATTTATTCTTTATGGCTTGCTGATCGTCGGGCAAGTCAACCAAAGTCCATACTTTGTTTTCATACATGGATCACATCTCAGATTTCATGGCCTCCAGCCATTTCGCGGAATCTGGGCTCATCATCGCTTCCTCATAGTTCGCAGGTTCGTCATGGTCTAGTAACATGACTTCCAGAACAGCATTACCATACAACTCTGGTGCGGAACGTACTCTGGTTGACCTACGAGGTTCGGTAGTAACTTGATCTGAAGTTTCATGATCATCATCATTAGCTTTCTCACTAATTGGTGTAGGCATCACGGGAACTGTTTTCTGTGATGAGTTATTCTCCAATTCGAGAGAAGGTACCATTACCTCATCAAATTCTACTTTCCTCCCTCTCACTTATTTCGAGAGAAACTCCTTCTCTAGAAAGGATCCATTCTTAGCAACAAAGATCTTGTCTTCGGATCTGTGATAGAAGGTGACCCAACAGTTTATTTTGAGTATCCTATGAGGACGCACTTCTCCGATTTGGGTTCGAGTTTATCAGGCTGAAGCTTTTTCACATAAGCATCGCAACCCCAAACTTTAAGAAACGACAGCTTAGGTTTCTTGCCAAACCACAGTTCATACGGTGTCGTCTCAACAGATTTAGGTGGTGCCCTATTTAACGTGAATGCAGCTGTCTCTAATGCATAATCCCAAAACGATAGTGGTAAATCGGTAAGAGACATCATAGATCGCACCAAATCTAATAAAGTATGATTACGACGTTTAGACACACCATTACGCTGTGGTGTTCCAGGTGGCGTGAATTGCGAAACTATTCCACATTGTTTTAAATGAAGACCAAACTCGTAACTCAAATATTAGCCTCCGCGATCAGATCGTAGAAACTTTATTTTCTTGTTACGATGCTTCACTCTGAAATTCTTTGAACTTTTCAAATGTTTCAGACTTATGTTTCATTAAGTAGATATACCCATATCTGCTCAAATCATCTGTGAAGGTCAATAAATAATGATACCCGCCACGAGCTTCAACACTCATCGGACCGCATACATCGGTATGTATTATTTCCAACAAGTCATTAGCTCGCTCCATTGTTCCGGAGAACGGAGTTTTAGTCATCTTGCCCATGAGGCATGGTTCGCAAGTATCAAATGATTCATAATCAAGTGATTCCAAAAGTCCATTTGCATGGAGTTTCTTCATGCGCTTTACACCAATATGACCTAAACGGCAGTGCCACAAATATGTTGCACTATCATTATCAACTTTGCATCTTTTGGCATCAATATTATGAATATGTGTATCACTACGATCGAGATTCAATAAACCATTTATATTGAGTGTATGACCATTGAAGGTTTTATTCATGTAAACAGAACAATAATTATTCTCTGACTTAAATGAATAACCGTATTGCAATAAACATGATCCAATCACATTCATGCTCAATGCAAACACCAAATAACATTTATTTAGGTCTAACACTAATCCCGAAGGTAGAGGGAGTGTGCGATGGTGATCTTATCAACCTTGGAATCACTTCCAACACACATCGTCACCTCGTCAATAACTAGTCTCTATTCATTTTACAACTCCTGTTTCGAGTTACTAATGTTAACAACTGAACCGGTATCAAATACCCAGGGGCTACTATGAACACTAGTAAAATACACATCAATATCATGTATATCAAATATACTTTTGTTTACTTTTCCATCCTTCTTATCCGCCAAAAATTTGGGGTAGTTCCGCTTCCAGTGACCATTTCCTTTGCAGTAGAAGCACTCAGTTTCAAGCTTAGGTCCAGACTTGGGCTTCTTCATGGGAGTGACAACTTGCTTGCCATTCTTCATGAAGTTCCCTTTCTTGCCCTCGCCCTTTTCTTGAAACTAGTGGTCTTGTCAACCATCAACACTTGATGCTATTTCTTGATTTCTACCTTCGCCGATTTCAGCATCGCGAAGAGCTTGGGAATCGTTTTCGTCATCCCTTGCATATTATAGTTCATCATGAAGTTCTAGTAACTTGGTGATAGTGACTAGAGAACTCTGTCAATCACTATCTTCTCTGGAAGATTAACTCCCAATTGATTCAAGCGATTGTAATACCCAGACATTCTGAGCACATGCTCACTAGCTGAGCTATTCTCCTCCATCTTGTAGGCAAAGTACTTGTCAGAGGTCTCATACCTCTCGACATGGGCATGAGTCTGAAATACCAATTTCAACTCTTTGGAACATCCCATATGCTCCGTGGCATTCAAAACGTTTTTGAAGTCCCGGTTCTAAGCCGTAAAGCATGGTGCACTAAACTATCAAGTAGTTATCATATCGAGCTTGCCAAACATTCATAACGTCTGCATCTGCTCCTGCAATAGGTCTGTCACCTAGCGGTGCATCAAGGACATAATTCTTCTGTGCAGCAATGAGGATATTCCTCAGATCACGGACCCAGTCCGCATCATTGCTACTATCATCTTTCAATTTAGTTTTCTCTAGGAACATATCAAAAAATAAAACAGCGGAGCTATACGCGAGCTATTGATCTACAACATAATTTGCAAATACTACTAGGACTAAGTTCATGATAAATTAAGTTCAATTAATCATATTACTTAAGAACTCCCACTTAGATAGACATCCCTCTAGTCATCTAAATGATCACGTGATCCATATCAACTAAACCATGTCCGATCATCACGTGAGATGGAGTAGTTTTCAATGGTGAACATCTCTATGTTGATCATATCTACTATATGATTCATGTTCGACCTTTCGGCCTCAGTGTTCCGAGGCCATATCTGCATATGCTAGGCTCGTAAAGTTTAACCCGAGTATTCTGCATGTGCAAAACTGGCTTGCACCCGTTGTATGTGAACGTAGAGATTATCACACCCGATCATCACGTGGTGTCTCGGCACGACGAACTGTCGCAAAGGTGCATACTCAGGGAGAACACTTATACCTTGAAATTTAGTGAGGGATCATCTTATAATGCTACCGTCGTACTAACCAAAATAAGATGCATAAAAGATAAACATCACATGCAATCAAAATATGTGACATGATATGGTCATCATCATCTTGTGCCTTTGATCTCCATCTCTAAAGCACCGTCATGATCTCCATCGTCACCGGCTTGACACCTTGATCTCCATCGTAGCTTCGTTGTCGTCTCGCCAACTATTGCTTCTACGACTATGGCTACCGGATAATGATAAAGTAAAGCAATTACATGGCGATTGCATTTCATACAATAAAGCGACAACCATAAGGCTCCTGCCAGTTGCCGATAACTTTTACAAAACATGATCATCTCATGCAATAATGTCTATCACATCATGTCTTGACCATATCACATCACAACATGCCCTGCAAAAACAAGTTAGACGTCCTCTACTTTGTTGTTGCAAGTTTTACGTGGCTGCTACGGGCTTCTAGTAAGAACCGTTCTTACCTACGCATCAAAACCACAACAATTTTTCGTCAAGTATGATGTTTTAACCTTCAACAAGGACCGGCCGTAGTCAAACTCGATTCAACTAAAGTTGGAGAAACAGACACCCGCCAGCCACCTGTGTGCAAAGCACGTCGGTAGAACAAGTCTCATGAACGCGGTCATTTAATGTCGGTCCGGGCCGCTTCATCCAACAAAACCGCCGAATCAAAGTAAGACATTGGTGGTAAGCAGTATGACTATTATCGCCCACAACTCTTTGTGTTCTACTCGTGCATATCATCTACGCATAGACCTGGCTCGGATGCCACTGTTGGGGAACATGCAATTTCAAAATTTCCTACGTTCACGCAAGATCTAACTAGGAGATGCATAGCAACAAGAGGGAAGAGTATGTCCATGTACCCTCGTAGACCGAAAGCGGAAGCGTTAGTTTAACGCGGTTGACGTAGTCGAACGTCTTCGCGATCCAACCGATCAAGCACCGAACGTACGACACCTCCGAGTTCAGCACATGTTCAGCTTGATGATGTCCCTCGAGCTCTTAATCCAGTTGAGGACGAGGGAGAGTTCCGTCAGCACGACGGCATGGCGACGGTGATGATGAAGTTACCGGCGCAGGGCTTTGCCTAAGCACTACGATGATATGACCGAGGTGTGTAACTGTGGAGGGGGGCACCGCACACGGCTAAGACAAATCTTGGTGTCCTTTGGGGTGCCCCCCTCCCCCGTATATAAAGGAGGGAGGGAGAGAGGCCGACCCTCCTAGGGGCGCGCCAAGTGTATGGAGTCCTACTAGGACTTCCAAGTCCTAGTAGGAATCCCTTTCCCTTTTCGGAGTAGGAGAGAAAGAAAGAGGGAAAGAGAGAGGTAGTAGGAAAGGGCAAGGGGGGCGCCGCCCCCTTTCCCCTAGTCCAATTCGGACCCATGGGGGGGCGCGCGCCACCTCCCCTTTGGCCTGCCTCCTCTTTTCCCGTATGGCCCAATAAGGCCCATTATTCTCCCGGTGAATTCCCGTAACTCCCCGGTACTCCGAAAAATACCCGAATCACTCGGAACCTTTCCGATGTCCGAATATAGCTTTCCAATATATGAATCTTTACCTCTCGACCATTTCGAGACTCCTCATTATGTCCGTGATCTCATCCGGGACTCCAAACAAAATTCGGTCATCAAATCACATAACTCATAATACAAATCGTCATCGAACGTTAAGCGTGCGGACCCTACGGGTTTGAGAACTATGTAGACATGACCGAGACACATCTCCAGTCAATAACCAATAGCGGAACCTGGATGCTCATATTGGCTCCTACATATTCTACGAAGATCTTTATCGGTCAAACCGCATAACAACATACGTTATTCCCTTTGTCATCGGTATGTTACTTGCCCGAGATTCGATCGTCGGTATCATCATACCTAGTTCAATCTCGTTACCGGCAAGTCTGTTTACTCATTCCGTAATGCATCATTCCACAACTAACTCATTAGTCACATTGCTTGCAAGGCTTCATATGATGTGCATTACCGAGAGGGCCCAGAGATACCTCTCCGATACTCGGAGTGACAAATCCTAATCTCGATTTATGCCAACCCAACAAACACCTTCAGAGACACCTGTAGAGCATCTTTATAATCACCCAGTTACGTTGTGATGTTTGATAGCACACAAAGTGTTCCTCCGGTATTCGGGAGTTGCATAATCTCTTAGTCAGAGGAATATGTATAAGTCATGAAGAAAGCAATAGCAATAAAACTTAACGATCATTATGCTAAGCTAACGGATGGGTCTCGTCCATCACATCATTCTCCTAATGATGTGATCCCGTTTATCAAATGACAACACATGTCTATAGTCAGGAAACTTAACCATCTTTGATTAACGAGCTAGTCAAGTAGAGGCATACTAGGGACACTTTGTTTTGTCTATGTATTCACACATGTATCAAGTTTCCGGTTAATACAATTCTAGCATGAATAATAAACATTTATCATGATATAAGGAAATATAAATAACAACTTTATTATTGCCTCTACGGCATATTTCCTTCAACTATATCTGATCACACCATGTTCTTACATCGGAGAACTTTTCTTGCATATCCCGTATCAGTCACTTATGATGAGGCACCTTTAAGTTGCCACTGTGATATTGGCTGCGTCTTGCATATGATTTCTAGCATGTACTGCTTCTAATTTGTTGAAACGCCAGACAGTTTGAACTTGGCAGAGTGCTATTGGTTGCATCTTTCATATGGTGTCTAGCTTGTAGTGCTTCTAATTTGTTGAAATGCCTTCTGCTTAGTTACCACATCATAGGTGTGAATATGCCACGCTGTCCTGTTTTTCGTACATATTCCATCCTCGTATCATGTGTTTGCCTTTCATCCGAGTAGCATTCATCAGTATCATGCATGAATGAGTTCTGAAGAGCGAATTTTATTCCTTTTTCTTATCAGTTTGACTTCACAATGCAAAATCAATACAGGTGAAGGAAATTAGTAAGGCAGTGGATGATGGTGGTCCTTCGGAGCAACTCAAACAGAGGGTTTCTACAGATTCTACTCCGCCATCCTCCCAACAAGATTCGCAAGATAACACAAGGCTGGACAGTCAAAGTAGCTGTGTAGATGATGAGCACATCTCCCCTACTCCACCATCACAGGTGCTTGCTCTAACTTGGAACTGTTATATGTGGTTGCGTGTTCCGTATGATGTCTAGTTTGTATTGCTTCTAATTTTGTTGAATTGCATCTGCGTAGCTTACAACTTATACCTGCAACAATCACTTACCCATAAGACACATTTAACTTGGGAATGTGATGTAGGTTGCATCTTGCATTGTCTTCGAGCTTGTACTGCTTCTAATTTCTTGAAATGGCACTTACGACAAGACACTTTTTACCTGATAGAGTGATATTGGTTGCATGTTCATATGGTGCCTAGCTTTCATTTATTCTAATTTTGTTGAAATGCCTTCTGCTTACTGTTTTTCATACATATTCCATCCTCCTATCGTACGTGTGAATATGCAATGCTGTCTTTTTTTGTATATATTCCATCCTCCTATCATGCGCTTGCCTTACATCAAAGTAGTGTTCATCTGTATCATGCATCAACCAGTAATGCTGAGCTAATTTTATTCATCTTCTTGTGGTTTTGACTTCAGAAGGCAATATCAAAAAAGAGGAAGGCAAAGAGTAAGTTAGGGGATGTTGGTGGTCCTCCGGACCGACCCAAACAAAGACTCTCTAGATTTGCCACTGCTATTGCTAATGCAGTTGAAGTCCCAAGTCTACATGATGAGTTCATCTCCCGTACTCCACCATCGTAGGTGCTTGCTCTAAGTTGACAGTGTGATAATTGGTTTCATGTTGCATATGTTGTCTAGCATGTATTTCTTCTATTTTGATTAAATTGCACCTGCTGAGTTTATACGTTATACATGTGCATATGACATGCCTTTCTGTGTCTAGAATACACTTCATCTATCTATCATACCATGTTCTTACATCAAAGTACTGTTGTTGTGTATCCCACATCAGTCACTCATTATTGGACGCTTTTAACATGGCATTTTGATAGTGGTTGCATCTTGCATTGATTTCTAGGTTGTACTGCTTCTAATTTTTCGAAATGCCACTTATGACAAGACACTTTTAACTTGGCACAGTGATATTGGTTGCATCTTTCATATGGTGTCTAGCTTGCATTACTTCTATTTTCTTGAAAATCCTTCTGCTTAGTTTACTCATCGTAGCTATGAATATGGCACGCCGTCCTATTTTTCTTACATATTCCATCCTTATACGGTTGTCTTACATCAAAGTATTGCTTGTCTGTATCATGCATCAATGAGTTCTGAAGAGCGATTTTATTCTTTTGTGTTGTGGGTACGGCTTGACATGGCAAAGTCAAAAAAGAGCAAGGAAAAGAATATAGTAGGGAATGGTGTTACTCGTCGGGTGCAACGGAAAAGGATCTGCCCTCGAGATTCTGCTGGTACTTATAGTGCAGTAGAAGGTCCAAGTCCACTGACTAAATCTACAAACACAGTATTCACCTGCTCCACCAGCTGCAGCATCCACTTCAACTGTACCGGCATCTCAACGAGTTACTCGTTCGTTTGCTCCGCAAGTGGCCAGTTCCCAAGCTGCCTTCACACCTAACACTACTTCCGAAGCACTACTGACACAACATGACTTGGCAAGATCAGATGAACCTCATGAGCATCAACACCAAGATGGTACGTGACCGAGTCAAGTTGCAGTTGCATGCTCCTTTATATGTACTCTCACAGTTTGATGTGCGCTAACACTTTCCATATTCGTTGCTGAACTAGCACCACGGCGCAAGCGGAAACAGACATCAGGGATAATGCTTGATAGATTAACAAAATCTAAAGGAGGAAGAATGGAGATCCATTTTGAGGCAGGTTTAAAAAGGCCACGTGATGCTATAGAGTCAGCCAAGTTAGTATCAGAGGCAGCCGTTGCCGTTAGGTATCATGCACATATCCTCCCAACGTGGATCCAGTACAGGAATGAGAAAGACGATAACCAGTTTAACACCTTCCTTGACCATTTATTCGTAAGTAATGTTATTCATCACAATTTGTAATATTGTCTTGCTCTGTCCCATACTTTCTAGCTTCCTCCTAATAAGACTCACATTCTTTTTTGAACAGATGAGGTTCAAGTTGGATCCGAAAGATGATGCAAATAAACAAGCATGCACTCATGTTTTTCAGTCTGCTCTGCGACAGTATCGGTATCACCTTAGAAAAACTCACTTTGAAGGCAAGGCTAACAATGAAATCGCCCAAACATCTCCAGTGGAATATATTACAGATGAAGACTGGACAGCCCTTGTTAAACACTGGTCTGATCCAAAGTATCAGGTAGGGTATATGTATTTGATCAGATCACATATTGAACTTGTATTTATGTATGTGCCTTACAAGTGTATCTTCTTCTAGGCTAACTATTTGAAGAACAAGACCAACCGTTCTAAAGTGAAATTCCAACAGACAACAGGATCTCGTAACTATATTGCACACTACGAGGCTCTTGTAAATAGCTGCTAATTCCTTCTTTTTTCTGTCATATTATCGTATCTATATTGACTTGTTCCAAATACAGAGGAAAGCCCGTGCGGACCAAAAAGAACCTGAACCGAATGCAATGCAAATCTTCAAGGATTGCCACACCAGCAAGATGAAGGGCATGAGCACACCAGTTCAAGCCACTGTTGTAAGTCCTTACTCCTCCTGCCGTTGAACTGCTTGTTACTGTGACGTGTTCATTTAACTGCTTGGTTTGCAGCCAATGTCAGTTACTCTGTTCACTTTTATACACAGTTGTCTTAACGTATCATTTCACCTTACATGGTTTAAAAGAGATGAAGGATATTCTTTTGGTCTTGATCTGTAATCTAGTTGTGATGTTCACGTGCCCACACAATGATACAATAGCCTATTTGTTTTATATCTGTTTGCCCATGATATGAATGATGTCATACTATGTTCATCCTACTTTAAACCATGTCTCTTTATCCTTACATGTCAACGAATGTGAGGAAATAGACAATACAGTAGGCATACTACATGGACATATGTTCCGAAAGTGATTTTATTATGTAGTTGGCACTACAATACATGCTAATGTATTACAGTAGTTCACCAAAATAAGTTATGTATAAACGTGAAACCTACTTTGTTTGTTTTTATCTCATTAGTAACTTATCTGGTACACAAATCTGCAAGTTCAAACTTTCAGCAAGCTATGGAACAAATGATTGAATAGCCACAACCACCTGAAGGTGACGAGGCTACCACAGGCACAATGTCACCTCTTGCTGCAGTGCGTCAGTATCTCTCCACTAACAGTGCAAAAAGCACCTTCCTGCGTAATTCTGGGTTGGTTGTCAAGGTAACCTCATCCAAATGACCTACTGAACAAAATCTTCCGGCTAGACAGAGTGATATATCTGTGCTCCAGACACAAGTCCAATTCCTAATGTACGTCATTTCAGAAACAAGAATAATGGTTGACAAATGTCGTCAAGATATGAATGGTTTTGAAACCAGACTATCAAACATTTGCTTCATTGTTCAAGAGCAATGGCAGAAAAAGGGGAAGATCATGCTGCTCCATCAGATTTTACAGCCTGAAACATTAACATTCTGGTCAAATGATCTGTGCTTCTATACATCTGATGGTGCTTTTATCTGCAAGGACTGTAAACTTTATGCCAACAAGTCTTTTGTTGTATGGCTGGAATTTATTTTGTTGTGATACAACATTTATCATGCTGCCAAAGGCTGTAGAAATTACGACGCTATTTTTGTATAGTGTAGGTTTATCTTAGTAATGTATTCGGCCGAAAGCTTCGTAGGAGCCCAACGTGCCAACATTCATCAGGCCCATTCCAATTGGGCTAAAAACGATTATGGGCCGTAATTTGCATGTAGCCCACTAAAAATATCTGGGCCTAAATCAGCATAAGCTTTCATATTTTTGGTAGGCCTGTGCCCCTAGTGGGCCTTTAACAGGCCTAAACATAATTTGGGCCCTCGGTAACAATAGGCCGTTAACATGTGTAAATATCTCGAGCCCATAAATAACATGGGCCTTTAATAGGCCGAAAGTGAGATTGGGCCTTGATTGTGCCAAATAACCCACTGGTCATTAGCAGGCCGAAATGTATCTCAGCTTGTGGTGGCCCATTTACAATGCCGATCATTCACAGGCCAAAATTCAGACGGGCCGTAAATGCGCCGACCTACTAGACGGGCCTTTAACAGGCCGGAAGTTCGGTCGGGCTTGATTAGTATCAGTTTTATATGGGCCGTTAATAGGCCCGATGTGACATTGGGCCACATATGGCCCATGGATTTCGTCCGACGTTAACAGGCCAAAAATCACAACAGGCTGGAAGTGGCCCAAATCTACAGTGGGCCTCTAACAGGTCGAATGTCAGACATGGCCGAATATGACCCAAATCCTTCACGGTCGTTTATGGGCCGAAAGTTTCAATGGCCAATAAATGGGCCCAAATGAAGCAGGACCTTTAACAGGCCGGAAACACATCGGGCCGTAATTCGGCCCAAATACTTAGCGGACTATTAACGGGCCAGCAGTGACCATGGGCTGTGATGATGACAAGTTTAGAACGGGCCGTTGATGGGCCGATTTGAAACTAGCCGTATGGGCCTTAACTGCGAATGGGCCATCTGCAAGCAGGCCGTTAATGGGCCAGCTCGCTAATTTTGACTGGGCCAACCTTTTTAACCTAAATAGGCCGCTGTTGGGCCTTGCCACATGTCGACGTATCATAGGTGCCTCCTATCCATTGGGCAGTTGACATCTGTCCTTTTCGGGTGCTGACACGTGGTTGCTATAGCCAATGATAATTTTACACGTGGAAAATCCTCATTGGTCCCAGCTGTTAACGGGTTATCAGATCCAAAACAGAACCCGATAGCTTAACGGCGACCCGTTACGGTGGATGCCACGTGTTGGTTACCCTTGACGAAAGCACTTCTATGACGCGTGATTTATCGTCATGGAAGTGGACACTTCCGTGATTTTAATTTTGGTAATGTCATGGAACACTTCTACATCATCACAGGTATGACTATCTTGATTCTGTCATAAAATCATCATGGATGTACATGCATGACAGAAAACGTGGCCTACTGTGACAAACACGTATCATCACGGAAGTGTATTTTTTTTGTAGTTTCTGGAACCCGCAGGGGGCCCATCACCATCATAGGTAGGTCTCTGGGCCATGCCAGCATTCGGATGCGTCCATCAGGAGGATCACTCGGATGGCTCTACAGCACTCGGACAACCACACGTCACTCGGCGGACGATCAACCACTCGGACGTACAGGGCAAGAAGGCGTCGTGAGAGTTGCAACAGTCAAGGGATCCTAAGTCATCCACTAAATAGAGTTATAGCTACCGTTACCTGTAACTGCTGTAGTATAGGCTCATTACACTAGTAACTGCCTCATTCAATGGCATTAATTACTCCGGCAGCATGGGAGACATGGGGCTGCATCACACTCTATATAAGCCGCGCCCCTCTCCATAGCCGGGGATGGGCAACGTTGTAATCATATTCAACAAATCAAAGCAAGCCTCAGGGCACGAGACGTAGGGCTTTTACCTCCACCGAGTGAGGGGCCTGAACTTGTTAACACCGTGTGTTACACCTATGCCATAGCTGGTCTCTGCCCCCTTATTCGTACCCCTAGTACTCATTGTCAGGATCATAACCCCGATAGTAGCTCCTAAGGGAACTACTCACACATCATCATGGAGGCAGCAAGGTTGATGAAGATGGCCTCCCCAATGATTTCCCCCTCCGGTGGAGCACCTGAAAATGACCCCAGATGCGATCGCTTCAGAACATAGGCTTGCGGCGGTGATAAAAATCTTTCGGGTTTGCTTATGAGGGTTTCGAGAAATCACAGAATGTGTAGGACAAGAATTAGGACAAACAGGTGCCCGTGGGCCCAACAAACCTGGCCGGCGCACCCCTGGGCTTGTGAGAGCCTCGTGGGTCTTCTGGTGTCTCACCGAAGTTCCTAGTGTTGCATATATTCCAGAAATGTTCCTCGTAAAAAATTTCATCGTGTTTGGACTTTCCTAGGTATGGATTTTCTATGAAACCAAAAACATGCAAAAAAACAACAACTGGCACTGCGCACTAAATTAATAAGTTAGTCCAAAATAATAATATTAAATAACATATATAGCATACAAAAGTGATAACAAAATATAATTTAACAATAAAAAATTATAGATATGTTTGAGACGTATCAACGGCGGGGTGCACAGTGTCAGAAGGGTTCGTCTCCTCAGTGGTCGCCCGATGGCCGTTATGCCTCCCCGGTCTCCCAACTCCTCCCCAAAATCATCACGGGGGTTTTGAGGGTCGGGTGTCCATTCCTAGGTTGGGAGTGTAGGAAGGATGTCCACCATTGTTCACGAGTGGCTTGGGACCGCGGAAGAATGACCGCGACTGGGAGGATGGTCGTCAAGGGCAGCAACATTAGTTTTGAAATAAACTTGGGAAAGGCGGCGAGAACGGCAAGAAGAAGAATTACAAGGGAAAGTCTAAGGTCCTCCTGGCGCGGGTGGTGTACCAGGTGACCAGCTGATCACGGCTGCGGCAACGGAGCTCATGCGGATGGTTTTCCACCCAAGGAGCTTGATTCAATTGCGGGGAAAACTATTATCTTATCCAATGGGATAAGCCAAAGTTGTGCTTCACCCATAAACAAGCTGGCCATGTTAGGTCACAATTTCTTGGGATCTGAAAGCACCCAGTGCTATCTATGATGGGGTTTGGGATGCGCCAATTAGCCTTTTACTATCTTGATATGGAGGATGACAAAGACGAGAATCCATAACTCTGCCTCTCATATTGTCATTGGGATGGTAGAGGTGTCGGAGGAGGTCATGATCGAGGAGCTAAGGAACTTGTTTGAGGAATAGTGGGATTGGCAAGCGCGCTAGACCAATGAGACCACTTTTTCTATGGTTTCCCCAACAACGGACATGCTGCGGTTTAGCCAGCAGAGTCGTAGGATTAACTTGCCCATGAATGATATCAACATTGACATGGGGGACCCAATTGTAGATCTGATTTTAGTTCCCACCTCGAGTAGACCTAGGTTAGAGTGACAACATTCCTCCAAAGCTCTGAAAAGAAGCGATCAAACAACCAGTCTACAAAGTGCTGGGAGTAGTGGTTGTAGTTGATGAGCTGTCCATTATTGGGCCTAGGCAAGTCCGTCTAAAGCTTTGGAGTTGTGATCCGACCAAGGTTAAGGGTCTGTAGTGGATCTAATGCCGACAATACTACGGGGGTAGGAATGTAGAGGCAATTGCATCTACTGAACGGTGTAGGTGGGAGTATGCACAAGGAATTATACAGGTTCCCGCCCTCTTTGGTGGAGGTAATACCCTACTCATGTGATGATGTTAGCTCTTAGTGTAAGGTAAAAGGTATGAATGTTCAACCCCCAGCCGGGTACTCCCCTCCCGGCTTATATAGAATGCGCTAGAGGGGTATATGAAGGGCTGGTATTAATGGTGTTTATGGCTTCTGGCGTGGCCGACTGCTTCCTGGCATTTACTACTAGTAACTTCCGTATTTAACTAGATTATGTCACTGCTGGGCAACTGTCATCATTAAGAAGAGGTATCCTAGGTAGCCACCGATGGCTAGTTTGGCCAACTGCTCCCGTAGTCTCCCGTCCAACTGCTGGTCTTGACCGACTGGGTGGCTCAGGATCCGACTGTTGGGACTTAGCCTCCTCTCGAACCATCCTGCTTTTCCTTATTGGGTTGATGACGATACCCCGCGGCCCATGGTCTTCTGGGCCGGGCTATTGATGTTGGGGAACATGCAATTTCAAAAAATTTCCTACGTTCACGCAAGATCTATCTAGGAGATGCATAGCAACGAGAGGGGAGAGTATGTCCACGTACCCTCGTAGACCGAAAGCGGAAGCGTTAGCTTAACACAGTTGATGTAGTCGAACGTCTTCGCGATCCAACCGATCAAGCACCGAACGTACGGCACCTCCGAGTTCAGCACACGTTCAGCTTGATGACGTCCCTCGAGCTCTTGATCCAGTTGAGGACGAGGGAGAGTTCCGTCAGCACGACAGCGTGGCGACGGTGATGATGAAGTTACCGGCGCAGGGCTTCGCCTAAGCACTACGACGATATGACCGAGGTGTGTAACTGTGGAGGGGGCACCGCACACGGCTAAGACAAATCTTGGTGTCCCTTTGGGGTGCCCCCCTCCCCCGTATATAAAGGAGGGAGGGAGAGAGACCGGCCCTCCTAGGGGCGCGCCAAGTGTATGGAGTCCTACTAGGACTTCCAAGTCCTAGTAGTAATCCCTTTCCCTTTTCGGAGTAGGAGAGAAGGAAAGAGGGAAAGAGAGAGGGAGTAGGAAAGGGCAAGGGGGGCGCCGCCCCCTTCCCCTAGTCCAATTCGGACCCATGGGGGGGCGGCGCGCGCCACCTTCCCTTTGGCCTGCCTCCTCTTTTCCCGTATGGCCCAATAAGGCCCATTACTTCTCCCGATGAATTCCCGTAACTCCCCGGTACTCCGAAAAATACCCGAATCACTCGGAACATTTCCGATGTCCAAATATAGCCTTCCAATATATGAATCTTTACCTCTCTACCATTTCGAGACTCCTCGTCATGTCCGTGATCTCATTCGGGACTCCGAACAAACTTCGTTTAACAAATCACATAACTCATAATACAAATCATCATCGAACGTTAAGCGTGCGGACCCTACGGGTTCGAGAACTATGTAGACATGACCGAGACACATCTCCGGTCATTAACCAATAGCGGAACCTGGATGCTCATATTCGCTCCTACATGTTCTACAAAGATCTTTATCGGTCAAACCGCATAACAACGTACTTTATTCCCTTTGTCATCGGTATGCTACTTACCCAAGATTCGATCGTCGGTATCATCATACATAGTTCAATCTCGTTACCGGCAAATCTGTTTACTCGTTCCGTAATGCATCATTCCGCAACTAACTCATTAGTCACATTGCTTGCAAGGCTTCATATGATGTGCATTACCGAGAGGGCCCAGAGATACCTCTCCGATACTCGGAGTGACAAATCCTAATCTCGATTTATGCCAACCCAACAAACACCTTCGGAGACACCTGTAGAGCATCTTTATAATCACCCAGTTACGTTGTGATGTTTGATAGCACACAAAGTGTTCCTCCGGTATTCGGGAGTTGCATAATCTCATAGTCAGAGAAATATGTATAAGTTATGAAGAAAGCAATAGCAATAAAACTTAACGATCATTATGCTAAGCTAACGGATGGGTCTTGTCCATCACATCATACTCTAATGATGTGATCCTGTTCATCAAATGACAACACATGTCTATGGTCAGGAAACATAACCATCTTTGATAAACAAGCTAGTCAAGTAGGGGCATACTAGGGACACTCTGTTTGTCTATGTATTCACACATGTACTAAGTTTCCGGTTAATACAATTCTAGCATGAATAATAAACATTTATCATGATATAAGGAAATATAAATAACAACTTTATTATTGCCTCTAGGGCATATTTCCTTCAGTCTCCCACTTGCACTAGAGTCAATAATCTAGTTCACATCGCCATGTGATTTAACACCAATAGTTCACATCTTTATGTGATTAACATCCATAGTTCACATCGCCATGTGACCAACACCCAAAGGGTTTACTAGAGTCAATAATCTAGTTCACATCGCTATGTGATTAACACCCAAAGAGTACTAAGGTGTGATCATGTTTTGCTTGTGAGAGAAGTTTAGTCAACGGGTCTGCCACATTCACATACGTATGTATTTTGCAAATTTCTATGTCTACAATGCTCTGCATGGAGCTACTCTAGCTAATTGCTCTCAGATTCAATACGTATCTAGATTGAGACTTAGAGTCATCTAGATCAGTGTCAAAGCTTGCATCGACGTAACTCTTTACGACGAACTCTTCATCACCTCCATAACCGAGAAACATTTCCTTAGTCCTCTAAGGATAATTTTGACCGCTGTCTAGTGATCTACTCCTGGATCACTATTGTACCCCCTTGACAAACTCATGGCAAGGTACACAACAGGTTTGGTACACAGCATGGCATACTTTATAGAATCTATGGCTGAGGCATAGGGAATGACTTTCATTCTCTCTCTATCTTCTGCCGTGGTCAAGCTTTGAGTCTTACTCAACTTTATACCTTGAATACAGGCAAGAACTCTTTCTTTGACTGATCCCTTTTTGAACTCTTTCAAAGTTTTGTCAAGGTATGTGCTTTGTGAAAGTCCTATTGAGCGTCTTGATCTATATCTATAGATCTTGATGCCCAATATATAAGCAGCTTCACCAAGGTCTTTCATTGTAAAACTCTTATTCAAATATCCTTTTATGCTATCCAGAAATTCTATATCATTTCCAATCAACAATATGTCATCCACATATAATATCAGAAATGCTACAGAGCTCCCACTCACTTTCTTGTAAATACAGGCTTCTCCAAAAGTCTGTATAAAACCATATGCTTTGATCACTTCATCAAAGGGTATATTCCAACTCCGAGATGCTTGCCGCAGTCCATAAATGGATCGCTGGAGCTTGCACACTTTGTTAGCACCTTTAGGATCGACAAAACCTTCTGGTTGCATCATATACAACTCTTCTTTAAGAAATCCATTAAGGAATGCAGTTTTGACATCCATTTGCCAAATTTCATAATCATAAAATGCGGCAATTGCTAACATGATTCGGACAGACTTAAGCATCGCTACAGGTGAGAAGGTCTCATCGTAGTCAACCCCTTGAACTTGTCGAAAACCTTTCACAACAAGTCGAGCTTTGTAGACAGTAACATTACCGTCAGCGTCAGTCTTCCTCCTGAAGATCCATTTATTCTCTATGGCTTGCCGATCATCGGGCAAGTCAACCAAAGTCCACACTTTGTTTTCATACATGGATCCCATCTCAGATTTCATGGCCTCAAGCCCTTTCACGGAATCTGGGCTCATCATCGCTTCCTCGTAGTTCGTAGGTTCGTCATGGTCTAGTAACATGACTTCCAGAACAGGATTACCGTACCACTCTGGTGCGGAACGTACTCTGGTTGACCTACGAGGTTCGGTAGTAACTTGATCTGAACTTTCATGATCATCATCATTAGCTTCCTCACTACTTGGTGTAGGCATCGTGGGAACTGTTTTCTGTGATGAGTTATTCTCCAATTCGAGAGAAGGCACAATTACCTCAACAAGTTCTACTTTCCTCCACTCACTTCTTTCGAGAGAAACTCCTTCTCTAGAAAGGATCCATTCTTAGCAACAAAAATATTGCCTTCGGATCTGTGATAGAAGGTGTACCCAACAGTTTCTTTTGGGTATCCTATGAAGATGCACTTCTCCGATTTGGGTTCGAGCTTATCAGGCTAAAGTTTTTTCACATAAGCATTGCAACCCCAAACTTTAAGAAACGACAGCTTAGGTTTCTTGCCAAACCACAGTTCATACGGTGTCGTCTCACCGGATTTAGATGGTGCCCTATTTAACGTGAATGCAGCTGTCTCTAATGCATAATCTCAAAATGATGGTGGTAAATCGGTAAGAGACATCATAGATCGCACCATATCTAATAAAGTACGATTACGACGTTCGGACACACCATTACGCTGTGGTGTTCCAGGTGGTGTGAGTTGCAAAACTATTCCACATTGTTTTAAATGAAGACCAAACTCGTAACTCAAATATTCGCCTCCGCGATCAGATCATAGAAACTTTATTTTCATGTTACGATGATTTTCCACTTCCCTCTGAAATTCTTTGAACTTTTCAAATGTTTCAGACTTGTGTTTCATTAAGTAGATATACCCATATCTGCTCAAATCATCTGTGAAGGTCAGAAAATAACGATACCCGCCGCGAGCCTCAACACTCATCGGACCGCATACATCATGAAAGATCGAGGATGTCACCTAGAGGGGGGGTGAATAGGCGCTTTAAAATAATTACGGTTTAGGCTTGAACAAATGCGGAATAAACCTAGCGGTTAATTTGTCAAGCACAAAACCTACAACAACTAGGCTCACCTATGTGCACCAACAACTTATGCTAAGCAAGATAGACAACTAAGTGATAGCAAAATATATGACAAGAAACAATATGGCTATCACAAAGTAAAGTGCATAAGTAAAAGGGCTCGGGTAAGAGATAACCGAGGCACGCGGAGACGATGATGTATCCCGAAGTTCACACCCTTGCGGATGCTAATCTCCATTCGGAGCGGTGTGGAGGCACAATGCTCCCCAAGAAGCCACTAGGGCCACCGTAATCTCCTCACGCCCTCGCACAATGCAAGATGCCGTGATTCCACTAAGGGACCCTTGAGGGCGGTCACCGAACCCGTACAAATGGCAACCCTTGGGGGCGGTCACCGAACCCGTACACTTTGGCAACCCTTGGGGGCGGTCACCGGTACCCGTCAAATTGCTCGGGGCGATCTCCACAACCTAATTGGAGACCCTGATGCTTGCCCGGAGCTTTACACCACAATGATTGAGTTCCGAACACCACCAACCGTCTAGGGCGCCCAAGCACCCAAGAGGAACAAGCTCAAGGGTACCAAGCACCCAAGAGTAATAAGCTACTCAATTTCACTTCCACGTATCACCGTGGAGAACTCAAACCGATGCACCAAATGCAATGGCAAGGGCACACGGAGTGCCCAAGTCCTTCTCTCCCAAATCCCACCGAAGCAACTAATGCTAGGGAGGAAAACGAGAGGAAGAACGAAGAAGAGAACACGAAGAACTCCAAGATCTAGATCCAAGGGGTTCCCCTCACTTAGAGGAGAAAGTGATTGGTGGAAACGTGGATCTAGATCTCCTCTCTTTTCCCTCAAGAACTAGCAAGAATCATTGGAGGGATTGAGAGATAGCAAGCTCGAAGAAGGTCAACAATGGAGGAGAGAGAAGTGCTCAAGAACTTGCCAAAAAGGATTAAACTCAAGGGGGAAGAAGACCCCCTTTTATAGGTGGGGAAAAATCCAACCGTTATCCTCACAGCCCGCACCGAGCGGTACTACCGCTGGGGCGGCAGTAGCCAAATGAAACACTACTGCAACGGGGCAACAGGGCGGTAGTACTGCCGGAGCGGTACTACCGCCTGCCCTTGCGGTACTACCGCAAGGGTAGTATTCAACGGCCACACAGGTGCAGCAGTGGTACTACCGCTGGGGATAGCGGTACTACCGCGAAACCACGGATGTAAAAAATTACATCCGCGCCTACATCCGCTGAGGTTGGGTCAGTGCAAAAGTCCGGCATGGTACTACGCACGCTGGGAGCGGTACTACCGCGTTGGGCGCGGATGTAAAAAAATACTTCCGCGCCTACTTCCGCGCATGCCATTGTGCTGGGCTAGAG
The DNA here is from genome assembly GCA_011799875.1 of Thinopyrum elongatum. Taxonomy (NCBI): domain Eukaryota; kingdom Viridiplantae; phylum Streptophyta; class Magnoliopsida; order Poales; family Poaceae; genus Thinopyrum; species Thinopyrum elongatum. The sequence continues at coordinate 514,608,147 of CM022302.1, forward strand.
GCCACGGTACTACCGCACCTTAGGAGCGGTACTACCGCTTCCTTGGCCGGTACTACCGTGGGCCACTGCGGTACTACTGCTCCGTTGACCAGTACTATCGCACGCCACAGAACTATAGCACTTGGAGGCCTTCATTTTGTAAAGACACGGATAAACGGAAGGATACAATAAAACCAGAACTGCCATAACTTCTGCAAATGAGCTCCGAATTAAGCAAACTCAAGCTTGTTGGATAGAGGACGACGAGAGTTATAGTAAGAAGAGGCAGGGGAGGTATGCCTAGCTTATAGAGGAGTGAAACCTCCAACAGAGAAGAACCGGCATAACCTCCAACATCGAAAACATCATAGAAGATGCATGAGAACTCCGTTTTCGATGAACCCGAGCTTGTCAAGAAAATGACCATAAGCTCCAAATCTCACAAGGAGAAGAACCAAACAACAACCAATAAAGATGATGCAAGGATGCAATGGTTTGAGCTCTCTATGAACGATACGATCAAGCTACTCATCGAGAGCCCCCTTGATAGTACGGCAATCGATCCTATAACCCGGTCTCCCAACTACCACCATGAGACCGGTAAAATAGAAAACCTATCAAGGGCAAACCTTTGCCTTGCACAAAGACCACTTGAGCTAGATGATGACGGTCTTGACTTCCTCAAGTTGGACCACCTTTCTTGATTCCGTTGGCTCGGTGAAGACTAGTTGATTGCTCCCCCATACTCCACTATGGGTGAGCCACTCTATGGCTCATCTTCACAAGTCCATTGCCACCACAATGGACGGAAAGCTTCAAGCATGTGATCTCTTCGTGATGATCCACTTGAACTTGCACACCGCAACCTAACCCCACAAAGAACTCTCACGAAGACCATGGGTTAGTACACAAAGCGTAATTGACAATGCTTACCATACCATGGGATCGCTTGGTCCCCCTCGGTACATCTTCTACACTTTGTGTGTTGATCAACTTGATTCACTCTTTGACTTAGTCTTGATCAACTTCTCACATGACCAATCTTTAGGTAATTCCTTGAATAGCATCTTGGTCATCACAAACTCTCCTTGAAACCAACAAATGGACTCCAAGAAAAGCCTATGGACAAATCCTTCAAATATAACTCAATGCAACCATTAGTCCATAGAGAATGTCATCAATTACTAAAACCACACATGGGGGCACCGCATGTCCTTTCACATCAGTATGTATTACTTCCAATAAGTCAGTAGCTCGCTCCATTGTTCCGGAGAACGAGTCTTAGTCATCTTGCCCATGAGGCATGGTTCGCAAGCATCAAATGATTCATAATCAAGTGATTCCAAAAGTCCATCTGCATGGAGTTTCTTCATGCGCTTTACACCAATATGACCTAAACGGCAGTGCCACAAATATGTTGCATTATCATTATCAACTTTGCATCTTTTGGTATCAATATTATGAATATGTGTATCACTACGATCGAGATTCAATAAACCATTTATATTGAGTGTATGACCATAGAAGGTTTTATTCATTTAAACAGAACAACAATTATTCTCTGACTTAAATGAATAACTGTATCGCAATAAACATGATCAAATCATATTCATGCTAAACGCAAACACCAAATAACATTTATTTGGGTCCAACACTAATCCCGAAGGTAGAGGGAGTGTGCGATGGTGACCTTATCAACCTTGGAATCACTTCCAACACTCATCATCACCTCGTCATTAACTAGTCTCTGTTCATTTTGCAACTCCTATTTTGAGTTACTAATGTTAGCAACTGAACCGGTATCAAATACCCAGGGGCTACTATGAACACTAGTAAAATACACATCAATAACATGTATATCAAATATACCTTTGTTCACTTTGCCATCCTTCTTATCCGCCTCCTTATGTCGTGCACGTGGCTCACTCTCTATTTATCTACCTACACTTGGTTATGTCATAAACCTCATGACATGGGTAAAAAGGCATTTAGAATAAGGAACTTGATGATTAAAAACCCCAAGCAAATTTCATGCGTAATCAAGGAATTTATTAAGGCTATACCTAACCACGCATTAGCTATTTATATAATGTTTCAAGAGTGTAATATACATCTATAAATATCTCAACATAACAGGAAGTGCATGGCATATATCATCTCGTAAACAAAGGTCCACCGTGAAAATTTGATCTATAGTGCAGTAATCATGTAGGGCAGCTCATACGGACTAAAACAATGATAATACATAGAGATAGTCAATCAAGTTATTGCCACAAACTCATAGTCCAGGGGTGGACTATTCTCTCTTCATGGTGGAGAGCGAGGACGAGGCGCTGGCATGAAGGAGAGGCGTCCAAAGGTGATTCAGGCAGGTAGTTCCCCCTCTATTTCTCCACCAGCGGCACTATAGTATCTCTGTTTCTGTAAATTTTTTCTCTCTGCTGCCATAGGTTGCATAATAAAATCCCCAAGGGTATAAATAGATGGTTTTAGGTCAAAACCAAGTCGGTTGCATGAAAAACAAGGCAAATAGAGGTCCGAGGCCTCAGAACCCCCTCACATTGCGCCAGTACGGGGTGAACGCGCCATAGGCCCCCATTTGCACCTCCTTGATCTCCTGATGTTAGACTTTAGCTTGTTGCATCCTTCTCGACAATTGCCAAAAGGCACTTTTTACCTTGCCCTCTTTTTTTATTAATCTCTCAAAGGAGTGACAGCTCTGAGCTGAGCGTAGTGGAAGTGCCGCAGCACCAGCGCCACGCGCCACTCCAGCCGCAGTGGCCACCAAGCTAGCTGCCGCCGCCAGGGTGGCGCAGCCCCTCCTCCCCTCCATGGGGCACTCGCTCCTGATAACCCAAAAGTATAGGGGATCAATCATAGTCCTTTCGATAAGTAAGAGTGTCGAACCCAACGAGGAGCAGAAGGAAATGACAATTAGTTTTCAGCAAGGTATTTTCTGCAAGCACTGAAATTATAAGTAACGAGTAGTTTGATAGCAAGATAATTTGTAATGAGCAAGTAACGGCAATGATAACAAAAGTGCAGCAAGGTAGCCCAATCCTTTTGAGGCAAAGGACAGGCCAAAACGGTCTCTTATGATAAGCAAAGCGTTCTTGAGGGTACACGGGAATTTCATCTAGTCACTTTCATCATGTTGGTTTGATTTGTGTTCGCTACTTTGATAATTTGATATGTGGGTGGACCGGTGCTTAGGTGTTGTTCTTACTTGAACAAACCTCCTACTTATGATTAACCTGCTCGCAAGCATCCGCAACTACGAGAAAAGTATTTAGATAAAATCTAACCATAGCATTAAACTTTTGGGTCCAAATCAGTCCCTTACGAAGTAGCGCATAAACTAGGGTTTAAGCTTCTGTCACTCTCGCAACCCATCATCTAATAACTACTCCACAATGCATTCCCTTAGGCCCAAATATGGAGAAGTGCCATATAGTCGACGTTGACATGGCACCACTAAGGGAATCACAACATACATACCATCAAAATATCGAACACATATCAAGTTCACATGATTACTTGCAACAAGATTTCTCCCGTGACCTCAAGACGAAAAGTAACTACTCACAAATTATAATCATGCTCAAGATCAGAGGGTTATTAAATAGCATAATGGATCTGAACATATAATCTTCCACCAAATAAACCATATAGTAATCAACTACAAGATGTAATCAACACTACTAGTCACCCCCAAGCATCAATCTAAGGTTCTGGTACAAAGATTGAACACAAGAGATGAACTAGGGTTTGAGAGGAGATGGTGTTGTTGAATATGTTGATGGAGATTGCCTCCCCAAGATGGGAGAGTTGTTGGTGATGATGATGACGATGATTTCCCCCTCCGGGAGGGAAGTTCCCCTGGCAGAATCGCTCCGCCGGAGGGCAAAAGTGCTCCTGCCCAAGTTCCGCCCCGAGACGGCGGCGCTTCATTCCGAAAGTCCTCTCCTTATTTTTTTTCTAGGTCAAAATGACTTATATACCAGAAGAGAGGCACCGGAAGTGGGCCGAGGAGGGCACAACCACCAGGGCGCGGCTGGGCTCCCGGGCGCACCCAGGTCGGTTGTGCCCACCTAGTGGGCCCCCTATGGTAGTTATTTGCTCCAATAATTCTTATATATTCCATAAAAATTCTCCGTGAAGTTTCAGCTCATTTGGAGTTGTGCAGAATAGGTGGCCTGACGTAGCTTTTTCAGGTCCAGAATTCCAGCTGCCGGTATTCTCCCTCCTTGTGTGAACCTTGCATATTATGAGAGAAAAGGCATTAGAATTACTCCAAAAAACATTATTATGCATAAAAACAATATAAATAATAGTAGGAAAACATGATGCAAAATGGACGTATCAACTCCCCCAAGCTTAGACCTCGCTTGTCCTCAAGCGAAAACCGAAATCAAAAAATATGTCCACATGCTTAGAGAGAGAGGTGTCGATAAAAACAAAATACGAACATAGAAGCATCATGTATATTATTATAACAGTAACAAACTTTAGCATAAAATTTATCATAGAACTTTTATCATATAATTTCTATTATATAACTTCTCATGGACAAGTAACAATTCACCACAACATCAAAGTATAAAGCATAAACTCTATTGAAAATCAACAAACTATGTTCTCAATCAACTTTGCAACGACAATTCATCATCTTTTCAGGAAGGGTCACGTATCAGAGCCTTATGGCAAGTCCACATACTCAACCATCATATTGTCTTCTATGATTGCTAACACTCACCGCATACACATGAGCAAAAAGTTTCAACCGGACACATAGAAAGATAGGGGCTTATAGTTCCGCCTCCCAACGTATTCACCTCAAGGGTGATGTCAACAATAATAACTCAAGCCCACTCATATTCAACTGGATATATGTGCCTAGATCTTTCCTCGCCACATGGTGCTTGCCAAAAGAGAAAATAAAAAGGAATAGAAAGAAATACTTTGACTCTTGCATAAAAGTAAATACATAAAAGTAAAAGATAGGCCCTTCGCAGAGGGAAGCAGAGGTTGCCATGCGCTTTTTGGTTGTATGCTCAATCTCTTAGTGCAAAAGAACATCACATTATATTGCCCATTATGATAGCAACCTTTATTATGCAGTCTGTCGCTTTTATTCTTTGCCATCACAAGTTCGTACAACGCTCAATTTTCTCTTACACTAATTGATCCAACACTTTTAGAAGCAATTTTTATTGCCTTATTGCACCAATGACAACTTACTTGAAGGATCTTACTCAATCCATAGGTAGGTATGGTGGACTCTCAAAACAAGATTTGGGTTTAAGGGTTTTTGGATGCACAAGTAGTATCTCTACTTAGTGCGGAATTTTTGGCTAGCAAATATGGGGGACAAGCACCACATGTTAAAGGATCTATGACAATATAACTTCTATGTGAATATGAACAAACGTAAATCATTACGTTGTCTTCCTTGTCCAACGTCAATAATTTTGGCATATAATATTTTGATGGGAGCTCACAATCACAAAAGATGTCCAAGATAGTGTATTTGCATGTGAATCTTCTCTTCCCTTATTAATTCTTCCATGAATTGCATCATTGGCCAATGCTATGTTTGTAAATCTCCAATAAAATTTTCTACTTATACCTTCCTTATGTGATGTCATTACTTACCATAAGATTAGCATATGATATTTTTCATTTATTTCATTTCTTTTTATTGAACATGAAAGTAAAGAAAGCAAAACTCAAACTAAACTTTATTATATATCTCGCACACGATTACAAGAATAGATCACTAAGCAAACACTCGAAAAGAAAGGATCGAACTAAACTTTTATTCAACTAAAGAAAACGATAACTAAGGATCAAACTAAGATAAGTAAAGGCAAAGGGTAATGGAGGTGATACGATACCGGGGCACCTCCCCCAAGCTTGGCGCAAGCCAAGGGGAGTGCCCATACCCGATACTCAAGTTTCCTTTGGTGATGAAGAAGGTGGTGGTGGTGGTGTAGTGTGTTTATCCTTCTCTTTCTCCAGCTTATGTCGGAGGGTAAAATTATCTATCCTCAACTCATCGTTCTCCATCTCAAGCTTTATTATCCTCCTGCATAATGCCTCCACGCTTTCGTGCTTGAAACGAGGTGGGACTGGTTCATCATCATCTTCCTCATCGGAGAACCATATGTAGGGATAGGTGTCTGATGTCTACTACACAACTTGTTCTTGTAGACTCGTGTTGGGCCTCCAAGCGCAGAGTTTTGTAGGACAGTAGCAAATTTCCCTCAAGTGGATGACCTAAGGTTTATCAATCCTTGGGAGGTGTAGGATGAAGATGGTCTCTCTCAAACAACCCTGCAACCAAATAATAAAAAGTCTCTTGTGTCCCCAACACACCAAATACAATGGTAATTTGTATAGATGCACTAGTTCGGCGAAGAGATGGTAATAAAAACGTAGCAATGATAGTAGATATTGGTTTTTGTAATAGGAACAATAAAAAACAGCAAGGTAGCAATTGATAAAACGGAGCACAAACGGTATTGCAATGCTTGAAAATGAGGCCTAGGGTCTGTACTTTCACTAGTGCAATCTCTCAACAATGCTAATCTAATTGGATCATATAACCATCCTGTAGCGACCCGACCCGAATGGATCAAAGTCTCTGTGCTTAAGTGTCATCCCTGGATCGGTATGCTGACACACGCAGTACTCGAGGATTTATAACAGAGGTAAATCACAAGTATAAAGTAACGTAAATACTATTACCTCAATCCAAATAGCGGAAGTAACAACAAGGTTGTGGATTCCCATCAACACCAACGGCAAAGTTGAGTGTAGAAATCATAACCCTAACGTATCACTTACTCGTCGTAAGAATTCCTGCAACAAGAGACGTTGCAGCCATGTAGGTCAGTACATTGAATGTACTGGCAAATTCACACCATAGGATAATGATGAATAATAGCTATCACTATATGCATATTTGGCTGGTGGAGGCTCTACGGTTAATATGTTTTGCGAAAAGCCAATTTTTCCCTACATCAAAGGAATATATTTTGTTTAACTACAAAGTTGGTTGAAAATATTGAGAAGGTAAAACCCCCTCTCAATCCCAATTAAAAGTAATCATTAATCCCAACAAATTAATTTAGAGTGATGGGATTCAATATGATGATCCAAGAACCAGATACTCAAGATGTCCATAACCGGGGACACGGCTAATCATGATTAGTTTGTACACTCTGCAGAGGTTTGTGCACTTTTCCCCACAAGACTCGATCTCCTCCGTTGGATTTCTCGCACTACATGGTGTTTGAGAAACGGATGACCGAGACACAGTCTTTCAGAAACATTTACTCTTTACTCTGGGTAGACAGTTACACCTACTTTCCCCTACATCTGCTAGCCTACCACTGAAAGAGGTCATGTAACATACTCAACTATGCTAGAGCCCATAATAGCTTGTGGCTGCACACGGAAGTTTCTAGCATGAATAATCTTATGATTCCCTTTGAGCCTGGGTGGCGGACCGTAGGAGGATCACACGGTATATCCCCGGGATCTCCTAGGACAACACTGGTATATCCCCAGGTGCCCAAACAAGCAATCCACCCAGATGTGTATTAAAGTTGCCACCTTAAGTTGAACCATTAATTAAAAATCTCACATCTGTCATGGATACACTCAAAACCCAATCCACGTCTACGAGCATAGCATGGCAACATAAGCATAGCGTGGAAGTAACTCCCAAGGGTTTTATAATAAAAGGGCAATAGGTTCTACCTCATCATCTACTTCCCATTACCCACCAGTTAATCACATCCTAATCATGCAATATTTGAGGGTCGAAACTAATGCATAAAAACTGGGTAATGAAGAAGTATGATCAATGTGTTACTTGCCTTGTACTGTTGATGAAGATCCTTCGCACTCATAATTTCTGATAGTTCTACTCGTCACACTCCGTTCAATCTAACGTGAGCAAGCAATTGCATACATAAGCACTCATGCAAAAGAATCGAAGAAAAGATCTCGAAAAACTTCGAAAACTAGCAATTAACTCTTGCAACAGAAAACAATTTCTAACAGTACCAAAATTGGGTGGATTTGGTCTTATCAGAAAGTTTAGGTCAAGAGCTTCAATTAGCAAAAAGAATCAATTAAATCGGAGTTACGAAACTCAAGTTATAGCCAAAACAAGTTTGAATATGAATCTGAACAAATTTTGAAATTTGAAAGTTGCAAAAAGTTTATTTGATAGATTCACTAGAAAGGTGGAATCAAGACAAAAATATTGGCGTTGGTTTCGTCTAATTTGGATGAACGAGTAAAAAGTTATGGCTATTTGAAAAATCAGGGCCAAGCTGTTTTACGGAAGAAAAAGAGTTATGGCTAAAAGAATTCTAGTCCTAAAATGTAAATACAAGGACTAATTTATAAATCTAATTATTCTACCGTACTAGTCTAGAAATAATAAGCTACGGGAGTATATAAAAAAATACGAAGAAAGATACCTTTATAAGGTAGAGAAAAGATGACTTCCGAGAGAGAAGACAACTTTCAGAAGTTCCGCCGGAGAGAAGAAAAATATTTTTATTTAGTGAATCTAGTCAAACCAAAATATATTGATTTAACCCGAATCGGATGATTTTTGGAGGCTCTATGGGTCTATATTTATAGGTGGAAAGGAGGCTTAGAGGTCAAAAGCTAGGCAATGTGGGACTAAACGTAAACAAAAGGCAGACGAAAGAAAAGAAAAGACGCCGCATGGGCCTTCGGCCGGCCTGCGCGTGTGCGCGCATGTGTGCGTGCGTTTTTTTTTTTTTTTAGAATAAAAACAAAAAAAGGTAAACGGAAAATAAGAAAAATTTCCATAGGCATATTATATATCAAAATTTTCAGAAAAAGATTTCCTAAAAGATGAACATATTTTCAGCGGCAAATAAATTTCACAAAAATTTAAATAACGCAAACAGTGCTACTGCTGCAATAAAACCTAATAAAAATCATTTTAAAAATACCAAAATGATTTCAAATTTATTTCCCTCTAATTTTATATTGAAGGGAATCATTTTACCCTAATTTCCATATATTTTATTTTTGGATAAAATAATTTGAATAAAAACCAAATAACTCCAAATTGAAAATAATTTCAAAGGGACTTTAAATTTGATTGTTTTAAACTTCCAACTCATATTTCATATAATTTGAAGAAGTCATTTTATCTCCTCTCATGAAAATCATTGAGTTGCATAAAGTTTTCGAATTTGGAATATTTCCAAATGGAATTCAAATCTTTTCAAAAACCCCTTTTAAAATAGAAGAAGTCATGTTATCTTCACTCTAGGGTTTGTGATGAAATGAATATGAATTCATGGAGATCATAAATGCAAGGTGAAAGTTTTGGGAAAGTCATTTTATTCCCTCTCATTCAACTTTCAAAAAGTTTCCAAATTTCACTCAATTTCACACAAGCAACCACACCACAATCAAACAAAACTATTTATTTAATATAACATTCCAAAATTTAGAATTTTGGGATGTTACAAACCTACCACCCTTAAAATGAATCTCGTCCTCGAGATTCGGAGAGGCTAGCAAGAAATAGGTTAGGTTTGGGGTCTTCTCAAAATCCATCGATCGTCACAGGGGGTCTTGGGTGCTACCACCCTTAGAAGCATTGTTACGGTTCCATCAAAACTTATATACTCCATCCTTATTGTTGACAGGATCAGTCCTCTGAGATCCTCGGGAAAAATCCTACTCTGGCTCTTCCGGTAGGGGCATAACTATTTTCCTCAATTCCCGTGTCCTTTCATCTTGGTAAGGTTCTTCTGTTACCGGGTCTTCTTAGCTGACGGGTCTGGCGCCAATACTAAACAACTATCGATATCTCATGGTGGTCAACAATTTATGGTTTCTCCTGCAGGAAATGGGTCTGGGTTGAACCTCACCGCATAACCTACGGTTGGCAACAACTGCCGTGTACAAGGGGAAAAATTGTCACACCATTCTATGGTTTAAACAAGGTTTTGATCGTCGTCGCTCTACTATGGGTAAGTCACTCAGATTTACCATCCCATATAGCAAGGCGAATAATAAGAGTAAGTCGGTATGGTGATCAATCCATCCCGCACCCAAATCATTACCTTGTATATGGTTTAGCGAATCTCGCATTCTAACACTTGGTCATCCTCACAAGCATTGCAGAATTTCTCTTGTCGACGAACTAAGTTCGGATAAATCCATTGATTCTGCAAGCCAAACGAACATCTATCGTTTCTTCACCTCTCTCAGGTTTTGCGTTAACTCCTATAAGATCGTCTGTTGATAAAGTCGTATCTTCTTCCAGGGTTTTTCCTTCAGCAAGAGTGTGCTTGTTTCTTGGTAGGTCCTAGGGCCTGTGGGTTATGGCCCATCTCATCACTTGTAAACCTTGAACTCAACATCGGGGCAACGGATCCTTAATCCAACAGCCAACTTCCTGGCATCCTTAAATCCATCCAATTGTACTGTCTCCCTTCCTTCTATTAGTACCAAACTCAGACGGCTTACTCAGACTCATCATGGAGTTGCAATTGCTCCTTATTACCAACATTCTACCTCCTTTATATCCAATAATACTTCATCCCTTCATATTCTTGGGATATCCCACATATCGAGACAAAACTCATAATTATTTCGTCCGAAATCCACTCCGTGGAATATCATTATCTTTTCCAGAGGTCAAGTGTCCTCACAGGGTACTACCACCCTTGAACTGCACAAATTCATCCGTAGACCATATTTCTCATATCCTCGAAAATGGTCAAAATCTTTCTTCATAGAGTAACAACTCATAAAATCCAAATCAGTACCAACGAGGCTAACTTTATTGATTCTCCAATTATTACAATCTCCTGCATTTCCATTACATGCCTCAACTCAACACCTCAATATAAAGGAAATGTTCTCACTACTACTACTATACTTCTCACGGACACAACTAATTATCACAAATCTCCTTCTCCTTGGGGCATTCTCTGGCAAAGTGACATGCTTCATTACAGCAGAAACATATTACTTCTGACAAGTCTCGTGGTTTCCTAGTGATTACATAGCCTCCTTGGGTCCCCGGCTTCCTTTTTGGGCATTCGCTAAAGTAGTGTCCTGAATCTTTGCACCTAAAACATATGATATGACTCAGGTCCTTCTTTGTAGAAATTTGGTTGTTCTTGGAATCCAATCTATTTCTCTTCCTGGACTTTTCCGTGCCAATCAGGGCTTCTATTTCCTGTGGGTCATACTCTACTTCCTTCGTCGGGAATTCTACTAGATCCCCATTCATACAATTCTGGGAGATGTGTCCTTCTTCTCCACATGAATAGCATGACTAGGTGCAGAGTTTAATTGGGTCTTCTTCGGGTGTGTCCTCCACCTCTTCCTTCATCACAGGTTCTTCTAAAATTTCCATGAGGGCTCCTTTCATTTCTTCTTTCTTCTGCTGGATGGTTCTTTGTACTATGGGGTAAATGTGAACTGAGCAGGGTAGTGGGTAGTCCCTTCACACAAGAAACAAGTAATCTGCCTAGTTGGGCATTCTTCAGCTGGGTGACTCTCTTCACAATGAGGGCATTCATCCTTGTGTTCTTTATGGTTGTGTCCTATTTCTCCACAGAACTTGCATGCACAAGGTTTCTTCATATCATTTCCATAAGGCTTCAACTTCTGGGACACAAGCCGAGACTTTAGCAGAGTCAACTTAAATTCTTTCCAAGTGGTTACTCTTTGCCATCCATTGATGGTTTGGTACATCCTCCACCAAGTAGCAGCACCTCTTTCAAAGCACTGAAGAGCATGCTGGGCCATATCCTTTCCGGCTATAGTGTTATTCTTCATGTGATCTTCCATGTTTTGAATCCATCGGTCTGTCTCCAATTGAGTCATCGGTCCATAAAATAGGAGTTCATCTCCATTCATCCTCTATTGGTTCCTAGGGTTTCGGGGTGAGATAAGAGAGATAGAGAGGGATACACACAATACAAACAATAGATTTGAAGAGGCAAATTTTATTTTGTGGCTGTCGGAAAACATCAAACAAATGACAGCTCACAATCGTCGCATCTAACGTAGGTATAACAGGGGTTTGGTCTTCTAAAGGTCAATAAATCTTCAAAGTCGCCAAACTCTTCAAGTCTTGTTCATGTATCCGATGGGCTTCTTCCGATCGTGCTTGACCTTCTCAAGTTCTTTTGCCAGATCATCTTTGTTGACGCGAAGTCTCTCGTGACGTCCTTTAATATTCTGGAGTTGCGTTCCAAACTTCTGGGTTTCAACATCCTTGGCAATGAACCATGGTCCTACTGTCCTTCAGTTCCTGACGAATCTCTGGTATCTCGAGGTTTTGCTCCTCCAGCTTGGCTACTTTCAGCTTCTGGGTCCTGAGTTCTTCACGAAATGCTTCCTTGTCAAATACGGCTTCCTGAAGGTCCATCTTAAAATTCTCGATGTAATACTCCAGATCCTGTCGATACACCAGCTAAGGTTAAACTTCTCCCCACGATTTGGAGAGTTTTGTTGCTTGATGATGATGACGATGATTTCCCCCTCCGGGGGGAAGTTCCCCTGGCAGAATCGCTCCGCCGAGGGCAAAAGTGCTCCTGCCCAAGTTCCGCCCCGAGACGGCGGCGCTTCATTCCGAAGTCCTCTCCTTATTTTTTTTCTAGGTCAAAATGACTATATACCAAAGAGGCACCGGAAGTGGGCCGAGAGGGGCACAACCACCAGCGCGCTGGGCTCCCGGCGCACCCAGGTCGGTTGTGCCCACCTAGTGGGCCCCCTATGGTAGTTATTTGCTCCAATAATTCTTATATATTCCATAAAATTCTCCGTGAAGTTTCATCTCATTTGGAGTTGTGCAGAATAGGTGGCCTGACGTAGCTTTTTCAGGTCCAGAATTCCAGCTGCCGGTATTCTCCCTCCTTGTGTAACCTATTGCATATTATGAGAGAAAAGGCATTAGAATTACTCCAAAAAACATATTATGCATAAAAACAATATAAATAATAGTAGGAAAACATGATGCAAAATGGACGTATCAACTCCCCCAAGCTTAGACCTCGCTTGTCCTCAAGCGAAAACCGAAATCAAAAATATGTCCACATGCTTAGAGAGAGAGTTGTCGATAAAACAAAAATCCGAACATAGAAGCATCATGTATATTATTATAACAGTAACAAACTTTAGCATAAAATTTATCATAGAACTTTTATCATATAATTTCTATTATATAACTTCTCATGGACAAGTAACAATTCACCACAACATCAAAGTTAAGCATAAACTCTATTGAAAATCAACAAACTATGTTCTCAATCAACTTTGCAACGACAATTCATCATCTTTTCAGAAGGGTCACGTATCAGGCCTTATGGCAAGTCCACATACTCAACCATCATATTGTCTTCTATGATTGCTAACACTCACCGCATACACATGAGCAAAAAGTTTCAACCGGACACATAGAAAGATAGGGGCTTATAGTTCCGCCTCCCAACGTATTCACCTCAAGGGTGATGTCAACAATATATAACTCAAGCCCACTCATATTCAACTGGATATATTTGCCTAGATCTTTCCCGCCACATGGTGCTTGCCAAAAGAGAATAAAAGAAAGAAAGAAATACTTTGACTCTTGCAAAAGTAAATACATAAAAGTAAAAGATAGGCCCTTCCGAGGAAGCAGAGGTTGCCATGCGCTTTTTGGTTGTATGCTCAATCTCTTAGTGCAAAAGAACATCACATTATATTGCCCATTATGATAGCAACCTTTATTATGCAGTCTGTCGCTTTATTTCTTTTGCCATCACAAGTTCGTACAACGCTCAATTTTCTCTTACACTAATTGATCCAACACTTTTAGAAGCAATTTTTTTTGCCTTATTGCACCAATGACAACTTACTTGAGGATCTTACTCAATCCATAGGTAGGTTGGTGGACTCTCAAAAACAAGATTTGGGTTTAAGGGTTTTTGGATGCACAAGTAGTATCTCTACTTAGTGCGGAATTTTTGGCTAGCAAATATGGGGGACAAGCACCACATGTTAAAGGATCTATGACAATATAACTTCTATGTGAATATGAACAAACGTAAATCATTACGTTGTCTTCCTTGTCCAACGTCAATAATTTTGGCATATAATTTTGTGATGGGAGCTCACAATCCAAAAGATGTCCAAGATAGTGTATTTGCATGTGAATCTTCTTTCCCTTATTAATTCTTCCATGAATGCACATCATTGGCCAATGCTATGTTTGTAATCTCCAATAAAATTTTCTACTTATACCTTCCTTATTTGATGTCATTACTTACCATAAGATTAGCATATGATATTTTTCATTATTTCATTTCTTTTTATTGAACATGAAAGTAAAGAAAGCAAAACTCAAACTAAACTTTATTAATATCTCGCACACGATTACAAGAATAGATCACTAACAAACACTCGAAAAGAGGATCGAACTAAACTTTTATTCAACTAAGAAAACGATAACTAAGGATCAAACTAAGATAAGTAAAGGCAAAGGGTAATGGAGTGGATACGATACCGGGGCACCTCCCCACAGCTTGGCGCAAGCCAAGGGGAGTGCCCATACCCGATACTCAAGTTTCCTTTGGTGATGAAGAAGGTGGTGGTGGTGTAGTGTGTTTTATCCTTCTCTTTCTCCAGCTTATGTCGGAGGGTAAAATTATCTATCCTCAACTCATCGTTCTCCATCTCAAGCTTTATTATCCTCCTGCATAACCTCCACTCCCGCTTTCGTGCTTGAAACGAGGGGGACTGGTTCATCATCATTCTTCCTCATCGAGACCATATGTGGGATAGGTGTCTGATGTCTACTACACAACTTGTTCTTGTAGACTCGTGTTGGCCTCCAAGCGCAGAGTTTTGTAGGACAGTAGCAAATTTCCCTCAAGTGGATGACCTAAGGTTTATCAATCCTTGGGGGTGTAGGATGAAGATGGTCTCTCTCAAACAACCCTGCAACCAAATAATAAAAAAGTCTCTTGTGTCCCCAACAACCAAATACAATGGTAATTTGTATAGATGCACTAGTTCGGCGAAGAGATGGTAATAAAAACGTAGCAATGATAGTAGATATTGGTTTTTGTAATAGGAACAATAAAACAGCAAGGTAGCAATTGATAAACGGGCACAAACGGTATTGCAATGCTTGAAAATGAGGCCTAGGGTCTGTACTTTCACTAGTGCAATCTCTCAACAATGCTAATCTAATTGGATCATATAACCATCCTGTACGACCCGACCCGAATGGATCAAGTCTCTGTGCTTAAGTGTCATCCCTGGATCGTATGCTGACACACGCAGTACTCGAGATTTATAACAGAGGTAAATCACAAGTATAAAGTAACGTAAATACTATTACCTCACATCAAATAGCGGAAGTAACACCAAGGTTGTGGATTCCCATCAACACCAACGGCAAAGTTGAGTGTAGAAATCATAACCCTAACGTATCACTTACTCGTCGTAAGAATTCCTGCAACAAGAACGTTGCAGCCATGTAGGTCAGTACATTGAATGTACTGGCAAATTCACACCATAGGATAATGATGAATAATAGCTATCACTATATCATATTTGGCTGGTGGAGGCTCAACGGTTAATATGTTTTGCGAAAGCCAATTTTTCCCTACATCAAAGGAATAATTTTGTTTACTACAAAGTTGGTTGAAAATATTGAGAAGGTAAAACCCCCTCTCAATCCCATTAAAGTAATCATTAATCCCAACAAATTAATTTAGTGATGGATTCAATATGATGATCCAAGAACCAGATACTCAAGATGTCCATAACCGGGGACACGGCTAATCATGATTAGTTTTGTCACTGCAGAGGTTGTGCACTTTTCCCCACAAGACTCGATCTCCTCCGTTGGATTTCTCGCACTACATGGTGTTTGAGAAACGGATGACCGAGACACAGTCTTTCAGAAACATTTACTCTTTACTCTGGGTAGACAGTTACACCTACTTTCCCCTACATCTCTAGCCTACCACTGAAAGAGGTCATGTAACATACTCAACTATGCTAGAGCCCATAATAGCTTGTGGCTGCACACGGAAGTTTCTAGCATGAATAATCTTATGATCCCTTTGAGCCTGGTGGCGGACCGTAGGAGGATCACACGGTATAATCCCCGGGATCTCCTAGGACAACACTGGTATATCCCCAGGTGCCCAAACAGCAATCCACCCAGATGTGTATTAAAGTTGCCACCTTAAGTTGAACCATTAATTAAAAATCTCACATCTGTCATGGATACCCTCAAAACCCAATCCACGTCTACGAGCATAGCATGGCAACATAAGCATAGCGTGGAAGTAACCTCCCAAGGGTTTTAATATAAAAGGGCAATAGGTTCTACTCATCATCTACTTCCCAATACCCACAAGTTAATCACATCCTAGTCATGTAGTGTTTGAGGATAAAACTAATGCATAAAAACTGGGTATAGAAGTATGATCAAAGTGTGAACTTGCCTTGTACTGTTGATGAAGATCCTTCGCACTCATAATTCCTGATAGTTCTACTCGTCACACTCCGTTCAATCTAACGTACAAGCAATTGCATACATAACACTCATGCAAGAATCGAAGAAAATCTCGAAAAACTTCGAAAACTAGCAATTAACTCTTGCAACAGAAAACAATTTCTACCAGTACCAAAATTGGGTGGATTTGTCTTATCAGAAAGTTTAGGTCAAGAGTTTCAATTAGCAAAAAGAATCAATTAAATCGGAGTTACGAAACTCATTTATAGCCAAACAAGTTTGAATATGAATCTGAACAAATTTCGAAATTTGAAAGTTGCAAAAAGTGTATTGGATAGATTCACTAGATAGGTGGAGTCAAGACGAAAATGTAGGCGTTGGTTTCGTCTAATTTGGATGAACGAGTAAAAAGTTATGGCTATTTGAAAAATCAGGGCCAAGCTGTTTTACGGAAGAAAAGATATATGGCTAAAAGAATTCTAGTCCTAAAATGTAAATACAAGGACTAATTATAAATCAATTATTCTACTACGTACTAGTCTAGAAATATAAGCTACGGGAGTATATAAAAAAATATGAAGAAAGATACCTTTATAAGGTAAGAAAAGATGACTTCCGAGAAGAAGAACACTTTCAGAAGTCCCCCGGAGAGAAGAAAAATATTTTTATTTAGTGAATCTAGTCAAACCAAAATATATTGATTGATTTAACCCGAATCGGATGATTTTTGGAGGCCTATGGGTCTATATTTATAGTGTGAAAGGAGGCTTAGAGGTCAAAAGCTAGGCAATTGTGGGACTAAACGTAACCAAAAGGCAGACGAAAGAAAAGAAACGACGCCGCATGGGCCTCGGGCCGGCCTGCGTGTGTGCGCGCATGTGTCGTGCGCGGAGTTTTTTTTTTTTTTTTTTTAATAGAAATAATAAATTAAAGGACAACTGGAAAAATAATTAGTCCGACCTGCTAGCTATGTTGCGCACGCTGGCGAAGGATAGCAGTCGGTCGCTCGTACAGTTTTTTTTTTTTTTTTAAATAAAAACAAAAAAAAAAGGTAAACGGAAAATAAGAAAAATTTCCATAGGCATATATATATCAAATTTTCAGAAAAAGATTTCCTAAAGATGAACATATTTTCAGCGGCAAATAAATTTCACAAAAATTTAAATAAAGCAAACAGTGCTACTGCTGCAATAAAACCTAATAAAAATCATTTTAAAATACCAAAATGATTTCAAATTTATTTCCCTCTAATTTTTATTGAAGGAATCATTTTATAACCTTTCCATATATTTTATTTTGAAGAAAAAATAATTTGAATAAAAACCAATTAACTCCAAATTGAAAATAATTTCAAAGGGACTTTAAATTTGTTTGTTTTAAACTTCCAACTCATATTTCATATAATTTGAAGAAGTCATTTTATCTCCTCTCATGAAAATCATTGAGTTGCATAAAGTTTTCGAATTTGGAATATTTCCAAATGGAATTCAAATCTTTTCAAAAACCCCTTTTAAAATAGAAGAAGTCATGTTATCTTCACTCTAGGGTTTGTGATGAAATGAATATGAATTCATGGAGATCATAAATGCAAGGTGAAAGTTTGGGAAAGTCATTTTATTCCCTCTCATTCAACTTTCAAAAAGTTTCCAAATTTCACTCAATTTCACACAAGCAACCACACCACAATCAAACAAAACTATTATTTAATATAACATTCCAAAATTTAGAATTTTGGGATGTTACACAAACCTACCACCCTTAAAATGAATCTCGTCCTCGAGATTCGGAGAGGCTAGCAGAAATAGTTAGGTTTGGGGTCTTCTCAAAATCCATCGATCGTCACAGGGGTCTTGGGTGCTACCACCCTTAGAAGCATTGTTACGGTTCCATCAAAACTTATATACTCCATCCTTATTGTTGACAGGATCAGTCCTCTGAGATCCTCGGGAAAAATCCTACTCGGCTCTTCCGGTAGGGGCATAACTATTTTCCTCAATTCCCGTGTCCTTTCATCTTGGTAAGGTTCTTCTGTTACCGGGTCTTCTTAGCTGACGGGTCTGGCGCCAATACAACAACTATCGTATCTCATGGTGGTCACACTTTATGGTTTCTCCTGCAGGAAATGGGTCTGGGTTGAACCTCACCGCATAACCTACGGTTGGCAACAACTGCCGTGACAAGGGGAAAAATTGTCCACACCATTCTATGTTTAAAACAGGTTTTGATCGTCGTCGCTCACTATGGGTAAGTCACTCAGATTTACCATCCCATATAGCAAGGCGAATAATAAGAGTAAGTCGGTATTGTGATCAATCCATCCGCACCCAAATCATTACCTTGTATATGGTTTAGCGAATCTCGCATTCTAACACTTGGTCATCCTCACAAGCATTGCAGAATTTCTCTTGTCGACGAACTAAGTTCGGATAAATCCATTGATTCTGCAAGCCAAACGAACATCTATCGTTTCTTCACTCTCTCCAGGTTTTGCGTTAACTCCTATAAGATCGTCTGTTGATAAGTCGTATCTTCTTCCAGGGTTTTTCCTTCAGCAAGGTGTGCTTGTTTCTTGGTAGGTCCTAGGGCCTGTGGGTTATGGCCCATCTCATCACTTGTAAACCTTGAACTCAACATCGGGGCAACGGATCCTTAATCCAACACCAACTTCCTGGCATCCTTAAATCCATCCAATTGTACTGTCTCCCTCCTTCTATTAGTACCAAACTCAGACGGCTACTCAGACTCATCATGGGTAGTTGCAATTGCTCCTTATTACCACTTCTACCTCCTTTATATCCAATATACTTCATCCCTTCATATTCTTGGGATATCCCACATATCGAGACAAAACTCATAATTATTTCGTCCGAAATCCACTCCGTGAATATCATTATCTTTTCCAGAGGTCAAGTTGTCCTCACAGGGTACTACCACCCCCTTGAACTGCACAAATTCATCCGTAGACCATATTTCTCATATCCTCGAAAATGGTCAAAATCTTCTTCATAGAGTAACAACTCATAAAATCCAAATCAGTACCAACGAGGCTAACTTTATTGATTCTCCAATTATTACAATCTCCTGCATTTCCATTACATGCCTCAACTCAACACCCTCAATATAAAGGAAATGTTCTCACTACTACTACTATACTTCTCACGGACACAACTAATTATCACAAATCTCCTTCTCCTTGGGGCATTCTCTGGCAAAGTGACATGCTTCATTACAGCAGAACATATTACTTCTGACAAGTCTCGTGGTTTCCTAGTGATTACATAGCCTCCTTGGGTCCCCGGCTTCCTTTTTGGGCATTCGCTAAAGTAGTGTCCTGAATCTTTGCACCTAAAACATATGATATGACTCAGGTCCTTCTTTGTAGAAATTTGGTTTTTTTCTTGGAATCCAATCTATTTCTCTTCCTGGACTTTTCCGTGCCAATCAGGGCTTCTATTTCCTGTGGTCATACTCTACTTTCCTTCGTCGGGAATTCTACTAGATCCCCATTCATACATTCTGGGAGATGTGTCCTTCTTCTCTCCACATGAATAGCATGACTAGGTGCAGAGTTTAATTGGGTCTTCTTCGGGTGTGTCCTCCACCTCTTCCTTCATCACAGGTTCTTCTAAAATTTCCATGAGGGCTCCTTTCATTTCTTTCTTTTCTGCTGGATGGTTCTTTTACTATGGGGTAAATGTGAACTGAGCAGGGTAGTGGGTAGTCCCTTCACACAAGAAACAATAATCTGCCTAGTTGGGCATTCTTCAGCTGGGTGACTTCTCTCACAATGAGGGCATTCATCCTTGTGTTCTTTATGGTTGTGTCCTATTTCTCCACAAACTTGCATGCACAAGGTTTCTTCATATCATTTCCATAAGGCTTCAACTTCTGGGACACAAGCCGAGACTTTAGCAGAGTCAACTTAAATTCTTTCCAAGTGGTTACTCTTTGCCATCCATTGATGGTTTGGTACATCCTCCACCAAGTAGCAGCACCTCTTTCAAAGCACTGAAGAGCATGCTGGGCCATATCCTTTCGGCTATAGTGTTATTCTTCATGTGATCTTCCATGTTTTGAATCCATCGGTCTGTCTCCAATTGAGTCATCGGTCCATAAAATAGGAGTTCATCTCCTTCATCCTCTATTGGTTCCTAGGTTTTCGGGGTGAGATAAGAGAGATAGAGAGGGATACACACATACAACAATAGATTTGAGAGGGCAAATTTTATTTTGTGGCTGTCGGAAAACATCAACAATGACAGCTCACAATCGTCGCATCTCGTAGGTAAAAACAGGGGTTTGGTCTTCTAAAGGTCAATAAATCTTCAAAGTCGCCAAACTCTTCAAGTCTTGTTCATGTATCCGATGGGCTTCTTCCGCGATCGTGCTTGCCCTTCTCAAGTTCTTTTGCCAGATCATCTTTGTTGCGCGAAGTCTCTCGTGACGTCCTTTAATATTCTGGAGTTTGCGTTCCAAACTTCTGGTTTCAACATCCTTGGCAATGAACCATGGTCCTACTGTCCTTCAGTTCCTGACGAATCTCTGGTATCTCGAGGTTTTGCTCCTCCAGCTTGGCTACTTTCAGCTTCTGGGTCCTGAGTTCTTCACGAAATGCTTCCTTGTCAAAAACGGCTTCCTGAAGGTCCATCTTAAAATTCTCGATGTATACTCCAGATCCTGTCGATACACCAGCTAAGGTTAAACTTCATCTTTTGCTGATAGATGCTCCATTAGCCATTTTGTCACCCAATCCTTCAGACGAAATGTATGCTTAACTCAGCATGGTGACATAGCCTTAGCGGGCGATAGCATCATGGATAGCCGTGTTTTATGCCCATGTCTCTGCCATGAGTTACATTCCATATTTGATATCTCCTGTCTTAGGGTTTTCTTGACAAAAACTTGAGTTTTAACGCTCCATGTTCCGGTCTTCTCTCTCCGACACACCTTGATCTCGGGTATTGACAGCTTCAATAGTCTGACAAATTCCATAGGTAGCCTTCCTAGGTCATACCAATCTGGAAATTCTTCAGAAACTTCAAATTCTCCTAGTCTTCGGAGTCTTCAACTGTTGTAGTTTCCATTATTATAATGCACGGTAAAATCCTCTTCATTCCGAAGTGGTCTTAGTTGTCCGATATCTTGTACTCTTGGATTGGTCTCATCATTTGAACCTTCGAGTGGTCAAAAGGGCAAAGGGGTATAGTCTAACTAAAAGGAATTTGATAAAGCTTAGAAAAGAAGAGAGGTAGAGATCCTTTTGAAAAGAAAGTTGTAGAGAAAAATCTTTCCTATGGGCTCGCCAGTTTCTAGGGTCACGTCCTACAGTCAACATGTGCTCTGATACCATCTTGTAGCGACCCGACCCGAATGGATCAAAGTCTCTGTGCTTAAGTGTCATCCCTGGATCGGTATGCTGACACACACAGTACTCGAGGATTTATAACAAGGTAAATCACATGTATAAAGTAACGTAAATACTATTACCTCAATCCAAATAGCGGAAGTAACAACAAGGTTGTGGATTCCCATCAACACAACGGCAAAGTTGAGTGTAGAAATCGTAACCCTAACGTATCACTTACTCGTCGTAAGAATTCCTGCAACATGAGACGTTGCAGCCATGTAGGTCAGTACATTGAATGTACTGGCAAATTCACACCATAGGATATGATGAATAATAGCTATCACTAATTGCATATTTGGCTGGTGGAGGCTCTACGGTTAATATGTTTTGCGAAAAGCCAATTTTTCCCTACATCAAAGGAATATATTTTGTTTAACTACAAGTTGGTTGAAAATATTGAGAAGGTAAAACCCCCTCTCAATCCCAATTAAAAGTAATCATTAATCCCAACAAATTAATTTAGAGTGATGGGATTCAATATGATGATCCAAGAACCAGATACTCAAGATGTCCATAACCGGGGACACGCTAATCATGATTAGTTTGTACACTCTGCAGAGGTTGTGCACTTTTCCCACAAGACTCGATCTCCTCCGTTGGATTTCTCGCACTACATGGTGTTTGAGAAACGGATGACCGAGACACAGTCTTTCGAAACATTTACTCTTTACTACTCTGGGTAGACATTACACCTACTTTCCCCTACATCTGGCTAGCCTACACCACTGAAAGAGGTCATGTAACATACTCAACTATGCTAGAGCCCATAATAGCTTGTGGCTGCACACGGAAGTTTCTAGCATGAATAATCTTATGATCCCTTTGAGCCTGGGTGGCGGACCGTAGGAGGATCACACAGGTATATCCCCGGGATCTCTAGGACACACTGGTATATCCCAGGTTCCAAACAAGCAATCCACCCAGAGTGTATTAAAGTTGCCACCTTAAGTTGAACCATTAATTAAAAATCTCACATCTGTCATGGATACACTCAAAACCCAATCCACGTCTACGAGCATAGCATGGCAACATAAGCATAGCGTGGAAGTAACTCCCAAGGGTTTTATAATAAAAGGGCAATAGGTTCTACCTCATCATCTACTTCCCATACCCACAAGTTAATCACATCCTAGTCATGTAGTGTTTGAGGATAAAACTAATGCATAAAAACGGGTATATAGAAAGTATGATCAAAGTGTGAACTTGCCTTGTACTGTTGATGAAGATCCTTCGCACTCATAATTCTGATAGTTCTACTCGTCACACTCCGTTCAATCTAACGTGAGCAAGCAATTGCATACATAAGCATCATGCAAAGAATCGAAGAAAAGATCTCGAAAAACTTCGAAAACTAGCAATTAACTCTTGCAACAGAAAACAATTTCTAACAGTACCAAATTGGGTGGATTTGGTCTTATCAGAAAGTTTAGGTCAAGAGCTTCAATTAGCAAAAAAATCAATTAAATCGGAGTTACGAAACTCAAGTTATAGCCAAAACAAGTTTGAATATGAATCTGAACAAATTTCGAAATTTGAAAGTTGCAAAAAGTGATTGGATAGATTCACTAGATAGGTGGAGTCAAGACGAAAATGTAGGCGTTGGTTTCGTCTAATTTGGATGAACGAGTAAAAAGTTATGGCTATTTGAAAAATCAGGGCCAAGCTGTTTTTACGAAGAAAAGAGTTATGGCTAAAAGAATTCTAGTCCTAAAATTAAATATAAGGACTAATTTATAAATCTAATTATTCTACCGTACTAGTCTAGAAATAATAAGCTACGGAGTATATAAAAAAATACGAAGAAAGATACCTTATAAGGTAGAGAAAAGATGACTTCCGAAGAGAAGACAACTTTCGAAGTCCCCGGAGAGAAGAAAAATATTTTTATTTAGTGAATCTAGTCAAACCAAAATATATTGATTTAACCCGAATCGGATGATTTTTGGAGGCTCTATGGGTCTAATTTATAGGTGGAAAGGAGGCTTAGAGGTTAAAAGCTAGGCAATGTGGGACTAAACGTAAACAAAAGGCAGAAAAGAAAAGAACGACGCCGCATGGGCCTCGGCCGGCCCTGCGTGTGTGCGCGCATGTGTGCGTGCGCGGAGTTTTTTTTTTTTTAACAGAAAATAATATATTAAAGGACAACTGGAAAAATAATATAGTCCGACCTGCTAGCTATGTTGCGCACCTGCTGCGAAGGATAGCAGCGGTCGCTCGTACAGTTTTTTTTTTTTTGAGAATAAAAACAAAAAAAAAAGGTAAACGGAAAATAAGAAAAAATTCCATAGGCATATATATCAAAATTTTTAGAAAAAGATTTCCAAAAGTGAACATATTTTCAGCGGTAAATAAATTTCACAAAAATTTAAATAAAGCAAACAGTGCTACTGCTTGCAATAAAACCTAATAAAAATCATTTTAAAAATACCAAAATGATTTCAAATTTATTTCCCTCTAATTTTATATTGAAGGGAATCATTTTACCCTAATTGCCATATATTTTATTTTTGGAGAAAAATAATTTGAATAAAAACCAAATAACTCCAAATTGAAAATAATTTCAAAGGGACTTTAAATTTGATTGTTTTAAACTTCCAACTCATATTTCATATAATTTGAAGAAGTCATTTTATCTCCTCTCATGAAAATCATTGAGTTGCATAAAGTTTTCGAATTTGGAATATTTCCAAATGGAATTCAAATCTTTTCAGAAACCCCTTTTAAAATAGAAGAAGTCATGTTATCTTCACTCTAGGGTTTGTGATGAAA
This sequence comes from Thinopyrum elongatum, assembly GCA_011799875.1. Lineage (NCBI taxonomy): Eukaryota > Viridiplantae > Streptophyta > Magnoliopsida > Poales > Poaceae > Thinopyrum > Thinopyrum elongatum. Next base: position 514,632,842 of record CM022302.1, read on the forward strand.
TGAATATGAATTCATGGAGATCATAAATGCAAGGTGAAAGTTTTGGGAAAGTCATTTTATTCCCTCTCATTCAACTTTCAAAAAGTTTCCAAATTTCACTCAATTTCACACAAGCAACCACACCACAATCAAACAAAACTATTTATTTAATATAACATTTCAAAATTTAGAATTTTGGGATGTTACACATCCCTCAACGTGTGATGAAGAATCACTCCAAAGTTCTTATCTAGCGGAGAACATAAGAAGAAATTGTTTGTAGGGTACGAAACCACCTCAAAGCTATTCTTTCCGATCAATCTATCCTAGTGTTCGTACTAAAATAACATCAATCTATTCTTTCCGATCGATCTAACCAAGAGTTCGTACTAAAATAACACCATATGATACACATCAACCAACTCTAATGTCACCTAGATACTCCAATGTCACCGCGAGTATCCGTGAGATGATTATACGATATGCATCAAACAATTTCAGATTCATAATACTCGATCCAACACAAAGAACCTCAAAGAGTGCCCCAAGATTTCTACTGGAGAAACAAAAGACGAGAACGTGCATCAACCCCTATGCATAGATCACCCCAATGTCACATCGGGAATCCGCGAGTTGAGTGCCAAGACATCGATCAAGTGCTCTCAAATCCATAAAAGTATTCAATCCGATAAAACGAAATCTCAAAGGGAAAACTCAATTCATCACAACAAGATAGAGAGGGCAAAACACCATATGATCCAACTATATTAACAAAGCCCGCGATACATCAAGATCGTGCCATCTCAAGAACATGAGAGAGAGAGAGATTAAACACATAGCTACTGGTACAAACCCTGAGCCTCGAGGGTGGACTACTCCCTCCTCATCGTGATGGCTGCCGGGATGATGAAGATGGCCACCGGTGATGATTCCCCCCTCCGACAGGGTGCCGGAACAGGGTCTAGATTGGTTTTTCATGGCTACAGAGGCTTGCGGTGGCGAAACTTCTGATCTAGGGTCACCGCTAGGGTTTTTGGAATATTTGGCAATTTATCGGGCAAAGAGGCGGTGCGGGAGGCCACCGAGGTGGGCACAACCCACCGGGGAGCGCTTGGGGGCCCAGGCGCGCCCTGGTGGGTTGTGCCCCCCTCGGGGCACCCCCCAGGTGCTGCTCTGGCCCATTGGATGTCTTCTGGTCCATAAAAAATCCACAAAAAGTTTCGCTGCATTTGGACTCCGTTTGATATTGATTTTCTGAGATGTAAAAAACAAGCAAAAACAGCAACTGGCACTGGGCACTATGTCAATAGGTTGTCCCAAAAAATGATATAAAGTTGCTATAAAATGATTGTAAAACATCCAAGAATGATAATATAGCAGCATGAATACTTCATAAATTATAGATACGTTGGAGACGTATCAGCATCCCCAAGCTTAATTCCTACTCGTCCTCAAGTAGGTAAATGATAAAAGAAATAATTTATGAAGTGTGAATGCTAGCAAAGTGCATAAGTTTGATCAATGATAATTTCAATCACTTTCCCTAGCATCGTAATAGCAACTCTTTCTCATAAAACTCATCATGACAAAGTAGCAACCAATTCACATGTTAAGGTTCAAACAATGAATTCTCTTGAAACTCAACAACCTATATTCTTAGTCACCAAACAATTGCAATTCAACTTGTTCAACAGAGTCTAAGTAAGAGCTACACATACTCACCCATCATATAGTCTTCTATGATTGCTAACACTCACCGCATACACATGAGAAAAACATTTCAAATGGACACATAGAAAGATAGGGGCTTAGAATTTTGCCTCCAACGTATTCACCTCAAGGGTGATGTCAACAATAATAACTCATGCTACCCATATCCAACTGGATATATGTGCCTAGATCTTTCCTCACCACATGATGCTTGCCAAAAGAGAAAAATAAAAAGGAATAGAGAGAAAAACTTTGACTCTTGCATGAAAGTAAATACATAAAAGTAAAAGGTAGGCCCTTCGTAGAGGGAAGCAGAGGTTGCCATGCGCTTTTTGTTTGTATGCTCAATCCCTTAGTGCAAAAGAACGTCACGTTATATTGCCCCTTATGATAGCAACCTTTGTTATGCAGTCTGTCGCTTTTATTCTTTACCATCACAAGTTCGTACAATGCTCAATTTTCTCTTACACTAAATGATCTAACACTTTTAGAAGCAATTTTTATTGCCTTATTACACCGATGACAACTTACTTGAAGGATCTTACTCAATCCTTAGGTAGGTATGGTGGACTCTTGAAAATAAGATTTGGGTTCAAGGGTTTTTGGATGCACAAGTAGTATCTCTACTTGGTGCGGAATTTTTGGCTAGCAAAGATGGGGTGCAAGCACCACAAGTTGAAGGATCTATGACAATATAACTTCTATGTGAATATGAACAAACATAAATCATTACATTGTCTTCCTTATCCAACGTCAACAATTTTGGCATATAATACTTTGATGGGGGCTCACAATCACAAAAGATTTCCAAGATAGTGTATTTGCATGTGAAAGTTCTCTTCCTTATAGTAATCATTCATGAATTGCTTGTATGACCAATATTGTGATTGTCAAGCTTCAAAAGATTTCACTTTCTAAACCCAATGTGAAGCTACCACTAGGCAAGATATGAACATATAATTTCAACTTCATGATACTCAATTCATTCAACAATTTACTCATAGGATATAAGTGAAGCACAAGAGTGAATGACAAACTACTCCAAAAAGATATAAGTGAAGATCAAGCGAGTAGTTAAGTAAAGGGGTAGCTAATTGAGGACTCTCTCTTATTTAAAAACTTTCAGATCTAAGTATTTTATTAAAACAGCAAGTAAAACAAAACAAAATGACATTCCAAGAATAGCACAACTCAAGTGAAGAAGCAAAAAACTTAGGCTCAACCGATGCTAACCGATAATTGTTGATGAAGAAAGGTGGGATGCCTACCGGGGCATCCCCAAGCTTAGATGCTTGAGACTTATTGAAATATTATCTTGGGGTGCCTTGGGCATCCCCAAGATTGAGCTTTTGCATCTCCTTAATTCCTTTTATATCACGGTTTCCCTAAATCTTAAAAACTTCATACACACAAAACTCAACAAGAACTCGTGAGATAAGTTAGTATAAACCAATGCAAAAACCTTATCATTCTCTACTGTAGCAAATCACAAAAATTATTATTCAACATTGCATACTAAATGCCTCTGCATATTTAATACTCCTATCCTCAAATAGAATCATTAAACAAGCAAACATATGCAAACAATGCAAACATATCAGCAATCTGCCCAAACAGTATAGTCTGTAAAGAATGCAAAAGTATCAATACTTATTTAACTCCAACAATTATGAAAATTTACCACACTGTACAAAATTTATCAGAGATTATTGTGCAAAAAGTATCAACATTTTAACACAATCTGACTTTTCTCGGGAATTTTTACACCATCGATAAACTTTCTGTTTTGAAACAGCAACTCATATACTTGCAAAATAAGCATGGTAAAGGCTATCCTTGACATTTTTATTGAAAAGAAAGATGCAAAACATTATTATAAATAACAGAAAGCAAATCCTAACAAGAAAATGATGCTCCAAGCAAAACACATATCATGTGACGAATCAAAATGTAGCTCCATGTGAGGTTACCGATAATGTTGGAGACGAAAGAGGGGATGCCTTCCGGGGCATCCCCAAGCTTAGTTGCTTGGATCTTCCTTGAATATTACCTTGGGGTGCCTTGGGCATCCCCAAGCTTAGTGTATTGTAACTCCTTATTCTCCTCATATCGACATCTCACCCAAAACTTGAAAACTTCAATCACACAAAACTTAACGGAACTTCGTGAGATAGGTTAGTTTGATAAAGAGCAAACCATTTCACTTTGGTACTGTCAAAGACAAGATTCATAATTGCTTCCACACAATGCATACTGTAGCATATCATTTCCACAATTTATATTGAGTAATATAAGCCATAGACTCTAGAAAACAAGCAAACTATGCATTGAAAACAGAATCTGTCAAAAACAGAACAGTCTGTAATAATCTGTACTCGAACCATACTTATGCTACTCCAAAAATTCTAAAAAATTAGGAAAACGTAGATAATTTGTATATATATCACCTGTAAAAAATTCAGATCAAAATCACGTTCCAGTGAATTTTCAAAATTCCTGGACTGAGCGCAAAAGTTTCTATTTTTTGCACTGATTCAAGTCAACTATCATCCATACTATCCCAAATGCTTTACTTGGTACTTTATTGAAACAAAAGCAATAAAACAAGATTACTACAGTATCCTAACCATGTGAACACACAAAAACAGTAGGTAAACATGTTGGGTTGTCTCCCAACAAGCGATTTTCTTTAATGCCTTTTAGCTAGGCATGATGATTTCAATGATGCTCGCATAAAAGATAAGAATTGAAACACAAAGAGAGCATCATGAATCATAAGTTCCTCTCTCATAATAATTTTCAGTAGCATCATGAATAGATTCATCAATATAACCATCACATAAAGCATTCTCTTCATGATCCACAAGCATAGAAATTTTATTACTCTCCACATAAGAAAATTTCTTCTCATTCACAATGGTGGGAGTATCATATGAAACTCGAATACTATAAATTGTTTCCACATTAAAAGAGTAATGTTCAGGAAAATGGTAATCATAACTATGACAAGTTTTATAAATATAATCATCACTACTTTTTATAACATAGGTATCATCACAATAATCATCATAAGTAGCAACTTTGTTCTCATCATAGATAGGAGGCAAGCAATCATCATAGCAAATTTGATCATTCAAAGTAGGGGGACTAAAAAGATCATATTCATTAAGCATATCATCCCCAAGCTTGGGACAAACATTAATTGCAGCAAATAAATTCTCAAATATGTCATTCTCATCAAACATAGCATCCCCAAGCTTGTGACTTGGCATATCATAAGCATAATCACTCTCATCATTAATAGTATGAATAGCACCAACGGTATAACAATTGCTATCATCATAATTTCCCAAGTTGGTGCCAAAAATATTTCCAAGATTATAAGAAGTATCATTATCTTCCCAATCATAATCATTACAATAAGTAGTAGGCATCACAAAATCATACTCAATATCATCATCCTCCATCAACATATTTGATTCACTCTCATGAGGCACAATGGTGATAGGAGCAATATTACTTGGGAGAGTTACCTTTTTACCTATACTTCTCCTTCTTTTCCTTTTCTTCTTCACCATCTCACGTATGGGTTTAATCAATTTTTTCGAGCTTCTTGTTGAAGAGATTGATTGGATACGAAGCTCCTCCTCGTTACCTGATTCATCATAATAAACAATAGGAGGGTATTGGGAAATATTTTCCCTTTCATTAGTACTCTCTTCATATTCTATTTGTTTTCTTGTCTTTAGATAGTTGGCAATATAAGGATTCTCAATGCAATTTACCGCACAAAACATATAAATTTCCTCTAGATCAAAATCAAGAAATCTCTTGAGATTAAATTTTGGAATACCGTCAGTTATACGTTTCATTTCTTCACACACCAAAAGAAGACTAAGCTCTTTATGATGCTCAAGGGTAATCAAGTTATCACAATTTTTGGACACGATTTGATCATGAAACAATTTGCATTGGAGATTTAAATGACCATGTTCATTGCAAAGTTCACAAGGATGGCGAGAAAAATTAAATCTTTCAGCACAATCATCTAGCCTCTCTTGCAACTTTTTCGTTTCTAAATATTTATGCTTCTTACAAAATCTATCTTCTCTTTTTGGTGTGCATTTGCACTCCCAATTCACCCTGCAAAAATTGACATTCTTATAGGAGATATCATTATCATGACTAATGCAATCATCATTAACATCATGGATATTCAAAGAATTCATACTAGCAATATTGCAATCATGCCCATCATCCAATGTTTTTATGCCATAAATTTTGTTGAATTCTTTTTCTAGCAATTGAGCACAATTATCGAAATCCCTATTCTCAAGATAGACATTATAAAGATAAAGACCAACTTGAGGTAACCCAATCTCCATTTTTTTGTAGTTTTCTTTTATAAACCAAACTAGTGATAAAACAAGAAACTAAAAGATTCAATTGCAAGATCTAAAGATATACCTTCAAGCACTCACCTCCCCGGCAACGGCGCCAGAAAAGAGCTTGATGTCTACTACACAACTTGTTCTTGTAGACTCGTGTTGGGCCTCCAAGCGCAGAGTTTTGTAGGACAGTAGCAAATTTCCCTCAAGTGGATGACCTAAGGTTTATCAATCTGTGGGAGGTGTAGGATGAAGAAGGTCTCTCTCAGACAACCTTGCAACCAAATAATAATAAGTCTCTTGTGTCCCCAACACACCAAATACAATGGTAATTTGTATAGGTGCACTAGTTCGGCAAAGAGATGGTAATAAAAACGTAGCAATGATAGTCGATATTGGTTTTTGTAATAGGAACAATAAAAAACAGCAAGGTAGCAATTGATAAAACAGAGCACAAACGGTATTGCAATGCTTGAAAATGAGGCCTAGGGTCAGTACTTTTGCTAGTGCAATCTCTCAACAATGCAAATCTAATTGGATCATCTAACCATCCCTCAACGTGTGATTAAGAATCACTCCAAAGTTCTTATCTAGCGGAGAACATAAGAAGAAATTGTTTGTAGGGTACAAAACCACCTCAAAGCTATTCTTTCCGATCAATTTATCCTAGAGTTCGTACTAAAATAACATCAAGCTATTCTTTCTGATCGATCTAACCAAGAGTTCGTACTAAAATAACACCATATGATACACATCAACAAACTCTAATGTCACCTAGATACTCCAATGTCACCGCGAGTATCCGTGAGATGATTATACGATATGCATCAAACAATTTCAGATTCATAATACTCGATCCAACACAAAGAACCTCAAAGAGTGCCCCAAGATTTCTACTGGAGAAACAAAAGACGAGAACGTGCATCAACCCCTATGCATAGATCACCCCAATGTCACCTCGGGAATCCGCGAGTTGAGTGCCAAGACATTGATCAAGTGCTCTCAAATCCATAAAAGTATTCAATCCGATAAAACGAAATCTCAAAGGGAAAACTCAATTCATCACAACAAGATAGAGAGGGGAAAACACCATATGATCCTACTATATTAACAAAGCCCGTGATACATCAAGATCGTGCGATCTCAAGAACATGAGAGAGAGAGAGAGATTAAACACATAGCTACTGGTACAAACCCTCAGCCCCGAGGGTGGACTACTCCCTCCTCATCGTGATGGCCGCCGGGATGATGAAGATGGCCACCGGTGATGATTCCCCCCTCCGACAGGGTGCCGGAACAGGGTCTAGATTGGTTTTTCATGGCTACAGAGGCTTGCGGTAGCAAAACTTCTAATCTAGTGTCTCCGCTAGGGTTTTTGGAATATTTGGCAATTTATCGGGCGAAGAGGCGGTGCGGGAGGCCACCGAGGTGGGCACAACCCACCGGGTTGCGCCTGGGGGCCCAGGCGCGCCCTGGTGGGTTGTGCCCCCCTCGGGGCACCCCCCCCCCAGGTGCTGCTCTGGCCCATTGGATGTCTTCTGGTCCATAAAAAATCCACAAAAATTTTCGCTGCATTTGGACTCCGTTTGATATTGATTTTCTGCGATGTAAAAAACAAGCAAAAACAACAACTGGCACTGGGCACTATGTCAATAGGTTAGTCCCAAAAAATGATATAAAGTTTCTATAAAATGATTGTAAAACATCCAAGAATGATAATATAGCAGCATGAATACTTCATAAATTATAGATACGTTGGAGATGTATCAGTGTCCTTGAAAATATTTTTATCTAAAGGCTGACAAGAAAATGGACACTCCTCCTCGGAACCTTGAGACGACATATTTTCAGATCTTTCAGGAAAACAGGGAGAAAAGAAGAACAGAAGATTTCTCTGTGATACGGTGGTCAATAGGTTTGGGGGGTATATAAAGATTTTTTTTATCTTGGGAAACAAGCAAACGGAAGAAAAACGGAGTCCGGAAGGTACCCGAGGTGGGCACAACCCACCTGGGCGCGCCTGCCAGGCGCGCCCTGGTGTCTTGTGCCCACCAGGGTTACCTTCCTGGCTGTTTCTTATTTTCCTAATTTCTAATATATTGCAAAACTGACAGAAAATATTTTTGCGGATTTTTCGGAGTCGGTTTACTTACCGTATTACGTACCTCCTCCTTTTTTTTACGATTCTGGAGTGTTCTGGAAGGTTTCTTTTATGTGTTCTTCCGGTGTCATAGTTTGGATAATATTGCTTTCAACATTAATGGGCGTACCTGAGATATAATGTTTTATTCTTTGCCCGTTGACAACCTTCGGGTTAGTACCTTCGGCATTATTTATTTTGATGGCTCCTGATCGATAAACTTCCTCGATAACATAGGGTCCTTCCCATTTGGAGAGGAGTTTTCCTGCAACGAATCTGAAACGAGAGTTGTACAAAAGAACATATTCTCCAACTTTGAACTCATGCTTTTGGATTCTTTTATCATGCCATCTTTTAACTTTTTCTTTAAATAACTTGTCATTTTCATAAGCTTGGGTTCTCCATTCATCTAGTGAGCTAATATCAAATAACCTCTTTCCACCGGCAAGTTTGAAATCATAGTTGAGTTCTTTAATTTCCCAATATGCTTTATGTTCTAACTCAAGAGGCAAATGACAAGCTTTCCATAAACCATTTTATAAGGAGACATACCCATAGGATTTTTATAGGCTGTTCTGTAAGCCCAAAGTGCATCGTCTAATTTCTTAGACCAATTCTTTCGGGACCTATTGACAATTTTTTGTAAAATTAATTTTATTTCTCTATTGCTAAGTTCAACTTGATCACTAGACTGACGATGATAGGGGGATGCAATTCTATGGTTAACATCATACTTAGCAAGCATTTTACGGAAAGCACCATGAATAAAGTGTGAACCACCATCAATCATTAAATATCTAGGGACTCCAAACCTTAGGAAAATAACTTCCTTAAGCATTTTAATAGAGGTGTTGTGATCAGCACTACTAGTTGGAATAGCTTCTACCCACTTAGTAACATAATCAACAGCAACCAAAATATGTGTATACCCATTAGAGGAAGGAAAAGGTCCCATGTAATCAAAACTCCAAACATCAAATGGTTCAACAGCAAGTGAATAATTCATAGGCATTTCTTGATGCTTACCAATATTACCAATTCTTTGACATTTATCACAAGATAAAACAAACTTACGGGCATCCTTGAAGAGAGTAGGCCAATAAAAACCAGATTGCAATACCTTGTGAGCAGTTCTATCTCCCGCATGGTGCCCTCCGTAAGCTTCGGAATGACATTTTCATAGGATTTGTCCCTGTTCATGCTCAGGTACACAACGTCTAATGATACCATCTACTCCTTCTTTATAAAGATGTGGGTCATCCCAAAAGTAATGTCTTAAATCATAAAAGAATTTTTTCTTTTGTTGATAAGTAAAGCTGGTTGGTATATATTTAGCAACAATATAATTAGCATAGTCAGCATACCAGGGAGTGTTATGAGAAACATTTATTACAGCTAATTTTTCACCAGGAAAACTATCATTAATAGGTTGTGGGTCATCAAGAATATTTTCTAACCTAGGCAAGTTATCAGCTACGGGGTTCTCAGCTCATTTTCTATCAGTGATATGTAAGTCAAATTCTTTTAGCAAGAGAACCCACCTAATGAGTCTAGGTTTAGCATCTTTCTTTTCCATAAGATATTTTATAGCAGCATGATCAGTGTGAACAATCACTTTAGAATCAACAATGTAAGATCTGAATTTATCACAAGCAAACACAACTGCTAAGAATTCTTTTTCAGTAGTAGCATAATTGCGTTGGGCACTGTATAGAGTTTTACTAGCATAATGAAAAACATTTAATTTCTTATCAACTCTTTTTCCTAGAACAGCACCAACAGCATAATCACTAGCATCACACATAATTTCAAAAGGCAAGTTCCAATCAGGTGGTTGAACAATAGGTGTAGAAATTAAGGCTTTCTTAAGTGTTTCAAAGGCTTCTACATAATCATCATCAAAAACAAATGGAACATCCTTTTGTAAAAGATTTGTAAGAGGCCTAGAAATTTTAGAGAAGTCTTTAATAAACCTCCTATAGAAACCAGCATGACCGAGGAAACTACGAATACCTTTGATATCTTTAGGACATGGCATTTTCTCAATTGCATCAACTTTAGCTTTATCCACCTCAATACCTCGTTCAGAAATTTTATGTCCCAAGACAATACCTTCATTAACCATAAAGTGGCACTTCTCCCAATTCAAGACAAGATTAGTTTGCTCGCATCTCTACAAAACTCGATCAAGGTTGCTTAAGCAATCATTAAAAGAAGTTCCGTAAACAAAAAAATCATCGATGAAAACCTCAACAATCTTTTCACAAAAGTCAGAGAATATAGCAGTCATACATCTTTGAAAGGTAGCAGGTGCATTACATAAACCAAAAGGCATGCGTTTATAAGCATAAGTTCCAAAAGGACAAGTAAAGGTGGTTTTCTCTTGATCAGGTTGTGAAACAGGTATTTGAGAAAAACCAGAATATCCATCGAGAAAACAAATGTGTGTGTGCTTAGATAGCCTTTCTAGCATTTGATCAATAAAAGGTAGAGGGTAATGATCTTTTCTAGTTGCTTTATTTAATTTCCTAAAATCAATTACCATTCTATAACTGGTGACAATTCTTTGTGGAATAAGTTCATTTTTATCATTAGGAACAACAAGAATACCTCCCTTCTTAGGGACACAATGAACATGACTTACCCATCTACTATCAGCTATGGGATAGATTATACCTGCTTCCAGAAGCTTCAGTATTTTAGTTCTTACCACTTCTTTCATTTTGGGATTTAAACATCGTTGGTGATCGACAACGGGTTTAGCATCAGGTTCCATATTAATCTTGTGCTGACAAAGAGTGGGACTAATGCCCTGAAGATCATCAAGAGTATATCCAATAGCAGCTTGGTGCATCTTCAAAATTTTCAATAATCTTTCTTCTTCATGTTCGGAAAGGTTAGCACTAATAATAACAAGACAAGATATATCCTTTTCTCGTCAAGATAAACATATTTCAAAGTGTCTGGCAATTGTTTTAATTCAAACACAGGATCACCTTTAGGTGGAGGAGGACCTCCTAGAGTTTCAATAGGCAAATTGTGTTTAAGCAGAGGTCGTTGTTCAAAGAAAATTTTATCTATCTCATTTCTTTAATGCATATGCATATCATTTTCATGGTCTAGCAAATATTGTTCTAGTGGATCAGTTGGAGGCACAGCAATAGAAGCAAGACCAATTATTTCGTCCTTACTAGGTAATTCTTTCTTATGATGCTTTCTACTAAACTTAGAAAAATTAAACTCATGAGACTCATCACCAAAACTAACACCGACGGTTTGTTTTTCACAATCTATTTTAGCATTAACGGTGTTTAAGAAAGGTCTACCGAAGATAATGGGACAAAAGTCATCTTGTGGGGAACCAAGAACAAGAAAATCAGTAGGATATTTTATTTTCCCACATAAGTCTTCAACATCTCTAACAATCCCAAGCGGTGTGATGGTGTCTCTATTAGCAAGTTTAATAGTAACATCTACGTCTTCTATTTTGGCGGGTGCTATATCATCCATAATTTCTTGATATAAGTTAAAAGGAATAGCACTCACGCTAGCACCTAAGTCACATAAACCATGGTAACAGTGATCTCCTATTTTAACTGAGACAACAGGCATGCCAACAACAGGTCTATGTTTATCCTTTTCATCCGGTTTAGCAATTCTAGCAGCTTCATCACAGAAGTATATAACATGCCCATCTATATTTTCTACCAAGAGATCTTTAACCATAGCAACACTAGGTTCTACCTTGATTTGTTCAGCAGGTTTAGGTGCTCTAATATAACTTTTATTGACCACGGTTGAAACCTTAGCATGTTCCTTTATCCTAACAGGGAAAGACGGTTTTTCAATATAAGCAGTAGGAACAACTGGATCAACATTATAAATAATAGTTTCATCTTTAGCTATTACCGGTTCTTTAATTTCTTCTTTAATAGGTGGGTGATATTTAAACCAATTCTCCTTAGGGAAATCAACATGAGTAGCAAATGATTCACAAAAGGAGGCTACTATCTCAGAGTCAAGTCCATATTTAGTGCTAAACTTTTGAAAAGCATAGGTATTCATAAAAGATTTAACACAATCATACTTAAGCTTAATACCTGACTCTTTACCTTCATCGAGTTCCCAATCTTCCGAGTTGCGTTTAATTCTTTCTAAAAGATCCCACCTGAATTCAATAGTCTTCTTCATAAAGGAACCATTACAAGAAGTATCGAGCATGGATTGATCATCACGAGAAAGCCGAGCATAAAAATTCTGAATAACAATTTCTCTTGAGAGCTCATGATTGGGGCATGAATATAACATTGACTTAAGCCTCCCCCAAGGTAGAGCTGTACTTTCTCCTTCACGAGGCCAAAAATTATATATGTAATTCCGATCACGATGAACTAGATGCATACGATAATTTTTTTGGTGAAATTCCAATTTCAAACGATTCCAATTCCAAGATTCAATATCATCGCATAGCCTATACCATGCCAATGCTTTTCCCTTCAAATATAAAGGGAAAACATTCTTCTTAGCTTCATCTCCAGGTAAACCTACAAGCTTAAACAATCCACAAATTTCATCCACATATATCAAGTGCATATCGGGATGTTCGGTTCCATCTCCTGCATAAGGATTAGCTAGCAGTTGTTCTATCATACCCGAAGGAATTTCATAACCAATATTTTCAGTAGGTGAAGTAGGTTGAGGGGCAACTAATTGTGGTTCCGGTCAAGGTGAAGATACCCCGAACAAACCCCTCAAAGGATTGTTCTCCATAGTAACAAGTGACAATAAATTTCAGCACGTAGTAATAATTTTTCCTTACCGATTTCCACTTACCAAGAGCGCTTCACTCCTCGGAAATGGCGCCAGAAAAGAGCCTTGATGACCCACAAGTATAGGGGATCAATCATAGTCCTTTCGATAAGTAAGAGTGTCGAACGCAATGAGGAGCAGAAGGAAATGACAAGTAGTTTTCAGCAAGGTATTCTCTGCAAGCACTGAAATTATAAGTAACGAGTAGTTTGATAGCAAGATAATTTGTAACGAGCAAGTAACGGTAATGGTAACAAAGTGCAGCAAGGTAGCCCAAACCTTTTGTGGCAAAGGAAAGGCCAAAACGGTCTCTTATGATAAGCAAAGCGTTCTTGAGGGTACACGGGAATTTCATCTAGTCACTTTCATCATGTTGGTTTGATTTGTGTTCGCTACTTTGATAATTTGTTATGTGGGTGGACCGGTGCTTAGGTGCTGTCCTTACTTGAACAAACCTCCTACTTATGATTAACCCCCTCGCAAGCATCCGCAACTACAAGAAAAGTATTAAGATAAAATCTAACCATAGCGTTAAACTTTTGGGTCCAAATCAGTCCCTTACGAAGTAGCGCATAAACTAGGGTTTAAGCTTCTGTCACTCTCGCAACCCATCATCTAATAACTAATCCACAATGCATTCCCTTAGGCCCAAATATGGTGAAGTGCCATGTAGTCGATGTTCACATGACACCACTAAGGGAATCACAACAAAAATACCATCAAAATATCAAACACATATCAAGTTCACATGATTACTTGCAACAAGATTTCTCCTGTGACCTCAAGAACAAAAGTAACTACTCACAAATGATAATCATGCTCAAGATCAGAGGGGTATTAAATAGCATAATGGATCTGAACATATAATCTTCCACCAAATAAACAATATGGTAATCAACTACAAGATGTAATCAACACTACTAGTCACCCCCAAGCACCAATCTAAGGTTCTGGTACAAAGATTGAACACAAGAGCTGAATTAGGGTTTGAGAGGAGATGGTGTTGTTGAAGATGTTGATGGAGATTGCCCTCCCCAAGATGGGAGAGTTGTTGGTGATGATGATGACGATGATTTCCCCCTCCGGGAGGGAAGTTCCCCCGGCAGAATCGCTCCGCCGGAGGGCAAAAGTGCTCCTGCCCAAGTTCCGCCTCAAGACGACGGCGCTTCATCCCGAAAGTCCTCTCCTTATTTTTTCTAGGTCAAAATGACTTATATACCAGAACAGAGGCACCTGAGGTGGGCCGAGGAGGGCACAACCCACCAGGGCACGTCTGGGCTCCCTGGCGCACCCAGGTGGGTTGTGCCCACCTGGTGGGCCCCCTCTGGTAGTTATTTGCTCCAATAATTCTTATATATTCCATAAAAATTCTCCGTGAAGTTTCAGCTCATTTGGAGTTGTGCAGAATAGGTGGCCTGACGTAGCTTTTTCAGGTCCAGAATTCCAGCTGCCGTTATTCTCCCTCCTTGTGTGAACCTTGCATATTATGAGAGAAAAGGCATTAGAATTACTCCAAAAAACATTATTATGCATAAAAACAATATAAATAACAATAGGAAAACATTATGCAAAATGGACGTATCAGCGCCACGGCCGCTCGTGCTTGGGGGACAACAATGGATGGGGCCGCCCCGCGTCGGTGCCACACATGGCCAGATCCACTGGTCCATCCGAGGAGCTAGGGGCTAGGCCGCCCTCCCCACCAGCGTCAATAGTCCACCCGGCTTCTCCGCCGTGCATCCTACTTCAGGGGGAGTGCTCCAGCTCTGCTGCGGCCTTCGACACGCCGGATCCAGTCGCGTCTCCCCTTTGTGGTAACCCCCGCCTTAAGTCCATTGTAGTAGTGCCGTCCCCTCCCCCCCCCCCCCGGGCATAGGTTTCCTCTTCGAGCGACATGGATGGATGGACGGAGGTCCGATCCCGCAAAGCCAGGAGCGCTAGCAGATCCCCTACAGTCCAAGGCGGGCACCGCGTGCCACTGCGCTCTAGCCGGCGCCCCGACTTCAATGTTGTTTCCAGCTAGAAGGCCTTATTAAGCCGCTTCAAAGGGCGCTGCCTCTGGTGCCTCAATCCTCATCACCGCCGCGTAGACTGTAGAGACCTGCTCCACTACATCCAGTGCAAGCTCCCCGGCCACTTTGCCAGAGAATGCCCCAAGAACCCCCGGAACATCTGCGGTGGCGGCCCAGCCAAGGAGAGGCTCGGGCCGGCTGTCAGGAGGGGCCCCGTCCGTGAGCGGCTGCGCTTTCCTTCGCCCCAGGCCGCCATGGCGCCTACGCATCACGTCGACCCATCATACTGGCCAAGATCGAGCCACAGCGTGTTGATCGAGTGGCCCACCATGGAGCATCAGATCGCTCTCCTGCGTCGCCATGTCGTGCTGCTCACCGTGATGACCAAGAGCACGCCGCTAGCCTGATGTCGATGGGGCATGCCATCAACGCGTAGCTCCACACCCCGCCTCACCTGTTGCAGGTGACCATCCACGACCCGGAGGATTTCCGGGTGCATTTCGAGCTCCCCACGCACAGGGACAACGCGGTGCGGCGGCTCGGCGCGCTCACCGTAGACGGCATCTCCTTCGCCATCAAGCCATGGCATGAGGATGACCTTGCCATGTTCCAAGACTTCATGCTGGACGTCTGTGTCGTCATCAAGAAGATGCTGATGCATCTCTGGTCACTGCGAGGGGCAGAGTAGGTGCTCGTCTAGTGAGGGAGTCCTGGACTAAGGGGTCCTCGGGCCGCCGGCCTATTCCTTGTGGGCCAGGCTAATGGGGTGCTTACCCATCAAGAGGAGAAGACCGGATTGCGAGCCATCCCGAGTTCTAGAAGGAAACCTTCGAAGCCTTGGAGTATCCTCCAAGTCAAGATGGAAGAATTGGCATGTTTATCCCCTGATGGCAACTGACTATGTGTAACCCTAGGTACCCCTGGTGTCTATATAAACTAGAGGGTTTGGTCTGAAGAGGCTAGAAGAACCACCATCCTACTCATCTAGGGTTTAGTTCATCCGATCTCGAGGTAGATCAACTCTGTAACCATCATATACACATTAATATAACCATCATATACACATCAATACTGTGCCTGTGTTTCCTATTCCCCATTGATCCAAGATCCACAGCTCGGGACCCCCTTCCAGAGATCCGCCGATTTCGACACCGATAGCAAGCGCTACATCATCGACAGGCTGGACAGCCGCACACACGAACGCGGCCACATGAAGACGTTCGTGTGCTAGGTTTGGGTCTGGGATGTCAACCACATCCCCACCAAGCACATGCTATGGAGGGCTCCCAGCGGCGCGGGGCGCGTCGAGGCCATGCTCGGCTTCTCGCTGCCAAGCCCGGAGGTGGCGCCGCCACCGCGGATCAGGCCCCATGACATGCTGATCCATGTCTACAAAGTCGAGGACTAGTCCCCGCCCTCGCCCCGCTCCTCGAACTCAGCGCAGAGTGGCCTGCTATCATCGGACTCTGATGACGGGAGGGCCATGCCCATCATCTGGCCCGGCTCCTGGACAATGCATGTGGAGGACTGGCAGGGCCATGCTCGGCGTCACCCCGCTGTTGTGGCCCCCTTTGGTTGTGGGGTGCTGCAGCTGGGGCCGCGCCGGGACGATGATGACCACGACAGCAGCAAGGACAGGCGCCGCTCTTGGAAGGATGCCCTACTGTAGTGCAGCGGCTCCGGTGTCGTGCCGTGTCAGGACAAGGACAAGGGGGGCATCGAGGTGGCGTAGCCGCACTCCGGTGAGCAGGCGCCACGGCAGCTCCACCGGCAACGTGCTCCGGGCCACTCCACCGCTGACACTTCGCCAGCCCCCTACGCCCCTATAGGCGGCCCCGCCCGCGTCAGCCGCCGATGCTGCTCCATTCGCTAGGGATGACTTCGTTGATTTCTTCGACCAGGCCGACAAGACCCTGCCCTGCCCCCACCCACGGACCACATGCAGCTTGCGCTCAATACCACCATCGCTGGCATGCTGGCCACGTCCCTGTCCTTCCACAACGTTGGCGTCCAGACCAGTTGTCATGCTTTTGTCACGGCAGATGTCTTAGTGTGAGGACTTAGTCATGAGGCCATCGCAACTAGGAGGTTAGCTTGTCGTGGTTGATCAGAAACGAGAGGCATGAGTTTACCTAGGTTCGGCCCCTCACGATCGAGGTAATAGCCTACTTCCTGCTTGTTTGCTTATTGCTTGCAGAACAATTACAAGGGAGTAGATTCGCTTGACCTAGCTATTGATCAATTGTAACTTAAGTCTATCTGCCTCAGGGACTCGCCTTTATATACAGGTCGAGGCCCTGGGCTTACAAGAGTCCGGGTCGTACTACAATCCGTGACCAGGTATGTTTCTGACTTGTCTTGTTTCCTAAGTAAGGGACCTCCAGGCGGCTTACACTTCTGGCCTCTGAGTCGCCGTCTTCGGCTACTGGGCCACAAGCCGGCCTGCTTGGTGTGCCGCCCGGCTGGTCTTGTTCCTCAGTGCCACGGCCCATCTTGAGTCTCGCTCATCAGCCGCCACCGAGATGACCCGGCCCATTATGGCAGATTATATTGTGGGGTCATATCCCCAACATTAGCCCCCAGACTGATTTGAATTCATTCATGTTAATCTCCACCATCTTAACCTAGCGGCTTATCTTCTGATCATATCAACATCTTTTCCGGGTCATGAAATGCTAGCTTATGACGCTTGCAGACTAGTTGTTTTTGTTGGGGAATGTTGCATGGAAAACAAAAACAATTCTACGCACATGCAACATCTATCATGGAGATGCATAGCTACGAGAGGGGAGAGCATCTTCATACCCATGAAGATCGCTAAGCGGAAGCGTTTATCAACACGATTGATGTAGTCGTACACCTTCATGATCCATCCTGATCAAGTACCGAACGTATGGCACCTCCGCGTTCAGCACACGTTCAGTTCGATGACGTCCTTGCCTTCTTGATCCAGCAAGAGGGGCAAAGTAGTAGATGAGTTCTGGTAGCACGACGGCGTGGTGACGGTGGTGGTGAAGAACAATCTCCGCAGGGCTTCACCTAAGCACAACGGAAACTATAACGGAGGATAAACTAGAGGGGACGGGGTTGCCGGCACACGGCTTGGTGTATCTTGATGTGTCTTGGGTGCTAGCCTTGCCCCTCTATTTATATGTTGAGCCCTGGGGTCAAAACTTGGAGTAAAAGCCTCCTCAAAGTTGGTTTTACTCGAAAGGCAAGAATCCTTCTCGGACTCCACGACCTAGATGCCAGGGTTCTTGGCGTTTAGCCCCTAGACGGCAGGGTTCCTGGCATCTAGCCCCCTGGCCTCCGCAAAACTCCTTTTGCACCTTTCTAAAGCCTCGTGGGCTTTACCCCTTGGCCCAAATAAAGTGTTCTTGTACCAGATCATTTCAGGAAACATCCAAAACCCCTTCTGGTGAATTCTGGAACCCTTCCGGAGACCAAACACTATTATCACATATATCGATCTTTACCTCCGGACCATTCCGGAGCTCATCGTCATGTCCGTGATCTCATCCGGGACTCCGAACAACATTCAATCACCAACATACATAACTCATATAATACTATATCATCAATGAACGTTAAGCGTGCGGACCCTACGGGTTCAAGAATGATGTAGACATGACCGAGACGCTTCTCCGGTCAATAACCAATAGCGGGACCTAGATGCCCATATTGGTTCCTAAATATTCTACAAAGATCTTTATCGGTCGAACCTTTATGACAACATACGTAGTTCCCTTTGTCTGTCGGTATGTTACTTGCCCGAGATTCGATCGTCGGTATCTCCATACCTAGTTCAATCTCGTTACTGGCAAGTCTCTTTACTTGTCCCGTAATACATCATCCCGTAACTAACTCCTTAGTCACTTTGCTTGCAAGCTTCTTGTGATGTGTATTACCGAGAGGGCCTAGAGATACCTCTCTGATACACTGAGTGACAAATCCCAATCTTGATTCATGCCAACTCAACAGACACCTTCGGAGATACCTGTAGAGCATATTTATGATCACCCAGTTATGTTGTGATGTTTGATAGCACACAAGGCATTCCTCCGGTATCCGGGAGTTGCATGATCTCATGGTCGAAGAAACATGTATTTGACATTAACAAAGCAGTAGCAATAAACTGAACGATCATATGCTATGCTAACGGTTGGGTCTTGTCCATCACGTCATTCTCCTAATGATGTGATCCCGTTATCAAATGACAACTCATGTCTATGGTTAGGAAACCTTAACAATCTTTTGATCAACGAGCTAGTCTAGTAGAGGCTCACTAAGGACATGGTATTTGTTTATGTATCCACACATGTATATAAGTTTCCGGTCAATACAATTCTAGCATGAATAATAAACCTTTATCATGATTAAGGAAATATAATAATAACCATTTTATTATTGCCTCTAGCGCATATTTCCATCAGTCTCCCACTTGCACTAGAGTCAATAATCTAGTTCACATCGCCCTGTGATTAACACCCATAGTTCACATCGCCATGTGACTAACACCCAAAGAGTTTACTAGAGTCAGTAATCTAGTTCACATCCCCATGTGATTAACACCCAAAGAGTTTACTAGAGTCAGTAATCTAGTTCACATCCCCATGTTATTAACACCCAAAGAGTACTAAGGTGTGATCATGTCTTGCTTGTGAGAGAAGTTTAGTCAACGGGTCTGCCACACTCAGAGCCGTATGTATTTTGCAAATTTCTATGTCTACAATGCTCTGCATGTAGCTACTCTAGCTAATTGCTCCCACGTTCAATACGTATCCAGATTGAGACTTAGAGTCATCTAGATCGGTGTCAAAGCTTGAATCGACGTAACCCTTTACGATGAACTCTTTATTACCTCCATAACCGAGAAATTTTTTCTTAGTCCTCTTAGGTAACTAAGGATAATTTTGACCATTGCCTAGTGATTCACTCCTAGATCACTATTGTACCCCCTTGCCAAACTCATGGCAAGGTACACAGTAGGTTTGGTACACAGTTTGGCATACTTTATAGAACCTATGGCTGAGGCATAGGGAATGACTTTCATTCTCTCTCTATCTTCTGCCATGGTCGGGCTTTGAGTCTTACTCAACTTCACACCTTACATTACAGGCTAGAACTCCTTCTTTGACTGATCCATTTTGAGCTCCTTCAAAATCTTGTCAAGGTATGTACACATTGAAAATCTTATCAAGCGTCTTGATCTATCTCTATAGATCTTGATGCCTAATATATAAGCAGCTTCATCGAGGTCTTTCATTGAAAAATTCTTATTCAAGTATCCTTTTATGCTATCCAGAAATTCTATATCATTTCCAATCAACAATATGTCATCCACATATAATATCAGAAATGCTACAGAGCTCCCACTCACTTTCTTGTAAATACAGTCCTCACCGTAAGTCTGTATAAAACCATATGCTTTGATCACCTCATCAAAGCGTATATTCCAACTCCGAGATGCTTGCACCAGTCCATAGATGGATTGCTGGAGCTTGCACACTTTGTCAGCACCTTTAGGATCGACAAAACCTTCTGGTTGCATCATATACAACTCTTCTTTAAGAAATCCATTAAGGAATGCAGTTTTGACGTCCATTTTCCAGATTACATAAATGCGGCAATTGCTAACATGATTCAGACAGACTTAAGCATCACTACGGGTGAGAAAGTCTCATCGTAGTCAACCCCTTGAACTTGTCAAAAACCTTTTGCAACAAGTCGAGCTTTGTACACAGTGACATTACTGTCAGCGTCCATCTTCCTCTTAAAGATCCATTTATTCTTTTATGGCTTGCCTATCATCGAGCAAATCCACCAAAGTTCACACTTTGTTCTCATACATGGATCCTATCTCAGATTTCATGGCCTCAAGCCATTTTTCGGAATCTGGGCTCATCATAGCTTCTTCATAGTTTGTAGGTTCGCCTTGGTCTAGTAACATGACTTCCAGGATAGGATTACCGTACCACTCTGGTGCAGATCGTGCTCTGGTCGACCTACGAAGTTCAGTAGTAACTTGATCTGAAGTTTCATGATCATCATCATTAGCTTCCTCTCTAGTTCGTGTAGGCATCACGGGAACGGTTTTCTGTGATGTGTTACTTTCCAATTCGAGAGAAGGTACAATTACCTCATCAAGTTCTACTTGCCTCCGACTCACTTCTTTCGAGAGAAACTCCTTCTCTAGAAAGGACCCATTCTTAGCAACAAAGATCTTGCCTTCGGATCTATGGTAGAAGGTGTACCCAATAGTTTCTTTAGGGTATCCTATGAAGACGCACTTCTCCGATTTAGGTTCGAGCTTATCAGGCCAAAGCCTTTTGACATAAGCGTCGCATCCCCAAACTTTAAGAAACGACAGCTTTGGTTTCTTGCCAAACCACAGTTCATACGGTGTCGTCTCAACGGATTTAGACGGTGCCCTATTTAACATGAATGCGGCTGTCTCTAATGCATAACCCCAAAACGATAGTGGTAAATTGGTAAGAGACATAATAGCACGCACCATATCTAATAAAGCACGGTTACGATGTTCGGACACACCATTACGCTATGGTGTTCCATGTGGCGTGAGTTGTGAAACAATTCCACATTGTTATAAATGAAGGCCAAACTCGTAACTCAAATATTTGCCTTCGTGATCAGATCGTAGAAACTTTATTTTCTTGTTACAATGATTGTCCACTTCACTCTGAAATTCTTTGAACTTTTCAAATGTTTCAGACTTGTGTTTCATCAAGTAGATATACCCATACCTACTCAAATCATCTATGAAGGTCAGAAAATAACGATACCCGCTGCGTGCTTCAACACTCATTGGACTGCATACATCGGTATGTATTATTTCTAATAAGTCATTAGCTCGCTCCATTGTTCCGGAGAACGGAGTTTTAGTCATCTTGCCCATGAGGCATGGTTCGCAAGTATCAAATGATTCATAATCAAGTGATTCCAAATGTCCATCCACATGGAGTTTCTTCATGCGCTTTACACCAATATGACCTAAATGGCAGTGCCACAAGAATGTTGCACTATCATTATCAACTTTGCATCTTTTAGCATCAATATTTTGAATATGTGTATCACTACGATCGAGATTCAATAAACCATTTACACTGGGTGTATGACCATAGAAGGTTTTATTCATGTAAACAGAACAACAACTATTCTGAGACTTAAATGAATAACCGTATTGCAATAAATACGATCTAATCATATTCATGCTCAACGCAAACACCAAATAACATTTATTTAGGCTTAACACTAATCCCGAAGGTAGAGAGAGTGTGCTATGGTGATCATATCAATCTTGGAAACACTTCCAACACACATCGTCACCTCGCGCTTTACTACTCTCCGTTTATTCTGCAACTCCTATTTCGAGTTACTAATCTTAGCAACTGTATCGGCATCAAATACCCAGGGGCTACTACGAACACTAGTAAGGTACACATCAATCACATGTATATCAAATATACCTTTGTTCACTTTGCCATCCTTCTTATCTGCAAAGTATTTGGGGTAGTTCCGCTTCTAGTGACCATTCCCTTTGCAGTAGAAGCACTTAGTTTTAGGCTTAGGTCCAGCTTTGGGCTTCTTCATGGGAGTGGCAACTTGCTTGCCATTCTTCTTGAAGTTCCCTTTTTTTCCTTTGCCCTTTTTCTTGAAACTAGTGGTCTTGTTAACCATCAACACTTGATGCTCTTTCTTGATTTCAACCTTCACCGATTTCAGTATCGCGAAGACCTCAGGAATCGTTTTCGTCATCCCTTGCATGTTATAGTTCATCACGAAGTTCTAGTAGCTTGGTGATAGTGACTAGAGAACTCTGTCAATCACTATTTTATCTGGAAGATTAACTCCCACTTGATTCAAGCGATTGTAGTACCCAGACATTCTGAGCACATGCTCACTGGCTGAGCTATTCTCCTCCATCTTGTAGGCAAAGTACTTGTCAGAGGTCTCATACCTCTCGACATGGGCATGAGTCTGAAATACCAATTTCAGCTCTTGGAACATCTCATATTCTCCGTGGCGTTCAAAATGTTTTTGAAGTCTTGGTTCTATGCCGTAAAGCATGACGCACTAAACTATTAAGTAGTCATTATATCGAGCTTGCCAAACGTTCATAACGTCTGCATCTGCTCCTACAATAGGTCTATCACCTAGCGGTGCATCAAGGACATAATTCTTCTGTGCAGGAATGAGGATAATCCTCAGATCACGGACCTAGTCTGCATCATTGCTACTATCATCTTTCAACTTAGTTTTCTCTAGGAACATATCAAAAATAGGGGAGCTACAACGCGAGCTATTGATCTACAACTTAATTTGCAAATACTATCAGGACTAAGTTCATGATAAATTAAGTTCAATTAATCAAATTACTAATGAACTTCCACTTAAATAAAAATCCCTCAAGTTATCTAAGTGATACATGATCCAAATCAACTAACCCATGTCCGATCATCATGTGAGATGGGGTAGTCATCAATGGTGAACATCTCTATGTTGATCATATCTACTATATGACTCATGTTTGACCTTTCGGTCTCCAGTATTCCGAGACCATGTCTGTACATGCTAGGCTCATCAAGTTTAACCCAAGTATTCCGTGTGTGTAAATCTGGCTTACACCCGTTGTATGTGAATGTAGAGTCTATCACACCCGATCATCACGTGGTGCTTCGAAACGACGAACTTCGGCAACGGTGCATACTCGGGGAGAACACTTTATCTTGAAATTTAGTAAAGGGATCATCTTATAATGCTACCGCCGTTCTAAGCAAAATAAGATGCATAAAGGATAAACATCACATGCAATCAAAATATGTGACATGATATGGCCATCATCATCTTGTGCTTTTGATCTCCATCTCCAAAGCATCGCCATGATCTCCATCGTCACCAGCTCGACACCTTGATCTCCATCATTGCGTCAGGGTCGTCTCGCCAACTATTGCTTCTACAACTATTGCTAACGCATAGCGATACAGTAAAGCAATTACATGGCGCTTGCATTTCATACAATAATTAAGAGACAACCCTAAGGCTCCTGCCGGTTGTCAATATTACAAAACATGATCATCTCATACAACAACGTATATCACATCACGTCTTGACCATATCACATCACAACATACCCTGCAAAAACAAGTTAGACGTCCTCTACTTTGTTGTTGCAAGTTTTACATGGCTGCTACGGGCTTCTAGCAAGAACCGTTCTTACCTACGGCAAAAACCACAACGGTGATTTATCAAGTTCGTTGTTTTAACCTTCTTCAAGGACCGGCCATAGTAAAATTCGATTCAACTAAAGTAGGAGAAACAGACACCCACCAGCCACCTTTATGCAAAACAAGTTGCATGTCTGTCGGTGGAACCGGTCTCATGTACGTGGACATGTAAGGTTGGTCCAGGCTGCTTCATCCCACAATATCACCCAATCAAAATAAGACTTTGGTGGTAAGCAGTATGACTATCACCGCTCACAACTCTTTGTGTTCTACTCGTGCATATCATCTACGCATAGACCTGGCTCATGATGCCACTGTTGGGGAACGTTGCATGGAAAACAAAAAAAATTCTACGCACACGCAAGATCTATCCATGGAGATGCATAGCTACGAGAGGGGAAAGCATCTTCATACCCTTGAAGATCACTAAGCGGAAGCGTTTATCAACGCGGTTGATGTAGTCGTACACCTTCACGATCCGTCCCGATCAAGTACCGAACGTATGGCACCTCCACGTTTAGCACACATTCAGCTCGATGACGTCCTCACCTTCTTGATCCAGCAAGAGGGGTGAAGTAGTAGATGAGTTCTGGCAGCACGATGGCGTGGTGACGGTGGTGGTGAAGAACAATCTTCGCAGGGCTTCGCCTATGCACAATAGAAACTATGACGGAGGATAAACTAGAGGGGATGGGGTTGCCGGCACACGACTTGGTGTATCTTGATGTGTCTTGGGTGCTAGTCCTGCCCCTCTATTTATATGTTGAGCCCTGGGGTCGAAACTTGGAGTAAAAGCCTCCTCAAAGTCGGTTTTGCCCGAAAGGCAAGAGTCCTTCTCGGACTCCAGGACCTAGACGCCAGGGCTCTTGGCGTTTAGCCCCTAGATGCCAGTGTTCCTGGCGTCTAGCCCCCTGGCCTCCGCAAAACTCCTTTTGCACCTTCCTAAAGCCTTGTGGGTTTTACCCCTTGGCCCAAATAAAGTGTTCTTGTACCAGATCATTTGGGAAACATCCAAAACCCCTTCCGGTGAATTCTGGAACCCTTCCGGAGACCAAACACTATTATCACATATATCAATCTTTACCTCCGGACCATTCCGGAGCTCCTCGTCATGTCCGTGATCTCATCTGGGACTCCGAACAACATTCGGTCACCAACATACATAACTCATATAATACTATATCATCAATGAACGTTATGCGTGCGGATTCTATGGGTTCGAGAATGATGTAGACATGACCAAGACGCTTCTCCTGTCAATAACCAATAGTGGGACCTGGATGCCCATATTGGTTCCTACCTATTCTACGAAGATCTTTATCGGTCGAACCTTGATGACAACATACGTAGTTCCCTTTGTCTGTCGGTATGTTACTTGCCCGAGATTCGATCGTCGGTATCTCCATACCTATTTCAATCTCGTTACTGGCAAGTCTCTTTACTCGTTCCGTAATACATCATCCCGTAACTAACTCCTTAGTCACTTTGCTTGCAAGCTTCTTGTGATGTGTATTACCAAGAGGGCCCAGAGATACCTCTTCGATACACGGAGTGACAAATCCCAATCTCGATTCATGCCAACTCAACAGACACCTTTGGAGATACCTGTAGAGCATCTTCATGATCACCCTGTTATGTTGTGACATTTGATAGCACACAGGGCATTCCTCCGGTATCCGGGAGTTTCATGATCTCATGGTCGAAAAAACATGTATTTGACATTAAGAAAGCAGTAGCAATAAACTGAACGATCATATGCTATGCTAACGGTTGGGTCTTGTCCATCACATCATTCTCCTAATGATGTGATCCCGTTATCAAATGACAACTCATGTCTATGGTTAGGAAACCTTAACCATCTTTTGATCAACGTGCTAGTCTAGTAGATGCTCACTAGGGACACGGTATTTATTTATGTATCCACACATGTATTTAAGTTTCCGGTCAATACAATTCTAGCATGAATAATAAACCTTTATCATGATTAAGGAAATATAATAATAACCATTTTATTATTGCCTCTAGGGCATATTTCCATCAGTTTTTGACATCTTCTCATCAATGACGTCACATCTGAAGATCCTGAGAAATCCATGATGACATCATAATGAATCTTTATGCATATCCACTTATCCCAAAAATCGAGGCGTCTCTGGCTCTGAAAGGTACGGTGTGCCCTCGTTTTTCATGCTTGCCGTTTACTCTTCGGCTCTTCATCTTATAAATATACACAAGGGGCCCCCTCTCTTTACTTTTACCTCGCCCCCATTCACTTCTTATTCCTCGAAACCGAAGCTCTTCGCTGCGCCGCTGCCTCTGTTCGTCTACCGCCGGCCGACCCATCCAAGACCGCGGCACCATCCACTCTTCGCCAGAGCTCTGTTAGGCATCTCCGCCATCCTTTGCAATCCGTCAGGTACACTATCCTTTTCTCTTTAGATCTGTACAAGTTGCCTCGCAGTTCATCGGAATTCATTGGATTTCATTCATCACCATTGCCAGTTTAGATGTAGTTGTAATGAGCTTTCCCATAGAAATGTGACGGCATGAGCGACGGCACCTTTTTTGTATCTAGAACACTTAGATCTCTTTTAAAAATCCGTAGGTTAGGCAGCCTCTATTTCAAAGCCTCGTCTTAGGTTAGCAATATTTTCACCTTTTAGACTGTTTTGTAGATCCGTAATTGTAGCTGCTTCGGTAGAAACTTGTTGGTATCGTACTTAGCAAAAAAGCTAGAAATCTTCAATTTATCACAAGACACCCTTATGTTTGCTGGGTCATCATTATGACTGTAACCCGCCATGTTTAGAAATTGCTATGTTTAGATGCCGGCTCATTGTTAGGCGACTCACCCGTTATTAATAACTAGACCTTCTTATCCTTAACCATAGCTGCTAATGCATTGCCATTTCATCACATAACTTCATTTAGGAGGGTTTGTCCTTTCATAAATAATCCCCATTCATGCTTCTGCAGCTCTTAGCCTTTACTCAGGCGACTCATCATGTCAAAAGCCACAATCTGCAACTGGGTGCCTTCCCAAGTTTCCCAGCTCATGCTCAATGACTATAAAGAACAAGGTCTTCTGTCGGCTCACGGGGAAATCGGCTAGCAAGCCGCCCAAGGAGATGATGTTCCCCAACCCAGCAAAGGAGAAGTCGTGGTCTTTGTAGACCATCTCTTGAGAGGCTTTTCTCCGCCCGGGTCAAAATTCTTCCAGGACTGCCTAAATTTCTTCAACCTTCATCCTCAAGATCTCGCTCCAAATTCCATATCCAACATGTGCCAATTTCAAGTCTTATGTGAGGTGTATCTGCAAATGGAGCCCACTGTTCCTCTCTTCAAGGAATTTTTCTACATCAACCGTCAAACATAATTTGCTGATGGCCCCAGCCTAGAACATGGCGGGGTCTCAATTCAGAGGCGGAGAGACGGCTCCTTTCCTCCAGTCACCCTACCAAGTCATCCTAAAGGATGGATTAAGACTTGGTTCTATTGCAAGAATGCAACTCCAGCTGATGAAAACCCCTTACCGGGTTATAGTTCTGACCGTCTTCCTATTGACTTTGACCTCCCTAGCCGGGTTATTCCAGAAGAGCATGGTCAAGCCGCCCCTGTATATTCAAAACTCAGGGCCTTATTCGCCAATGGTTTAACAGGGGTTGACTTGTCCCGGTGTTGGGTTACTTGGAGAATCATGCCCTTGAGTCGCCGGCCTGGCTTAATGTGCAATTATTCAGGCGACTCAATAGACGCTCAATGGCATAGCTCTGATGACTTAGAAGCTAATGAAATCAACAAAATTGTGAAGAAACTGCTTGGGGAGACTCAGGAAAACTACAACAAGATGGGGTTGCGGCCATTCTTCAAGCTTAACCCAGCTCCTCCAGTGAGTATAACTATTTATCTAACTTACCAACATTTACTTATTCGGATTTCTCACTTGTTAACCTTGATCAACTCTGCAGGCCGACTCTCCATTCTGGAAGAGGAAGAATACACAGGCAAGCAATACTAAAACTGTGCTGGCTCAAAGAAAGAATAAATCTGCTGCTGTGAATGACCCGGTAGCAAGGGGCGAGTCACCAGCAGTTGACAATCCGTCGGAGGTAGAACTTGATTCCCTTGGCTACCTTTTTATTGAACTCGCTGACGCTTCTTATTCTCAGGGTGATGCTGCAACAAGTCGGGCTGATGATGCTGAGGTAATTTCCATCTCTTCCTGGCTCAGAATCCTTGTCTCCAAAGAAAACAAGGTGGGTCGTTCAAAAAGTAAGATTTTCTCATCCAGATGCTCTTTTGGATCCAAACTTTATTTTGTACAAAACCCAGCATAAATCAAGACGCCAAACTCGGACCGACTCTAGATAGCTGTTGGCCGGCTTATCTCGTGAACCATCCACCTGCAAGCAACGTAAAGAGGTGCCTCATAGTCCAACTCCTTCTCTTCCACGAGCTGGCCTTATCAGGCAGCCTCTTAATCCCTCTGATTCCAATTATCAGGATTCGCAGCTATCCTCAGGGGATTCGTCTGCCACCCAACTGTCTGCTTCGATTATAAACCCTGGGTAAACAATTTTATCAACTCTTGGCAGCTTATCATGATTACTATTGAATGTTTTTTGAATATGCCGTCTTAATTGCAGGGCCTAAGCCAAAGCAAAGAAAAGAAAAGTGGGCGAGTCTTCAACAACCCCAGAGATTCATGAGTCGGAAGATCAGACCCTGGTAACCCCTGAGGCCCACACTGAAAACCCCGAAGATCATCATGATGACCAAGCTGAACCGCCCCAACAGAATGAAGCCGCATCTACTGATGTGGACGCTGAGGCTAACCTGGGGGATGATTTTAACCCACCAAGTTCGGCTCACACTTCAAGTCCTGCCAAGGTGGCTGAAGACGTCTTTCTTGATGAGAAGATCAATGAAGAAATTACTATCACGGGGGAGGCTTCTAAACCTCCAGAGGTCTCCACTGTGCTGACCAAGCTTACAGCGAGAGATGAGACACCCTTGTCTGAGAAGGGAAAGTCAAAACTTGAACTGCAAACTATGAGTATTTCAGCACGGATGAGCTGCATGCAGGCTATCTAAGCCGCCTTTCCACCAGCCGAGACATGGAAGCCAGCATGGTTAACATGATGAAGAGAAAATATGAGGTATGATCAATCCTCTCCCATACCATATATCCTTGTGTAGCCCCCAAGTCTTAAACATGGGAAATCTTAAGTATGTATAAGGCTTATAAGTAAAATCTGGAGTTCTTGTACTGTAGCCCCCAAGGGCCGGGTTATCATGCCAATGATAAGCCGGTTCTTCAAATATAAATCTTGTTAAAAGAAACATCAGGTAGCCCCCAAGGGCCGACTCACCTTCATGAGATGAGTCGGGTCTTTCAACATTATGAAATTTTGAAGAAACAACCTGTAGCCCCCAAGGGCCGACTCATTTTTAAGAACTGAGTTGGGTCTTCTTGTGTTCTTTCAAGGAAGAAAAAATGGCATGCATTAGCCCCCAAGTACTAAGCATATTGCTTCCAATCTGCTTGGGACTTCAATAATAAGATTAATGTGCTTGTCATAGCCCCCAAAGGCTGGGTTAAACATTATTGCCGGCTTGAATCAAAAAAATTATAACTTAATGACTTCTTTATCTTGCAGGAAGCTTTGAATACGGCCGAGTCAAATTTGACCGGCTTGAAAAAAGAAATTGAATCTGAACAAACTCTGCGAGCCAAGGCTGAATCAAGCCTGCAATCTTCTTTGGAAGAATTGGAGAAAATTAAGGCAGGCTTTGAGACACATAAGAAGTCCTTTGAGACTGAGAAATCCGCCCTGATCCAACATGCAGAAGCCGCCGAAAGCCAATTGGCACTAGTTACTAAGGAGCTGGCCGGGTTAAAGTGCCATACTTGCAAATGACCCAGGCCATATTTGGTAAGTAACTTCGTGAACTCATGCTAACAACTCACCTACTGAGTCATGCATATGTAATAACTCTTCTGGCAGCTCACAAATTGCAATTGTTTGCAGGTGATAGAATGTGCAACCTGCAAGATAACTTAATGAAGCTGAAGGCCATGTACTCCCTCGTGGAGCAATTATACGCTGGAAGCATGCACACACTGAGGGCTGTAATGGGGGGAAAAGACCTGCCGCAATTCAGAAGAGACGGGTTGAAGAGGTTGTCAACCATCCCAAAGTAGGTCGAAGAACTAAAGAGATCAGCCGCCTGATCAGGAGCAATGACCGCGTTAAGCCGGGCTATGGCTTATGCACCAGAGTTAGACCTTTTGGAAATGGCCGACGGGTTCCCACAATACAAGGACGATGGGACTGACTTTTCTCAAGAGGACTACGCCCGTTGTGTGAAGGAGTCTTGAGTATTGGCGAGTCAGCTTATCGCAGAAATGGAATTGAAGAAATAATAGCCGGCTTATGACGGCAACAACACACGAATTTCGCCGCCAACACTGAAACCATTTGACTTGACTCCACAACGGCGTAAGCATCTCTTTGCACCTGATGTTAACCCGTCTCCTATCTTACATGACGAAGCCCTCTTCTAAGCCTTAATGGATGTCAACTGGAATCTGGACAACCTTCAGATCCAAGAAGCAGAAGAGTCGGTGCAGGATAAACCGGAGGCGCAACTGCTGGAGGTCATCAAGGAGCCAACCCGGACGACATAGAGGCCGGCTTACAGGAGTAGCTTATACTCCTTAGAAAACTTTAAAGAATATTTTGGGCTACTGGAGCCTTGTAATAGCTTTAGCAAAACAGTTGGTTGCCCTTGACGTGCCTTCGTGCATGTTAACTTTTGCTTAAACACCAGTCTGATGATGAAGAATTTAAAACAACGCGTTCAGATGACCCGCCTTGGATGTCTTGTTTCTAATATTGTACAGCTATTGCTTGCACTTATGCTTGATAAGTCGCCTGTAGCAACTTGTAAATGCATAAATCTCTAACATCTGTAGAAAATTCCACCAAGTTATAACTGGTGCGAAATAACCCGGTAATTTATCCACCGACGACTTACAGTTGTTAAAAAATCAACTACGGATTGATAATCCGGTGACTCAAGGTCGATGAAAGCTCAATGCTTATCATAAATAATCTGGAGTTCTTTTGACCCGGTGACTTACAGCCATAAGAAATTCCTAAAAAAATAGAAATAAACAATATCCATATGTATATTTTATGAATTATAAGTCAGCTTTCGAGGCTCGACAAAGAGACTGGCTTTCGAGGCTCAAGTCTTGCTTCAGTGAAGCTGGCATGATAGCCTTGGTTTATCCTCGCTTTCTGTAAGCCGTCTCTCACATGACTTAAGCCGTTGTTTTAACCTTGACAAGTTCAGGGTCATAAAGATTGACTTGTCAAGAGTACGGCGGGTCACCTTTCCGGAGTAGCATCAAGCAGACAAGCAGGTTTAACCAATATATTTTGGCCTTTTTGCCGGGTCAAGAGGGTGAGAAAGCTAAACTCGGTGAGTTGGAAGCCCCCAAGTGACCTATGATCAACAAATAAAAGACTCATGCCCAATATATGAGACAAAATGACAGAGGCCCCGAGTTTCGACGATGCCGGTGATGCGGCTTGAAGCTACGTTGGTATTTCCCCAAAGAGGAAGGGATGATGCAACACAGCGGCGGTAGGTATTTCCCTCAGTGATGAAACCAAGGTTATCGAACCAGTAGGAGAACCAAGCAACACTACGTAAACAGCACCTGCACACAAATAACAAATACTCGCAACCCGACGTGTAAAAGGGGTTGTCAATCCCTTTCGTGCAACGGCGCCAAAAATTGGCAAACGGACGTGAGAGAGTAGTAAATATTGATAGATCGAACGCCAAATAAAATAAAGTGCAGCAAGGTATTTTTCTATTTTTGGTTTACTAGATCTGAAAATAAAAGCAAAGGAAAATAGATCGCAAAGGCAAATATATTAAAGAAGAGACCCGGGGGCCGTAGGTTTCACTAGTGGCTTCTCTCGAGAAAAATTGCAAATGGTGGGTGAACAAATTACTGTTGGGCAATTGATAAAACTTCAAATAATCATGACGATATCCAGGTAATGATCATTAAATAGGCATCATGTCCAAGATTAATAGACCGACTCCTGCCTGCATCTACTACTATTACTCCACACATCGACCGCTATCCAGCATGCATCTAGTGTATT
Source organism: Thinopyrum elongatum (assembly GCA_011799875.1). NCBI lineage: Eukaryota > Viridiplantae > Streptophyta > Magnoliopsida > Poales > Poaceae > Thinopyrum > Thinopyrum elongatum. Next base: position 514,665,314 of record CM022302.1, read on the forward strand.
AAGTTCATGGAGAAACGGAGTAATGCAATAAGAACGATGACATGATGTAGACAAGATCTATTTATGTAGAAATAGACCCCATCGTTTTATCCTTATTAGCAACGATACATACGTGTCGGTTCCCCTTCTGTCATTGGGATCAAGCACCGTAAGATCGAACCCACTACAAAGCACCTCTTCCCATTGCAAGATAAATAGATCAAGTTGGCCAAACAAAACCCAAATATCGGAGAAGAAATACGAGGCTATAAGCAATCATGCATATAAGAGATCAAAGAAGACTCAAATAACTTTCATGGATAAAAAGATAGATCTGATCATAAACTCAAAGTTCATCGTATCCCAACAAACACACCGCCAAAAGAGTTACATCATATGGATCTCCAAGAGACCATTGTATTGAAGATCAAGAGAGAGAGAAAGCCATCTAGCTACTAACTACAGACCCACAGGTCTACAAAGAACTACTCACGCATCATCAGAGAGGCACCAATGGAAGTGGTGAACCCCTCCATGATGGTGTCTAGATTGGATCTGGTGGTTCTGGACTCTGCGGCAGCTGGAATTGATTTTTGTCTCCTCCCCTAGGGTTTCTGGAATATTGGGGTATTTATAGAGCAAAGAGGCGGTTCGGGGGTCACCCGAGGTGGGCACAACCCACCAGGGTGCTTCTCCGGCCCACTGGATGTCTTCTGGTCCAAAAAAATCCACAAAAAGTTTCGCTGCGTTTGGACTCCGTTTGGTATTGATTTCCTGCGATGTAAAAAACATGCAAAAAACAGCAACTAGCACTTGGCACTATGTCAATAGGTTAGTACCAAAAAATGATATAAAATGACTATAAAATGATTGTAAAACATCCAAGAATGGTAATATAACAGCATGGAACAATAAAAAATTATAGATACGTTGGAGACGTATCAGCATCCCCAAGCTTAATTCATGCTCGTCCTCGAGTAGGTAAATGATAAAAATAGAATTTTTGATGTGGAATGCTGCCTAACATGTCATCTCATATTCTTTCTTTTATAACATGGACATTTGGACTTTTATATGATTCAAAGCAATAGTCTAGTTTTGACATGATGACTTAAATACTCAAGCATATCAATAAGCAACTATGTCTTTCAAAATATCAACGCTAAAATAAGTTATCCCTAGCCCATCATGCTCAACCATTGATCCATTCATGAAACACACTCGAATATTAACTACACCCAATGCTCAAGTACGATCATAGTGCCTCCTAGTTGGTGCTTTATAAGAGAAGATGGAGACTCAAATTAAAAATAAAAATTGCATAAAGTAAAGAAAGGCCCTTCATAGAGGGAAGTAGGGATTTGTAGAGGTGCCAGGGCTCAAAGCGAAAAACTTAGAGATAAAAACATTTTGGGAGGTGTGCTTTTCCCACCAACAAAAACGACTTAGAGTTCCCAACACTTTCCATGCTAGATATATCATAGGCGGTTCCCAAACAGAAAATAAAGTTTATTCCTTTTTCCACCATTTCTTTCACTTTCCATGGCTAGCCGTATCCACGGGTGCCTTCCATACCAACACTTTCCAAGGAATTTATTATTTGACAACATAAAGTAAATTCATTTTTCATTTCGGGAGTGGGCATCCCTAATACCTTTGCCTTACTCTCGTGCAATGACAAGTGAATAAACACTCATCGTGAGAATAACACATCTAGCATGGAAAATATTAGCCACCCCTCACCGCGTCGCGAGCGGTACGAACACACAAAAGAGAAGTTTATTTTGAAAATTAGAGATGGCACATACAAATTTGCTTAGAACGGCAAAAGAATACCGCATATAGGTAGATATAGTGGACTCATGTGGCAAAACTGGTTTAAAGGGTTTTGGATGCACGAGTAGTGATCATACTTAGTGCAAAATGAAGGCTAGCAAAAGATTGAGAAGCGACCAACCAAAAAATGAATAATCTCATAAGCGAGCATTAAGCATAATTAACACCGAATAATGCACCACAAGTAGGATATAATTTCATTGCATGACTATTGACTTCCGTGCTTGCATAGGGAATCACAAACCTTAACACCAATATTTTTACTAAAGCACAATTACTCATCAACATAACTCACATATCACATCATCATATCTCAAAACTATTACAAGGAATCAAGTTTATTTTGTCCAATGATCTTCATGAAAGTTTTTATTATATCCTTCTTGGATATCTATCACTTTCGAACTAATTTTCATGTGTTGCTTTTGATAAGCTCAAACAAATATAAGTGAAGAACATGAGCATAATACTTCTTTCTCTCAAATTAATTTAAGTGAAGCAAGAGAGAATTTCTTAAAAAAATTACTAACTCCCAAATGAATCTAAGTGAAGCATGAGAGCATTTCTTCAAAAATACTAAAGCACGCCGTGCTCAAAAAGATATATGTGAAGCACTAGAGCAAATCCATAGCTCATAAAAATTTAAGTGAAGCATAGAGAGCAATTCTAACAAGTCATGGCATAATTTTGGCTCTCTCAAATAGGTGTATCCAGCAAGGATTCATAACTTAGAACATAAAGCAAAACAAGCAAAGACTCATATCATACAAGACGCTCCAAGCAAAACTCATAGTATGTGACGAATAAAAATATAGCTTCGAGTAAAATACCGATGGTCGTTAGAAGAAAGAGGGGATGCCACTCAGGGCATCCCCAAGCTTAGTTGATTTCTTCTATTTGGGTAATAGCTTGGGATTCCATGGGCATCCCCAAGATTAGGCTCTTCTTACTCCTTATTCCTTCATCCATCGTAAGATAACCCAAAACTTGAAAACTTCAATCACACAAAAACTCAACAAAACCTTCGTGAGATCCGTTAGTATAAGAAAGCAAATCACTACTATAATTACTGTAGCAAACCAATTCATATTTTATTCTTGCATTATATCTACTGTATTCCAACTTTTCTATGGCAAAAACTCATCAAAGAAAACCATAGAATCATCAAAACAAGCACACAACGCAAAGAAAACAGAATCTGTCAAAAACAGAATAGTCTATATAAATCTGGATATTTGGAATACTTATGAAACTCCAAAAATTCTGAAAAACTAGGAAAACATAGGGAATTTGTATATCAATCTTGTGTAAAAAATTAAGAATTTTTTGTCTCTACTGTGAATTTTCAAAATTGCTTTACTGGATGCAAAAGTTTCTGTTTTCCAACAAGATCAAATCAACTATCACCCAACATAATCCTAAAGGCTTTACTTGGCACAAACACTAATTAAAACACAAAAAACACAATTATAACAGTAGCATAATTGTCCAAACACTCAATAATAGAAAGCAAAAAGCAAAAATAAATTTTATTCATTGGGTTGCCTCCCAACAAGCGATATTGTTTCACGCCCCTAGCTAGGCATAAAGCAAGGATCTAAGTTTTGTCATCTTTGTTTCGACATCCATAAGATGCCCTCATGATTGATTCATATGGAGGCCTAATTCTTGTTCTAGGGAAGTGTTCCATACCCTTCCTTAGTGGAAATTGAAATTTAATATTACCTTCTTTCATATCAATCACGGCACCAATAGTGCGTAAAAACGGTCTACCAAGAATAATTGGACAAGACGGATTACAATCAATATCAAGAACAATAAAATTTATGGGCACATAATTACTATTTGCAAGAATAAGAACATCATTAATCCTTCCCATAGGCTTTTTAATAGTAGAATCCGCCAAGTGCAAATTTAAAGAGCATTCTTCAATATCGGTAAGACCAAGCACATCACATAAAGATTTCGGAATTGTAGAAACACTAGCACCCAAGTCACATAAAGCAAAACACTCATAATTTTTAATCTTGACTTTGATAGTAGGTTCCCACTCATCATGTAATTTTCTAGGAATTTAAACTTCTAATTCCAACTTTTCTTCCAAAGCTTTCATCATAGCATCAACAATATGTTTAGTAAAAGCTTTATTTTGTTCATAAGCATTGGGTGAATTTATCATGGATTGCAATAAAGAAATACAATCAATCATAGAGCAGCTATCATAATTAAAGTCTTTGTAATCCAAAATAGTGGGCACATCACTAGTTAAAGTCTTCACCTCTTCAAACCCACTTTTATCAAATTTTTCAACAAGATTTTCACCCTCCAAATTATCGGGACGCCTTCTAACTAAAGTTGACTTTTATCCAGTCCCTTTTTCATCAATCTTAATTTTACTAAACAAGGAATCAATAGAAGAAACACCAATCATTTTAAGATCTTCATCACTTTTATGAAAGCAATCACTAGAAAACGCCTTTTCTAAAAATTCTCTTCTAGCTCTAAGCATAGCGGTTCTTTTCTTACTTTCATCCATAAAAACATAAAGAGCTTTAATTGATTCCTCAACTTTAGGCACAAAAATTTTCATCTTGAGATTTTCTACATCATGAGAAATTTTATCAACGCTTCTAGACAAGTCATCAATCTTACTCAATTTTTCTTCCATCATAGTGTTAAAATTCTTTTGAGCATTGATAAATTCTTTAATATTATTCTCAAAATCAGAGGTGTTCCTATTATTATTATAAGAAGGATTACCATAGGAATTACCATAATTATTAGAGGAATTACTAGGAAAAGGCCTAGGATTAAAATTACCTCTATAAGCATTGTTATTGAAATTGTTTCGCGAGATAAAATTCACATCTACGGCATCACTATTTTGCTCAATCAAAGTAGGCAAAGGCACATCATTGAAATCAATAGGAGCACTTTTACTAGCAACCAATTTCATAAGAGCATCAACCTTTTCACTCAAAGAAGAAATTTCTTCAACCGAATTAACCTTTTTACTAGTAGGAGCTCTTTCGGTATGCCATTGTGAATAATTTGCCATGATATTATCAAGCAATTTGGTGGCTTCACCCAAAGTAATTTCCATAAAAGTACCACCCGCGGCAGAATCTAAAAGATTACGAGAAACAAAATTCAACCCTGCATAAAAAAATTGTATGATCATCCAAAGATTTAACCCATGAGTTGGGCAATTCCTTAGCATCATTTTCATCCTTTCACAAGATTGTGCAACATGCTCATGTTCAAGTTGCTTGAAATTCATGATCTGGGTTCTAAGGGAAATAATTTTTGCGGGTGGAAAATACTTAGTGATAAAAGCATCTTTGCACTTATTCCAAGAATCGATACTATTACGAGGCAAAGAAGAAAACCAAATTTTTGCATGATCTCGCAAAGAAAACGGAAATAATTTCAACTTCACAGCATCATTGTCCACATCTTTTTTCTTTTGCATATCGCATAATTCCACGAATGTGTTAAGATGGGACCCGGCATCCTCATTAGGAGTACCGGAAAATTGATCTTTCATAACAAGATTCAGCAAAGCAGTATTAATATCACAAGTCTCCGCACTAGTGGCGGGAGGAGCAATCGGAGTGCTAAGAAAATCATTGTTGTTGGTATTTGAGAAATCACACAACTTGGTGTTCTCTTGAGTCATTGTGACTACGCAACAAGATTGCACTCAAAAACAGATCCGGTAAGAAAACGGCGAACGAAAAAGAGAGCGAATAAAACGGCAAATTTTTGTGAAGTGGGGGAGAGGAAAACGAGAGGCAAATGGAAAATAATGTAAATTGCAAGGAGATGAGATTTGTGATTAGGAACCTGGTATATGTCGAAGATCCTCCCCGGCAACGGCGCCAGAAATTCCTTTTGATGCGGCTTGAAGCTACGTCGGTATTTCCCCAAAGAGGAAGGGATGATGCAGCACAGCGGCGGTAGGTATTTCCCTCAGTGATGAAACCAAGGTTATCGAACCAGTAGGAGAACCAAGCAACACTACGTAAACAGCACCTGCACACAAATAACAAATACTCGCAACCCGACGTGTAAAAGGGGTTGTCAATCCCTTTCGGGCAACGGCGCCAAAAATTGGCAAACGGACGTGAGAGAGTAGTAAATATTGATAGATCGAACGCCAAATAAAATAAAGTGCAGCAAGGTATTTTTGTATGTTTGGTTTAATAGATCTGAAAATAAAAGCAAAGGAAAATAGATCGCAAAGGCAAATATATTAAAGAAGAGACCCGGGGGCCGTAGGTTTCACTAGTGGCTTCTCTCGAGAAAAATTGCAAATGGTGGGTGAACAAATTACTGTTGGGCAATTGATAAAACTTCAAATAATCATGACGATATCCAGGTAATGATCATTAAATAGGCATCATGTCCAAGATTAATAGACCGACTCCTGCCTGCATCTACTACTATTACTCCACACATCGACCGCTATCCAGCATGCATCTAGTGTATTAAGTTCATGGAGAAACGGAGTAATGCAATAAGAACGATGACATGATGTAGACAAGATCTATTTATGTAGAAATAGACCCCATCGTTTTATCCTTATTAGCAACGATACATACGTGTCGGTTCCCCTTCTGTCATTGGGATCAAGCACCGTAAGATCGAACCCACTACAAAGCACCTCTTCCCATTGCAAGATAAATAGATCAAGTTGGCCAAACAAAACCCAAATATCGGAGAAGAAATACGAGGCTATAAGCAATCATGCATATAAGAGATCAAAGAAGACTCAAATAACTTTCATGGATAAAAAGATAGATCTGATCATAAACTCAAAGTTCATCGTATCCTAACAAACACACCGCCAAAAGAGTTACATCATATGGATCTCCAAGAGACCATTGTATTGAAGATCAAGAGAGAGAGAAAGCCATCTAGCTACTAACTACGGACCTGTAGGTCTACAAAGAACTACTCACGCATCATCGGAGAGGCACCAATGGAAGTGGTGAACCCCTCCATGATGGTGTCTAGATTGGATGTGGTGGTTCTGGACTCTACGGCGGCTGGAATTGATTTTCGTCTCCTCCCCTAGGGTTTATGGAATATTGGGGTATTTATAGAGCAAAGAGGCGGTTCGCGGGGCACCCGAGGCGGGCACAACCCACCAGGGCGCTTCTCCGGCCCACTGGATGTCTTCTGGTCCAAAAAAATCCACAAAAAGTTTCGCTGCGTTTGGACTCCGTTTGGTATTGATTTCCTGCGATGTAAAAAACATGCAAAAAATAGCAACTGGCACTTGGCACTATGTCAATAGGTTAGTACCAAAAATGATATAAAATGA